>CM057457.1:348022500-348687500 GCA_016271365.2 Neoceratodus forsteri
CATGCTTTTAAATCAAAAGTACTTTTGAATGTGTGCTGAAAATAACATATTATTATGGGAAGGTTTCACACCTTAAACTATAAATGAAACATAGTGACAGAAGTGTTTCTTTGTTAACTGAGTGGGTTCATTAGAACTGGGTTTCTTTTTATTAGTGATCCGTGTGCATAAAGCATATACTAGTACAAAAGGATAAACCTAATTAAATCATTATAGAAAGAACATTATGCAGTCAAAGTAGGTCAACAAATGCTAGCTGAAACAGGTAAACTTTGACATAATCAGTAATAGTGTAAATCCCCCTGCCCCCGCAAACTGTTTTTTATTTTATTTATTTATTGAATACAATCGGAATTACAAACCTTTGAGTCACAGACTCTTTTGCAAAGGCTCCACATTGGTTACAGTGGGTGGAGGTAAAACAAATACAGACTAAGACGAACATAAACAGGCAGTATATACATTATCAGTACTATCAGAGCAGTACAGGCTAGAACTTATTTAAACAGTGAGGCATTAAACAGCATTCTTGGAATCCCTAGACAGAGACTAGTAGGGTACAGGTACTTGGAGTTTAGAGAAGCCCTGTGTCCGGAGATGTGTAGGGCGAGGTAGCAAATAGAGTGGGCTGCAAATTAGCCACAGGTGCATTTAGCACTCTCAAGTAGTAGAGCTTTGAGACCCGTGTTGAATAGTGAGATGCTGTGGGTCTGGGAGAGTGGGGGTGGTAACGTATGGAGCCAGAGAGGGGCACGGTAGCGGAAGGATCTTTGCCCTAGGGATGTTCTACATAGGGGGACCCGAAAAGAAGGGATAGCTGTGAGTCTTGTGGTGCGCCTAGTGGGGGCTGCACTGATAATGGGGAGTAGGCCATTGGGGGCTATCTGAAGTTGTATCTTTTTTGCGAGGATGCATGTGTGGTACCTTAGTCTTTATTGGAAGTTTAGCCAACCAGTCAAAGTATAAAGATCACAGGTGTGGGTAAGTCTGTCACTGCCTGTAACTAGACGGCATGCTTTATTCAAGGCTACGTTTATACTGCTTAGCATGGTGGGTTCAGCGGAGCCGTATATAACAATCCCGTAGTCAACGAGGGAGAGGATGGAGGAGGTGACTGCAAGAAGCATAGCCTGTGCGGGTAGGCAGTGCTTGAGTCGGTAGAGGATGCCTACTCTCGAGTTGACAGTGGAGGATAGAGGTTGGATGTGACTATGGTAGGAGAGGGAGGTGTCTAATGGAATGCCCAGGTATTTGAAGTTTGTAACATGTTCCAGAGGGTCGCCAAGTGAGTTCTTAATTAGGAGTGCCAACTGACTATGAGGGGTTTGACGATGAGCAAAGATCATGGATTTCATTTTTTTAGAGTTGATGATCAGGCGGTGGTCTGAGAACCAGTTCTCTAGTTCCCAGAAAAAGCCCTGAAGGGCCAGTTGGAGGGCGCTCGGTTGAGAGTGTTTCAATACAGTACACATCGTCAGTCTAGAGTAGTAGATGACCACTACCGCCTTGGGAGAGAGTTAAGAAAGAGGGTAAAAAGCAAGGGGCCAAGTATAGACCCCTGCGGGACCCCAGAGCAAACTGTTTTGGAGGTGGAGAGGGTGGTGTTTATCCTGACTTGTTGTGACCGTCCCGAGAGGTAGTCCTTGAACCAGGCAGCTGCCTCTGGGGCCACATTAAGCTGTGGAAGGACACAGAGCAGTAGCTCGTGACTGACCGTGTCAAATGCCTTGGTCAGATTCACATAGATCGCCCCTGCGATTGAGCCTTGGTCGAGGGCCTCATGGATGAATGAGGTGAACTCCGCAAGTGCAGTGACAGTACTATGGCCAGTCCGGAAACCATGCTGCTCCTAGCTGAGAAGGTTGTGTTTAGTAAGGTATTCTGTTATCTGGTCTGAGACTATTTTTTCCAGAGCTTTGGAGGGGTGGAAGTATAGAGATAGGTCTATAGTTGGTGTTAGTGGGGTCACCACTCTTCAGAATGGGGGTGATTATGGCTCTCTTCCAGGTAGAGGGGAACTGACCACGGCATAGCGGGAGGTTGAGGATTTTTGTAAGGTGGGGTAGTGTGACATCCAGTGTAAGCCAAATGAGTTTAAGATCAAGGAAGTCATTGCTGTAACGGGTATTGGCTATGGCTTTGGTAATGTAGTGTTTAGCCTCACTACTAGGGATGCCTCGGGGAGGTGGTGGTGGGGGTAGGTGGAAGAAGTTAGGAGGGAGGATATGGGAGAGGTCTGAGAAGGAGGAGTTAAGGGCTTCAGCGATGGTGGCAGGATCCTGTGTGTCAACCCCATTAAGGTTGAGTTGGTAGAGGGGGGGAGCTGGATTTTCCACTGAGTTCTTTTATGTTGTTCAAATTTTTTCCATCGCCCCAGGAGGAGGTAAGGGTATGTTGGTAGAAATTAGTGCTTTTGCCCGCCGCAAGGCCCGTACATTTATTGCAGTGCCTCCCGGTAGAGTTGTTTATCCTGTGTGCGTTGGGAGTCGAGGGCCTTGTGCCAAAGGTTGTCTCTTTGTTGTAGCAGGTTTAGAAGCGAGGGTGTGATCCAGGGAGTGGTTCTGGTTTTCACAATTTGCTTTGAGAGGGGAGCGAATATATCACAGGCTACGCTGATGGTGGTTATAAAGTGGGTGAGTGCAAGGTCCACTGACTGCGTGTTGTAAATGGGGAGCCAGCTGCAGTGAGATAGATGGGCTTTGAGGTTCTCTAGGCCTCCTCTTTTGAGCCTTCTCTGCTATGAGATTTTTGTGGGGGCAGGGGGCAAGTTACCCGACCACCAACATGTTACCGGGGAGTGGTCACTGATAGAGTCAGGGAGCACGGTTGCGTGGGAGAGGTTACATGGCCTGTTGGTGAAAATGAGGTCTAACAGTGTGGAGGTCCTGGATTTATGGTCCTTTCTGGTAGGGGAGGTGACTATTTGGGTAAGATCGAATGCCTGGGCAGTGTCTTTGAAGCTGGATGAGGCTGGGGATAGCCAGTTGACATTGAAGTCACCCATTAAGATGATTTCACTAGTATTAGGTAGGTGGGAGATAATGTGGAGGATAGAATCAAACGTGGGTTTTTGGTTTTGGTTGATATCTTACTGCTAGACTTTGTTGGTTCAGTTCTTCCGAGCTGTATGAAGTGAATATCAGTACTCTGGTTTAGGCCCTTAAAGGCCACCTACATGGAATTTGTGGGGGTCAGTGTTTTTTACAAGCCCACCCATGTAAATGTAGCCTAAAGACAACTGTAATAGATTATATAAGTGTTTACCTTAGTTGTTTTCAGTTTATTTTGCCCCTTCCACTGGCCATGCCCCCTTCAAGTCCATCCTCCCCAACCCTATTACCCAGCTTCTTGTGGGCTTACCAGTACTCCACCCCCCACAGATTGTTCCCATGGAGAGGGTGGTGGGGTTCCCCAACTCCCAACATAGTTTGGGATCCAGCTCTGAGGAGGACCATATCACTGGTGTTGGACCTGAGGAGGCCAGATCATCATTCTGTTACTGGCCAGGGGTTTCCACTTCTTTTCAGGACCAAAGCATGCATAGTTTGGCACCAGTTGATGTCCCACCTTCCCCCTAAGCTGCTCTGAGTTCTCTGCCACCTGTGGTCACCAAGAGATGACAGTATATCAATGGAGGTAGCTGCCCATAGACCATCCTTTGAGATGCTTCATTTTCCTACTCAGGCAATACCAAGGGAGGCAGTATAGCGCAGTGGGTTAGGGCTCTGAGCTGCAGATCTGGAGACTTGGGTTTGAATCCCACAGCCGCCTAGGTGCATACTGTGTGATCCTGAACAAGTCACTTAACTTCCTTCTGCTCCCAGGTCGCATCTGGAAACAAGCTTCAGCTTAGTGTGCTACTCGTGGTTAAACAATGTTCCCTTTCCCTTTCCTACCCCTGGCTGTCCCCTCACCACCCAGGTGTGTTCTCTAAACTGGGTCACTGGCAGTGTGTGCAGTAACACCCAGAGGTGGTAGTATATCAGTGGAGGTAGCTGCCCTGAGAGTGTCCTTTGGGAAGCTTCATTTTCCTACCCCAGGCTGGCACCTGACCACCTAGATGTGTTCTCTAAACTGGATCACTGACGTTGCGAGTGGTAGAGCTCCTGATGTGATGATAGGCTGGCATATTTACCCTGGTTTCTGAAGTTTAGCATTGTCTCACGCGATATAGATACATAGATACATAGACAGTGTCGGCAGATAAGGGCCTATGGCCCACCTAGTCTGCCCATTTGAGCTTGTAAGTTCAGTTTGTTTTCCTAGAAGTCTATTTCCCCTTACCCCTGACCTCTAGAATTCCTTTATGTCTATCCCATGCATTCTTAAATCCCGTGATTGTTTCAGCCCCCACCACTTCCTCTGGCAGGGTGTTCCACTTGTCCACCACCCGTTCTGTGAAGAATTCTTTCTCATGTTTCCTCTGAATCGTCCTCCTCCAACTTCATCCCATGCCCTCTAGTCCTGAAACATCTTTTCGCTTAAAATAGTGTTTTCCTGCACCCTGTTCCTCCCTGTAAGATACTTGTATGTCTCTATCATATCCTCTCTCTCTCCTCTCCTCCAGGAGTACATGTTCAGTTCCTTCAACCTGTCTTCATAGGACTTGTGATGCAACCCATGCACCATCTTTGTTGCCCTCCTCTGAACCTTCTCTACCCTGTCTATGTCCTTACGTAGGTATGGTCTCCAGAACTGTACACTGTACTCCAGGTAGGGCTCACTAGTGTCTTGTATAGCGGAATTATGACCTCCTTTTCCTGCTGGTGATGCCCCTGCCTATACATCCCAGCATCCTATTTGCTTTACCTGATGCCTTGTCACACTGTTTCCTCACCTTGAGGTCATCAGAGATGACAACCCTAGATCCCTTTCCTGCTTGGTGCATGCTATATCCTCACCCCCAACTGATATATTGTGCCAGGGTTTTTGTGCCCATATGCATTATCTTGCACTTCTTTGCATTGAATTTCAACTGCCAAACCCTTGACCATTCTTCAAGTTTCTGCAGGTCCTTCTCATTCTGTCTACACCCTCTGGTGTGTCTACTCTGTTACAGAGCTTTGTGTCATCAGCGAACAGTGAAATTCTGCCTTCTATATCCTGTGCAATGTCACTGATGAAGATGTTGAATAGGACCGTCCCAGCACTGATCCCTGTGGTACCCACTGGTCACTCTTCCCTCTGTGGAGTGACAGCCATTTACCACCACCCTCTGTGTCCTGCCACCCAGCCAGTTACCTACCCACCACACTACTGTCCTGCCCACACCATATTCCCCAGTTTGTGTAATAGTCTTCTATGTGGCACAGTGTCAAAGGCCTTGCTGAAGTCCAGATAGGCCATGTCCACTGCCCTCCCTGATCCACCTCCTAGTCACCCAGTCAAAAATTCAATGAGGTTGGTCTGACATGACCTCCCCTGGTGAAACCATGCTGCCTTGGGTCCTGTAGTCCATTGACAACCAGATGTTCCACAATCTCTCCTTCAGTATGTGCTTCCATGATCTTTCCCACTACCGGTGAGGCTGACTGGTCTGTAGTTCCTGCTTCCTCTTTGTTCCCACTTTTGTATAAGGGACTACATCTGCTGTCCTCCAGTCTTTGGGTACCTCCCTGTTTCCAGTGATTGGCTGAACAGGATAGCCAGAGGTTCAGCCACCTCTCTTAGTTCTTTAAGGACCCTGGGTGCACCCATCTGGCCCCATTGCTTTATCAGCTCTTATTGCTTCCAGTTCCTTCAGGACCCTTTCTCGTGTAAAGGGACTTGTGTCCATTTCTGCACCATTCTCACCCTTGTACTCCTTCAGACCCATTACCCCTCTTCCTTAGTAAGACTGAGCAGAAATACCTGTTCAATATGTCAGCTTTACTGTTGTCATCCTCCAAGCTCCCATCCTCCCCTTCAGTCTCACTATCCCTCCCTTTGTCCTTCTTTTTTCACTTATGTACCTGTAAAAGGTTTTGTCCCCTTAACCACTGATTTTGCAATGTGTTCTTCTGTCTGAGCTTTGGCTTCCTCAGACTTCCTGCCTCCCTTTGTTTCTCCTGGTACTTCTCCCTATCCCCTTCTGCCTGTGTCTTTTGTATTGCCTGAATGCAATCTTTTGGCTTTCACTTTCTTTGCTACCTCTTTGGAAAACCATAATGGTCTCCTCTTTCTTTTCCTCTTGCTAACCTGCTTAATGCATAATTCTGTTGTTCTTATAATCCCCATTTTAAATACTGCCCACTGTTCCTTAATCCTGATTCCTGTCCCATTCCCTTAATGCCTCTTTCAAGCATCTCCCATTTCCCAAGTCTCCCCCTAAAATCCAGGATCGTGTTTTGTGTGGTTTGGTTCTGCTCTTTCTGTGATTTCAAACCACAATGTCTGGTGGTCACTGTTACCCAGGTGCTCCCCACTATTACCCCCATCACACTGTCCCTGTTGTGAGCACAAGGTCCAGTATTGCCTTCTGCCGAGTTGGTTCCATGACCAGTTGCGAGGAAGGCACCCTGAAGGGAGTCAGGATAAATCTGCTCCTAGTTGATGCTGCTGCTGGGATGCTCCAGTCCACGTCTGGTATATTGAAGTCTCAACCAGTACTACCTCACCCTTGTCTGCCATCCTTTGGATGGCTAGCATCAACTCTATCTGTTTCTTCCTCCTGGGCTGGTGGTCTATAGACCACACCTGTGCGGATGGCTGGCCCCATTTTCCTTTCCAGCTTAACCCACAGTATCTCTCCCCCATTTTGTTCCCCCTGGATCTGTGTGGCCCTTATGTCATTTTTCACATACAGTGCCACTCCTCCTCCCTTCCTGCCTGCTCTGTCTCTTCTGAATATGTTGTAGCCAGGTATGGCCATCTCCCAGTCATGGTTATCATTACACCAGGTTTCAGTGATATAAAACATTGTGGGGAATATAAATGCTTTAGCATTGTCTCACTTCATATAAAACATTGTGGGGAATATAAATGCTTTAGCATTGTTTCACTCCATATAAAACATTGTGGGGAATATAAATGCTACCCCCGCTTCAGGCAGCACTGGGACTGGCTGGCATCATTGCCTGGGATTGAGCGGCATCACTGCCCTGTTTGTGGGCAGGCATGGCCCAGGGAACTCCTGTGTCTAGGGATATTTGGTGGATCTGCTCACTGGGGGCCCCTTGAACTCAGCAGTACAAATGGTACCATAACCAGCCTGCATCACTGCCCTGGATAGGGATGGGCATGATCCGGCAGAATTCCGTGCCTAGGGATATATGGTTTGGCTGCTCACTGGGAGCATCTTGCACTCAGCGGTACAGGTGGTACAGTAACCATACTGTATCACTGCCATGGATGGAGGACAGGCATGGCTTAGAGAACTCCTGTGTCTAGGGGTATATGGTTTGGCTGCTCACTGGGAGCTTCTTGCACTCAACAGTATAGGCAGTACAGTAACCAACCTGCCTCACTGCCCTGGATTGGGGCTGGCATAGCCAAGGGAAATTTTGTGCCTAGGGATATATGGTGGAACTACTCACTGGGAGCCACTTGCACTCAACTGTATGGGTTGCTTAACTTTCTTCTGGAGTTGGTGGATGTGGGCACTTTAGATAGAGAAACAAAATACACTGGACCATTGGACTTCAAGCACTTGACTTTACTAGAGGGCTTCGTGACAAAGTTCATTTCACAGTAAGTAGTCACATCTCCAAAGACCACAGTTTGTCAGCTCATACACAATTTATTAAGGTAATTCAGTTTTTCTGGGTAGCCATTTCATCTAATTTCTTAGACTTTATGGCATGTCAACTATATGATAAACTTCACTGGCCATCTCCGTGTGACTACCGCTCTTTTGTCTTGGGCTGTTTTATTGACATGATAGTCTGAACTGCCACTCTTCCTGCCCTGTCTAAACTCCTGAAACCTGTCCAGCCCTCATACCTACTTAGGTTTACTAACTCACAGTCTCTCCTTGTCCATAAATTCTGCACTGTAACTGGCGACTGGGCCTTTGCTGTTTGTGCCTCTAGATTCTGGAACTCCCTGCCAGCGCCTACTATGTGTGCTGACACCCACTTCATTTTTAAGAGATCCCTATTGGTGCAACTAAAATCTGCCTCATTCTGCAACTGTCCCTAAAATAATGGGGCTAGGAGAACTGTCTTCCTGACTGTATTTATTCATGGCCTCTGCCCAGTACTAAGAGTGGTGCCTAAAAAGTCTGGCAACATCCTGATTCTCTAGCACTTACTGCCTATTAATTTCACTGGACCTTGTTTTTCCCTAATAATTATGTATATTTCACTTATTGTCAAAAGCTTTCTTACTGTCCTGCAGCCTCGGCCATGTAATCATACTAACATACTATTTGCCAGCAGATTAGGCCTTATGGTCTATCGAGTCTGCCTTCAATTTACTGTCTGCATATCCTTTTTTTTTTTTTTTTCTATATATTTCTTCCTTTGTAACCTCCTGGGTCATACCTAAAAATAGGCATTTTTGTCTAATATACTTACCTGGTCAACAAAAGCTAAATAAATAAAGATGATGGCTGCATAGCAGCTACCTGCAGTGGCACATTCTAGTCATTCTTTGCCTCAGAAGTCACTCAGAGCACAGACAATCTCTGTCCATTTTGGTTGGGTGTGTAGACTCCTTTGTATGGCCTTTCATTACTTCTTGAGTACTAGGGTGTCCCATCATTGCTAAAAACTGGCTTCTCTACTGTTCCTTCTACTGGTGCTACCTGCACACCCTGCCCATTACTTGTTATAAAACATGGCAGGCCAGCAATGCGCCCAATAATATCAGGGTGAATTCTTGGCATAAGGAAGCTGTCAGGCTGGCCCTTCAACCAAACTTACCTGGATGGAATTCCAGCGACTCGGGCTGGGGGCTCCTCAAATGCTGTTTAGGGGCTCCCCCCCACATATGTTAATAAGATTCAATTTAAATATTTACTGTTTTGCTGTGCTCAGTTACAATGGTGTCCCAGTTTGCATACTTGAAATTAAAGATGACACAAATGTAATGTATACAATTTACACATACAAAATGTATAAATCTATACACATATGATGCTTTACATTTCTTAAACCTAATAACTTGTAGTACATAATCAATCATTAATTCATTATAAAGTATGTAGACAAGTCTTGTACTCACCCAACTGGGATAGCATTCCAGTGACACAGGTCATAGGCCTCTTAACACTGTTTGGGGATTCCCCACATAGGTTATGAAGGTGAGTCTCCTACCTGGCTGCTGATGTCTCTATGTAGTTCCGAGCTGCACTTCAAACAGTTTAACGTGTACTAGGAGCAACTAAATAACTTCTAATTCAGGAGGCAGTATGGTGCAGTGGTTTAAGGCTCTGAGCTGCAAATCTGGAGACCTGGGTTTGAATTCCACAGCCCCCGCTTGCATACTGTGTGACCCTGAGCAAGTCACTTAACTTCCTTGTGCTCCCAGGTTGCACCTGCAAACAAGCTTTCAGCTTAGTGTGTCTCACCTGGTAAAATAATTGGTAAAATTAAAAAAAAATAATTGTCCAAGGTTCATTAAGGTGAATTATTATTGTTGTGCAGGTAGCAAATCCAACAGCTGTAACCAGTGCATAGGTGAGGGGACCACAGTCCAGACATCCTGGCACTTTGCCCTGGTGGGCTCCACCTTAATTCCCCTAATGAAACTTGGACTATTTGAAGCTCTTTATCTGTTCCTAGTCTGCCTTGAACTGTTTGGAGTGCAGTTATATTCTGCTGTGCTCTGTATGGTATGAGGCCTAGCATGCCCCAATAGCAGTACCGTAGCCCTGCACCTCAGTGCGCACACCCACCCTGCTCCATCTCGGTGCTGTACCTGCTTCATCTGCTTCTTGGTGCTCAGTGGCATCAGGATACAGATCTCTTGGTCCCCTCTCCACCAGGATGACCACAATGAACTGCGGGGTATCCTGCTTCAGGACCTTGAGGGGACACCATTTGGGTTCCTGCACCATCAAGGTGGTCCCTCTAAACTCCCAAACTATGTGCAAAGCCCCAGATCCCCACTCGCAAGTCCTCATGACATAGGACACATCACAGATGCCCAGTCCCCCTCCCTGTTTGTCTCCAGTGTCCAACTTTATAAAGGAATAATGCCGACAGGGTGTGTGTCGTGCTGGGATAACGTCACGCCTGGGGTGATTAGGCACGAGGCCGTAGGCCGAGTGTGACTAATCACCCCAGAAGTGACGTTATCCCAGCACGACACACACCCTGGAGTGCATTATTCCTATTATACAATGGCTCGGCTATTAAAAAAATAAAATAAAATAGATGAAAAATGTGTTTTAAACTAGTTTTCCCTTTATTTTTCTGTGTATAGAAATATGTTTAGAAAAAATAGTCCATAGTTTCTGTTTTACCCACTAGATGTTCTGCCAGTACAAACTGTCTTGTATATCTGTATCTTGAGGTTTTGTTTTGTACATACAGGTCTGTGTAGTGTCTCTTATCCGTTTGTTTTCTGTGAAAGCAATCTGCATGGCAGGCAGTAAGTCAATCCTGAGTGGACTGTGGGGAGTTAGCCGATTGCTGAAAGAAATTAGAGGGGGTCACAGCCATACAGAGGTCTGTCTGTGCCAGCTTGTGTTATGCGTTTCTTTTTTTATAATTTGCTTGTGCCTAAAACATTTGGCAATTTCTTGAGCGGAGCAGCATGACCGCTAAGCTGACTGAGGAGAGAAGGAAGAAGGGGACGCATGCTACACAGTTACGTTATGCCAGCAGTGCTCGGAACAGCAGCGTTTACACAGCAAAATTTTAAATGGTAAGCTTTATGTTCGAGGAGTGGAGAATGGGAGCGGGGGGCAGTCATTTCTGTTAAATGCTTCCCTTGAAAGGGTTAGTAGGAAGCCGCAGCTGCTCGTTGTCCTGGTTACAGCTCAGACAGGCAGTTTTGGGGAAAACAAAAAGCTGTGTGCTCTGGTGTCTTTCAAAATCAGACGTGTCGGTGCTGTTTTAGACTGAGGAGCAGGAGAGCAAAAGCAGTGATGGGCTGAACTACTGCAAGGTATTAAGTGAATGGGGGGTTCTATCTTTTTATCTCGCTGCTTCAGGTTCGGTGGTGGTTTTGGACTTCAGTTGCTGAGGATCTGCATGCCAAGCATGGACAATAGGTCATTCTGTGTGCAGTGATTTCTATTTTGCAAGACATGTGGTCTTGGTGGTGCCCGAACTAGATCCATGATGTAATGCTGGGATAACATCACGGGTCCAGCGGCACACTGACCAATCAAAGACTAGTATTCTGACTTGTCATTGTATAATATTACATTGATGTCATTATAACAACGAGGTGTTTTGGGCCTCCCGCTACTCATGGGATCAGTGAGTGACTGTCACTCATGCTTCCAACACTCCCCTTCCCTTAAGACCAGTTCATGCAATTGTTCAGGACTGTGTGTGGGTGTTGATGTGAGATATGGCTGGCATTACACCTTTCAGTCACTTCACTACCAGTATCCTATTGCTTATAAAGCACTTCAGGATACACTGTGTATGAAAACACTATATTAATTATTATTATTATTATTACTATTCTTTTGCTGCTAGGTGGAAGCATACCTTGAGTGCCTCCTGTGCCCGTGTCCAAGTCCTGCAGCCATCCACTTGTGGGCATGGGTGTGCCTACCTTAACCAGACACAGAGGAGTTACTCTTACTTCCCAGCACTTTGCTGACAGCACCTGATTGCCCCTCTAAGTTGTCACCCATAACTTGAGTTCCCCAGCTGACTTCTCACCTGCACCACTAGGGTGCTTATCCAGTGAGGGTGCTTGGAGCACTGATGCTGTCTGCCATTTTCCAGGCACCCAGCTGCTTCTTCTCCCTCAAAAAGCACAACCTGATAGTCCCAAGAGCACAGAACCTCAAGAATGCTGGCACCTTGAGGGTATCCTATGTATACTTCCAGTAGCCCCTCCCACGCCAGCTTTTCCGATAGAGGATGATGTCACATGCCATATTCCCTCTGGCCACAGCCACCTCTCCTGCTATAAGAAAGTTTTTTTTACATAAATCAAATTTGACAAGTCCTGTTTATATGTTTCCTGTACTGCCAAGACACCACACATTATCAGCACTGCAAAAATTGAGCAGTGGTAATTTTTCTTGCTAGCCCACCCTTCAGATCATTGAACGCCCTCAACCTATCACCCACTAGGTGTAATCGTATCTGATGCCCTAAAGAGGTAACCAGACAATGTGAGAAGGCTGTGGGGAGACCCAGTGGGATGCTAGGGTGCATAGGGAGAGATATCCCCGGCAGAAAAAAGGAGGTGGTTATGCCACTGTCCAGATCACTAGTGAGACCCCATCTAGAGTACTGTGTCCAGTTTTGGATGCTACATCTCCAGAAGGACATAAATGAAATAAAGGCAATTCAGAGAAGGGCAGCAAAAATAGTGCAAAGACTGCACCAAAAGTCATACAAGAAAAGACTAGAGGATCTCAATATGTATTCCGTGGAAGAGAGGAGAGAGAGGGATATGACAGAGACATTCAAGTACCTCTGGGGTATAAACAAGGTACAGGAGAATAACATATTTGAAAAAAGAAGGTGTACAAGAACAAGGCGGTAGGCTCAGGGGCAACATGAGAAAGTACTTTTTCAAAGAAAGAGTAATGGATGCTTGCAACAGCCTCCCTGTGGAGGTGAAGGGGCCAAAAAAGGTTGGGAAATTCAAGAATGCATGGGATAGACGTAAGCGTACTCTCGCAGTAGGAGTGAGAGGGTAAACCACAGGCCAACTAGAGTCTGCTGTATTGATCTGGTTCTGTACCATAGTGATAAATCAGTTGAGTCCATCTCTTCCACCCTCACACATAACTATGGCTTTGCCCAGTGTCCCATAAATGGTTCCTCTCCTACAAGCTCCTAGTCAACGAAAAAAAAACTAAGCCCATGCTCTTTGGCTCGAAGCCTTTCCTCACCAAAGCCGCCAAATCCAGCTCCTCCCTCCTAGTACTCACCCCAGCAGACCCCTCTTGAAAATGTCCCGTCCTTCAGATACTTAGGTGTTACCCTTGACCCCTCCCTCTCTTTCTCTGAGCATGTCAACAATACCGTGCGGACAATTCACCAGAAATAAGGTGCTGCATATAGACTCAGACATTTTCTGTCTGCTGAAGCGCACCTTGCCATTGCATGTGGTAACCTGCTGCCCCTTTTTGACTACCGCTCCCCTGTCTACTTCCTCATATCCCCCACCTTGCACTCACGACTAAACACTACATACAACTCAGTCTGTCGATTTGTCCTTCAAGCTCCCCACCATACCCGCCACTGCACACTCTACCTGTCCCTAGGTTGGCTCCCTTTACAAGGTCGCTTTGATTATGCTATGGGCTGCCTAATGGACGACTCACTTAGAAGCCAACCCCTATGCCGTACTCACTTCTCCTGATAGATGGAGTGGCATCTAGGAGTCTTAGGGCATCCTCAGTACCCCCTCTGGAAATACCCTGCATCTCCACTGCAATGGGATGTAGAGCCTTCGCCATCTCAGCACCCTCCCTATGGATCAAGCTCCCATCTTCCGTCTGCTTGTCCCCCACCCACCTGGCTTTCAAGCAGCATCTGAACGCCTGGCTCCTGACTGCAGCTAACTGTCACTGCACCCAGCAATAACATTAGGGCACCATAGCTCCCACGTCTCTGTAATGGGTAGGCATCCTGTGCCCTCCAGTCATCTCCTCTCTCATCTCTGTCTTTCTCTAAACCCTTCTTTCCTCATTGTACCTCTGATTCCTAAAAACTGATGAAAATATCTGATTGTCTGTACCTGCACAGCCTTTATTGCTGGCCCTATACTAAATTGGACTTGTGTTATTTTATACTGTTGTATGTTTTGCATCATGTGCCTGACGGATACTACACAGTCATGTTGCTCCTGCACCAAAAGGGACTCATGATATATCTTGCTGCTATGTATGTATTTTTGCACTATGTGTTTTGTCGCACTTGTCCATAGCCTAACTCTACTGCCATTGTACAATACAGCTATCTAATATTCGTTTCTTATTTTCCACACCACCTCATGCTTGAGGTGTGTATTACCATGCCCTGTATGTACTGTTGTGATCTGTATTGTTTACCACTTTGTGGCTCGGGTTGTGACTGAAAATGGTCCTTTGGATCAGTGCACCTACCTGGTTACCAAAGACATTAAATAAATAAATAAAATAAGTATTAGGTAGGACAAAGGGGCAGACTGGGTGGGCCACATGGTTCTTATCTGCCATCACCTTCTTTGTTTCTATGAATTATCCTTTGTCAGTGGGTGACCAATTCATCTTTAGTTAGTTATTTAACCAGCACACTAAGCTAAAAGCTTTTTTACAGGAGCGACCTGGGAGCACAAGGAGGTTAAGTGACTTGCTCAGGGTCACACAGTATGCAAGTGGAAGCTGTGGGATTCAAACCCAGGTCTGATCTGCTGGATGTCACCAGATTTGCAGCTCAGAGCCTTAGACCACTGCACTATATTGCCTCCTACCTAAATCCTAAATCTTTACATTTTAGGCTGCAAATGTTAACCTTGTCTGCCCCTTCCTGTTGAAAAGTTGCTGATTTCTCAATGTGTGTGGTGAAAGCAGGAGCAGTTGAATACGCCTCATGTTGTTTCAGGTACCAGAAGCCTTTGAAGATGTTGCCATTGCTTTTTCTGAAGAGGAGTGGAAGATGTTAACCCTATACCATTTACCACCACTCTCTGTTTTCTGCCCGTCAACCAGTTTGCTACCCAGTTGACCAACTTCTGACCCACCCCGAGCCTACCCAGCTTATTTATCAATCTTCTATGTGGAACAGTGTCAAAAGCTTTGCTGAAGTCAAGGTAGGCGACATCAACTGCTCCCCTTGGTCCACCACTCTGGTTACCAGTCAAAGGAAATCTATGAGATTAGTTTGACAGGACCTTCCTTTGTAAACCCATGCTGTCTTGGATCCTGTGCCCCTATGGTTCCAGGTGTTGCACTATCCTTTCTTTAAGGAGTGCCTCCATAATCTTGCCCACTACTGAGGTAAGACTGACTGGTCTGTAGTTCCCCGCCTCCTCCCTGCTACCACTCTTGTAGAGCGGGACCACATGAGCCCTTCTCCAGTCTTCTGAGACCTCTCCTGTGCTCAGAGACTCACTAAACAGTTCTGCTAATGGCTCTGCTAGTTCCACCTTTAGCTCCTTAAGTACCCTGGGATGTATGCCATCAGGTCCCATTGCCTTATCCAACCTGAGCTTAGCAAGCTCTTGTAGGACCCTTTCTTTTGTGAAGGGAGTAGTGCTCACCTCCCTCCCCCCTGTGTCCATGATGCTGAGCTGTGGGCCCTGCCCTACCTTCTCTTCAGTAAATGCTGAGCAAAAGTATCTATTTAGGATAGATGCCTTTACAGGGTCCTCTTCCTCACATGCTCCTTTTTCTCCATTAAGCTTAGCAATACCCCCTCTGGACTTTCTCCTTTCACTAATGTATCTATAGAAAGTCTTGTCACCTTCTTTTACTGTTCGTGCTAGTGTTTCCTTAGTTTGGGACTTTGCCTGCCTTACTGCCTTCCCTGCTTCCCTTAGGGAAGTTTGGTATGCCTCCCTATCTTCATCCCGCTGTGTTCCCTTATATTTCCTGAAGGGCAGCCTTTTGGTTCTGACCTTTTCTGCTACTGTATTTGAGAACCAAAGTGGTTTCCTTCTTATTTTGCACTTCCTTTTCTGTCTAACACAATGGAATGTTGCTTCAAGTATTGCATCCTTAATGCTTTCCCACTTTGCCTGTAACCCCTCACCTGTGTTTCTTTTTGCCAGGGCTAGCTTAACTCTGTTGGCCATCTTATCAAAGTCAGCTCCTCCGAAGTCCCATATTTTTGCCTTGGAATGGGATGATTTAGATGTAGTAGCCAAATTGAACAATACCATGTGATGGTCACTGGCCCCCAGGTGACCTTCTGCCTGGAGATCTGTGATCCCTTCCTTGTTAGTCAGTACTAGATTTAGGATAGCTCTGTCTCTTGTGGGTTGCTGTACCAGTTGTTTGAGGCCCTCCCCCTGCAGGGAATCCACTATGTGTCTAGTTCTGGCAGATGTTCCTGCTGGTATTGACCAATCTGTATCCGGCATGTTGAAGTCTCCCATTATCAAAACCTCCCTTTAGCTGTCATGTTTGTATATCTTCTAACAGTAATGTGTCTATGTACTCCCCCTGGTCTGGGAGCCTGTAGACAACCCCAGTTCTTATGGCTGTCCCATTTCCTGTTTCCAGGGTGACCCACAGTTCTTCTGGCTCCTTATGTGTATTCTGAATTTCTGTAGCTTTGATATTTTCATTGACATACAGGGCCACTCCTCCCCCCCTTTTTGTACCTCGGTCTCCTCTGAACAATACATAGCCAGGTACTGAAGTCTCCCAAGTGTGGTTACTGGTAAACCACATCTCACTAATTGCTACTATGTCCAGTTTAGCCTCTGACATTATTGCCTGCAGGTCTGGGATCTTATTTCCCAGGCTGTGAGCATTTGTGTACATGATTTTCCATTGGCCAGATTTTGGTATGTTAGTTGTTGGGTGAGGTTTGGCATTACCAATGTGCATTGTATGGGGAGACAAACCTTTTTTCTTATCTCGTGATGCAAATGAACTGCAAACATGCTGAATCCACGTTTGACCACTAGCTGAGGGGGGAGGGGTGTTCTTCTCATTCGACATATGGGGTGCTGCACCCCTCTCCCCATTTGCTAGTTCAAATATTCTGCAAAGACGTCAGACTTCTGCCCCAATGCACTAACTCCCTCCTTAGTCAGATGCAGTCCATCAAATTTAAAGAACTTTCGCTCCCAGAACTGTTGCCAGTTCCCTACAAATCTATGTCCTTTTTCCTGGCACCAGCCCTTGAGCTACGTGTTTAGCTCCCCTATCTCCCCTTCTCTGACCTTCCGTCCATCTGCTCCCCTCTCCCAGACTGGCAGGATCTCAGAGAAGGAGATGCCGGACGAAATAGATGATAGTTTGTCACCCAGCCTGGTCAGGTGTTCCTTGGTCTCCACAACTGACCGGCTGGTGAATCATTAGTCCCTATGTGTACTAGGACATCAATGTTTTCTCCTGCTTTGTGAACAATTTGCAATGCGGTCGGTGTCTCTCCATGCTGATGTACCTGGAGACATCTGACCATTACCCCTGCTGGAGATGGGTATCAACTCCCGAATCATGGAGTCTCCTATGATCAGAAGTTTTTGGATTTCCTTTTTGCTTTTTTGTTTTGGTTCCTGATTTGGGTGAGTTTTGTTGTGCTAGCTCCTGTGCCACAGTGTCCTGCTCTGCAGTGTCTTCTGCCTCTTTGTTTGATTTCAGAGATAGAGGCAGATACCTGTTTAGTGTTTATATGGTTTTGGAGGTAATATGTTGGAGGCAGAGAGTGATGGGGCACCGATTTGCCCCTCCTAACCACCTGCCAACCTCCTGGACCAACTACCCTCTGCGGTCAAGGTTTTTCTTTTGGATGCTGGGGAAATGGTGGGTGGTTCTTATAATGTATTTCCTCTTGAATATGAAATTTGAGGCGTGCAATCTCTGCCCATGCTGCCCGGAGCTGAGCCCTAAGATCTCCAAAGGCCCAGCATGTAAGACAATGTCCTAAATCCTGTAAGACTGTCCTTCTGAAAATTGTTCCACAGTACCTGCAGTTAATGATTTCCATTCCAGATAAGTTGCTGGGTTTATAACCTACTCAGAGTAATTAGAAGGAAAAAAAATGCAAGTAATGGTTTGATTGTGTTTTGTTTAACTTGTTATAACAAGTTAAATTACTAGTGCCCCTGTAAATGAGCTCACCTTTTGGAGGCCCCACTGATCCACCCCTTCCTGCTCTGCCACAGGAAATGTCACAACTGTGGTACACTATAAAGGAGTGTAGTGTGGGGTGGTTGGGGATGGGGTGGGTGGCTGGGCTCTCCCTGCCAAAAAGAAGAACCACGGATGAAAGAACAAGGAGGTAAGAGCAGAAACAATCAGTCAACAACAAATGCAGTAACCCTGAAAGCTTATCCTAATGTTAGATAAAACTGTAAAACCTGTAAAGCACCACCTGCAATAATTTCAGAGAAGATATACGCTGTAAGAAACATTTTGCTACAGAGAAAAATAAAACAATTAAATGTTAGCAACAAACAGTAGCAATCCCTGTGAGTAAAAAATAAAAACAACACGACACAGTAAATCTGCTTAGCCAAAATAAGTCTTAATCCTTTTCCCTTGCTCTGGTAAGTTTCTCTACTCTGCCTTTCAAGCAGTCTTGGAAGGAAAGAGCTCAGGTGAAGCAAGGTGTCTTGGCCAGCACACCAAGTCTTCTCATGAGATTAGAGGGAGGCCGATTAAGGGGGAATGTGAGGACATTCTTTTTCACAGAAAGGGTGGTGGATGCATGGAACAGTCTACCTCATGAAGTGATGGCTATGAATTCAGTGCAGGGCTTCAGACAGGCATGGGATAGGCATAAGGGAGCAATACAGATGAGTATGAATATATAGGCCACTGACAGAGCAAAGGCGATGGCACATTTATAAGGTAGAAAAAGAAATGGGCCTTACGGTCATTATCTGCCATCAGCTTTTTTGTTTCTATGTTTAAAACTTGATCATCTGTTAGCCTAAGGCTTTGGAATCTCTCATTCTTATTTCCCTGCAACTGCGTATAAGTGCATAGGATTCTATAGCTTAGCTTAGGAAACCTTACTGATTGGAATAGATGTGATGACACGTCTTATTTAATAAATGCTTAACTAGTGGAAATTCACTGATCAGTGCCTTTTAGCTGTGCTTGCAACGTAGAATTGCTGAGTTAAGGAAATAATACAAACTACTGACTACAGGAAATAATATGTTGTTGTATGTACTGCTCAACATATGTAACCAACTTGTATAAGAACTATCTCAAATACCTGTACCCTGTAACTCAAATGTATTTCTGTTTGACCACAGTGTGACGTGGCACCTCTGATGAATGCCTATTTGAGGAAAACCTGTACTGTGTAATCTAAAATGCTTTGTATGTCCTCAATGTGATGAGGTACCTTTGGAAAAGAGCCCCTGGCTCAACGATTGTAAACTGATTTCTCACAAAATAAATAAAAAATAAATGTAAATGGGCAGAGAGACGAACAGAGAAACGTACTTTTCCTATAATATGTATAAGATTAGGATGCTAATAATAGTCAGCTGCACATGGAGACAGAGAGGAGCCTTGTAACTACAGAAAGTACTGACTGAGCACTCAGACTACACACTGGGTGGGATATTCAAAGGGGTTGCGCATGGCGCAGCAGTGTTGCGCCATGCACAACTCACTGATCCATGATATTCAAAGGGGGGTGTTGTGCTGCGCAATTCCTGATGTGTCGGGGGCACACCAGTAATGTATGTGTCGCAAGTGTGGGGGGCGTGCCCATGCATATGTGGCACATCCCGATATTCAGCCTGGGATGTGCATCGCATATGCAGGCACAAACCCACCTTGCGCCACACAAGGGAGTGCAAAGATGTGCCCGTAATAAGCAGGAGCATGTCGAGGGACACCCACAGGCGGGCTGCCGTATTGCCGGGTGCAACACGGCAGCCGCCTCCTGTGGGTGGCCACCCAACTTCCAGAGCCACAGTACAGGCGTCGTGCCCTCCCTCACCCGATCGCGGGCATAGTAGAACAATATCCCTGATAGTCCAGTGGACCCTACCCCACCACTCAATCATGGGCTTAATAGAAACATATCCCTGGTAGTCCAGTGGACCTGCCCGATCATGGGCATATGAGTTAAATAGTAACCCTGGTGATCCAGCGGTACCCCCCCTCCCCACCCACTATAACCCGCCACCCTGCACCCCCCCCCATCAGAGGCGGGTGGCAGCTCATCACCGGCAAGCCGCCTGGCCGTCCACCGATTGACAGCATACAGTACAGCTGTATGCTTATTGGTCCACGTGATCACATTTCAGGATCAGTAGTAGTACAGCACGGTTCACACCCATTGGCCCATGCAGTGACCAACAGGGCATACAGCCGCATCTGCACTGGCCAGTCGGTGGAGCAAGGTGTCTTATGGACGGATGCAGGTGGTGGGTCACAGTGGGAGGGGGGTACCACTGGACCATCAGGGTTACTATTTAACACATATGCCCATGATCGGGCAGGGGATCAGGTCACTGGACCACCAGGGATATGTGGAACACCTGTGCCCACGGTCGGGCGGGAGAGCGGATCCACTGGACCACCAGGGATTCTGGCTTCATTATGCCCATGATCGGGTGATGGGGAAGGGTTCACTGGACCACCAGAGATGTATTTCTACTATGCCCACGATCGATCGGGGTATGTTGCCTGCCGAGGGGCAGAGGGCATCAGTCCCCGATGGCTGCAGCCTGGCAGGGTGCCAGGTGCAAGTCGTCAGGGATCGGCTCACCGCATGCAAATGGGGCCATAATGACATTAACAGAATTGCTGTAAAACACCACCATGGTTCATCAGAACGAAGCCCGCTGAGTAAAACCTCCCTCATTTGTCTTCCTAGGACACCCCTAGGCCTTGAAAATAAATTGATTTTTTAATCTGACCATCTTGTCCTGTACTCGCGATGCATGAGATATATACTTTACATCTTCCACTCATATCTGGGAGGACATATTCAGTGCTGGCCTGTTGCGTGTGCATAATAGTGCACTGCGCAAAACTGATGCGCCAGTCGGGACTGTAGCAATATTCAAAGAGTACAGTATGTGCGATCGACACAGATCATGCATCCTGTTTGAATATGGGACTCCAGTTGTGCGGCACAATGCAGGTGGCCACCATGGTGGGTGTAGCGCATCCAGGGCTGAACACCTTCAGTGGAGGAATATGTGGCGTAGACCTGGAAGTGTCATTCCCCCAAGGGCGATATTCAGCCAGCATATGCTAATGAGCTCATTGGGCATGCATGGCGCACACAGGCCCCATGCATGCCCATTATGGGCTCATTAGCATGACTGCGCTCGGCTGGATGCGCTGAGCTGGCCCCAACCCACGTAACGGAAGTACACTGGAGCACCCACCCCATCCTGACACTAGTGCCATGCCCACCTCAACCCTCCTCCCAGGGTGCAACAGAACACTGCCCCATGTCATTCCCCTACTGTAGGGTCCCCCCACCCCTGCCCCGACACCCACTTGCTGATCCAGCCACGGACACACAGATCCCTGATTGATGTATGTCCACACCCCGAACCAGTATCCATAGTGTTGTGGTACCCCCATCTCAGCCTCAAACCCCAGGATATACATACATGGGCATCATTACCTTTTCTGTAGTCTAGTGGTACCCCTCCTCCCATCCCCAGTCCTCGATTGCAATCCATCAACTGCTGCTCCCATTTCCATAGTGTTGTGGCTCCCATCCCATCAGACCAGAGCCCCCAATACCACTCCCCCTGACCCAACTGGAGCTGGCAACTGGCTCTGCCCTCCACATACCACCACAGCCAGCCACCGTCTGGACTGTCACAGCAGTGTATTGTACTCAGCTCATGCTCACTGGGTGAATACGTACCATGTACACTACAGTGACAGTGCAGTCAGCAGCTGGCCTTGGTGGTGTGCAGAGGGCTGACCCAGTCGCCAGCTCTTGTTGGGTTGGGGGGGCCATGCATTGGCACACGTGACATCAGGGATTGGGACTGAGAGGGGTTCCAGTGGCAGTGCGATTGGGAACCGGGCATGTGTTGTTGCCAGGGATCTGCATTGGACCAGGAGTGGGGCCGGGTTGGGGGGTGTGGTGTTGCTTCACACCGGGGATGATGCAGGAGGTGCCATGTGCCAGCCATTGGGGCGAGAGGGACCTTACACTACAGAATACGGAGTGGGGGTTGGTTCATGCACTGGGCCGCAACGAGTCACGTATGGGGGGAGCAGGGTTGTCTGCATACCAGGGTGGAGGGTTGGGAGTCCTCTATACTTTGGATACAGACCATGGCTACCTCCAGTGTGATCGGAGCTGGTTGGGGGGGTCCTACACTATTGGGCTATTTGGGGATGGCTATGGTTTGATCGGGGATGGAAGGGGGGTACCTCTGGTCCACCAGGGCTGACAGGCTGTTGTGCACCTAGGAACACTTCCACAACACACCTGTGGGTGGGTGGCTGGCTGGGTTAGGCCAGCTGTTCGTGGCCTAACTGTGGGCCACGCAGCTCTGGACTGTGAGAGGCATTCTCACTGAATATGCTACAACGCATGTGAGCATGGGAATGCGCCCTCCACATGCACGGAATACATTATAGTGCACCCTGGCCCATTCCCTTGTGGCAGGCGCTTCCCGCACCTATGAGTATTGCACTGTGGCGCATTGTTGGAGTTGCACAGCACATCTCCCTTTTCCGCTGAGATGCGCCGTGCATCTCCTTTGAATATGGGGACCCTGATACCTAATCTATATCATATAATACCTGTGGATATGGCTACAGAATAAAGAATTTCAAAAAACAAACACTTAAGGGGAATAAAACCAATGTCACACATTTTCCCAGTGTTTCAATGCAATTTAACCAGAAAAATTACTCAAGGAAACTCATTCAATTGAACTTTATCTGAAATCCTAAATTAAATTTTAAGGCAGCATGGGCACAGCCATGCTGTCTTATTGCTATGAAGTAGAAGAGAAAAGGGGAAAGGAATGCTATCCTGTGTCTCTCCACAGTGCTACAGTCATGTTCCCAGCATTTGTTTTCCACTGGATCCACAGACCTGACAATCCCCTCTCCTCCCCCTCCTGCTGGGGCACTGAGGAAATAGTTCTCTACAATTTTTAAAAACACAGGATATAATCACCCTTTCCAAGCATGTTCTACTGTCAGTTTCTTATCAGACTGGCACTAGGACCGTGAGAAATTTGAGTCTTCCAGGCTGAAAGGCTTGTAGTTCCCAGTCAGAGAGCAGCAAACTAAGTGGAACTTAGCGGGAACAGAACCACAGCAACTTTAAAGACACATCTAGGTAAGCAGGCTGCTAGTTCTTTGTGAGTACGCAGTACCAGGACTGAGAGACTGTAAGTGCTTCTTCTTTGAATTCCATACTTAAGCAGCTGTGACATTATATATTCCAGAAGCCTGTTTAACTAGCAGTGTAAAGTTTAATATATAGAGCTGCACTGGTACTGGAAGAGTGGTCTTGTTGGGGGCGGATGTGGTTTTCCTACTCCTAGCAGGGTGCTCAGCTTTAGGGCTGGTCAGTGGGCAGGAATGTCTACAGGGCCATCTTGTGGATGGTATGGCCCACTCCAAGACTCTAAATTAAGTTTTTGCAGCCTACTAGCCAGCAAATCTAGTGACCAGGGAAACTTTACTAGCACCACAGATTCTTCCACTAGCCCAGCTGATGTACTTTTTGGTTACATTCTATAGTACAAATCTACAGGGATAGTTAAAGGAAAATCTTACTAGCCCAACACAAAATCTACCAGAATTTGGCTAGCTAGCCTGTACCAGTTTCGACCCCTGCACTCTCTGCAATGGGTTGCCAGTACTTAAACAACTTTTTTTTAAGATTTAATGACTGGGGTGTGGTCAGCTCTGGGGGTCAGTGTGGTGACTGTTAGGAGTAGTGGGTAAGTGCTCTCATTGTCAGGGGATGGGAATTAGTTCTGTGACTGATTGCAGGGGGTGTCAGTTCTGCGACTATTGAAGGGGTGGTACAGTCCTGTGACCATTGTGGGTGAGGATGCAGTGCTGTGGCCATTGTCGATGGGGGTCAGTGTGGTGACCGTTTGGAGTAGTGGGTAAGTGCTCTCATTGTCAGGGGATGGGAATTAGTTCTGTGACTGATGGCAAGGGGTGTCAGTTCTGCGACTGTTGAAGGGGTGGTACAGTCCTGTGACCATTGTGGGTGAGGAGGCAGTGCTGTGGCTATTGTGGATGGAGGTCACTGTGGTGACTGTTTGGAGTAGTAGGTCAGTGCTGTCATTGTCAGGGGATGGGAATTAGTTCTGTGACTGATGGCAGGGGGTGTCAGTTCTGCGACTATTGAAGGGGTGGTACAGTCCTGTGACCATTGTGGGTGAGGAGGCAGTGCTGTGGCTATTGTCGATGGGGGTCAGTGTGGTGACCGTTTGGAGTAGTGGGTCAGTGCTCTCATTGTCAGGGGATGAGAATTAGTTCTGTGACTGATTGCAGGGGGTGTCAGTTCTGCAACTATTGAAGGGGTGGTACAGTCCTGTGACCATTGTGGGCGAGGATGCAGTGCTGTGGCTATTGTCGATGGGGGTCAGTGTGGTGACCGTTTGGAGTAGTGGGTCAGTGCTGTCATTGTCAGGGGATGAGAATTAGTTCTGTGACTGATTGCAGGGGGTGTCAGTTCTGCGACTATTGAAGGGGTGGTACAGTCCTGTGACCATTGTGGCGAGATGCAGTGCTGTGGCTATGCGATGGGGTCAGTGTGGTGACCGTTTGGAGTAGTGGGTCAGTGCTGTCATTGTCAGGGGATGAGAATTAGTTCTGTAACTGATTGCAGGGGGTGTCAGTTCTGCGACTATTGAAGGGGTGGTACAGTCCTGTGACCATTGTGGGTGAGGAGGCAGTGCTGTGGCTATTGTGGATGGGGGTCACTGTGGTGACTGTTTGGAGTAGTAGGTCAGTGCTGTCATTGTCAGGGGATGGAATTAGTTCTGTGACTGATGGCAGGGGTGTCAGTTCTGCGACTATTGAGGGGTGGTACAGTCCTGTGACCATTGTGAGTGAGAGGCAGTGCTGTGGCTATTGTCGATGGGGTCAGTGTGGTGACCGTTTGGATGATTGGTCAGTGCTCTCATTGTCAGGGGATGAAATTAGTTCTGTGACTGATTGCAGGGGTGTCAGTTCTGCGACTGTTGAAGGGGTGCTACAGTCCTGTGACCATTGTGGGCGAGGATGCAGTGCTGTGGCTATTGTCGATGGGGGTCAGTGTGGTGACCGTTTGGAGTAGTGGGTCAGTGCTGTCATTGTCAGGGGATGAGAATTAGTTCTGTGACTGATTGCAGGGGGTGTCAGTTCTGCGACTATTGAAGGGGTGGTACAGTCCTGTGACCATTGTGGGCGAGGATGCAGTGCTGTGGCTATTGTCGATGGGGGTCAGTGTGGTGACCGTTTGGAGTAGTGGGTCAGTGCTGTCATTGTCACGGGATGAGAATTAGTTCTGTAACTGATTGCAGGGGGTGTCAGTTCTGCGACTATTGAAGGGGTGGTACAGTCCTGTGACCATTGTGGGCGAGGATGCAGTGCTGTGGCTATTATCGATGGGGGTCAGTGTGGTGAACGTTTGGAGTAGTAGGTCTGTGCTGTCATTGTCAGAGGATGAGAATTAGTTCTGTGACTGATTGCAGGGGGTGTCAGTTCTGCGACTATTGAAGGGGTGGTACAGTCCTGTGACCATAGTGGTCGAGGAGGCAGTGCTGTGGCTATTGTGGATGGGGGTCACTGTGGTGACCGTTTGGAGAAGTAGTTCAGTGCTCTCATTGTCAGGGGATGAGAATTAGTTCTGTGACTGATGGCAGCAGGTGTCAGTTCTGTGATTTTTGGGGGTGAGATTGCTCTGCTGTGACTGTTTGGGATTGATGATCAGTGATGTAAGATGGGATGGGGTGCAGTGCTGTGACTAGTGATGTTACCATGGGGGGGGATGAGGATCAGTGCTGTGACTCTTAGGGGTGTATTGTCATTGCTGTGACTGCCAGATTGGGGAGGGGTAGGAGACAGTTCTGTGACTGTTGGGAATACTGAGAAAGGGTTGTGATTCTCAGGGGTGTGGATCAGTGCTATGACTGCCAGATGTGGGTAGTCATTGTCAAGACTTGTCAGTGGAAGGTGTCAGTCCTGTGACTGGGGGATCAATCCGTGCCTGTGGTGGAGGGAATGGTACAGTCCTGGACTGTGAAGGGGTAGAACTGTCCTATGACTTGGGGGCAGCCCTGTGACTGGGGGTCCAATCCTATGACTGTTGAGGGGATCATTGCTGTGACTGATGGTGAATGGTGACAGGTGCCAAGCTAAGTGACTGTTGGGGGGGTTGTGGTCCCGACTGTGTGAGGTGGTCGTCAGTGTTGTGATATACAGTGTTGTGACTGGTAGGGTTGGGGATTACTTCTGTGACTGTCTGTGGAAAGTGTCATCCATGTGACTGTTGGGAATATAGGGCATTGCTGTGATCGTTGGGAATGGGGATAAGTTCTGTGACTGTCAGGCATGAGTGCCCAGTTCTGTGACTGACAGTGAAGGGTATCAGTCCTGTGACTGAGGGGGTACAGTTCTGTGACTGTCAGGGGTGGTAGAGTCAGTCCTGTGATGGTCGGGGTCAGTGCTGTGACTGAGGGGGTACAGTTCTGCGACTGTCGGGTGGGGTGGTCAGTCCTGTGATGGTCAGGGGTCAGTGCTGTGACTGAGTGGGTACAGTTCTGCGACTGTCAGGGGTGGTAGAGTCAGTCCTGTGATGGTCAGGGGTCAGTGCTGTGACTGAGGGGGTACAGTTCTGTGACTGTCAGGGGTGGGGTGGTCAGTCCTGTGATGGTCAGGGGTCTGTGCTGTGACTGAGGGGGTACAGTTCTGCGACTGTCAGGGGTGGTAGAGTCAGTCCTGTGATGGTCAGGGGTCAGTGCTGTGGCTACTGTGTAAGTAGTGCAGAGTGGTGCACAAGCAAAGGAAAAGGCAGCGCATAAGCAAAGCAGCGAGCTTGTAATGCTCAGCACTCCTAGATTCAATTTTCAATACAACGTGCAAGATTTATTTTCTGGCAATAAGCCTGGCATGCACCCACTTGGGCCAGCACTTTAAGCCTTCAGTGGGCCTTCCTCAGGTGGCAGGTCTGAGAAATACAAACATGCATCTCATTTATACAGAAACTGTCAAAGTGATATACACCACACACCATCCACTAAAAACAACATGCAAGTCAAGGTGAAAACACAGGAACAGCTTTACCAATGGTAACACACATTTCATTATTCTGTTTTTTTGTGTTTTGTTTTTGACACTTACGGTAAACAGTTACTGATATTAGCATAATATTTAAGTTAAGCATGTCTCTGTATCTTTTACTTAATTTAATTGTATACCTTTCTCTCCACAGCTATATTTTACCTCTTACACTGTACTATACCCACTTCTATCTCTCTCCTCTCCTCTCTACTGCTCCCACTACTGTATTTATTCCATATTAACCTTTTTCTCTTTACTTTCGCAGGTCTCACAGGATGTGAACTGCTTCCCTATCAGATAAGTATTACAATATGTCTAACCTGTCTTATCCTTCCTAGTAACTTCCTAAGAACTGAGGATCCTTTGTGACCCCTTTCCTCTTTTTTATTCTACAGGTGTAAGAAGTGTCATCACTTTATGACTCCTACCTCTCTGGCTCTGTAGTACCCTGGTAAGAGACCCTGTACATATAGAAACATAGAAACATAGAAGTTGACGGCAGATAAGGACCCCAAGGCCCATCCAGTCTGCCCATTTCTTTTTCTACCTTATAAATGTGCCATCGGCCTTTGCTCTGTCAGTGACCTATCTATTCATAGTCATTTGTATTGCTCCCTTATGCCTATCCCATGCCTGTTTGAAGCCCTGCACTGTATTCATAGCACCACTTCTTGTGGTAAGCCATTCCATGCATCTACCACCCTTTCTGTGAAAAAATTTCTACATTCCCCTTAATCGGCCTCCTCTAATCTCATGCTGTGTCCTCTTGTCCTGCTATTTTTCTTATATTTAAACATGTTAGACTCTTTCACCTTGTTTATGCCCTTAAGGTGTTTAAATGTCTCGATCATATCACCTCTCTCCCTCCTTTGCTCAAGGGTATACATATTGAGCTCCGTTAATCTGTCCTTATATGTCTTCTGATGCAGTCCCTGCACCATTTTGGTTGCCCTTCTCTGGACTGCCTCAATTTGGTTAATGTCCTTGTGAAGGTGTGGCCTCCAATACTGCGCAGTACTCCAGATGGGGCCTAACCAGTGTCTTGTACAGAGGATTATTACCTCCCTCTTACGACTTGTGATACCCCTACTAATACACCCTAACACCCCCTAGCCTTACCTACTGCTTTAGAGGTCTGCTTGGATGATTTTAGGTCATCAGTGATGATGATGCCCAAGTCTCTTTCTTCCTTTGTGACTGCTAGCAACTCCCTCCCAGCCTATAAGTGGCTTCAGGGTTTCTCTTCCCTATGTGCATGATTTTGCACTTCTTTGCATTAAATCCCAGTTGCCACTCTTCTGACCATTCTGCTAGTTTATCCAGATCTCTTCTATTCTGCCCACCCCATCTGGATCATCTACTCTGTTGCAGATCTTGGTGTCATCTGCAAACAGACAAGCTTTACCCTCTAGTCCATCTCGAGGTCACTAATGAAGATGTTGAATAGGACTGGCCCCAGGACTGATCCCTGAGGTACCCCTTGTGACTTGCATCTCTTCTGACTGTATACCATTTACCACCACTCTCTGTTTTCTGCCAGTCAACCAGTTTGCCACCCAGTTGACCAACTTCTGACCCACCCGAGCCTACCTAGCTTATTTATCAATCTTCTATGTGGAACAGTGTCAAAGCTTTCTTGAAGTCAAGGTAGGCGACATCAACTGCTCCCTTGGTCCACTCACTCTGGTTACCCAGTCAAAGAAATCTATGAGATTAGCTTGACAGGACCTTCCTTTGTAAACCCATGCTGTCTTGGATCCTGTGCCCCTATGGATTCCAGGTGTTGCACTATCCTTTCCTTAAGGAGTGCCTCCATAATCTTGCCCACTACTGAGGTAAGACTGACCGGTCTGTAGTTCCCCGCCTCCTCCCTGCTACCACTCTTGTGGAGTGGGATCACATGAGCCTTTCTCCAGTCTTCTGGGACCTCTCCTGTGCTCAGAGACTCACTAAATATTACCTATACTTGATAGGTTTACTGTAACAGTGCAGCTGTATCCACTATGGGATGGTTGTGTATACTGTATGTTTTAAGGTCATACATACTGCAGCATTTTCCCCCCTCCATAAAACTTCTTACCTTGCTAATTGACTCAGGGAGGCTCTCAGCGCTGTCCCCACCTCTCCTGTCCATCATTCCCCCGTCCCAAACCACAGAGCCCAAAGTTCCCATGAATTGCCTCCCTCCCCATGATAGGGTGTCCAGAAAGGGGAGAGTCATCCTTCCCCCCCACCCAGTCACTTACATCCACAACTGAGCCAGTCATCCAGGTGGTCGTGTGGGACAGAGGTAGCTGGGTAGGGCTTTATGGAGCCTGCGCTAGCCATTTCTGCATTTTCCCATTTTGAGTTCCTGCCTTCACCTGGAGGGAGCCAAAGGTCAAGTCAGCATGCCTCCCCACCCAGGGACAGGACAGCTATGTAATAAACATTCAGTCTGCTTTCTGACCACTGGCAACCTGGCATGTTCCTGAACTCGGGTCACTGATGTGGCGGGAGATAAGGCACAATAGTGCCTCATCCCTCCATACCACTTGACCAGACTGGCCTTATACAGCTGCAAAATAATTGTTACCACTGGAACAGTCGATAGGACAACAATTGTGCCCTTGCACACCAGGGAATGATTTTTTTATTAATGGGCCCAGTGGTAAGAGGGTGGGTTGTACCGTTGGACACCAGAGAATGTGTTAACTTTAACAAAACTAACAATCACAGGTGGATATTGTTATTGGCTGCCAGTTTAAAACAAAATATTGAGCTGCTTGAGGTTCTATATATAGATGGATGATTAAGAATTTTCCTTGTAGATGGCACCTAACCCCTGTAAAACCTATTTATTTATTTATTTATTGAATTTTGTTGACTAGGTAAGCCCACTGAAACTAGAAGTCCCTTTTTCAGGGCTGACATGGGGTAGGTACAGATAGTAACTAACTGAAATTGAACCTGATGAAGCTGTTGGTAATATTTAGTGAATGAGGGAAATGTGGCCAGGACACCGGGGAAATTCCCCTACTCTGCTTCCTGTGAGCAGGGGGGACCCATTTTCCTGTGGGACCAAGATGGCGGCTCCCATGGATCCTGGTGTGGAAGTGTTGCAGATAGGAGAGCAGGCCAGGATGGCCACTTGGAGTGCAACACCCTAGGAGGCGGATGTCTGTCTGGTGGGAGAGCTTGCCTCGGCTCCCATCTTTTGCAATGCGGAGGCTACTTGTTTACAGTTGGCAGATGTTGATTCCGACTTCCATGATGCATCTGTCACTTTGGATATTTTGGGCTCTTCAAGTGAAAAATCAATAGTTTGCAACATTATCAACAACCCAGTTATTGTGATGGATTTACTGCCTGTAACAGCAGCAGGACGTAGCGCTATACATCCACTAACAACTTCAGTTACCCCTGTCAGCAGCGTGGCAGCTGCTGTCATTTCTACAGAACTAACTACGGAGGTTGGAGAGCCCGCAGAGAGCGGTGAGTGTATCCTTTCCTTTTCAAGCAATACTGTATGTGCTATGTTCATGGCTCCCCTACGACTTTGCAGGCTAGCAGTGTTACTGCGATTTCTTGCAGCTGCCTAAAGCGTTCAAGGGATTTATTACAAACTCCTAAACTGTCAGCGTTGCATGTTGCAACACCAGAGCTTGAGACTAGCCCTATCGCACTGCAAAAACAGCAGGAGAATGTTATCGTATCGGGAGGGGCAGCTTAGTGCACAGACAGCTGCAAATGCAGCGCGATGTCCATTGCCATGGTTACTAAGGCTGCTGACAGTGTTACAGAAAGTGGAAAGGTGCAGCTTTAGAATCCCCCCAATACTTCTGTACAGAATGAATTAACTACTGTATCTCAGGCTGGCAATCTTCACGCTAGTCATGACGAGTGCCTACAGCCTGCAACAAAAGTGACTTTGCTTCTGAAGCTTGTTACCAGTTCAATTTGGTCACCGGGTCATGGAGGGCCTTTTGGACAGCCTTTTGCTAATGAGTCGCCACCGCTTAGTAAGGTGGCAGGTTTTGTGTTTAAACAGCCTGAGCCCCATGCTCAGCCTAGCGTGGTTTATCAATCCACGGCAGTCTCCCAAACTGGGGTGACTGAATTCTTTTTGTCTGAATCTGTTGCTAAAACTCCGGTTATGACATCAGGGAACATTAAGGGGCCAGGGGTTTTGCTCCCTATTTTGGGGGACAGACCTGAAGATTGGTCACCAGGAGTAGCCATTAAGGGGTCAGGATGGAAACAGGCCTCTACAGGAGTAGGGACACCTGATCCAGCCTGGGACACAGAATTTGCATTTTCACAACATTCTCCAATATGGAAACCTGTTTTACCACCTGTAATTTCTACTGAAGGTTCTACAGGGGACATGGATTTGCCTTCTGCAATTCCGACTTTACCTACTATTATAGTCTCTAAAGAACAGTCTCTCCCATCTGTTCCCCAAAAATCAATTTCTGATCCTCCACCAGTGAACACTTGTGCATCTACTCAGAATCCTTCTTTGGAACAACCCCCCAGCTGAAGCCTTTAATGTTTGACTTATTTTCCTCAGCAAAAAGGGAAGCAGCTCCTCGTACCAATGCAGTCCACATTCGCTACAAAGGGGGGACTGGAGAACAGGCCAGACAGATATTATGTGGGGAAAACTTTATTAAAAGAGTCACTTCATTTTACCCCAATGATATTTTTGCTTGTATTAACATTTCGGGGGAGGACAACTACGATGTTAGCTTTCGGACAGCTCATGCTTTGGATTTGTTTTGGGAGCGGTATGATCAGGTGAAGTTTTCCCCTACATGGATCCCATTTTTGGTAATACCTTTAACTAAACCATTAATTAAAGTCGTAACAGTAATGTTTAGGAGTGAGGGGGTCCATGTAGAGGATATTACCTTTTGGTTATCCCAGAAATGCGAGGTTTTGAGTGCTCCTGATCCCATCTTAGATTCAGAGCAATTTTGGACTGGGGGGTGGAAGTATAAAGTGAAACTAAGGCAATCTGATTCAAGGGTGGATCATATCTCCAATTCCTTCTTGTTAGGTAGGGATAGGAGGGTTTGTTTTTATGGAGGGCAACCAAGGGCCTGTTATAAATGTGTATAGGACTATCTTTCTAGCGTTTTTGATCAGCCACATTGTGATAATTGCGAAGAGATGGGGCACGTAACAATGCAATGTGCAAATCATTCTAGGTGTGATCTTTGTGAGGAGTATGATGACGTGTTTCGAGAGTGTCCTTGGGCGACCAAAAATAAAGCATCTTGCATAAGCCCTGATCTCTTGATACAGAAGGCCCAGAGTGCTGCTAAATCCCCACCTCCTCCTCCTGCTCCTGCCCAACCTCCGCCTCCCTCTTCGCAGCCTATTACCAAAAAACAGATAGAGATTAATCATCTGGATCCTGTTGTTAGGTGTTCTTCACCTGAGCCTGATAAGGTAGCACAAACTATTTGCTCAGGCCCGCCTAAAGATAAGAAGCCCAGCAACAGCTCCCAGGGCATATTGGATCTTCCTCCAGTGTGCTACACTTATGTGCCTCCTAGTGCTCCAGAGTCACGCGTCAAAGTTTTGGCTCAGGGGTCATCACTACCATGACGTAGATCTGCTAGGAATGTGCACCCTAAATCTCCACCTTCTGTCCCTGCTGTAGAGTCTAGTAACTCTTATGCATTTACCCTTTTTATTTTTGTTTTTAGAATGGTATGGAGTCCCTAGACAATTTGTTAATCTAATTAAGCTGATTTATGAATATAACATAGTCTTTCCCTTTTTAAAAGGGAATATGGCTCATAGCTTTTGTTTAAGGACTGGAGTGCTCCAAGGATGTCCATTGAGTCCTCTTCTTTACATTTTTTCCCTAAATCCCTTGTTGCAATGTGTAATTGCCTCACAAAGTTGGGTTGGAATTCCAGATAGGGTTTCTAGAGATAAAGATTTGATGTTGCAGGCTTATACGAATGAACTATTGCTTTATTTCTCCAGTCAGTTTGAGGTGTATACATTTTTGGCGGCTTTCAACACTTATGCTAGGGTTTCCAATGCCAAGTTGAACATTCACAAAACTAAAGGGTTATTTCTTGGAGCAACTGGCCCAGTGGATATGATACAGGAGGGTATTTTTTTTTCTCGATCCTCACTTAAGATTCTGGGTATTTTATTCGGGCCCCAGAATCTGCCAGTAGAAAATTGGGATTCAGTGCTTCAGGTGGTTGAGGCTAAGGTTAATCGTTGGAAACACTGGAAATTTTCAAAATTGAAATGTGTTCATATTATTAAACAATTTTTGGTACCCAGTTTACAGTATATAGCCATGATTTTTCCCCTTCTGGTTCATTTGGAGACCAGAGTATATAGTGTGTTTTTTCAGATGTTGTGGGGCAACCAACTAAACCCTGTGAAATGATTTTATACTTATTTAAGGACAAAATCAGGAGGACTAGGGATGGTAGATCCAGTGGTGTTTTTACATTCCTTGTTTATTATGTGTTCCATTAAGTGTGGGTTGACCCCATCTGAAGATATTGGGACAAGATGGATTATCCGGGCGTTGGGCAAATACCTTGCCACTTGGCATACCTTAGCACCTAAATTAAATCCTTGTGTGCATATTCCACTATATTTTTGGCCGGCTGTTCAAAAATTGTATAAATGGAATATCACTAAAGAAGTTATCTTAAATAATAAAGTAAAGGAATTTTACTCACTGATAATGGGGCAGTTATATTCACAGGACCCTTGCTTTAAAGATTGCCCATCCACCTGGAATTCTAAGGTCTTGGCTCAATTAAATAATAACAGATTGCCTCAGTTTTGATGGGCAGTCCAATGGTTGATTTTTTATGGTAGATTGAATGTCAAGGGGAATGCCAAATATAAAGTAGTGGAAGAAAGGAATTGCCCTTACCTAGAGTGTATTAATGTGGAGGAAACAATGGAGCATTTTTGTTCTGAAATGCTCCTCTTCGAAGGGGTTATGAGACTTTTTAGCAACACTATGGGGTTTTAAAGGGCTTACCTTTATATCTTATGACATACTGAGTCTGGGAATATATCCGGCAACTTTCTCCCCGTTTCATGCAGAGACTTTATCTTTATTTTTTGTTGTCTTAAGATATTATTTGTGGCAAGCTAGATGTCAATGGGTTCTCTACCAAATGAAAATGCCATATTATTGTTTTAGTAGTTTGGTTTTACATGAGCTGTCTAGAATATATTCTCAGGATGCTCGAAAAGTTGCTCTTGTTGAATTGCAAAAGTGGTGGAAAGGGTTCCTCCACTTTATAAAGTTTAAGTAATATAGAAATGTGTTTCTTTTCTCTTTCTTTTTCTTTTCTTTTTTTTTCCCTTTTGTATCTTGGTTTTCTCTTCTTTTTTTTTATCACTATTGTTACTATTGGCACCTTGTGTTTTGCGGTTTCCTTGTATACTAATTGAATTTTTTGTGCTGTGTCTATGTTATTATTTCAATAAAACGCCCCTCTCTTTTCAAGAAGTGCCATAGGATCTTTAATGTCCACTTGAACAACCACCAGAACATGCAGAAGGGACCTTGGTTTAACATCTCATCTGAAAGACTGCACTTCAGGAGTGCAGCAACCCCCTCGTACTGCACTACAGTGCCAGCGTTGGGATTTAACCCAAGTACCTGGTGTGAGGATAGAACCAACAGCCTTGTGATCTTCCGCTCTCAGAGGCCAGTGTGCAACCTGCTGAGCCACTGACACTGAAAATAGCAGCATGCTGCCCTGTTGGCTCTGACCAGATCTTGGTTTGAAATAGCTATTTTTTATACATATATATATATTTATTTATATATATATATATATATCCATCCCAGAACCATGATCAAGCTTATTTCCTTCACACTGTGAGATATCCAGATAAACAAATAAATAAGGCAGATAAAGCAAGTAAAGCACCAAAACCTAATATACAATCACAGCACACAGATCTATCAAATTCTCCATTTTACTTTAATTGTAACCTCATATGAAAAGCTGGCAAAGGCAAACATATTCATTCTTGATTCAGATGTTAATATTGTATTCAGTTTAGCCTTTTTATCCAGCTATGTAAGATTCTTGAACACTGGGGAGATCCATTTCTCTCTATCTTCTTCAAATGCCAGTCATTCCAGTAAAATACGTTAAGTGCTTAATTTAGCGTTATTGCAACAGGTACAGGGTAGACCTGATGCTCTTAGAGTGCCAGCTTCCCAAATGTTGGTAAAAATCCCAAATCTTAATCTGGTCAGTGGTTTACTGTGCTTAATTGTATCACAAAACAATAGGTATTTTTCCATTTCAAAGCAGCATTTGACCTGTTTTAAGGTCTTATATTCTCAAGCATCCCCAATTTCCATACAATAGCTATATAACAAACTGTCATCTGTTGACATACTAATCTTTTTCCAATAGCAGACATATTTTTTCATCACCTTTGTGCTTATTCCAGGGTTTGAGGGCTTGCTTCTGCAGCCTTCCCCAGCCCAACCTAGGACAGCTCGCCACTGGAATTTGCCTCGCAGGGTTTTGGGGCTTGCTTCTGCAGCCCTCCCCAGCCCAACCTAGGACAGCTCGCCACCGGAATTTGCCTCGCAGGGTTTGAGGGTTTGCTTCTGCAGCCCTCCCCAGGGCAGGTGACATACAACCTAACCCTGGCGCTAACACCACCAACTTCTCAATAACATTCCCTCATGACCCCCACTGGGCATCCACAAAGGGGCTAAAGATAGCGCATATGAACTATGCAGCCTAAGATCAAAAATGCAAGAGGTACAAGCCTGGCTTGATCTCTACAAGTCTGTTATCCTTGCCATCTCAGAGACGTGGCTTAAGGCACACATCCCTGATCACGAGATACTGGCCCAAGGTTATAGTATGTACCGTAAGGACAGGTTGACCAAAAGAGAGGGTGGTGTACTCATTTACGCCAACGTAGCCCTAACCATATCGCTCCTCATCTTGCAGCAACACACCTCCCCTGATGGTGAATCTATATTCATCCAAGTCACCCTAGGGCACAACAAGGAACTTGTTATTGGCTGCGTTTACCACCTGCCCAAATTGGCTCTTCAATCCCTAGGATTAATAACAAAAATCACGGCCCAAGTTGTTTCTTCGGAGCTCCTTATTCTGGGTGACTTCCGCCTAAAATGGGCCCAGGACCCTAACAATGACCTTATGGCACTGACCCAAGAAGCAAACGTAGTACAGGTCATCTTAGAACCAACCAGACTTAACTACAAATCGGAGAACCACACCACCCTTGACTGGGCTCTGGTGTCCAATCTCACCAACATCCAGAAAGCCAGCATAATGGCAGACTCCTGAAGTGACCGCTCCCCCATATTCTGCATCTGGAAGAACAGAGCACCCAAGATCGGACCCAGAATGCTCACTGCTCGTGACTACACAAACTTCTCAGCAGTGCAGTTTAATGACTACCTACACATTCTGGACTGGAGCCCAATTAAGCTCCTCCCCACCTTGGCTGAGGCCCTGGAGCATTTCCACAGCACAATAGGTACAGCAGCTAACCTCTTCGCCCTCTTGAAAAAAATGTAGAACAAAGGGTAGCTGCTACAAGTGGATCTCTCCATCCTTAAAAACCCTTGTGGTCAGTTGAGACAAGGCCTGGAAGAAGTTCAAGCTCTCTTCCCTTCCTGCTGACCTCGTGTCATACAAGGTCTTAAGAAACAAATGCAAGAGAACCATCAATCTTGCAAAAAGTAGTATGTCACTCAGCTACAAAAAAATAATTTGGACAACCCTAAACAATTCTGTTATCATGTCAACAACCTGATCAGGGGTAACACTAAGACTGAACCTGGCCCCATTGAGGTCAGTGGTCAGCCAGTGAGCGACTCCCTCGAAATTGCTACTGCCCTCAACAATCACTTTGGTAACCTCGATGCCTACAAGGTCAGCCTGCCCTCACCGACCTCGGCTCCTATTGTTATCGAGCCTACTCGCCTTGACCGTCCCTTCTTCCATCTAAGACTGGTGAAGACAAAAGAGGTCCAGTCTCTCCTAAGGGCTCTGAAAGACAAAGGCTCAAGAGGTCCTGATAGGATAAACTCTCGGCTACTTAAGGCTAGCACACCATCCCTCACCAGACCCCTGACCTGGCTCATAAACAGATCCCTACTTGAAGGGACTGTTCCGGACCAGTGGAAACAGGCCAACATGGTCCCTGTTCACAAGGGTGGCTCCAGGGAAAACATAAGCAATTACAGGCCTATTTCCCTGCTCAGTACATTTGCAAAGCTACAGGAAAGGTTAGTCTATGGCCAACTCCATGACTACCTGGAGTCCCATCAACTAATTGCACGTTCACAGCATGGTTTTAGAACTAATCATCGGACTGACACAGCACTCATCCATCTCTTGAATGACTTGCTCAGAGCAGTGGATAATGGGACACCCACTGGCGCCATCTTTATAGAACTGTCCAAGGCTTTCAACCTTATGGATCGCAGACTCCTGCTACTAAAACTGGATAAAACTGGCCTAGACCCCCTCGCCCTCAAATGGTTTGGGAGTTACCTATCGGGCCAATCCCAGAGGGTCATCTGGAAGGGTGCCACTTCGAGTCCTCTACCCCTTACAGAGGGAGTACCGCAGGGCTTAATCCTCGGCCCACTCCTTTTCTCCATATTTACTAACGACCTAAGCCTCCACTGTGGGGGAAACTCGGTCATTCAGTACACGGATGACACCATCATCTACTGATCCCTGGATAACATTGCAGCTCTAGGTCCCCTTCTCCAAGCCGACCTAGCATCTCTTGAGGCCTGGCTGAGAGCAAATAGAATGGTGCTACATGCAGGCAAAACTAAGGTGATGCTACTCGGATGCAATGCTCTTGGACACGACAGGTCTAAATCTCTGCAACTCACTGCTTTCTCGGGAAACGACATCGAGGTTGTGCCCTCCTTAAAATACTTAGGTCTAACATTGGAACATTGCCTTATTTTCAAGTACCACGTGGATCAGGTCATCAAGACCATACACTGCAAACTTGGTACTCTGTACCAGCTAAAAAAACAGCTCATCCCTGAGGTCAGGACCTCAGTCGCCACAAGCGTCCTCCTCCTCCCCACCCTAACTTATGCTGCCCCGATCTTACAGGGTATGGCCAAGCAGGAGGTCACCAAGATGCAAATCCTGTATAACAAGGTAGCCTGGTTTGCTACCCAGGACCACTCGTGAAGGCATCATTGTGACACAGTTGCCTAGCTACTCTGGTCCTCGTTGACCTCTTGTCTCCACTACCCCCTGCTCTGCTTGACCTTCAAGCTACTCAGCCCTTCAGCTCCACCCAGCATCGCTGGAACTATCGCACTCAAACATAACCCCAGGAGTCTACGGACATCTGGACATACACTGCTTGAAGTTCCCAGAGTCAGGACTAATGCTGGCAGCAGGTTGTTCTCCTACTCAGCCCCCTACCTGTGGAACAAACTCCCACCCCCTAGTGCAGGAAGCCTCCTCACTGATGAACTTCCGCACCAGACTCAAAGCCTATATGTCTGATACTAGCACTTGTCATTGCCATAGCTTATGACCCCCCCCACTTGCTTCTATCCTCTTAATATCCAGATCCTCCAAGCACCTTATCAAGTTCCACGGTGCTTCCCTCTAGGCATAGTACCACAGCTAACTTTCCACTGAACCATGCCAGTAGTAAACAATGAGCTTACCATGTAAAATTACATTTCTTCTGCACCTTTTGTTAATTCTACTGTCAACATATTTGTAAGGACTGATGCATGATAATAACCAGGGCTGTAACCTGCTCACACATCTGAAACTACTCTGTAACCCAAGTCTTTCTCTGTATGAAAATATGTATTGTTATCCCAGTTCGCCCCGAAAAAGGGACCTTCGGGGCTCAGTGGGCCTACCCGGTCACCAAATTTTAAATAAAAATAAATAAATATTGACAGGGAGCCGGTCTGTGCATGGGCTGCAGCATCCCACTCTTTCCGTTGCTGGATCCCTAGTGTCTGACTCTTCCTCAGTTGCCAGTGCACTAAATAATTTATTTCCTACCTATGCCCTCCCTCATGACCCCCCCCTCTCCAACCAAGCACCTCCACCTCCACCTCCCCCATCTCTGCCCTCTGGCTTTCTACCACCTTTGGTAACCCCTTCAGACGATCTTATGGCTATTCTATCCCTGAACCCAATGAAATCCAGCCCTGATGGCCTCCATCCCAGACTACTTAAGATCTCTGCACCCTCTATCCTGTTCCCTCTAGCCCACATCCTCAATCTGCTTCTCTCCTCCTCCTCCATCGTCCCCTCTGCCTGGAAGTCGGCCAGTGTCATACGCCTTCAAAAACTCAGCAACGTGGGCAGCTACTGCCCCATATCTCTTTTCCCTTCCCTTTCCAAAGTCCAAGAATCACTGCTTCTTGCTAGGCTGAATGATTTCCTCTCCACTGGCAACATTCTCTCCCTAGTCCAATTTGGCTTCAGGAAATTCCACTCTGCCACCTCCTTCCTACTTCGATTTACTGACACCATCCACTCTGCAGTTGATCAAGGGCTCTTCACCTCGGCTATATTCATAGACCTTGCCAAGGCCTTTGACTCCATGTCTCAACCTCTTCTTCTAAGTAAACTAAGCTCCATTGCCATTGCAGTTGCATCTGTCTCCTGGTTCTGCTCCTACTTAACTAACCAGTCCTGGTCAGTAAAAAACATCCTGTCCACTCCCCTCCCCATCCTTGCAGGCGTCCCCAGGAATCAATCTTAGAACCTGTACTCTTCTCCCTACTCATTAATGACCTCCCTTCTGCCAGTTCACATGCCAGGATCCCAATAGACGCAGACAATACTGTCCTCTTCCTCTCCAGTCCCGCTGCCCAAGTCGTCCAAACCCCACTACAACAGGATTTTACCTCTGTATTTAATTGGTTCACAGCCAACTGCCTAAAATGAACACCAAAAAGACTGTTGCCATGACCTTTGGATCCAAACAAAAGCTTGCCAGACACTCCACTCTTCCTAACTTTTGCACCCTTGCTAACTCTCCCCTCGGTAACATCCCACCCCACAAATACCTTGATCTGTAACTCGATCCATCGCTTGACTTTTCCTCCTACTTCAAGGCCCTTCATTCCAAGTTGCATCCTAAACTTGACCTGCTCTACTGCCACAAGGGTAGCCTCCCAGTCCCTGTCTTGCATGACCTGCTGGTGAAATGGATACTTCCTGACTTTGACTTAACTGTCCAGCATGACCTGCTGGTGAAATGGATACTTCCTGACTTTGACTGTGCTGATGTGGTCTTCAACACAGCTCTTGCCACCTCTCTTTCCAAACTTGATGTTCTTTTCAATGCTTTTTGCCATTTTACCTCTAATTCTCCTCACTTAACTCACCACTGTGGCTTATACTGTACTCCTCCCCATGCCTCCCATCCCTAACAGAGATGCATGGCTCACTGCTCCACCTTCATCTCCAAATTCTGGTTTGGAACTCTCCCTTCATATCGTTCCACTCTCCTCAAACCTGCTATTCCCTCCCCCTACAGTTCACATTCTAACTACCATTGTTCCTTTGCCCTCTCATATGTTCGCACTTTGACAGGGAAACTCACTTTCTCCTATAGACTCCTGTCCATCTAGAACAATCTCCCCCCTGAAATCTGCCTCACCCTCACCTTCCCTACTCTCAAGCACCTCCTCAAGCCCTCCCCTACTACATCCTGCAATTGCCCAAGGACCTAATCTTTGACCCTCCCCTCCTCCTTCCTACCCTTCTTCCTGCTTTCAGTTGCCTTTACTATGTTTTGTTTGCTGCCTGTATCCTCAGGCTTACTGTTCGCACTGTAGCTCCTGTTCATCACTCTGCATTGTGTTCCCATTTCATTGTATTTTACCTACCCTTTGTATTTTGCTGTCACATAGAATCTCATTCCTGTACTATATTGTAATAAATAGTGTAGTTTACTGTAAATATCAAGTTATATATGTTATTCTGTATTACACTGTATTTGCTTGTTGATCTCCCCCTTGTCGTATTTGTACTCCCTGTTCCCTGGATCACACCTAGAAACAAACTCCTGCTCTGTACGCCTTTCCCAGTTACCACATTTTAAATAAATAAAGTAGATCTGGAGACTCCTCATACTAATTTCAGAAACTGATTCTGTACTGTTTTGATTTATTTCAAGTTGCTGAACAGGCCCCAGACTTCTGCTCTGTCTAATAGTTGAGGAGTTCGCTTTGGCATCAAAGCACCTATATTGTGCAATGTAAGAGGTTTTTTTTGCTATAGTATGTGCAAAATGGTTTACTCCCAACATTGTAGTAATAGTACTATCTTTCATTTTCTTAATGTGCATTCTCCAGCTAAGATTCCTGTTAAAAGTCATCCCCAAATACTGAAGTTCAACAACTTCTGAACTAAGAGCCCTATTTATATTCCAAGGACTAAGGTTCATTTTAGCAACCCCAAAAGACCAGTATTTTTGTTGTTTCTATTTAGGGTTAAATCCAGTGTCTTTAATGAGTCCATCACTGACATCATTGCTGTTCTCAGACCTAGTGGTGTTTGGGCTAAAAGTACAGCGTTATCCATGTATCACAAAATTTTAACTGGAATTAAAATCACATTTGGTGGGAAAGTGTCAACCTTTTCAGTGTCTTCCACTAAAGTGTCAGTATACAAATTAAAAAGTATTGGGGCCAAGATACATTGTTGTTTAACCCCTGTTATTGCCTGAATTGGGTTCATAAGCACCCCATCCTTTCTAAATCTAATCACTAACTTGGTGTCAGTACACAATAATTTTATAAGGGATAAATTTTCCTCCTTACCCTTTTTTTGCAAGAGAGTCAGTAGGTTATTTCATTTAACAGAATTAAGCACAGCTTTTAGTACCTATGAATGCTCTGTATATCTTTCTTTTTTTCTGCTCAACATATTTATTTAGAATATATTTTAGGGTGAAAATCTGGTTTATTGTAGAGCACCCCTTACAGGAACTGACTTGAAAAATAATCTTAAGGTCCTCCATCCAGAATAGTGCTCTGTTAAGAAGTAGTCTAGAAAAGTTTTTTAAACTTATGTTCAACAAAGTGATGGAGTGGTAGTTTTCTGGGACCAAAATGAAACCCTTTTTATGTAGTGGAACTATCACTCCCATTTTCCAGTGATTTTGAATACTTTGGGATTTTACTATGGTGTCAAAAATGGGCACTGACAATTCAGCCCACCATACAGGATCAGCCTGGTATACTTTGGATCCTGTATTATCTACACCTGGAACATTGTTTCTTTTTTGATCCACGATTGCCTGTATCACCTCCTCCTTGGTTATTTTTAGCCAGCCTTCTTCTCCCTTTGGGTGTAGTATTCTTACTGTACTAGAAGTCTCACAATTTACATTGTGGGTCGTTTGTGTACCACCAAATATGTTTTGGTAGTGATATTGCCATGCCTCTGCCGGAATTACTGCTTCCACATTAAACCTAATTTTTCCTATGCCATGTGCTACTAGATTTCAGAAAGTAATATTATCTTTTTTGTTCAATTGCAGGTTGTAGAGAGTCCCAGAGCCCTTGATTAAATTTGTACTTTTTTGTGTTCAACAACCCTCTATATTCCCTCTTAAGAGTCATCAGTTATTGTATCCTGTATATTATTATATTTTCTTATTTTGTTTCCTACACCGTGTAGCAGTTTTCTCATTTCATAGCACTCTTTATCAAACCATTTGCTTTATATTTAATATTGTGTCTTTGACTCATTTCAATTTTTTGAATTATCTGCTGCTTCAGAGAGACGTAAAGTTCTAAGATAGTACTGGATTTCCCAATATTGTTAACATTTGTGCTTAGCCCATTTATATAAAGTTGCTTTAAAGCATCAGTCTCCCATCCATACAGTATTGTCCATAGTAATTTCTGAAGTGTTGGAGTCCATTTAATCCTCTGATTATAAATCATCATGTTTTTCAACTGCTATCACTCTATTCTTATGATTCTCTTTGTTCATAACCCAGGGCCCTTGAAGTATGGCCTTAATCAGACGGTGGTTACTGTCACACGAGTCCAAGACTTCCATCTTTATAACATTATGGAATGAAAAAATGTCCACTATAAAATAATCCAGAACACGACCCCCTTTCTGGTAGACATATATCCAGTTCCCCTTCCTATCACCGTAGCATCTCCCATTGAGAATCCACAGATCCAAGGTATTTACTGTTTCCAGTAGCATTGTCCCCCTACCTGTTTATCTTTAAAGCCAAATGGATTCCTTATTGGGATACTCATTGCATCATCCAAGTTCCCGTTATTACACTTATCTTCTGGTGCTGTCCCTACCTGGGCATTACAGTCACCACCAATCAAAACCATAACCCTAGGATACTAAGTTTGAATTTGCATTGCGGTATCATTAAGTATAACTAGACACTTCTCAATGGGAGATTTTGTGGTGGGAGGGGGTGTATATACATTGATTAATATACATGTAGGTTTATTATTGTTAGACAATTCAATGCACAAATATAATATTTGTCATCCCTCATAATACATCTACCACTTAGCTCAAGCCTGTCACTTATTAAAGGGTGCATTCCACCTGAGGCCCTCCCGTATTTCCCTAATTTCTTTGCCTGAATGTTTCAGCTCTGGTATCCTTCCATGTAACAGTCATCTTGGTTTGTAGCCCATGTTTCTTGCAACTTAACTGCAAGATATTTAGACAAAAGCTTTATGCAACCAGTATCCCTAAACGTCACTGCTATACCTGCAATATTCCAATTTAACAGTTCAAGAGTATAGGCTGCATCTGCTATAATAGCATTCCCCAGTCATTCTTCCTCTGCATGTTCCCCCAAAATATATCTATTATTTCCCTGGCTACAAAAGTGGTTTATTAAGCATTGTTCTGTTTCTCCCCTTCTTGACATTTGGACAGATTCATCTAAACTTTCTAAAAGTATGATGCTGTTTATCCTGATCCCCTTTTGTAATCTTCCTCGAATAACCTTTCAAGACTAGCCCTGTCTGCCTAGTTTTGTTCCTTTCCCTGTTTATTTCAATTCCTTCATTTCCTGTCCTGTCTCCTCTTGATGCTTTTCTTTCACCATAATTGTTATTTCAGCCTGAACCCCCAGATTTGCAAATTGATGGATGATTTGAATCCTAGTGATGCGTTGAACATTAAGTACCGAAGTGGGATATGGTTACCAGTTGGACAAGCCAGGAGGACCAGTGTTCAAGACCTGCCAGAATGGAGCCAGGCCGAGAGGTTGGTCCACAGGAGGCTGCGTGTGGAGTATCCCCATATGAACTATCCTTGTGTGCCAGAACGGATATGGGACATCACAGATGAAATGAGGGAGGAATGGATCTTCAGGAAGCAGATGAAATGCTTGAAGGATCGCCCTGGTGGAGGTGCCCCATCTCAACAGTTAATACAGCAGGCACAGTCAATGTGTCACACAGAGACTTGGTCTGGCTTGACTGTGTTCAGACATTTCGCTCAGGTCCATGACTTGGCTGGGACATTTTTGACCAGGATTCCTTCGAGGATGTGACCACCAATCCAGACACGGAGCACTATTTCCTTCCAAGAGGGGGACTGGCAACTTAGGCCTCCTGGAATTTCAGGCTTGTGAACTGCACCAGGACAATCGCTCTTCGGAGCAGGACATGGTGACTGTATACGGTTCTTATTCTTAAAGACAGGGACATTTTGAACACTAGAAATGTTATTACCAAAACATTTTTCAACCATAATAAAAATGTTAGTTTGAAAGATGGAGGAGACTGGTAAGAGAATGGTGAGTGAATGTGTGAGTGGTTGACTTGGGGCTGTACACAGAGTAACCTGTTTTAAAATTGATGGGAGGTGTAATGGGGCATAGCTAAATTGTTAGGAAACTACCTCATTACTGATTGCAATGTTTAATGCTGAAGTCTAATCATTATGAAGCCATGATTGTTATCTGTTTTGATAAAAGAACAATGACGGTTTTTCTAAGCATTTAGATCATCTCCTGGCACAGGTAGTTTTTAGTTTGGTAGGGAGTATTGGGTTTTAGAGAGGCAGGTTGGGTGGTGCCTGTGGCCAGGTATGGTGAGTCTGTTTCCAGAAGGCTGGGGAGTGCACATACCCAGTTTGATGGGAGGAGACCATCACTGGACCCTTGCCATCATTTCCAGGAGGGAATGATTTCTCTGGGTGAGGGAAGAGTGTAAGCCCCCCTTGCAGGCGGGCTTATGCTCCCACTTAGGCATCCCTTTACCCCTCCTGCCTCCCCCCAGAGCTAGGGAATTTATTAGTGCTCTGGGGGTTAATATCTGCTGGATTCCTCAAGGTGGCAGCAGTGAGCAGGTTTAGGGAGGTATATAAGGATGGAGACAGGACGTTTGGGGCCTTTCCAGCCCGGGCAGTAGGCCTGGGGCTGGAGAGGGGTGGCAGGAGAAGCAAAGTAAGGCAGGCAAGAAGGGAGCTCGGCGGTCCGGGTGGGCCAGTGGGAGGACTCCCCCGAAGTGGCAGTTAGGGATGGCTTTTGCAGCGATGTGATGTTGAGGAGTCTAGAGGAAAGGTCCATGGGGAGGATGGTCAGCCAGTTCCTGCATTGTCGGAATAAGGGAGGTACAGGTGACAATGGAAGACTAGGATAGGCAGGAGCCCTTTCAGATTCCTGTGAAGCATTTTGCTCAGGTTACTAGAGCTGTGGGGACTGTGGAAGGTTTTTCATGGGGGGAAGGCTGGTGGCAGTGGCTTTTTCCCGTACCAGGTGTGGCAGGGTGGCCTGAGGGCAGGTGGAGCCAGGGGACCTTTCACCCAAAAAGGGGGCCTGCTTGGAGGGACAGGTCCTGGAGCACTGGCATTAAAGGGCCGGGCGGGTCGCCGGTCTTAAGACAGGCCTTGAAGGGTGGCCTCTGGTTGGTGCTTACAGCAAGGCCAGGATGTGTTGAGAGGCATGTGGGCCTGGGGCTAAGTTCCTCCAGAAAAAGGGTCCACTGGGAGCGGAGAAAGGAGTGTGGCGCTATCTGCATAGGTGAGCTGCTCAGAGAGGCCTGGGTGGTGGCAGGGCCAAGGGGCTCTCCCGTGGCAGGGAAGATGGTAGCGGGAGGCTCAGGTACTAGAGCAGGGCTGGGTTTGAGGGCCTTTGCACCAGTGGGAGCGGTGCGTAAAGGAGAAGGCTGAGGCTCAAGGAGGAAACTGGTGCTGAGAGGTTGGGAGCATCAGCATGTTCAGGTTCCAGGTTAAAGCAAGAACGTAGTGGGTTACAGGTTCTGGGTTGAAGGAAAAAATCCTGGTACCCATTGGGATTTGGGCCAAGGTTGGGGGGGCAGGTGGGGAAGCAGCACGCTTTCCCACACCAGAGATAGGGCAGCGACCAGTGCCAGAGTGAGCAGAGAATGTGTAACCCAGAATAAGGAGAAGATTTGGCCTACCAGAGTTAGAGAGCCAGGAGCCTGTGGGTTTTTAAATGGAGAGGTGCTTTGGATAAATCATCCAAGTGTAGTGGAGAAGCCCTGCTTGCACTGCCTGTTAAACCATAGTTTACTGCTCTGAACGTCCAGCCTGTAGATGTTTTGTAAAAAAGTTCAGATAGCTCCATGGAGCTGCCTTATTTATTTAAGTGAAGGATGTGACCCCTGCGTCCCTGGAATCATGTGGGGTGGAGAAGCTGAATAAAGAAGCTGATTTGGGAAGAAATCGGTAGTGATGTTTCCCTATTTAAGCTGGATGGGGACAAAATGAAATGGGAACTTCCTCCTCCTTGTGTCTAATTTATTTCATGACTTTTTAATTACAGAGGAGGTTCCATCTTGTCATGGTCGGAATCGAGGGTCTCAGGGTCTCGAAGAGTCAGGAGATGGCAGCTGGGAGATTGTGGTCTCGTAGCAGCATTCGGGGAGACTCCAGATTTACAGTGGTGAGATTGAGTGAGCACTAGTGACTGAAGTCGTCAGTAAGGTAGGACAGTGTTTTCCTATCTAGTTTTGAGGGTACACTGGCTCAGGTGTTTCACTTTTTGTGACTCACCTTTGTGCCCTCTGGAACACCTGCAAAGTATTTATGGCCCTAGACGAGGGGGCCAAGGTGGTGGAGAACTGGGTTTGAATCCCATGGCCACCACTTGCAAACTGTGAGACCATGCAAAAGTCACGCAACTTGCCTGTGCTCCTGGACAAACCCAGAAACAAGCCTTGGCTTAGCATGTCTTTATTGATGAAGAGTGGTAAATAAATAAAAAATATAAAAAATAAATAAATGAAACGTTGTGGTACCTGTACTCATGGGAGGGGTAATCAGATGTGATTGTTCACTTGAGGACCAATGACCTGGCCAGTTATGAGGTAGAGGAGGTGAAGGCTAGTTTCTGGAGGTTGGAAGGCAAGCTGAGGGCCATAGCAGTGTCAGTGGCCTTCTCAGAAGTCCTGTCAGTGTGGTCTGTGGGGAGATGGGATACTTCTGAAGATAGACCAGTTCAGCTCATTTCTGAGGAAGTGGTACAGAGAAGTGCGGTTCAGACATATAGGGGACTGGGGACACTTCCGGGATAGGAGGCTCTTTAGAAGGGTGGCTTTCATCCCACTGAAGGGAGAAATGCTGTGTGTGGGGCTTCATACGAGCGTACAAAATTGTCAGCAGATAAAGGCCTTATGGTCTATCAAGTCCGCTCGATTGCGCAACTAGCAGCCCTTATACTGCAGTTGCCCTCCCCCTCCCCTCCCTGACCTCCCCTTACCCATACCTCTCAACTGTACCACATTATGAGGAATGTTCCTCATTTTAATTCTCAAAAGCTCCCTGTTCCACATTGTGAGGACTTGTTCCACATTCAAAATCAACATTTTAAAGCAAAAATCCATAGTAAATGATGTAAAAAATATATTATTCATTTCATAACAGACTTTCTGAACATAAATGCAACATGTTAACAGTGTTTTGAGCTTCTTGGGTAAAGATTTGATTAAGTGTTCCACATTTTGCCCATTTGTTCCACATTTTGACAGGCAATGTTCCACATTTGGGGGACAAAAGGTTGAGAGGTATGCCCTTACCCTGTCCCAACACCTTTTGGAACAGACCACTGTTCTACAGGATACTACTTCCACAGCAATGCAGACACCACCCTCTCCATAAAAAGGTGTCTTCTCATTTCCCTCCTGAATTTTCCCCCCTCCAGTCTCAGATCATGGCCTCGAGTGTCCCTCCCGCCCAAATAACTTGAAAAGTCCCTCCATGCCTGTCTTGTTTATACCTTTCATGTACCTAAAGGTTTCAATCATATCCCCCATCCCTCCTCTCCTCCAGGGAATATATGTTCAACTCCCTCAGCCTTCTCTCGTAGGATATGCCCCCAGCCCCTGAGTCATCTTTGTTGCTCTGTGCTGTGCTGCACCCCCTCCAGTAGCCTAATGTCCGTCTTTAGGTACGGGCACCAGTATTGCACACAGTACTCCAGGTGTGGCCTAACCAGTGACCTATATAGCGGCAGGATCCCCTCCCCCCTCCTGGAGGATATTCCCCCAACAGTACAACCCAGCATACGAACATACAAGATGCCAGCAGAACAGGCCACACGGTCTATCTTGTCTGCTCGATTGTGCAGCTAGCCCCTCAACTTGCAACTGCCCCACCTCTCCCTCCCCATCCCACAGTCACCCCCCCCAGTGTCCCAACCCCTCTTGATGCAGCCTACCATCCTACAGGAAACCACCTCCTCGGGTAGAATGTTCTGCTTGTCCACCACCCTCTCTGTAAAATAATGTCTCCTGATTTCCCTTCTGAATCCCCCCTCCTCCAATCTCAGTTGGTGCCCTTTAGTATCCCTCCCCCTTCTGATATGGAATATCTCATGTATTCACCTTGTGCATTGTGTTGGCCTTTGCAGCTGCCTTCCTACACTGTGCTGAGTTATTCATTGAGCCTGAAATGATCACCCCCAGATCTTTCTCTTCCTCTGTCATGACTAGCTGAACCCTCCGCCCCACAACTGGTAGCTCCTCCTTGTTTTTTTTGTGTCGAAATGTAGCACCTTGCAGTGTTTGCCATTGAACCCCAGCTGCCAAGTGTCCAGCCAGGTCTCCAGTTTGACAGATTATATTGCAACCCCTGCCACCCTCCTAAGTCATCCACTACTGCTCCCATCTTGGTGTTATCTGCAAACAGACTGATCTTGCTCTTGATGTCTATCAAGATGTCTACAATGAATATCCCAAACAACACCATCACCAGCACAGGGCCCTGCAGTATCCCGCTTGTCACCACCCTCAGAGAGGAGAGCTCCCCTCCCACCATCATCCTCTGCTGTCTCCCTTGCAGCCAGTTCACCACCCATCCCGCTATCTTCGTCCCCGCCCCTGTGCCTTCCAGTTCACTTCCTAGCCTCCCCTGCGGCACTGAATCAAATGCCTTAATGAAATCCAGGAACAGGACATCTACTGCATGGCCCATGTCTGATTGCCTAGTTACCCAGTCATATTAATCCACCAGGTTGGTCTGACAGGATCTGCTGGAGACAAACCCATGCTCAGGGCCTGGTGTTTACTGCAGCAAAGTGGACCTACATTCTGCAGCAGGACCTCGTACTTTCTGCAGCAGAACAACTGCTGATTCTGCAGCTATTCTGCAACAGATAAATTGTGGCTAAACAACATACCTTCAAAGGTATTAAGTCTTAGTTAACCCTTTGACTGCCTTCATGCAACCACTCTGCTACACTGAAAGTGGAAAAGCAGGTCACTTAACAGTATGTAGTCTTCTTATCACAAATATTAAACAGCAATAACCCAAACCTGACACAGCCATGGGCATCAGTGTTCGCTTTTAATTAACTTTCCCTCCCATCCCGAATTTGAAGGCTCATCTGTTCTTCTGGAAATTGGTGGCCTTTGCTGTTCTCCTAGGTTATAATCAGAGGAGGACATACACACTTAGCTAAAACTATACAGAAGGCAAAACCTGCTTGGATTTCTTCTGGTTTATATTTACAGTTAGCTGATATAAAGAGAGACGCCAACTTGAAGGCCATTTTTTTCTGATTTTGACCAGCGTTCTTTTAAATTATTATTTTTGTAAACTAGGAATACCCCACCTGCCTTGCAAAAAAACTTGTTGAGCGTAGTGTACAAATCTGTGTTTTGTGGGGGAGGTGGGAATTGTCTCCCTATAATAGTGAAGGAGGGTGTAACTTGCAGTGTCTGTAGGATTTGTTGACTCCTGATTTTTCTTTTGGGGGACACACTAAAAAATGCAAGCAAGTCATTCTAATTAAGCTGCAGTAACCTTGGTTAGCATGTTCTCTTCTCCTGGTGGTGGTGTTCTTCAGTCAGTGACCCTCATTTCACTTATGTATAGCAGCAATCAGACTCTCCATTCTGATCTTTTTCCACACCTGTTTGCTCCAGTTCTTGTATACCCTGGTCCCCAACTCTGCTGCAGCTGGACAACTTGACCCTCCTTAAGAATTGAGCTTGATGCCGCCACTTAGGATGCAGGTTCAGATTTGCCAAGAAATTACTCTCACACTTGCAGTTACAGAACTGCAGCCCACAAATCAAAACTGTGATAGATGTCCACCAGTGGGGACTGAGTCCTCTGCTCAGTCTGCTGCCAGCCCTATGTTTCTGCAATCAGCTCCTCCTCCAATACCTGTCGCCACACTGAGATCAGTTCCACCTCCATGGGCACCACTGAATCTTCTCACTTCTTGGCTACAGCTTGCCTTCCAGTTCTTCCTTCCAAATTCATCTTCCAAGGATTCAGCATGCACCATGAGCAGCCTCACAATGAAACTTAACTTGGCTGAGCTGCCCACACCTACACAGCAGCAAATCATAACTGCTGTAGACCTGATCCAAGCTCTGCTACTATTGCGTCCGTCGCCCCCCACACACACAATACTGGCTGGAAGGAGTTATGTAACAAAAGCCAGCATGAGTCAAGATGCCATGTAGCCACTAGCTTTTTGGCTTTGTAGTGGACAGCATCACTTTGCTGCCCCTTCTAATGAGCATGGGTGCCATGGCATACTTAACACGTCAATAGCTATTCTCTTGCCTTGTGTGACTACATAGCATAGCTAGCATTTTTGTAGCTGAGTGGCTGGTTTTCCTGATTTCTGCAGCAAGCACTGATTTCTGCAGCCACTACTGCAACTGCAGAATCGCAGAAAACACGGGGCCCTGCCCATGCTGTCTACCATCCTGCAGTCCATTAGTCTCCAGAAGGGAAACCAATCTCTCCTTCAGGATTGTCTCCAAAGCTTTCCTACAATGAATGTGAGGCTTACTGGTCTGTAGTTTCCTGGTTCATCCTTGGGGCTGCTGTTATGGAGGTGTACCACGTGAACCATCCTCCAGTCCTGAGGTACACTCCCTAAGTCCAGGGAGGCATTGAACAGGTCTGCCAAGGGCTCCGTCAGGACATCTGCCAGCTTCATCAGCACCCTGGGGTGTATGCCATCTGGCCCCGGCACCTTGTCCACCCTCAGTGCCCTCACCCTTCAGTACTCTGCCCACTGTAATTTCCACATCTGTCATCTCCCCACGTGCCTGCCCTCCCACCCCTCTTGGGTACAGCTCCTCCCTTCTCCCTTGGTAAATACTGAGCAGAAGTGTTCGTTTAGTGCTTCTGCCTGTTCTGCCCCTGTTTCCACCCATCCCACATTCCTCTTAATCCTTACAACTCCTTTTCTTCCTGCAGTACCTGCAGAAGTCCTTCTCCCCCTACTTTAATGCCCTGTGTCAGTCTGAGCTCCCTAGATGCCTTGGCTGCCCTGACTGCCCTTGTCACCTCCTTCGACTCCTTCATTTAATCCTCTCTGTCCTCCCCTTTCCCTGTTTTTGTGAACCTCCTAAAGGCGTTTGTTTTTCTTTCTTACTTTTCTCATGGCCCTCTTGCCCACCCAGATATGTTTCTTGGCCCTAGCCCTCTTACTCTGGACCCTGGTACAGGTTGTGGTTGCCTCCTCAATCCCCAGTTTGATTACCCTCCCACTTCTGGTTAGTGTCCATGCTTGGATGGATTTAGGCCAAAAACACCTTTACTATTTCCCCATCCTTTTGAAGTCTGCTCCCCTGCAGTCTAACATCCTTGCACCTGTTTCCACTCCCTCCTTGCCCATATTTATTGTGAACCACACTGAGTGGTGGTCAGTCCCCTCCAGTGGTTCCTCCACCTCCAGCTCCCTCACAAACTCCCCATTAGCCAGCATGAGGTCTAGGGTGATGCCTAACCTGGCTGGCTTGCTGACCATCTGCAATAGGAAGCAGTCCTGGGAGGTATCCAGAAGTACCTGCTTCCTTCAATTCGTGGTGGCTGGGGTACACCAATCCACTCCTGGCATGTTGAGTCACACGCAATCACCATGCTACCCTTACCACAGGTCCCTGTGATCTGTCCCACTAGTTTCCTGTCTAACCCGTCCATCTGAGAGGGTGATCTGTACACCACTCCTATCCTGAGAGTCCTATTTTTGGAGTCTTGGATCTGCATCCATAATAACTCTGTACTGCCCTCCTCCTGGACACACTTCAGTCCTTCTCTCACATAGAGCACCACCACCCCTTTCCCATTTACCCTGTCCCTGCAAAATATCATATACCCTGGTACCGCCAGGTCCCAGACATGGTAATGGGTGGCCCATGTTCCAGTGATGGCTGCCATGTCCACCTCCCCATCTGCCATGAGAGCCTGTAACTCTGCTGTTCTGTTCCCCAGGCTCCTAGCATTCAAGGTTACCACCTTCTGCCCCTTTTCTTTCCCCCTTCTCGCTACCTGTTCCCCAGGCTCCTAGCGTTCAAGGTTACCACCTTCCATCCCATTTCCTTCCCCGTTCTCCCTACCTGCTCTCCCTTTCTAGCATTCCCTCTTGAACTCTCCCTTAGTCCCTTGCTGCTGGTATGGTGGGTAAGCTCACTCGACTTCCCATCCTGTGGATCCTCCATGACTCCTGCCCACTTGCCACCCCCACCCTAGTTTAAATTCCCTTCATATTCTCCCAGTCTCTGTTTCAGTACCCTCCTTCCCTCCTCGCTTAAGTGTAGCATATCCTTAGCATAGAGATCACTGTCCTCCCAGGACCTTTCCCATTCCCCCACCAATCCATACCCTTTGGACTGACACCAGTTTCTTAGCCACATGTTAAATTCCACTATCCTCAGTTTCCTTGCCATGCTCACCTTGGGTTCTGAAAGTACTTCCAAGAAAGCTACAGATCTTTCTGCTTCCTCATAATTTAGCCCCAGCTCCTCAAACCTCCTCTGAAATAAATCTACTGTATTTTCCACCAGGTCATTTGTTCCCAAATGCAGAACTATATGAGGTTTCTGCCTACCCCTCCTAGCATACTTCAGAACAGGTTGATCTACCCTTTCCGCTGTCATTCCTGGCATGGCTTCCACCCATATGTGACTATTCCTCTCCCTTTTGCTTTCCCATCTGACCCCTTTTAGTATTGAGTCTCCCAGCACTTAGATCCCACCCTCATTTTCATGTTCAGCTCTCATTGGCCTCCCTTTGCCCCATCCCTGTCTTCCCCACTCCTCCTCCTCCTCTTCCTCCTCCAGCACAGTTGTTCCCCCTTATTCCCCTATTGTAACATCCCTTGTCCTATCCCCACTCTGCTCTCCTTCCCCCCTTTTCCCACTGACTTTACCACCCCTCCCCACAAGGCATCACCTGCCTCCTCCTCCTTGATGCAGTCCTACCCTTTTAATCTTGTACCTCCCTTCCCCCTTCCCCACAACCCCTCTTATTTGACCTATACCCTTCCTATATCCCCCAACCCCTTGCCCCTCACATTCCTTTCTCTCTGGTGTATCTTCAGCCCCTCTGCCGAGCACTCCCCATCACATCCTCAATCCTGCCAGTAATGCATACCGATTTTTTGATGTCCCTTCACTACCACCTGTTTCCTCCTTCCTTCTGCTAGCCACCCCACCACTGTTGATTCATCGACTGTTAGATCCTTCCCCTCTTCTGTTCTTCCCTTTTTCTGCCTATGTTTGCCTCGGAACTGGGTCCACCTGTTTCATTACCCCATCTGCCACCCATTTCCTACTCCTCCTCCTCCTCCCCTTCTCGATTTGATTTGCCCCCTCCCAGTTACCTTCCAATCATCCCCAGCTGCTGAGCTGTCATCCACTGTAGCCTGCATTCTGCTCCTTAGCTCCATTTGTAAACAGCTGATCTTGTTCCTAAACTGCCTTATTTGCTTGCACACCAAACATCCCCCCACTCTTCATGCAATGTTAAGAAAGATTGCCGCTCCACAATTTTATTTATTAATTTATTGAATTTTGGTAACCGCGTAGGCCCACTGAGACAATACAGTCCTTTTTTCAGGGGTGACCCGGGACAAGACAACTGATACATACATGTAACAGAGGAGTAGAAGTAAAGTGGCTAGCATGGCAAGTACTAACACAAGTACATTCAACCATGGTGCAAGTTTATTGTTACATCAGGATAAATATAGTGTTACAACAGTGTAGATAACATCAAGTCAATTAAAGTGCAAGACATGGAATATAGCAGTTTGGGCTAATTAGCATTTATACATAGTGGAATTGGGATTAATTTAGACATTGGGAGGTCTTCCATACTGGCCAGAAAGGTGTCAGCAAAAACAGGAACAAGGAGAGAGGGCAAGGAGGTGATTTGAGATATTCTGCTTAAATTGTGGGCGAGGTGTTGGAGGGAATTCACGTATGAGATGAAATTCCAGGAGGATGTGGCCAAAATGATCTGGTCATCCTGTCCCACTCCCCAGAGATGACTGTCATTAACCGCCACCTGAGTGATGACCTGAGAAATATTAAGACATGGATCTTGACCCATAAGCCGGTCCTTAATCTAAAAAAAACAAAACAGGCCTTGCTCTTTGGGTCCCTGGCCAAGATTAAGGCCTCCCCTGTGCCGTTCTGTGTCTCTGGTACCGGTGGTGTCCCGATCCCTATCACGGACAACTTCAAGTACCTTGGGGTGATGCTGGACCCGCAGCTTGACCTTGGCCGCCATATCCAGAATACATGCAAGACTGTCAACTGTAAACTGGGTCTGGCCTATAGAGCAAAAAGCAACCTCACTCCGGCTGCATGTATTGCTCTTGCCAGAGATGTGCTCCTCCCCTCGCTATTTTATGGGCTCCTTCTGTTTGCCCGCACCACCAAAGCCCAGCTCTCTAGGTGGTCTACTGCCTACAGCAATGTCTGCCGCGTCACTCTGGTGGCCCCCCATCTCACTCACCATTGTGATCTCTATAGCAAGCTAAACTGGCTCTCCCCCTCAAAGCACATTGACTTTGTCCTTGAGTGCTTCACGGGAAAGGTCCTTGGCACTGGCACCCCCGCCGGGGCTGGTAAGTTTGCTTGTCCCAACCGCCCCCTCTTCCTACCACCTCAGGTCTCAGGGGGCTGCCACACTGAAGGTACCCGTGACCCGGACACAAATGGGTGGAAGGGATTTTGCAACATGTGCCTCCAAACTATGGAACACCTTCCCTGCCCAGGTCCATGTTGCCCCATCACAGGGCTGCCTGCATTCCTCCCTGTGGAACTGCCTCAAACTCTCATCGGCCTGTGGTTACCCAAAACCCCCGTGACATAATTATTGCACTCAGGCCTTATGGATAACAGTGGCCCTATGCTGTAGATAGTTAAGTACCTGCTGATTCTCAACCATGCCTTTTGTACTGTTACTAATTGGCACATACCTTACTCTGTTGTGTTTATGCTTAACAAAAATATGCCTCACAAGACCTGTAATTTGTGTATTCTGTATATTGTTGTTCTCACGTGACTTGTAAGCTTTTCCTACATATGTGCCATATTGTCCTATGTATTTAAGTATGTAATTTCCTGTACTCTCCCCGGTCGTACCTGAAAACAGGCAATTGTCTTGTCTAGTGTACTTACCTGGTTAACAGAAGCTAAATAAAATAATAATAAATAAAAAGGCAAAGAATCTCCTGCTGATTGTCAGCCAAGGGTTGGGAGTGACTGGAAGGAGGAAGGTGGCAGACAGTAGAGTTCTCTGGGACTGCTTAGGTTTGATGAGGACACCCATGCGGGGGAAGGGTGTAAAGGTGGACCAGCTTAAACATGAGGTACATAGTGGTGCATTGGAATTTAGACTCCAGATGTGCCCAGCTCAGAGATCAGAGGACATTGCAATGGTGGTGCCAGGGATCTACTCCTAGTGCAAAATGACCTATCCTCAAATAGAGTTGATTAAAGCAAGATGGGATGGTGGTCCAGGCTGGGAGGAGCAGCGGGGCACCATAGGAGAGGAGAGGAGAGGGAGAAGTGTGGACATTGCAATTTTTTGACACAAGGTGGATGATAGGAAGGGATGGAGACAATACAATAGACCTAGCCTTTGGTTGATTGCCTTAGTTATTAGATTGACATGGATTCTGAAGGACAGCAACAAATCTAGGGTAACACCCAGATATTTAAATGAGCAAACAAATTCAAGGGCATTACCATCCAGAGATTGGATCATGAGGGGATGCTGAAGTAGGGGTCTGGAGGGTTCTATGATAAAATCGCGAAAAACATAATCTCAACTGATTTAATAGCGAGTGTATTTTGGCTAATCCACATATAGCGCCTGCACAAAAGTACCTTTTTAAAAAGAACAAACTTGTAAAAATAGCACCACTGTCATAATTAGACCACAGGCAACAGAACAACAGAACACATGACCTAATGCTAGTGGATGGATGTGTGCAGGCTTACAAAAGTCTGAAAACTCAAAGACTCAGACACACATGTAAAAGTCCGGAGCAAACTGAACCGAAGCTCTTTATGAACCGTAAGCTCTTTGTGAACTGCAGCTCTTTGCTACAAACCTGCAGATGACCCAGACCACACGCATATTGTGGGTTCCATAACCTACTACATGGCCCAGATCAGAGGCATCACAGAGGAAGGAGATGGAGTAGTGCCACTGCTGTGATGCTGTTCTGCGAACCGACCGCAACCGTGACCCAATGGTTACTTTATTGATAACCCGATGATGGAGTAGCACACAGCATGCAAAGGGAAGTGGTGCAACTAATAAGATTACCCCCATCATTTACTCAGCTTCATGCTTCCTGTTTCAGTTTACCATAGCAACCAGTGCAGCATATAATATAACCGAAACAGGAAACATCAAAATCGCGAATTTTGAACTAAAAAAACAAAACAAAACTGGCCAAAGCCAGATAGCCGTTATGGCTGCATTTAACTTTTATATCTCCTTTGTTGTGTTCAGCAGGTGAAATCTTCATGCCTCTTAATGCACATAACATTATTCCTCAGGTTATTTCACACTTGAAAACTGGAAGTTATAAGCCAGTCCACTCAAATAATCATATGTTGTCCTCTTCTCATACTCAGAAACAATACCTGCTATGCATTCGTTCAGATCTTTGTACTTTCTCTTGGTGTCTGCAGTTGCTGCACCTGAGATCAGTTGCTCCAACTTCAGCTTAGTCAGTCTCTGTTTTTCTCATAGGCAATTTATCAATCTCCAGATGCTGGGATGGCACGTTCCAAGGTGGGAGTTAAAGCCCCGGTGCCATCCCTCCTCTGCATTGTTAGTACGTGATAGGCCGAAAGTGGTAGCTGCATGACAATTCCACTGAGGCACTGGAAATGTAGCACGTTTCCTGCCAGACTGACATCTTGGCCTCCCCAGCCATGTATCCTCAAAACAGTCAAGGACTGGCTGTAGTATTTCTTCATTGGCAACAAAGGACTCAGTTTCTCTTAGCTCCTCAAAGGCTTTCATGACATAATTTGGGAGAACAAAGGCCAATGCCAATAGCATCCTTAGGTGTAAAGCAAAATCTGGATCATTTTAGTGCATCTTTTCCACATTAGCGCATGTCTGCATCTTGCGCCACACAGCCTGTGCAAAGTGAAAAAACAACCCCTCACTTGTGTACGTGGAAAAAACACTTAGAAATGCCTTCCAGGATGCCCTTTCGAAGTCCATTATTATGGCATTAGCAGGATTCATACCTTCACACAGTGTTTGCAGCTGGGAAAATACTCGCTCATATGAGATAGGTTTTGAGGTAGAACTTGAGAAAGAGGATGTATAGATGTATACATGTATACAAATACCTGGGACTAGATGAAGGACCAACAATGCAACGTGAACAAATGAGCAAAGATCAACAAGGAATCTTTCATATTGCTGAAGCTTACACCAGAAACTCCTTTAACAACAGCAGGAAACAAAGTGCAAGGTATAAATCACCTCACCCTTCCTTTGATATCATACAGCTTCGGTGTGATTGACTGACCACAGAAAGTGCTGGACCAGCTAGAAATGAAAACAAGAAAACTGCTCCATGCCTCCCAGTCAATACACAAAACCAGTGCATGCCAAGATTATACGTGCCAATGTCTGAGCAAGGCATGGGCCACCTCAAGATTGATTACACATATAGGTCCACAGTTGTGGGGCTACAGACATACCTACTGACATCCCTGGACCCAAACATAGTCCATGCCCTGCATCATGGAGAAAACAAGCCTAAGATGACCTCTGTTATCAAGTTGGAAGACATTTTTAGGAGAGTAGCAGAGACAGATGCTGAGCCACCAGTAGCTGAGGAACAAACAGCAACAGAAAATGCAAGGAAGCAACAAGAAAAGCATATAAGGACAAAGATCAACAGAGAAGAAAAGACAACTGGAAAATGCTTAATTACAGCACAAAATATAGAGAGCTGCTGCAACAACCACAAGTCAATCAAGGACTGACCCACAAGTGGTTAAAAAAAAGTGAATTTAATCCAGGAGTTAAGAAGTTGATGGTGGCAGCCCAAGGTAGTGGACTACATACAAGATGGCTCATGAAATCCATAGAAAAAAAAACACAAAAAACAGACAGGTATAGATGCTATAGTGCAGAGTTAGAAATGGTTGCACATCTTGTGGCTGGATGTGAAGTACTCATGGCTGAAGGCCTCTATACTGAAAGACACAGCAACGAATCTAGATTGATCCACTGGAAACTATGCAAATACTATGATATACAGGTAAAAGAAACACTGGAAACATGACCCACAAAGAATCGCAGAAAACAAAGAAGTAATGAGTACATGGGATCATCCAATACCAGCCGTCAAGAAAGTGGTGGCAAGAAAACCAGACAGAAGAAAGAAAGAACAAAGGCAGTCCTGCTGATTGAAGTAGCCATCCCTAGCGACTACGGTGTCATGCACCGAGAGACACAAAATCATGGAATACCTAGGTATGCAAACAGAAACTAAACTGATGTTGAACAAAGACATGCAGATTGTTCCAGTAATGCTCAGAGCAATAAGGCTAATCAAAAAGAGCTTTCAGGCACATCTAAATATGCTGTCAATGTCTGTGACACCCTATGAGCTGCAACAGGAAGTCATCCTGGGGAGGCTATGAATGCTGACAAGAGTGCTGTCAGCAAAAATCGAAAACTAATACAATGCTGATTTCCTGATTTTTTTGTTGTTGTTGTTGTTGTTTTGTTTTGTTTTGTTTTTAATTTAAAATATGCCCTGGCTAAAGAATGGGGTCCATTCTCATCATGGCACTATAAATCCCTGAAACACAAACCCTGGGAGAAACCATTAAAATGTTCTGATTGTGACAAGAGGTTTACAGATTGGAGTACTTTCATAAGCTATCAGGAAATTCACGAGGGAGAGAAAATTGAGTTGGACAGAAAAACAAGAAAAGTTTTCAGTTTGCACAAATCTTTTTTTTTTTTGTAAATTCTTTACTGGCTCTGGTGGACCAGGGCATCTGACAGTGTTGCCCACTCTACTTTTTGCCTGTATTCCCCGAGACCTCCTCCTCCTCTGGGAGCGAGATCAGAGCACCCCCTCCCAGGGGCTTTCCAGCTCCCCAGATCACCCCTGGGGGAGGGCCCCCCTCACCCACCTACCTGGTGGCCTTATCTGGGATTAGAGGGTCGGTCCTCAGTCGGATGGGCTCAATAGAACCATTGGAGGGATATTCCGGTGTTGGGGATGTGGGCTAGGCACCTGGATCCCTCATCTCATCCCTGGTCCTCAGGGGTGTTTATGATTGTAGTTGCTCCCTGGAGCGTGGCCCTGCAATGATGTCCACACGTCCACCGCCGCACCACCCCCGAATTACGGCTCTGCCACCTTGCAAGACCCCTGATCTCCATCAGGGGCCACTAAGGAGTGGTGCGAGTCCTCTAGCCCACCCCGAGAAGGGAGAGCAGTCCAGACGCTCAATTCTCTTCCCTCCTCTGCTGACCCGCAGCAGCCCAAGTCTGTTTCCGAACCTGGGTCCTCGGCGTGATGAGAGATGCGGCGTCCAGTGCCTCAAGCCTCCACACCACCAGGCCGGCTCAGTTTGCACAAATCTTAAAATGCTTAAATGCTTGGTGGATTCAGTTACTGCCACGCCCTTTTGCCCTACCGATTGCCTAAATTACCTCTGACGTGAGGTTGTCAAATGCACTTGTCAGCTAAATAAACAAAGAAACATCTCTATGAGGGTATGTATTAATTGCAATGAGCATATCACCTGCATTCTTAGTTGTGGAGGTTGTGAACTGAAGTGACAGTTTGTTTTGGAACATACTGTAGTTTCAGTGACTGATTCTGACAAGGTGATAGTGATTAATATAAATCATGGCTCAGTAATAGGGGAATTCCTTGATTAAGAGTCTGAGATGTATTAGATGGCCTTTTTAAACTGCTCATTTGCAACTAACCTCAGTATTCTGATATAAATTGTTAGAAATTATGCACATTATCACTGACATTTCAGTCTACAGCCATATATACAGCACCCACAGCAAATGTTAGGACTGGCATTTGAGACGTCTGGGTACCATTTGAATGTACACTGTATTTTTAAATACACATTTTTGGTTAATTGATTTGTGCAACTTGATAATTTTAGTATATTAAAACATCTGGGTGCCCTATCCCTATATTGAAAAATCCCATTTAGCTACACTCTTTGAATTAGATGATATATCTCTGGTGCAATGCTGCTGTTATTGGATGTTGTATCTGCTAATATATCTGAACCCATGCTTCTTAACATTCTAACAGGGTGTACAAAAGTAATATGGGACATGACCTTCAGCCTGGAAAACCATGGGTTAACTCAGTGTATCTACTGCCATCTAGTGGTACCTTGGGATATTACCTATGCGCAGTCTCAGTAGTATTGAACTATCTCTTGGCTTATTTACTTAAAGGAGAACTAAACCCAAATGCCACCTTATCTGCCCAAGAAATTATTTTTTAAATAATAAAAAAAAATCCTGTAACCTTTGTGACCCACTATATGCATGTCTCTTTGTTACCTGTGGCTCAAAGGCCTGTGGAGACATCACATCCCAGAAGACTGCATGCCATCTTCATCTGCAGCTGCTCCCCTCATTGTCTCGCAGTCCCACTAGGAAGCACAATCATGACAGCCCTTCAACCCTTGCTACAAATCCTACTCTCCTTATTCTCCCAGTGTTATATTAGTTTAACAACTGCCAGAATTTCTGCCTGCAGCTGACAGCAAAGCTAGCACTTACGATTGATCACTCTTAGACCTCTTTGACTGTGTTCTGCTGTCCCCTTCATTTCACTGGCAGAGTTCCTGGCTTTCAGTCATTGTGGCAAAATATAAAATCCTGCTAGCACACTCTATGCTACAATTTGTCTCGCTTCTTCTTCAGTTCACATAGGTATTCTAACCTGTGTCCCAGTCCCCATTCAGTGTGTCTTGGTGAGCATAGAAAAAGCTTCCTTACCAAAAGTTAGTTTAGAGCTCCAAATGCAACTTTTTTTATCCCATTTTCAATGTTTTTTCCATATGTTCTGGGTATGTGACTGAACTTCATCTGCGGTACAGTGCCTAAGCATTCTCACATATGTCAATTGTCAGTTGCCATAAGTGTGACAGCCAAATATATCCAATATTTAATGAAGAGTCATAGACATCCTCATGCTGCCAGAATGGCTCCGAGCAGTAGGACAGCTGACATATCTGGTAAAAGCCTCTCACTGTAGCCCTGGTACCCTGCACCCTTCCATGAAGTGTGGGTTTTGCGTTCCTAGCATCAGAGTACTGGCACAACAGTATTCCGTGACTCCCTACCTTTGGGATGACCTATAAGGAACCCAGTTCTCCTACAGCCTAGCAAAGGAACCCTTGTCTCTGGTACGATTCACATCCTGAGTGCTTCATACGGTATTCACTTATGCTTTGGGTATGGGGGGGAGTATACGTGCCACTGCTACTGCTGCCATCACAATCTTAGACTGCTGTTCCCTGTTATGATTGTGTCTAAAACAGGGGTCAACCGTAACCTTTTTTTGCACTAGCCAGCAGGGCAAGTTGATTCAAAATTGCACTAGCCCTTAATTATAATGGAAAATTTTGATCACTTATACAGGAAACAATACAAGCAAAGCCAAGAAATACTCTGATTAGTACACATTTATCCTGCTCCCACATTGCTTCCAGTTCCCCAGCAGAAAAAAAGACTGCAATGCCATCATTGACAGTGAGCCCCCCCCCCCATTATTTTGTACCGTGGCCTCCTGTCTTCCTCTTTCTGCCCCACACCAAACAGAGAGAGGATATCACAACAGCAAATGTTCAATCAAGCAGTCATAGCTCTGCGCACACAATAGCTGACATCATCATGCATCTCACCACACTGTCACCACCTCCCACAGGGCAATGAACAGAGTCAGGCAGAGAAAGACACTCTCGGTCCCCACCCTGTAGTCAACTAGAGACCTGCACTTCTGAAAGTTTTTGTACAGTCTCAAGTGAGCCAGGACACATCTAAGATTTCTTTGGGGTGGGGGCTAGACAAACCTAAGGGGCTTGGGGAAATAGAAAACTATGACATTTTTATTTGTAAAAGCATTGATTTTAATATGCTCTGCCCCAGCAATAACAGATTTTTCTTTAACATTGTCCTTTCATCAGCCTAAGGGAAACAGTACACAGGCATAACACTATACTATTTCTGTATAGGATTATCTATGTACCCCAGGAATGCCTATTTCAAGGTTTCAAATTATGTATTTTATCAAGGTTTATTTTTGTACCATACATGATACAAAGCTTTGTTTTTAGGCTGAAAGGACATGCTGAATGGGATAATGGTGGAACTGTATGGATGGTGATGGCTGGCATGGTCCATTTAGAAGAACTGGAGACCCCTACACTTTACAGTAATGGCAGCCATGGATCTATGGATGGTCACTTCAGAGTCTGATCTGCAGTGGTGTCTAGGGAAAGAACAGAGTTAAGAGATCTAGAGGGGAGAGGAAAGTTATGGTGAGACTGGGATAAAACCCACCACCTGCAGGGCCAATCCTGTATACATCTTTGCATTTTGTCACTGAAATGTTGAATACAAACACTCAAAATGCAGAGAAATGAGGGGCACTGGTCTTAATATTGCACATATTGTTAGACATAGACACATTCAGAAAACTGGAACCTAGTGACTTAACAGCACTCTACCCTTGATCACACCCTGGACACTAGCTGAAAGTCTTAACAGTGGAGTGATAATGACTCACATTGAGTCTTTTGTGGGATCCCTCTCTTGAACTGCCAGATAATTGCAGCTCTTAATGAGCTGTTAATCACACCAGGCCATCTGGAACATTGAGAGAGATTAGCATGAGGACTAGAGAATGCTAATGTAGAGACTTTTTTAACTTCATTAACAGCTTGAAAATCTGCACTAGTAAAGACGGGCAAGTAGAGAGTTAGCTGCACTAGCCCTGGTCAGTTTGCACTAGTGTTTGAGCTAGTAAAACAATGTTAAGATCGACTCTGGTCTAAAACCAGTGGAGAAAAGTTTCTCTCTTACTGTGAGTGGTGATAAAAAAAAAGTTCACTTTGAAGAAGGGAGGCTGACCAGCAGGGTGCCTCAATGTTTGACAGCTGGTACCAGTGCTCATTTATGTCATTATAAGTGACTTTGCAGAGTAGCTGTAGGGGCAGGTCTGCCTCTTTTCATATGACACCAGAATCTGCAATCGTGTAGACACTCCAGTGGGAAGGAAAGGGTGAGCAGAGACCTGTTAAAAATCTGGGAGTGGTCAAGAGTATAGCAGCAGGTTTCTATATCAAGAAGCTCAAAATCATGAACTGTGGCCACACAAACCCAGTGTCTGACCACAAAATGGGTGAAGTGTTATTATAGACTGCTAACCGTAAAGTGAACTGGTGTGAATCCTATCTGCTGAACTTAAAGTGGCCAGTGTGACAAGGCAGTGGGGAGAGTAAGCATTATGAAAGGGTACATAGGGAGGGGTATCACCCACAGAAAGAGGGATGTGATGCTACTACTGTATAGATCACTGGTGATACCTCTCCTAGAGTACTGTGTGCAGATGAGGAGATCACATCTCCTGAAGTACATAGACAGAGTACAGACGGCCCAGTGGAGGGCAACAAAAAGGGTGCATGGTCTGCATCGAAAGCCTTATTTATTTATTTATTTATTTATTTATTAAATTTTGGTGACCTGGTAAGCCCACTGAGCCTCGATGGTCTCTTTTTCAGGGGCGACCCGGGAAATTACATAACACGAGAAACAAATACAGCGTTAGTTCGGTTTACAGGAAACACAACAACACAGTTATAGTGACAGGACAGAAGCATAGCAGTCCGAGTGGAATAAATAGGTAGATCAGCAGTGGTACCATTGTATGAATATTAGCAGTTTGGCATAAAGTTTAAAACAGTGGTGGAGGAATAGGACCTGGTAAGTCATTTGTCTCTGGGTTCCTGTCAGGAGCCAGTGCAACAGCAGGAACTAGTAGAGAGTAAATAACCTTAATATGTACACTGTGTAGAAATGGAAGGAGAGTGACAATATGATAGACACTTTTCAGTACCTTACGGGTATACATAATGTTCAAGAGGTAAGTATTTTTCACAAGAAATTATGATCACTATATAGGGGTCATACTATAAAGCTGGAGGGGGTTAGACTCAGTAGTGATGTGAGGATGTACATTTTCACAACAATAGTGGCAGATGCATGGAACAGCCTGCCAGTGTAGGTGGTGGGTGCAAAAACTAATCAGCTTGAATGCATGGTATAAGCATAAGGTACCATTAGTGGTAAGGAAAGGGGTGGTTAAGCCAGCTATTAAGTAGGGTCTTCTGTGTTACAGTAGGAAGTGAAAAATGGCAGACTAGATGGGCCAAGAGGTCATTATCTGCCTTCAAATTCAACGTTTCTGTGTTTAGCAAACAGTCTGACTTTGGCACACATTATCAAATATGGTGACACTGCATGGCAGAATGCAAGACATCTACTGGCTTACTGTGTGGCAGAAGCTGACATACCTCACCCAAAAAAGGCAATTGCGATGCAAAGGTGAGCACAGAAGTGTTTGGTTGAAGTTTACATGGTAAAGAAAAAATGAATGGACATTGGTGTGTAGAAGTTCTACAAAACAAAGTCAAGACATTGTGGCAGTCCACTCATGAATCCTCATATGACTCATAGGGGTCAAGATGATTTCTGTGTGAACCATTGCCCATCCCATTGCTTGTCTAACGTCCAGGCAGTAGCACACCCAAGATGGGCCTTTGTAATCATCTTGTAGTTTTCATGCAATGGGTTGTACGCTTGTTTTAACAAATTGTGATTCTATTCAACCTTTTGTGTCAGCTGGTAACACCAATTTCCTCCATCTTTTTCAGTTTGTACCGAATGTTGGCATACCGCTCCCATATTCTGTGGATTTACAATGGGAAAAAAAATTGATTATGGACATTGTGTCATTATTTCATCTTGTGTGGTGAATTGCATGTGAAATCATTTTTCTTCAGGAAGCGCAGAGTATGTTGGATTTCTTCTCTCTGAGGGATTCTGGGTTTTCCCAAAAGCAAATCCTCAGTAGTTCAATTGTGTGTTGTTGTAAATTTTTTTATCTTCCTTGCTGCATATATATAGTATGACCAACATTTTAAGAAATCCAGTCATTGACTTCCACACTGTGCACATTAAGCATCTTTCACTGTATTATTATTGACTTAAAGAACCACTGACGTCATTAGAAATACTTGAAATCTATCAGTTTATATTTCATATATTTTCTATAATTCTTTGCCTTTTACTTTGTTTCTGAGGCTAGTTGTGTGAAAGAGGATTGCTGTCCCTTAGACTCTGCTCATTCTGCTTGCCTACACCTGACATCATAATCCCGTTTATGGCTTCATAATTTTCTCCACAGCAGCAGATTGTGATATCATAAACAAAACTGTGCTATCAGGTGTAGGCAAGCAGCCAGAACAGATAGGGCAGCAATCCAGTGTACATGCAAATGTCTTTGGCAATAAAGAAGTAAGGGTAAGAATTACAGAAAAAAATATTACATATAAGCTGAATTCTATCTAAATATTACAGTTTTTCAAAGTTGTCACTACAGTGTCAGGGGCTCTTTAAACAATATAAACATACACGTTCATTCTCCCAATAACCATGTCTCCAATACTGTGTTCCCAAATGCTTCTGTGCAGTTGTCTGCAAACAATGGTGCCTGCCTGAATGTACTGTCTGTGAGCGCTTAATATGTCAGTAGTACCCCATAGCACCATAATTGCAGATTGCATCATGTGCCAAAATGAATACATGCTTACATGATAAGCACGCTCAACGGTCGACTTCATAATGCTAGCAGCTACTACCTCATCTGTTCCCAGTAAGGAGTTGCTAGAACTCATATCAGTACATCCCTTCCCCTTCTACATCTCCTTCTGTCCCTGGGTGTACTTGAGGCAACCCCCCCCCAGCAGGTTTGCCCAATATCTTGCCCCCCTCCTGATACCCTTCACCCCACCGCAAAACCACGACAATTAATTATTTCCAAAGTGCATACCTTACCATTCTTGAAATTGGCACATTGCACAGTACAGTTGTACATGGCTCAAATGAATACCACTGAACAGACACTACACTGTTTGCCTAATGCCTCAGTATGTATACAATTAATGGAATTAATTTCTCAGAATAACAGTCTTTGGGTTTTTATGTTTTCTTCAAACACTGTGTACCTTGACGGCAAAACGGGCTACTTGCATGAAATTGTAAATCAAGCACATAACAGTGTTATGACATTACACATGTACAAAATCAAGTCAGCAACCTTTGTACTGCACAATAAAGTCATTATAACATTACCGTGTCTATGTATCCACACAGAATGTCAGTGAACTGACCATTAGATCTAACATGCATACATCAAGTATAGTATCTGTGTTAGTCTGTTTGTGTTCTGTGTTAGTCTGTTTGTGTTCTGTGTTAGTCTGTTTGTGTTCTACTTGTTGATAACTGATGCATAGCTCAAAACCGAAATGTGCCCAATGGCAAGGTCTATCTGTGTGCGTGTAACATCTTCCATATCTGTTGCTTCCCTGATAAAAATCTGTACACTGATTCAGTGTCTGACGAGATCCATTTTGTTTCACAGTATGCTGTATCGCTGTTGTACATATGTTGTGCTTCAGGGTTTTCAGCCATCAGTATCTATATGGTGCTGTGGCTCTGTGACACCGGTTTGACAAATATTTTGTTGAACTACTTTACAATAACAGATTTATATACGACCACAATTGCAGTTGGCATAAATCCATCAACCCAGTTAATATAATCAACTCTGGTAGGAGTTGATTCGGAGAGGGGGTACAAGACCCTGAGAAAGCAGTGCTGGGTTCCTGCAGTGACAGTACAGTAACCTCTTGCTGTGTCACAGTACTGTCGTTTGTGGTAGAGGTGTCAGTGTTCGATTGGCATACCTGGTACCGCAATGGAGAATGTCAGTTTTGGACAATAATTAGTAAATGCCTGACACTTTGGTAGAGTGCACAGTGTTTAACAGTACATCATGCAGTAAGCAGACATATCCAAAAGTAGTGGCTCAAAACACGTCATTTTCAAGTTAAAAAAAGTATCAGGGTTTTAGTGCTGTATGCCATAACACCAGCAGCACTACAATGAGAAAATCAGTGTATAGTTTGTGAAAGAGAGTAGGTTGAGCAGCTAAGTTTCTATTTATTTATTTTAATTTTTTTATTGTATTAAGATCTAGGAATTACAAAACCTTTGAACCATGGGTTCTTTTACAAAGGATCGGTGTCAGGCACAAAAACAAAGAAATCAAATAAGTAGAACCAGACAATATACATACAGTCAGTATACACCAGTACAGTTACAATCATGCTTACGATGGTGAACATTTGTGGTTTCTAACATGTGGTTACTAGCAAGGAAGCCATAGCAGTGGTGACGTTGTCAGCAGTCTGAGTAGTACAATACTAAGTGCTATGAGAAAGGACTGGGTGGGGTGGGTATGCAGGGGGAGAGAAAAGAGATGGGGGGGGGGCATGGGCTTCCTGGTCGGTAGTGAGGTGGTGAGAGCAATGAGAGAAAGGGAGTCAACAGTGAGAAAAACCAGGGGACAGAATGTCAGACAGAGGGCAATGTATAGACAAATTTGATGGGGAAAGCGCAAATGAGAAGCGGGGAGAAGAGGGTGGCAGCAGGAAAGGTTGTCAGAAGGTGTAAACAAAGAGATGAAAAAACAAAAAGGGGAGATGGGGAAAGGAGGGAGCTGGAGGGGTAATGGTAATTGATTCATATGGAGTGTATAGGGGCATTAGAGGAAGATAAGAGGTAACGGAATGTGAGGCAGGTGGAAGGAGTGGGTGAGTTAGCGAATATAAAGGATGAGGTATACAAGAGGGGTGCAAGTATGGAAAGGTGGGGGGATATAGGTTAAGAGGTGGATTACAAATGAGTGCTTATAGAGAGGGAGAAGTGCTAGCGACACTTAGAGAGAAGCACAGGGACACTGCTGGGGGGTACAGTCACAGCAACTTAGAGTGGTGAGATATTGCTGAAGTTTAGACTTATATAGGCCAAGCTTTGACTCAGTGGCTACTTCAGAGGAGGCCATTTAACAAGGTAGGTGCTCTATAGCTGAAAGCCTGTTGCACCTGAGAGGTCCAACAGAAAGGGACAATGTAGGATTGTTTGGAGGGCACTGCGTGTGCTGCGGGAGTTTAGTGCCAGCGTTAGGAAGGGCTGGATTGCAGGGGAGTGAGGCCAAGGCAAATGTTTTTCACAAGTAGACAGGACTGGTAAGAGATCCTACCTTTTAGGTGGAGCCAGTTGTACAGTTTGTAGAGGTCGCATGTATGTGTTAGTCTATCCTTACCTGTTATAAGCCTACATGTCTTATTCAGTGCGATTGAGATGCATTTTAAGGTATAGTCAGTAGCGACGCCATAGATTACTAAACCATAGTCTATGGTAGACAGGATAGTGTCTAGTTACAGCTGTTCTCAGCATCTCAGTGATCATGCAACAGTGGTGTCAGTAAAAGACTGCTAGTGTAGAGCTGACTGCCTTCGAGATATGGTTATCATGAAGGCTGTATGATAGGGAGCTATCAAGTGTGATCCCAAGATATTTTAAATTTTGAACTTGTTCAAGCGTTTGGTTTAGGTTGTTCACAATGGTGATGTTAGCTGTTTTGTGTTTGTTTTGAGGACTTGAGAAGAGCATTACCTTGGTCTTTTTATAATTCATAACTAACTTATGTTGACTAAACCAGTTCTTGACCAGACTAAAGTTAGATTTCAGAGCACAAGAGAGAGTGAGCGGGTCTTTATGGCTTGAAAAAAGGACAGCATCATCTGCATAAAGTATATTATTGTTACAGGCTTTTGGGAGGTTATTGATAGAGGCTAAATAGGAGGGGTCCAAGAATCGATCCTTGTGGGACTCCTTATCACACTGGGAGGCTACTGGAGAGGGTATCATTAATTTTCACTTGCTGTGTTCTACCCTGGAGGTAGCTACTGAACCAGCAAGTAACCTCGTTTGAGAGTCCCAGGGCAGGGAGGGACTGGATAAGTTTGTGGTTGATGGTATCGAAGGCCTTTGTAAGGTCAACGAAGATTGCACCAAGTAAGTTAGCATTGACCAGGGCCTTGTGAAAATGATCCGTAAACTCAAGGAGGGCAGTTGTTGTACTGTGGGCTTTTCTGAAGCCATGCTGTTGCGGGCATTGAATGTTATTGTTCAGGTACACTGTCACTGGTCCACGACGATGCACTCGAGGGCTTTAGATAGTGGGGGAAGGATTGATATGGGGTGATAGTTGTGTCCTATCACCACTTTTGTGTATGGGTGTGATGACGATGGCTTTCCATTGTTGGGGGAATTGTCTAAGGGAAAGCGATAAGTTCAGAAGTTTAGCGAGAGGTGTCAGAGTGGAAGTGAGTGAGAGGTTGAGAAGTTTTAGGTCCAAAGTGTCACTACTAAACCTGGTTTTACCAAGCACTTTTTGTAGGTATTTTTTGGACTCAGCTAGTGTAACTTTCCTAAAATAGAACAGAGGTGTCTTGTTGGGGCGAGTCAATGTTGCGTCACTGACTTTCAAAGGAGAATCTTTGAAAAGAAATTGGAGGGAGCACAGAACTAAGGTCTGTGAAAGCGGCATTAAAGGTGTCCGCAATTTGATTATGGTCCTGTATGGTCCCATTGACTTCATTTGTTCATGTTGAGGAGATATGTGGCTGTCTCGATTATGTGGCACCCAGCCAAGTAACAGAGTGGGTGGGTACTGCACGTTATGCAAAGCAAGTCAGAAAAGCAATGCAAGAACATTGGCTAGGGACTGAAATTTATTTAATATTGAGGCAATAAGGCACTGCACAATAATTTAAAAGGGACTAACAGTGGCAGTTGCATGTTGGAGTAGGATCTCAGCAGATAGTGGCTCCACCTTGTTGAGTGGTGGCTGATTAATTTGCATGCTAGAGCTCTGTTTTTAAGAAATATGAGATAATTTCACTTTGGATTTTAGGAGCAAAAAAGGCAGAGGCCCAACTTCTAGCTCTTATTAACAGTCATGATAATATGTCATATTTCCTTTATTACCAATATAACTATCTAGTCTAGTCTTAAATATTTCTCTATTTTCACTAATAATAACATACTCAGGCAGTTTATTCCAAAGGCCAGCTCTCTGTGTGAAACAGTATTTCATTTTCTTTGTCCTAAAATGATCTGTTTTTACCTGTAGTGGATGACCTCTTGTAACAGAGTTTACGTTTTTGTATTCGATATTAAAGTCTGTCGTTAGGTGTATGTCATTAATAATATTATAATAGAATAACCTATCACCTTTCTTCCTCCTTAATTCTAGACTATGCCGATTTAAATCCTCTAACCTAGCAGCATAAGGCATATGCTTAAGTGTTTTAATAGACCTGGTAAATCTGCGTTGAACTTGTTCCACTTTATTGATTTCTCTTATTGTATATGGGCTCCAGACCTGAGTGGCATGATCCAGCAGTGGTCTTACATATGACAAATACAAGGGCATCATCACCTCCCTACTTCTACTCCTGATATTTCTTTTGATCGCCCAGGTTGTCCTGTTAGCCCTAGCTACAACATTTAGGCAATGAACTTTAAAATTTAGCTGGTTATTGATTAGAACACCAAAATCTTTTTCAGCTGTCTTTGATTGTATAATTTGGTTTTGCAACAAATATTGTGAATTTATATTCTGATTACCCATATGCAATACATTGCATTTGTCTATGTTTAAGGTCATACCCCATTTACTCGACCATTTGGCCATTGCGTCTATATCAGCCTGGATTGATTTGATCTGATCCAGTGTCTTACATGGCCCTCCCAATTTTGCATCATCTGCATACTTAACTACATAATTTTGAACATTTTCTTCCAAATCAGCAACAAATAATTGGAAAATTACAGGTCCCAGCACCAACTCCTGTGGTACCCCACTGGTCACCCCTCCCTCCTCCAACAAGTAACCCCTTATAGAGACCCTCTGGGTTCTGGATTTAAGCCACTCATTTATCCAGATAATTAAGTGTGTATCGATTTTGTATTTATTTAGTTTGTCAAATACTGCCCAGTGCGGCACAGAGTCAAATGCTCTGCTAAAATCCAGCAACAGAACATCCATTGGTTCACCCCTGTCCAACTGTCGACTTATATACATAAAAACAAACTATATTTGTTGTGAATGATCTTCTGCACTTAAACCCACGTTGGTTACTATCAAAAGTTGGTATTATATTTAGCTATGCAACTATTCTCTCCTTTATTATATCTTCCAGGATTTTGCATGGAACAGAGGTAAGGCTTATGGGCCTGTAATTTTCTATATTCATTTTGCAGATGTTTTCATGAACTGATGTAACCTTGGCTACCTTCCAGCCATTCAGTATGATACCGATATTTAAGGAACTCTCAAAAAGTATTTTTAATGGGATACTAATACTTGCGTTCATCAGTTTTAGCATATCAGTGATAATATTTATTTATTTATTTTTATTTTTCATTTAAAATTGGTGACCTGGAAAGGCACACTGAGCCAAGGCTCGTTTCCAGGTGCGACCCGGGTACAAGTAGTACAAGGTGAGAGACATAATATTGTCTAAGCCTGGTGTACTATGATGTTTTAATTTATCTATTTGTGTAATACTTTCTTCTATTTGGATTTCATGTTTGCCTGCAGTGCTTTTACTTTCATTAGTACATGTGTCTGAATTTGCCAGGTTATAAATTGAGCAAAAATAAGAATTAAACTTTTCTGCTATATTACATGGATCACTTATTAATTCTTCATTCACCATTATGGTTAATCATTCTGAAGTTGTTTTATTTAATGAATTGATGTATCCATAGAATTGTTTACTATTTGTTTGTTTTTTTGCTGGCATTGTAAGTTTTTCCTCAGACTTTCATCGTTTTGGATATTTTTAAAGGCTTGCCAGTTTTCATTTGTACTATTCTGTTTATAGATCTTATATGCTTTGTTTTCCTTTTTTATTAATGATAAAATGCCTTTGTGAAGCCATTTAGGTTTTCTTCCGTTTTTGTTATTTTTTTTAACACGTCTTACATGGTTTTGGATTACAGAGTGTATGGTTTCCTTAATGAACTCCCATCCTTCATTTACTGTTTTATTTTGTAATTCTAGGTTCCAGTTTATTTTAATATCCTCATTTATTTACATAGCGTTTGCTGTGCTATATAAATAGATTTCTGTACAACCCTTCTGATGTTTATTACTATTAACTAACTCTGCCAGACGTCACAGGGGTTTGAGAGGGGTTCCCTTTTGCCGTGGGCCCCTTCCCCCTGCCATGACCTCCGAGATGATCGCAAGACTTTTTCTCCTCGGGGTGAAGCACTTTCACAGGCAGACCTCCCCCGAACACCAAAACCCTGCAAGCTGATTCCTCGGCAGCCTCGGATACTGCAATCCTGAGGCATTTCCTCAAATCCTGGACATCATCGCCTAGTCGGACGAGGGGGACAGAACTGCATCACCTGTTTGCGTCCTGCCTTACAGACTTACCTGGCCATGAAAACCAGAGCACCGCTTGCCAAATTGTCCCCGAAAGCACAAACTATTCAAAAGAAAACACTGCACGTCCATTGGTTCTGCAGCTCAGTGATGCTCAGGCGGCAGGATTTAAAAGACGTCTCCGAGCCCCACTGGCCACACTCACTCTGCTGGACTCCACAGGGATTTGAGAGGGGGTTCCTTTTGTCGTGGGTCCCTTCCCCCTGCCACGAGCTCCGAGACGACCACAGGACTTTTCTTCCCACCCCACCCCCGTTCCTCCTCCCCTTAAATGGACCATTGCCCGGCCCCTTCCTTGGGAGGACCCATTTCTCCCGGCCTACCCCCGTTGGCTAGTGTGGGTGCTGCCCACTAGACCCAAAATCTGACAATCTGCACCTTGGGCACCTAATGCCTACCTCTGCCTTCCCATGCTGTTTACTAGTTTAAATTGTATATGACTCACTGCCTGCTAAATGACCTAATTTTTCTCCCCACTAAGGCTTCTACTGACCTATTGTCTTCCATAGATTTAGAGCTGTGTCTGTCAAACTTGATATTAGCTGATTGATATTGCATATCTTCCGACACACTGCCTGCCTGCCTTAAGCTACTTTTCTGTTAGTGTTTTTCTGCCAGCCTGATTACCTAGGATATTTAACTGATCTTTTTTCTTTCCCTGTCAAAGGGAAGGAATCCTGAACAAGGCTGTCTCTGCTGGTAACCCTCACCTGTTGTTTTTGCCTGCTGCTAAGTCAGGGCACTTGCCCAGTGCTAACCCTGTTGTTATTGCTTGCTGCTAATCACCGGACCTACCCCTCCACTGCATTCTCCCTCCCCCAAAACTTCTTTGTCCCTCCAGGAAATGGTAGCTGCCCCTCCATCCCTAGCACATGCTACCTACCCCTGGAGCTGTGGACTCACTTCCCAGTCATATCTTGAGCAATCATGCAGGGCATTGGACCTACATAGCCCTTATCCAGGGAGCTGACATGCTCTCTTCCTGTGCTCCCAGTTCCCCGGATCAAGGTGGGCATTCTGGTCAGCCCCACTGCCCCCCTGAGTCCCTGATGGAGGAGACAAACTCACAGCTTCTTTCTATGTATGGGGTAACCCGAAATGGAAGCTGCTACAACCTGTTTTACGGCATCCACTTGGGCACAGATGGAAATACTCCTTCTTTGCCACCAAAATTATTAAGTACCTTGCCAGGCTCAAGCCTGCTCTAGGGGGAGAGGTTGAGCCTAACCCCGGCCCCCACTCCCCCAACCTTGCTCTCAGTGACCCTGCCAACAACTCTGGGCTGTGGCCAGGGGCCTCTGGCTGGTCCACATGAACATTGGCAGCCTAAGGCACAAAGTCCATGACCTCGAAGGCTGGAGAGCATTGTACAAACCTGATGTACTAGCAGTGACGGAGACCTGGCTCAAACCTCAAATACTCCCACACGAAATAGACCTACTTGGCTACAATGCCTTCAGAAGGGATAGTGTAGGCAGGAGAGGTGGTGAGGTTCTCATCTACGCCAAAATGAATCTCGATGCCATGCAACTGGACCTCCTTCCCCTCGGTGACTCTGTAAATGAGATCATCTTCATTAAGCTGCTACTTGGAGACACCAAACCCCTGTACGTTGGGTGTGTCTATCTCCCGCCCCAGTCTGCTGCCACTTCCCTTGAATCCCTAACGCATGTCATGGCCGAGCATCCCCTGGGGGAACTCATCCTCCTCGGTGACTTTAGCCAAAATTGGCTTGCCCTAGGGACCTCAACTAATAAAAACCAGGTCCTTGACTCCAACCTAACTCAAATCATAGATCTGCCCACTAGGCACAACACCAAGTCTGGCAATCACTCCCTACTTGACTGGGCCCTTGTCTCTTGCCCTAACCATATTCTGACAGCCAGGACTATGTCTGACTCCCTGAGTGACCACTCTCCAATCTTTTGTACTTGGTCCAGTAAGCCCCCCAAGCTGGTCACTAGGGTTATCAAGGCCAAGAACTACACCAGACTTGTCACTGACAACTTTTGTTCAGACCTTCATGCTGTCGATTGGCATCCCATTCTCACTCTTCCCACCCTGAACGAAGCCTTAGACTACTTCACTTGCTCGTTTCTGTCCGTGGCTAATGTACATGCGCCATGAAAGAAGCTAAGGGTGCGGGGTAAGTGTCACAAATGGCTAGATCCTGGCCTCAAACGGAGTATGTTGCTCCGTGACAGGACCTGGGGACAGTATAAATCCTCCGGCAGTAACACTGACTGGAAGTAATACAGAGAACTAAGGAATCGCTGTAAGAAAGCATCCAAACTTGCCAAAACTAAATACCTACGCGATCTCCAGACTAATCACCTCCTGGACCCCAAGAAATTCTGGGGCCAAATTAACTTGTTACTTAAGGGTGCCTCCTCTGCACAGAATGGAGCTATGCTCATTGAAAACACCCTGACTAATGACCCCTCCACAGTAGCGGAGGCATTCAATGTCTCCTTTTCCAACCCAGGTGGATACTGTCCCCCTATCCCACCTGGCATTCCCCTCTCCAATGACCTCTCATGGGAGAGTGCACGGCCCCAGTTTCACCTTAAATTTATTAAGTCTCCTGAAGTACTGCCCCTCCTGCTCAGGATTGATCCTGATTCCTCTCCAGGACATGATCTGCTCGAACCAAGGCTGCTGAGGGCTGCTGGTCCCGCCATTGCCCTCCCCGTCACCTGACTCATTAATAGATCCTTTCTTGAGGGAACAGTCCCGAGTAAATGGAAAGTAGGTACCGTAGTCCCGGTTCATAAAAAAGGGCCTAGGGACAAAGTGGGGAACTTCAGTCCCATTTCCATCCTCTGCCCCCTCGGGAAAGTACGGACAGACTGGTCCATAACCAGCTGCATGACTACCTAGAGCTTCAGCCTCTCCTAGCTGACACACAACACGGCTTCAGGAAATGCCATGGCACAGACACTGCCCTCATCCGACTCACACCTGATGTCCTTGATGCCATGGACCAAGGCTCCCAGACTGGCACACTATTTATCGACCTATCCAAGGCTTTTGACTTAGTCAACCATAGCCTTCTGCTCACCAAACTTTGCCTCCTCGGACTGGACGGGCTATCTCTCTCCTGGTTCGAGAGCTATCTGCTAAACCGAAGCCAGTTAGTCCACTGGAGGGGAACGCAGTCCAGTGCCAGACCAGTTGTCTTGGGGGTACCCCAGGGCTCAATCCTGGGCCCCCTGCTCTTCACTCTCTTTGTCAATGACATAGAGAGGGCTTGCGGGCTCAGCAATCTCATCCTCTGTGCAGATGACACCATTGTCTACTGCAGTGACCTGTTACCCAGTGTCATCACTGCTAAACTGCAACACAGTCTCACAACACTAGAAGCCTGGTTCTCCACTGACTCTCTAGTATTAAGAAGAAAACAAAGGCTGTCCTGTTTGGATCCAGGCACCTTGGATCAGATAGGAGTGACCTTCTCCAGCTCAAACTGGACAAGGGGAAACGGGTCGAGGTCAAGGACGGGATCAAATACCTTGGGATACTCCTTGACCAGGAACTGTCCTACAAATCCCACATTGACTCATTAACCAAGTCCATTCACCAGAGACTTGTACTCCTCTATCAGCTGGGAAACTCCCTTACTGACGAGGTGCAGCGTGCTATCTCTAACTGCACCCTTCTCCCCCACCTCCTTTACGGGGCCACCCTGCTACAGTTCCTATGAGAAGGGGAACTCAGAAAACTCACGGTGCTCTACCATAGAGTGGTACACTTTGTCACTAACTCCCCCCCCAGGAGACACCACTGTAAGGTCCTTGGAGACCTTCACTGGCCCACCATATGCCATAAACTGGCCTACTCCACCTTCTGCCTGACTCATAAATTCATCACCGTTAGCCCTCCTCCTCACCTGCGTGGACTGCTTAACCCCAGAGTACAATGCAGAAGCATACCTCTCAACTGTCCCGGATTTTGCGGGAAATCCCGATTTTCAGCCATTTGTCCCGCCGTCCCCGATTCGACTGGACGTTTGCACGATTTCCTAGGCTGAGCGGCTGAGCCCTGCTCTGAATGCCACTATACAGTCTCCTCTCTACACCACCATCGCCACGCTGACTGTCTCTGTCTAAAATCCCCACGTCCCCATGTTGCAGTTGCACACAGTGGCGTCTTACGTAGGAGGCACTGACGTATGCTCTCCCATTTGACCAATGGTATGAGGAAATTGCTGTCCATTGTCTTTAGCACCCCGACCACATGCGGACCCTGATTTTTGTATCCCCAACAGGTCCAAACGTACAGCATATAAAAGGACCTCTGGCGCTGGGAACCACACAACCGAAGAGAGAGTCCAGGGTACCGTGAAGAATTAGCCTCTTGCTGCAGCCTCGCTACAAGTGTCCAGTCGAGGAGCAAGCGAGAGAGACTGACTGCTCGCCGAGCTTGGAGACTTGGACCGACTGGGAGAGAGAATCAAGACTTGGCATTCAGAGGAGGAGAAGTGCAAGTTAACCTTATAGGCCAGCCGTTTGTTGAATCTCGCCATCACGTCTGGCGTGCCCGTCAAGCCAGACCGTTTTTTGCACCACTCTGGGTCTGCCAGCCTGCCCATTAGCTGCTGCCTGCTGCTACTGTGATTATTTCGTTTGAATAAAAGAATGAAGCAGCAGCAGTCAGTGCCAGCAGCTGGCATAGCATACGACTACGAACAGCGTGGAGAGCATAGAGAGCAAAGAGGAGCTACCATTTAAGTGTTAGGTCAGGTATGTAAAAATGCCAGGAACTGTGGAGAATATGTTGAGTATGTTATCAATTTGGTTTATTTATTCTGCTAATGTGAACCAAGGGGGGCATGGAGTAAGTTGTAGGATTTATAAACTGGCAAGTGGAATGAGGTAATGACTTTTGGATGAGTTGGAATCATTTCATTTATTAGTTTTACCAGGAATTACTGACTTGGACTATCAAATGATTCAGTTTTACATATAAGATACATAGGGATACTGAAAATGATGACTGGTCTGGTGGGGCACTACAAGATTCAGATGGCAAATGGTAGCAATTTGTAATAACAGCTCCTGGGAACATTGCCTCTCTACAACTTGGCTGTTCCACAAGAAATATCGCTGTCTGTAACTAGTGACTGAGTCCTGTAACAACTGTTAGCTGCTGAGCCTGTGACCAGTGCCATTTGAACAACTTGGCTACCCCACAGTAAATATCATTGCATGCTTCAGTGACTGTTTAAAAGTAAAACTATCATGCTCTATGTTGTATTCCTAATGTAGTATTCAATAACTTTTAATTTCACGCATTTGAAAGATGTGAACACTGTGACGCAGCACTTTACGTGGCGCGAAAAATGGTGTCCCTGATTTTGAGCATTTGTCCCTGGAGGTTGAGAGGTATGTGCAGAAGTATGAGGTCCTCGGCCAGCCAGCCCCTAGTCACCCCCCATGCTTATGTACCAACCCGGTGTCGCTCCTTCTCGCCATGCCCTTTTTGTGAATAGCTTCCAGCTACTCTGGGTCGATGGGCCTTCTCTCCAAGGATTCAAGGCTGGCCTTAAAGCATACCTGCTGGAACTTAGCCTGTGTGGCTGCACTCGCTAGCCCTCCTTTTTCCCTACCAGACTAATTGTGACCTCTCATGCCCTGTTGATGAATATGTCGAATTGTGACCCCCTATAAACTCTGTAATGTTAGAACTGCATGTACTGGATTCTCTACCTGTAATCACTGTCTCTCCTGTTGATACTCTAACCTTGTACTTCTGTTTACTGTATGTAAAATTGCTGTATTGCACCTACTATATGTAACTTCTGTCTACTGTATGTAAAAGTGCTGTTATGTACCTAATCCCGGGTCGCCCCTGAAAAAGGGACCTTTGGTCTCAGTGGGTTTACCCAGTCACCCAAATATAAATAAATAAATAAATAACTGTTGAAAAGGAAACACAGGCATGATCACTATTCCCAAATGGTGAAGAGGTTTCACACTTTTTGATCTGTGTGTATATATATATATATATGTACTTTCTGAGGTTAGTACTAAGTCCAAAATATTTCCTAATCTAGTTGGCAATTTAACATGTTGTATTAGATTGTTTTCAATACATATTTCTAGGAAGTCCTTACTCTGTTTACATGTTACTTTGCTGTCACTCCAATTTCTATCTGGGTAATTGAAATTTCCTGACTGGATTATGTTGTCTATTTCCAGGGCCTTATTTATTTCTTCCAGTATTTCTTTATTTATATTTTCTGGTGTATTTGGTGGCCTATAACATAATCCTAAATCATGCTCTCCCCCATGTGCCCCTTGTATTTTTAACCATAGTGTTTCTGTCAAGGTTTAATGCATCTTTATTTTTGATGAAATGCCCATTATACTTAAATGTTGTTTTACAAATATTACGATTCCACCCCATTCTTGTTTTTTCTATCTAGTCTTATTGTTCGATACCCTGGAATATTTTTATTCCAGATGTTACTTTCTCCCCACCATCTTTCCGTTAACATTGCTATGTCAATTTTGTCTATTTGGAGTCTACCCTTAATTCATGCAATTGTTAAACATAGAAACATAAAATCTGATGGCAGATAAGGACCGCTTGGCCCACCTAGTCTGACCATTTTCTTACCTAACAGATAAGCGGCAGATACTAGTTAACCATCAGCCTACTTCCTCCTACCCCCCACCAGAATTGTCTTACAGTATGTCTGTCCCATGCATTCTTGAATTCCCCCACTGTTTTTAACTCTACGACCTCCTTAAGGAAGGCTTTTCTATGCATCTACAACCTTCTCTGTGAAGAAATACTTCCTCACATTACCTCTGAGCTGTCCCCCCTCGATCTTCAGATTGTGCCCCCTTGTTCTTGCACATCTCTTTTTCTGAAAGATGCTACCCTCTTGGACTTTGTTGATTCCCTTGAGGTATTTGAAAGTTTCTATCATGTCCCCTCTCTCCCTCCTTTCCTCAAGGCTATACATCTTAAGCTCCTTTAGTCTTTCTTCATATGTCTTCTGGTGAGACCCTGCAACATTTTGGTTGCCCTCCTCTGGACAGCCTCCATCCTGTCTATGTCTTTGCAAAGATGGCGTCTCCAGAACTGTACACAGTACACCAGATGTGGTCCTACCAACTGTCTGTACAGAGGGCCAACAACTTCTTGTTTTCTACTGGTGATGCCTGTCCCTATGCATCCCAGTATCCCCCCAGCCACCCTTATTGCCGTCTCACATTGCTGGCCCACCTTTAGGTCATCTAATATGACTACCTCCAGGTCCATTTCCATTTTTGCTGTTGTCAGTATCTCACCCCCCATTGTGTACTGTTCCCCTGGGTTTTTGTTTCCCAGGTGCATTACTTTGCACTTTTTTGCAATGAATCTAAGCTGCCATGCATTTGACTATTCCTCCAACCTTGCCAAGTCCCTTTTCATCCTTTCCACCCCACCTTGCATGTCAACCCTATTACAGATCTTTGTGTCATCTGCAACGAGACATACTTTCCCTTCCAGTCCCTCTGCAATGTCACTTATAAAGACATTAAAAAGGATTGGCCCCAGTACTAAGCCCTGCGGTACTCCACTAGTAACCCCCTTCTTGCAATTGTCTACATAGTGCTCTACATCTTTGCCCATACCAGGCCACCAGACAACAGTTTTGAGTCTCTAGAGAGCATTTTCTGCCCCTGGTATCCGCCAGTGGGGGTATCATGAACCATATGGATGAATTTGGTTTACAGTGATTGTGGTGCAATCCACAGTTTGTCACCTGTATCATCTTTTCAATACCAGATGAGTTTCTGATCACTAGACAAGTGTATGTTGTCAGAGTGTCTCTTCTATGGACTACCAACAGGTAGTTGTTGTTCAATTTTCTTGTCCAGGAATTTGAACACATCTTTTAGTTCTGGGTCAGATTTCTGTGCAGCAAAAAGGTCCAGCGGAGGTTCTGATACTGGTTTCTGCCTAGTGTTGGCAGCTAAGAAAATAGCTGCCACTGCTATTGGGTGAGTCATTGTCCACGTCTCCCCCCCTCGAGCGCCTGCTTTGGCAAAAGAGTCTGTTTGAACATTGAATTCATGGTAAGGGACAGATTTACAATGAGCCTTTCCCTTGTGGATGTGCAGCTTGTGATTAAACTGCTGTGTCTGGGTGTGTATATATACAAACAGATCCCTGTATTTGACAGGTGTGCCATCAGAGGATGTAAAGTTATTTTTCTCCCAGAATGGTAAAAACTCAGTAAGGGAAGTGCAGACCCAAATGGAGTCTGCAAAGATGATGGCATCCTTGTCACCATGGGGTATGACCTCCAAAGCACAGGCTACAGCTGCCAGTTCGGCACACTGTGAGGAGATAACAGTGCACTTCCTAGAAATACATCTGAAATTGCCATCTTTGTCTAAAATGAGCACCCCAAATCCTGCCACCTGCCCTCTGTCCACATAGAGGTGGAGCCATCTGTTAAGACATGATACATGGTGGTATCTTCTAAAACATCTGGTGTAGCCATTAAGAATGGTCTCGGCTCAGGTCAAGTCAGGAGGTTGGAGTGCACAGTCATGGGGCTTACCTGTATAGAGTAAGCCATGGGCCAAGATTGAGGGCATTTTGGCAGGCAGTACTTTGATGTCTCTGTCCAGCAAGAGCAAAGACCAGTGGGTAAATCTGGTGTTGGAGACTGAACAATCTTTTACTTTGTCTGAAAGCAAAAGGTTAGTTGGGGTGTGATAGGTATGCAAATAATAGGAGCATACCCAATGATGTTCAAAAAATGTTTGACAGCCCAGAAGGTTGCCAAAAGTGTCCTTTTACAAATACTGTGTTGTCTCTCTACTGGGGACAGCATCTGAGATGTTTAGGCAATGGGCCTGTAGTACCCATTGTATTTTTGTACCAGCACTGCAGACATGGCCACATCGGAGGTAGCAGTTTCCAAGTGAAATGGAAGGATTGAGTTGGGATTGATCAATGCTGGGGCTGAAGTTAAGGCCTGCTTGAGCTGTGTTACAGATTCAGTATGAGTGAGGCCCCATGTCCAAGGGACGTCCTTTTTCAGAAGTTCATATAAGGGAGCAGCCTTCAAGGCAAAGTCAGGTATAAAATCCCTGGAGTAGTTTACCTTTCCTAAGAAGCATTTTAGTGTTGCCACACTAGTAGGAAGTGGCAGATCTTGCAAGCCCTGGATCTTCTTGACAGCTGGGCTTCTGCCTTGGTCTGTGAGATGTAGGCCAAGGAAGATGACCTCTTTTTCACACAGTTGTGCCTTAGAGGGGTTGCACTTAAGGCCTGCTGTCTTGAGGAGAGTTAAAAGTTCATCTAGAAGGGCCAAATGATCATTTTTCGCGGTGGTTGCTAGAAGCAAGTCATCCATGTACTGCAGGAGACACGGGGTGTGGAGAACCCCTGCAGGGCATCCATCATGTGGAGATGGAAGAGGGAAGGGCTGTTGTGGAAGCCCTGGGGAAGACAGGTCCAGGTATACTGTCATCCATCAAAGGTGAAAGCAAATTTGTATTGGCTTTCCTGTGTTAATGGGAGTGACCAGAACCCATTAGAGATAGCAAGAGCTGTGAACCACTTTTTGTTAGGTGTTAACAGCTTGAGCACATCAAGTGATGATGCTACTGTTGGGGCGCAGCTGGGAATAACTTGATTAAGTTTCCTATAATCGATTGTGAGTCTCCAAGCTCCATTTGGCTTTTTCACGGCCAAATAGGTGAATTGACAGTTGAGACACAGGTCCTAATCACCCCTTGCTATGGCAGTGATTGGATGGTCTCCCTCAGTGATGGCAAGGCTTCAGCAGGAAATGGATATGGCTTCTGCCTCACTGGGTTAGGCCCTTTGATTTCAATGGTAGTGTGCATCCTATCACAGTCATGCTTGTTTGTGGCAAACACGTCAAGGTGTTTTTGCAGCAGAGGTGCAAGTTCAGAAAACAGGTCATGACTTTTGAACAAAGTCATGTTGTTATACTCCTTGTTATTATGGGAGATAGCTGCCACCACTTGAGAGTCTGGAATGGTAACAGCATGACACTTTCCTTTGATCAGGAGAACTAGCCTATTGGCTAGGTCCACTACACAGCCATGTAGTGCTAGAAAGTCAATTCCCAGTATGCTGGGATGATGATGTAATACCATGAGGTCAAAGACAAAATTGGTCCCTAGGTGGCTACCACCATAGGCAGAGGAACAGATCAATAGGTGTGTAGCTGGGTACCATCTAAACCCTGGGCACTGGTCTTCCAGCCAGTAAACCAGTCAGATGAGACTGGATCCTCATCATGGAGGACTGATATGGCTGCTCCTGTACCCGGGAGCATGGTAAGGTGGCGGCCCCCGACCGTGGCCTTTACACAAGGCCGTCCATTTGTGTCAACAAGCAAGTCACTGACAATCTGGACTGGGGCCTGTAATTGTCAATCTGGGTTTTCAGAATCATCGTCATCATCCTGTCCCTGAAATCTGAGGCCCGCTGGATCTCTCTGGGTCTCCTGTATGTCTTGCATGGGATACAGATGTACCTGTGACATCACAGGCATCACAGCGGCCTGCTCAATTGGCTCTTCCTTAGTTGTCGCATCGGCTTGGCCAGTAGCCAATGCTACGAAAGGATTCTTTCATCGGCTACTTGGTTGTTCAGTAGCTGAAGGCAGGAAAGGATTTCACTGGCCGTATGGCTGTCCAGCAGCCAGGGCGAGGGATGCTATGGTACGCATAGGCATAACCGCTCTCTCAGCACAGATCTCCTCCAGTAGTTTTCGGAGGGTCTCGTTCTCATCCCTTAGGCTCTGATAGTTAGAACCATTATGGTTCCGGCCATCGAATTGGGCATTTGGATTTTTCCAATTGCTTTTGTCTCTATTCCTGTTGTTTTTATAGTTCTGGTCCCCCTCCATGCGACTGCTGGTTGTTACATTCCACAATATAGTGAGTAGGCATCTTGGAGATAGGCTGCACTGCAGCTACTTGTGCCGCCAGAGATTGAATGGCGACAGTTATGTTGGTTTTACCGGAAATGAGATTACAGAGGTATACCTGGTAGGCACGCTCCGTTTTGGCAAGGATTTCCACAAACGTGTCAGTACTCAGGTAGATATTGAGCTCAACCTTTTCCCGCTGAGCCAGAGTCATGTTCCAGATGTACAGATCCTTGTATTCGATCTGGTCTTGGTCTGCAAGTTCAGTTGCAAGAGCTTTACCTGCTTTATAGGCAAGCCTTAACCATTGGTGGTAGGCCGTGGGGCTTTCTTTTACATTTTGCTTAACCTTATAAGCCAAGCGGGCTCCAGTGACACCCGGGGAGTTGGTGGTGATGAGGGCCACAGCTAAATTGTTGTACATGAATGTGTCGCAGTTGCGTACGGCCTCTGGGAGTTTGGCCCAGAGGGTAGGTTCGATCGTCTGTCGTAAGACTTGAACCTGGTACTCGGATTGGAGAGAAAGCTTCTCACAGAGGGAGTGCACCTTCTCCAAGTGGCAACTGAGATTGTCAGTTGGGCCCATCTGTCCAATACTTTGGGCAATTTGCTGGACAGAGTGAGCAACTTGTAAGGGGTTGTAAGTATGAAGAATCGCGTTCAACTCAATACGTTCCATGGCGCCACGAAGGGCCACTTTCACCACCGCATCAGCAACTGCCTTGTACGTATGATCCTGATTGACAGTGTCTGCAAACATTCTGTTAATTTGATCTTGGATGGACCTCCGTTGGTCCTCTGGTGCAGTGATATTACTAATGGTCTCTTGAATTGGGTCGCGCACCTCCGCCCCATCATCCCTGGAGAGGGGTGCAAGCAGAGGTGCACCACAAAATACAGGCTGTCCGCCTGTGTCATGTGGGCCACCATCTTCGCATTGTACATTGCTTCCACCATGTTTTTGGAGACGTGGCAATGTAGAGGGCATGCAGACATGGGTGCCATCTTGCAGATGGCTGGAGAAGATGACAGCCCTATGGGAGTTGGACTTGTGTGTGACGTGGCATGCCTTGTCATCAGAGTCAGAGTTGTCATTGTTGGATGACGCAATCTCAATGGGCGTATACTGAAACCCATTCATTGCCTTAACATGGCCAGCAAGAACCTCTCATTGATGGTGCATCTTCACCATCTTTGCTCTACATTTCTTATGACAAACTCTTGCAGTGCCATGCGTAATTCCTTTCTCAACCTCACGCTGCAATACTGTATACAAGGCGCCCAACTTGATGTTGTCCCTAAGCTCTTTGTCTAGCTCATGATTCACTCTCTCGTACTCCTCTTTCAACTCAGCATTCTTCTCTCTCAAATCCTCATTCGTATCGCTCAGGATATCGTTCAAATATGCTGTTTCTTATCACATTTCAGCCTTTCACAATCATCTCTCAGCATACAAATGTCTCGCTCAGAGTCTTGAGCAGTACAATGCAACAGTCTGCTATTGGCATCGTGGAGTGACTGTGTCTCCTCCGCTAGTTTCTGTTACTTTTTCTGTAACTCCGATGCCTGCAAGCCCATCTCTTTTTTCAGAGACTCATTTTGCAGTTCAAGGGAGGTACACTTTGCTGTGAGACTCTCAACAGTGATATGTAGAGCTGCAACCAAAAGACCTTTAAGGTTGTACTTTTTGGTTGTTTGTTTGGACTGTAGTTAGTGCTCCAAAATGAACAGCAATGGATTGTCTGGAGATTTCATGTCCAGCGCAAAATCTGTCCATCCACCATGGGCTGTGAGGTAGTTCAAGATGTCGAGCCCCAAGTCAGTGCAAAGTTCAGGCATTACAAATAAGGGGTAGACAAACAAACAGAGAAGCAGTTGAAAGACTGGATAAAATCCTTGGTGCTATCACCCAACAGCTTTCTGGTCCCCTGTGGGCAAACGGCGGTACCAAGGTGGTACGCTGTCACTCGCAAAGGGAGTGTAATATGGTCCGGTGTGGGTGTGCCATGCCCAAGACCAAGACGGAATGTGTCCACCACAATAACAACCACTGTATGCATGAGTAGGTCCAAGTAGGCAAGAAATGCACTACACTACTCGACATTCAAAATTAATTGAATGGAATCTTCACTTTGTACATTCCAACCTGCACACGGTCACCAAATGTAACTGGGTAATAAAATTACCTTTCTCAGGTTCTTGTTGGAACTGCACAAAAGGAAGAGGTGACAGACAAGTGATGTCCAGATAATGAATCTAATTTATTACTAGCAAATAATAATGATACAGGCTTACAACCAACAATGTAATCACTGGGAGAGTATCCAGCTTCCTTACCTATGTAGGCACAGTCTCTGGTCTCCGTGAAGCTACCTACTGCAAGGGGTCTTATACCCTAATAATTACCATCACAACTATAAAAGAAGATACATAAAAAGTATATAATTGGACAGTAGCAGGTGGGGCGAGTAACCATCCTAACTAACATAAGAAGTTGCTTAGATTGCAGAAGATAACTGAACAATAAGGTCTGTTACGAGCAACCAAGGTCACTTGCAGTTACAGTTGTATACAAGTACTAAAGATGGCACTGTTGCCTAACTTATGATTATACAATAAAATACAATGGAAAACATCTCCCAGTGGAGGAATACATTATAAGAATATAGTGAAGCATGATATGCATTAGAAAAGTACAGTAGAACTCAGATCCTGACACTTATGCTTGTACAATAAATGCCTCTGCCATAAGGTTAGTGCAGATACCTACATATGTGTTGCTGTCAGCGAACTGGGGGTCCAATCAGGGGTGCTGGTCCATGGATAACACAGCAGTGCGCCATGTCTGCATGCACTAGTACAGGACCACTTGCAACAGCCGCCCACACAGACAGACCCACACCACAGGCCAACCCATGGGAGGGACATGACCACACACAGTGCAGCACATGCACAACACTACACTGTAGGGGACCTGAGTGTTGAGCCGCACCTACCAAGCACTTCCGGTACAGGTGATGCACAGATGAAAACAACACAGCATGAACACAGTGGCCACATGGAAAATATCTCAGGCAGTGTCTGGGGTAGTGTCACAGCAAACTGCCCCTGCATGCCCTGAGCAGCCATGCATGCCCATGGTCCTGCTGCCTGTTGTGTAAAAGACACCGCACAGACATGGCCAAAGCACGGGACTGGCAGTCCCGCACCCAGGCCAACAGTACAGCCAAACACACGTTCCTGTAACTTGCTACATTGACACCCCCATGGTATCATCATCATTCCATGTACACAGAGTGCTAAGTTGCATGCCAGAACACAACAGTGATGTATGCATATACAGGAAAACCACAGAAATAATGTAGGAATGATATAGGCAGCTACACAGACTGCAGCCACTGGCACATGTGAGCAGCCACATGGCACATTGCACAGTGCAGCCAACAGGGTACCACACAGCAATACCCAATGCATGCAAATGAAACCCACAGAAACAGTAACAACTGTGCATGTGGTCGGGCAGGGTGTGTGTGTGCTGGACACACAACCAACAACATGTACAAGAACCCATACAGTGACCATACCTGCAGACACATGGCTGCCACCATGGATGGACAATGCACACCCAACACTGCATGATGTCAGTGACCCACGTCACCGCCATGAGGGCAGGGCAGCACTGTCAGCCAGCTGTGCATCACACTCACCATTGGACAGCAACAGGACACCATACCACGGATGCAGCTCTGACACAAGTACAGTGAATGCAATGTATGCCACACACTGCGTGGATATGGCACACTGTGACCACAGCACAATATGGGTGTGGCCATCCATGCAGGCTTCAGTGTTATACACTGTGGGCAAACACACTGCAGCAGCATGGCAGATACACAAGGCCACAGTCCCACAGGGCCATGCCTGCACAGTGGCATCAGCTAGGGGGAACTGTGGTCGGTGTGGCCAGTCCAAGCAACTCACACCCAGGCACCACACGTGATGCCTGATAGGTACCAAAATAACACCCACACAGCAACAGTACAACACCCTGGCCATGTGCATGCACGATGCCCAACATTGCATGCCCTAACGGTTCCCCCCAGCCCCCAAACAGCGGTACACCACTGACACAGACGTGCATACTGACATCACATATGCATACTCATGTGTGCCTTCCTGGTGGCCATCACTGCCGTCCACCCCTTGGTGGTCTCCATTGCATCTCCCCCCACTGTTGCCCTGGCTGTCCCTCTCTGTGTGGTTTGTATAGAGAAGTGGGAACACCATTGTCAGTAACAGCATGGACATTGACCTGCACAACACCCACCCATGCCAGTGCCACCCACATTCACAGTACAGCCCTCCCCCAACCGGTGACAGGTGTTCCATGAAGCACGTACTGTCTGGCAATGCACTGTCTGCATGTGACACAGATGGAAATGCTTGACACTGCAGTGTGTATGTGTGTGTCAGGACAGCACAACACAATGTATGCATGATTTCATGGGGTGCGCACATAGCGCCGCCATGGCCCCCCGTGTGTGCGCAGTGATGCCATACAGCCCGTGCACACATATATGACAGCTGCACATGGCAGTACAACCACTAACTGACATGTGACTGAATGGTACTGTCCACTGATGGTCACTTACCTGGTGCAAACACCATCCCACCACGAACCATTTGTTTGAAACAGTCCAGCCGCTGCCTCTCCCTCCTCTATAGATCCACATATCTGTGGCGGCACTGCTCAGCATTCTGACAAATACCCATCCTCTGAGACAGGTGGCCTGCAATTGAGACATATACCTACCTTCTGGGCCTGTCCCCCTCCTGGACCTCCCCAAAGAGTTGCCTCTCACACTGCAGTACAAGCTGCACCATGTTGACCAGTTCGGCCTCCCCCACCTGTGGTTCCTGTGTGCCACAGCCCTCACTCTCCTGCCACTTGCCACGGTTTTCTAACACACATTTGTGGCAACACCCTAACACCACTGGCTGAAGCTGCAGTAACAGGCCTGTACATGCCCACTTATGCAGTAGCGCCATGCTAAATGGCTCCGGTGTCACACAAGACACAGTAGTGCGGTGCTAGGCCATTGGACGTCAGCACGCATGTGGGATATGGTCACGACCACTGCGTGAGCCCTGTCACCATGCCGGTACAGTGCATGTGCACTGCAAATGGCATTGCGTGGCGCAGGGCCTGCTAGGGCCGCGCTGTGGTTTTTCCCAGCACTATTGCATTTACCCAGAGCTAAATCCTGCTACATTCAAAAACAGCATGCAAATAAGCCACATTACACATGCAAGGGGCAAACCACCACATTAGCATCTCATTACTGACAGACCTGCATACATTAACCTGAGAATTGCCCAGCTGAGCTTTTTAAGGGCTGCAAGGGCTCTCACCTATACTGCTGACAGGCATTGCAGGTGCGTGCAGGAAGAGTGTCTGCATATCAACAGGCCCAGGATGCCGCAGGAATACAACCAGGCTGATGCAGGTAAGCACCCTCAAATATCATCTGTGCTGTGGCTACAACACAATGTACACATTTCTGCAATGGTATGCACATAACCTATGCTGTTAGATGCTGGAACGTGTGGATTCGGTCTGTGTACACAGCGCATTGCTGGACATAGAAACATAGAAGTTGACGGCAGATAAAGACCACAAGGCCCATCCAGTTTGCCCATTTTTTCTACCTTATGAATATGCCATAGGCCTTTACTCTGTTAATGGCCTATCTATTCATACTCATCTGTATTGCATCCTTATACCTATCTGTTTGAAGCCCTGCACTATATTCATATCCACCACTTCCTGAGGTAGGCTGTTCCTTGCATCCATCATCCCTTCTGTGAAGAAGAACTTCCTCACATTACCCTTAATCGGCCTCCTTCTAATCTCATGCTGTGTCCTCTTGTCCTGCTAATTTTCTTATATTGAAACATGTTCGACTCCTTCACCTTGTTAACGCCCTTAAGGTGTCTGCATGTTTCGATCATATCACCTCTCTCCCTCCTTTGCTCTAGGGTATACATATTGAGCTCTGTGAACATCACATATTGCAGGCCATGCATGTAAGCCCACACTGTCACAGCGTGACAGTGGTGCCACAGCATTGCTGGTACTGTTATTGTGAGTGTCCCTGCACACGATTCCTGTATTACACAGCTGCCCGTACACCTGCGGTATCACTACACATGTACAATTGGGGGGTGGGGGTACACTGCAGCATATCCATGTGTGCTGCTATACACTGATTATCTGTATGGTGGCCTAGGATGACTACCATGGCATGCCAGGTGTGGCACATGCCATGCAGCAGTACAATCCATGACCACTGTCAGCTGACACATTTGCCTGTGGCGCTCATGTGTAGGTCCACAGCCTGGCCGAATGTGGCCCACCATCCCCTGTTGTTGCAGCAACTGGGGGGGCACAGTGGGAGGACTGTTCAGGCAGCAGAGTTGATGACTGCACATGGCAGGGCCTGCACATGGGTGGGGGGCCGCACTACATAGCACCCATCCTTGTGTCATCGGGCCACAGCCACTGGCTTGTCAAGCTCAGTATGTGCCGTGGCATGTATATCTGTCACACACGCATGCACAGACATGCAGACACACACACTACTGTTGCCAGGAACTCACTACTGTCACACCCTCTGTCCCAAACAGGTGATAATGATAGCCAGTCAAGGATGTGTGTGTTCAGGTTCTCAGTGGAGGAGCTGAAGGCCCTGGTGGATGGCTATAAGAAGAGGGAGCAGCTGATGAGATGGTACAGGAATAGTAATGCCACTGTCTCACAAATGTGGATGGAGATCACAGCTGAAGTGAATGCTGTGGGTGGCTGTGGTAGGACAGTGGAGGCAATTTGGAAGTGGTGGCATGACATGCAGCGGAGGGCCAAAGAGGATGAGGCACACAGACTCAGGGAACTACACCACACAGGGGAAGGTCTCATGCTCATGGGAATGAGGGTGGTGGATCTGAGACCCCACTCAATCTGCACAGGGAGTGTTATTGCCATGGATGGCTTTCCTGTCACCTTCCATGGTGTGTGGTTTCTCTGCATATGTTGTGGCACACCAGTGGTCCCACATTCCACCACTGTAGGTGTTGGTCCACCATGCAGTATGGGTGTATATGTCCACCTGTGCACTGCAGACAAGTGTATGCTGCCAGTGCCTGCCATGGCAGGGCACTGTCTCACATACAGGCTGTCACACTGTGCCTCAGCATGCACTGTGTGGACCACAAGTGTGTATGGCCTCCCACACAGGCATGTTGCATAACAACGCAGATGTTACTGTAGGCCGTGCACTTCCATCACCGGTATGTTACTGTGTGCCACATGGGTGTACATGGGTGTGTCATTAGCAGCATTACCTGGAGGGACATCTGCACAGAGTGATGCATGTTCTGGTTGTGGTTGTGTGCATATTGGCCATGCTGTGGTGCATGCGGGTGGCGCAGGGGTTCCGCGGACACTATTTTACATGTTCAGCACAGTTGTTTATTGCATGGGGTTGTAGTGATGTTTGGTACCTGTCTGTTGGACAGGTCACTGACACTGTTCTTGTTGCTCCACAGCAAAAGGTGAGTGTCATACATTAGTGGACATTGTGATGTGTGTGGACGAACCTGCCTAGGACAGACCTTCAACATCAGGGATGCAGGCGGCCCAGGATCAGTCAATGGCTCTGCGGCAGCACATGACAAGAGGACAAGCAGCATGCATGGCTGCAGTTCAGGACAATGATGAAGTTGATGATGATGATATCACCTTTGTCCCGGGCCTAGACTACCTGGTGGAACTGGACATGAGGGGGGAGTCACCTTCTGGACTGTACCATGGACAGGTGAACATGGCAGGGGCTGGGTGCAGTGGGTAAGGTTCTGCAGTGCAGGGTCACCAGCAGGACCATCCAGCTCGGGTGGTGCTGCTGGGTTGGCAAAATGTGTTTGCCCAGGGGACATGTTTGGGGTCTACCATATGGACCACCAGCATCAGTGGCACTGCAGCTGCAGTCCAGCAGTCATCCCCACAAGCCCAGGTCCCGTGACACAGCAGCAGATAGTGGATGACCAGGCAACTGCATAGGTGGCACCACTGGACATGTGCCATAGGACAGGGAGTGCTGTGGGTCAGCAGGCACTGGCCCAGGGAGCGTCTCACACAGGCACCTCAGACAGGTAACAGCCACCCCCAACCAATGTCCAGTTTGAGCTGCTGCATCAGGAGCAGGGCATCCCAGGTTCACAACTGCTTCTTTACGCTGCACTGGAGTCAGAGACCGCTGCAGCATGATTTCCATTCCTTCCATAGGGAGGTGCAGCAGGAACTCTTCCCTCCTCCGGGAGTCGGTGACTGATGGATGGTTGCGGGCAGAGCAGCGTGCAGAAGACCACGTGGCACGTATCCTCAAAAGCATTCACCAGTGTTTTGGTGAGCTCTCTGCAGCTGTGAGGGAGCACACAGCTGTGGTGCAGGATGCAGTGATAGGTGAGCAGCAGCGCACTGCTGGAACACCCTGCTGGCATGCCACTGCTGTTCCCTGGCATGCCAGCAGTACACTTAGTCTTGCTACAGGGTCCTCCTCCACTGCTGCTTCAGCCTCATCCACATGCACAGCATTGCACCACGGATGGTGGGGGTCATTGGCCACAGGCAGACTCCACTGTGGCCACGGTCATCCGGCAGCACACACTTCACCGCAGTCTTCACCTGTGGGCTTCTCAGCCCACAGTATACCCACCTCCAGGGTATGCCATGGGGATTCCATCGGGGGCTGTTGTAGGAGCCGACTATAGTGGTTCTACATATCCACACACTTGCACACTTTGCAGTCACACATGACATTCACAGGTACACACACCAGTGTAGACACATTCCACAACTGACCCATTGCACATTTGTTCTATCTGTGTTACCACTGTATTGTATTGCACTGTCACTGTTCTGTATGTTGCACTGTTTGGTACACATAGTAAATACAATGTTGTTCACATATTGTTATCAGTGTTGTCTCACTCACCTGGCCATATATGCTAGAGTAGCAGTGATGTTATTCCTGTGCTCCTGTGACCTCTGGGCCATTCAAGGGTCTCGTCTCTTGAGTTACTCTACTATCCCCTGGACCTCTGGCTCTGGCTCACTCTCAGGCTGTTCCTTGGGTTCAAGCATGGATATTCCATGGTTTAGTGACATGTTGTGTAACATACAACACGCTAGAAATATGCGGCATACCTTGCAAGGGCTATACTGTTGGACACTGCCAGACCGATCTAGATAGCGGACCTGCATCTTTAGCATACTAGAGACCCTCTCTATAGCACTCCTAGTTGCAACATGTGCCTCATTATACCGCTCCTTGGCCACTGTTGCTGGCCGGAGGATTGGTGTTAGGAGCCAGGGTCTCAGGGGATAGGCACTTTCCCCTGTAAACACATGACCACATCATAGCTGCTATTTACTGGGTCACTCACTATGCTTGTTTGCTGCCCTTCTGTTAAGGTCATCCTGCCCACCCCCCAGTCTGCTGGTACTTGGCACTGTCCCACCATTACTGTGGGTTGTGTTGTGCCTGCTGCTGATACTCACAGATGAGGTGCCCACTGGGTATCAGGCCTTCCTCAAATTACTGGGACAGCCTGGACTGGTGCCAGATGAAGGTTTCGTGGACACACTGCCAGGGTACTGTGCAAAGACATTGATAATGTGCCCCATTGCATCACACACCACTTGGCAGTTGATGGAAAGGTACCCCTTCCTGCTGATGTACATATCCCCGCCATCACCAGATGGTGCACGGATGGCAATGTGGGTGCAATCAATGGCACCAAGTATAGCTGGCAGGTGCGCAACCCAATATAATTGCTGCATGGTTTCTCTGTGCTCCTCTGCTGTGCTAGGGAATACTATGAATTCAGCAGCATGTGGCAGGAAGGCATCAAGGAACTGGGTCAGGAGGCGTGAGGTGGCTGACTGCGACACACCAATGGTATCTCCAACCAGTGTCTGGAATGTACCCGTGGATAAAAAGCACATCGCAGCCATCACCTTCTCCTTGACTGTCATGGCTGCGTCTGGTGTTCGGATGCAGCTGCTCATGCAGGGGTTTGCACAGCTGCCTCAACATGACCCTGTTCATCCTGTACCGTCACACAAGGTGGTCATCACTGAGTGTCTCAAAGGAGACTCTGGGCCGGTACATCCTGTGTGCAGCATATCTTCTCCTTGGCCTGTGGTGTGGGCCAGGGTGGGCTTGGTCCCTCTCCTCTTCCAGCACAGTCTCCATCAAGTAGAGCAGCACAGTGTAACTGCCGACCGCCATCTTGTCTCCTGCCATGTCCACACCCCGCTCTGTGTTTTGCCCTACATTAAGACATGCCTTTTATAGGCAGTAAATAATGCTGCGCTAAAGGATGCACAAACATCTCTTGTGCTGCGCTATACCTTTGAATATGCCGTTAGCCTGTATGCATGTCACTTTGCCCCTTGCATACATTATCTTTTTGCGCTGGCACTAACTCAGTACACTGTCACTATTTCCCCTTTGGAATATTGCACTCCTGCACAAATCTGGCACAAACCCAGTGCAGTCCTTTTGCATGTGGTGCAAAGGTTTGAATATCTGGCTCCCAGTATGCTACACCACATATAAATGACTGTGTAAAGTGACAAACTAAAACTATCATATGTATTGGTGAGAAGAAAAGCAAACTATATAGTCAGTTGTGACTGTTAATGTTGCCACCCTGAGAAATGGGGGTCGGGGAATTTGCATCTGGAGTCACTAGTAATAACATTGACCATTCAGACCCCATACCCACATGCAGATAGAGATACTCGCACACACATCTCCACGTTTATGGAGTGGGTGTATCTGCAGTGTGATGAGCTGCTGGACAGTCAGACCAGTAAATACAACACCTGTGGGCCTGCTAGTATGCCACTGTGACCAAAGAGGATGACATGCAACCCAAAGGCATGCAGATTGTTGTTTGCAGTAAGGGCACGGTCGAGTATGTTATACAACCATTGCTACGCAAGTACCAACACTAAAGGCCATCCACAGTGTTTTTGGTGGTGATTTCAGAAAGTGTCTACCATTCATATAGCCACAGAACAAGGCTGTTTCACAACATACTTTAAATGCCAGGAAGTATGATAGGAAACACCAACATACAGGGTTACAGCTTCTAGGTGTGTCTTCTTACTTGAGTGGCATAGATTCATAATTATGGACTGTGTGGTCATGGGCCTCAAGAGGAGTACGTACTGGAGTACTGACTGGGATTGGAAGGTACAACTGTATGACATGTGCCTTGTGTTTGGTCTTGTACCCTGGCCAACATACGCTCTTTGCTATGTGGAACTGACACAGTAATTCAGTGTTTAAGTCTGACTTTAACATAACATGTGCTTGTAGGCAATTTGCAGGTACGAACATTTGAAAGTTGCCAGCAGCAAAAGGCCATCCTTGTCTGTCTAGGCTGCTTGAGATTGTAGCTAGCTCCCTATTCAGCAGCTGCCCCACCCCCCTTCCTTTCCCTCCCTTTACCCTCCCCTTTGCCCTGTCCCACCCTTCTTGAAGCATTCCACTGTGTTACATCCCACCACCTCAGCCGGTAGTGCATTCTACTTTGCCACCACCCTCTCTGTAAAGAAATGCCTCCTCACCTCCCTCCTGAATCTACCCCCTACAATCTCATGTCATGGCCCCTAGTGTCTCTCCCCACCCTCCTCCTGAATAGACCCTCTGTGTTTTTATTATCCCCTTCATGTATTTGAAGGTACCAATCATGTCCCCCCTGCCCCTCCTCTCCTCCAGTGTGTACATGTTTAACTGTCTTAGTATGACCTCATATGGCAGTTCCCCCAGGCCCTGAATCATCTTTGTCGCCCTACCCTGCACCCCCTTCTGCAGCCTTATGTCCTTTTGTAGGTACGGGTGCCAGTACTGCACACAGTATTCCAGATGTAGTCTAACCAATGATCTGTAGACGATGTAAGAAACCACTATGGTTCTCAAAGGAAGTAGCATTGAAGGTTCAAGAGAAAAAGAAAGCATTCAGGAAGTACAAGGAATCGCAGAAGGAGCAGGACAGAGAACGGTATCAGTTAAAGCAAAAGGAGTCTGGGAAGGCAGTCAGAACAGCAAAGGCCCAAACCGAGGAAAAGATAGCCAACTCAGTTAAGAAGGGGGATAAAACCTTTTATAGGTACATCAGGGAGCAGAGGAAGACCAAGGGAGGACAGTGAGGCTTAATAAAGGGAGGGAGAGGGGCAGAGGGAGACTGTGAAAGGCAGAGATACTAAACAAATATTTTTGCTCAGTATTTACAAATGAAGAGGGGGAGGTACATAAAACAAACAGTAGTAACACTCTGGATACAGAAGTTGATACCAGCCCATTTACAGAAGAAAGGGTTCTGAAAGAACTCTTAAAACTGAAGGTGGACAAAGCAATGGGGCCTGATGGGATTCATCCCAGAATTCTAAAAGAACTAAAGGTAGAACTAGTGACACCACTGATTATCCTTTTTAACAAATCATGGGAGGAAGGGGTGGTACCTGAGGACTGGAGGAGGGCAGATGTGATTCCCCTTCATAAAAGCGGGAGCAAGGCAGAAGCAGGAAACTACAGACCTGTTAGTTTAACCTCAGTGATAGGGAAAATGATGGAATCACTTCTAAAGGAAAGAATTGTCGAGTAACTAGAGGCCAGAGGGGCACAGGACCCTAGGCAGCATGGATTCACAGCGGGAAGGTCATGCCGGACGAATCTGATAGATTTCTTTGACTATGTGACCAAAGTAGTAGATCAGAGAGGGGCTGTGGACATGGCCTATCTAGACTTTAGCAAGGCATTTGACACAGTCCCACACAAAAGATTAATATACAAGTTAGCAAGCCTGGGAGTGGGTCCCAAGATGACAGCCTGGGTAAAGAATTGGCTGGAGAATAGGACACAGAGAGTAATAGTAAATGGAGTCCACTCAGAAGATAAGAGGGTTACTAGTGGGGTACCGCAGGGTTCAGTATTAGGACCGGTCCTCTTCAATGTCTTTATAAGCGACATTGCAGAAGGACTGGAAGGAAAAGTATGTCTCTTTGCAGATGACACAAAGATCTGCAACAGAGTTGATGCACAGGGTGGGGTGGAAAGGATGAGAAGGGACTTGGCAAGGTTAGAGGAATGGTCAAATGTATGGCAGCTTAGATTCAAAGCTAAGAAGTGCAAGGTAATGCACCTGGGAAACAAAATCGGGGAAGAGTACACAATGTGGTGTGAGATACTAACAACGACAAAAATGGAAAGGGACCTGGGGGTAGTCATATCAGATGACCTAAAGATGGGCAAGCAATGTGAGAGGGCAGCAAGGAGGGCTGGAGGGATACTGGGATGCATAGGGAGAGGCATCACCAGTAGAAAACAGGAAGTTATTATCCCTCTGTACAGACAGCTGGTCAGACCCCATCTGGAGTTCTGTGTGCAGTTCTGGAGACCCAATCTCCGCAAAGACATAGACAGGATGGAAGCTGTCCAGAGGAGGGCAACTAAAATGGTGCAAGGTCTGCACCGGAAGACATATGAAGAGAGACTTTAGGAGCTTAATATGTATAGCCTCGAGCAAAGGAGGGAGAGGGGGGACATGATAGAAACTTTCAAGTACCTCAAGGGAATCAACAAAGTCCAAGAGGGTAGCATCTTTCAAAAAAAGAGGTGTGCAAGAACAAGAGGGCACAATTTGAAGACAGAAGGGGGTGGCTCAGAGGTAATTTAAGGAAGTATTTTTTCACAGAGAGGGTTGTGGATGCATGGAACGGCCTTCCGGAGGAGGTTGTGGAGTCAAAATCAGTGGCAGAATTCAAGCATGCATGGGATAGTCATAAGGCAATTCTGGGGGTTGGGGGTAGGAAGAAGTAGGCTGCTGGTTAACTAGGATCTGCAGCTTATCCAGTAGGTAGGGAAATGGGCAGACTGGGTGGGCCAAGCGGTCCTTATATGCCGTCAAATTCTATGTTTCTATGTTTCTGTATAACAGTAGAATAACCTCCCTTCTTCTCGAGGTAATGCCCCTTGCAATGTACCCCAGCATTTTGTTGGCCATTGCTGCTGCCTTTCTACATTGCACAGAAGTTTTCATTGCTCCTGTGATGAGCATCCCCAGATCCTTCTCCTTTTCTGTTACCTCCAAACTCCTCCCAAGATGGTAGCTTCTCCTTTTTTTTTTATTAAACCCCAGTTACCATCTGTCAGACCATGCCTCTAGCCTTGCCAGATCCTCTTGTAGCCCCCGCCACCCAACCTGGTCATCCACCACTGCTCCCATCTTGGTGTTTTTGTTTATTTATTTATTTGTCAGAGATCGGAATTACAATCCTTTGAGTCAGGGACTCATTTCCAAAGGCTTCATATTATAGTACACATAAGGGAACACATTAATTACAAGTACATACATTCAAAATATAGCGTAGTGTAACCCCTAGATGGCGCTATCCAAGGGGCTACTACCCCTGCCTGATTTGCCACTAACAGGTTGAGGGGCCTGGATCCAATGGCGGGTGCCTCCACCCAGAGGTCAGGGTTTGCAATAGTTAAACTTACTTGGTCACAGCCCTCTGGGACACTGCAACCCCCCTTTCTTCCCACTAGTGGCCCACACAATATATCAGAATTACCTTCACAGTATACACTTACCCCAGGACTAGTTCCGGCACTGGGACCTCCTGTGAAATAAGATACAGTGCAACAATCACTGGTACAGTACTTAACATAGACAAATACCTCAGGCAGTATAACTTTGCTGAAACAAGCAGCTCTGATTTATTTAGGGGATATAACAAGGACGGGAAATCAGGTTAATTAGCTTATCACTTTACTATCTACCTATGGCTCTGTGCAAGGCCTATCCCTACCAGTTACTGTCCTGGGTACCCAAGCCCCCAGTGGCTAGTCCAAACCGTGGCAGCTTGGTAGGGGCCCTTTCACACAGTGAAAAGAAAAATTAGTTTAAACAGTCAGCAGTACAGTGATTCCATTTGGATTTAATGTGGCAATTCAACAGGAGCGACCTGAATTAGTACTCACGACCTCCAAACAAGATAGGGTCCTTCAACGTCAGCTGGGCTACTCTTGAGCTCCACGAGACTCTTTCACACATTTATATGGTAAAAAGAAAGTACTATACCAGGGCAGGCTGCTTCTCTATCCCGATCGCATTACTGCACAATACCCGGAGAACACACAGCAGATTCAGTTCCTGACAGACCGAGTGCAATTCAACAATTTCTCCAGTCTTCTACAGGGTGAGCCTGGTTTCTACTCTTCAGAGATCCTTTGATTCTTTTCACAGGACTGATTCAGTCCTAACAAGCAGTTACACAAGCTGCAGACCGAACTCTGGGCCTTACACGTTTTTGACTGAAACTGTGCACTGAAGGAGCACAGGGTTTCTTTCCTTCACTCCAGAGCTAAACTGAAACTCCAACAGACAAAACTGGCACTTCCTTTGAGTTCCTCCCAGTTCTTGACTGGATTGGCTGTCACCACAATAGACTGCTGCTGTTGGTCCAAAAGGCGCTCAAGTCTAAACTACATCTCCCAGAGTCACTGCCCATACAATCCTCTTGTGGCTGGCTCAGATTATGAGTCCAAGTTCTGATTCATCCAAGGCACCATTTTAGAGCTAGCTTACCCCACACTGATTGGTCCAGTTCAGCAGTTCAAACCAGAATGGGGAACTAGGCAGACACAGTTCTGACTGCAAAGAAAGCAGGTTAGACAAACTGTAATTTCATTATTACTGTAAATGATTTCTGGCAAACAGTTACATCTTTTAGATAGGTTCCCTTTGCACTCTAGTGACTGCAAAATGGAGTGAATTGGCAGCAGCTCGAGTGGTACTCAAACAGAGAAGCACACAGTCCCCATACAACTAATTATGTCTGCAAGCAGACAGCTCTTAAAGAGACAGTACCAGAGGCTCTAAAACACTCACTGATAAATGGCTTAAACGCCAAACACCATTCAGGCTTGGAGCATTCAAGCAAGCTCCTGAAGTCTTTTGGGAACCCCCATTTGCAGGGGGTTATAATCCTTCCTGGTTTGGGAAAGCTTGACGTCCGCGTCAAGCAAGTACTCCCATAAGTTTTAACTGCAACCATATACATTTGCATTAGGCTCACACATGTAATCGCTCAGTCAGTATATCATTTTACCAAGAACACATTTCTGAAACATTGCAGTATCGTCACTCTTTACATAGTATTACACACATTGTACCATAACTCAAGTTATTACCTCTGTACATGAAACCTGAAGAGAGAGGGCCCTTCCTATTAGTTACCTTTGGGCTGGACGGGCAAGGGCACCATACTTAGAGGGCAACACAAGTAACTTGAGTTGGGCACTGACGCCAGTTTGGGCAATGAGCTCGGGACACATACACTCCTTTATGGACAACATTGAGAGGCAAGTCCACAGGCCTCCCAAGTGAATCATAACTGAGGTGCACCACAGGCTTTACAGCCTCACCAGTCTTTCTAGGGGAATGTTACAGTCTCTGCACTCTGAGCCTCATTTTCAGCATTGTCCTCACTTGTCAGGGAGTCTCCTGGGGGTAGAGAGGCTAGAACTTGGGGCACTTTCAGCTCCAGGAGTTACAGTTTCTGAGTCCACAACATTTGGCTCGATGGGAGCTTCGGACACTGGCAGTGGACTGTCAGGGCACTCAAAATACTCTTCTTGTTCGGGTGTATCACCAGTCTGCCCCAATCTATCATTTTCCTCCCCAAGCTCAAACAGTTCAACCATGCACATAATTCCATTTCATCTGATCTGATGCTTTGCACTTCACTTTCTGGGAGCATTGGCTCCAGGGATGAAGCTGGTGGCTTAGACAGTCCAGAAGGCCCAGCTTTCTCCAGTATTGACTAGGGATTGCCCGGAAATAATTGACTCAGTTCATAAGAAGGATAGTATTCAAAGTCACTCTCCTCTTTCTCTGATATGGACTGACAGTCATGCTCAACTGGGACTTGTGGAGGGAACACTTTAACTTTGCTTCTGTAGGTGCAGGCTTTCTTGATCTTTTCTTAGCAGCAGCTCTAGTCACTGGTCCAGAGGGAGGCATCTTCTGGGGCTCAGACTCAATCAAGATTTGTCCAATGGGCAGTAAATGATTTCTATGCATTGTTTTTACATCTTTGAATTATTCTCAGGCCTTTACTTTGTACACTGGCAGATCATCTAGTTTGCCCAGTACAATGTGAGGGAGATGGTGCCATCTGTCAGCAATCTTGTGTTTGCCATGCAGTCCCAGATTTCTTAGCAATACCCGATCTCCTCCTCCTGGAGTTCCTGTGCTTTCACCTTTTATCATACCTTTCTTTGTTGGCCAGATTTCTTTTGGCAGCCATGGTTTGAGCCAGTTGGTACGCATGAGTTAGCTGGGCCTTTACTTTTGCACATACTGTAAATAGTTGTCAGCTTGAACCCCATCAGGAGAGACCCCAAACACACATCTACCGGTAGTCGAGCTTTCTTCCAAAACATCAGGCTGTAGGGGAGAACCCAGTGGCATCACTTTTGGTGCAGTTATAAGCATGTACCAGGGTGCTAATTTGTTGGCTCCATCTAGGCTTCTCCTTTGGGTGCAGGGGTGCTAGCATATCTAGCAAAGTGCTGTTGAAACATTCAGGCTGTGGGTCCCTGGGGTGGTAAGGAGTGGTTCTGACTTGCACTCCCCACAGAGAAAGCATCTCTTTGATCAGACGACTCTCAAAGTCTCCCTTGATCAGAATGGATTCTTTGTGGAGCCCCATAGTGAACAAAAGTTTTCTACAAGTACTTTGGCCACAGTGGATGCTTTCTGGTCTTTGGTGGGGAAAGCTTGGGCATATCTCGTGAAATGGTCAGTGACCACCAGCACATTACTGATATTTCTTTGATCTGACTCCAAACTCAGAAAATCAATACAGACCAGCTCCATGGGTGCACTGGTGGTGATGTTAACAGAGGCAGCCCTCTGGGCAAAGCTTTCTCTGTAAGCAGCGACTACAAGTTCGAATGTGTTGCTCCACATCAGCCCCCATCTTAGACCAATAGAATCTGGATCTCACCAAGTCAAGTGTTCTGTCTATACCAGGTGCCCCATGTGGTTGTGCAAGGACATCAGTACTGAGTCTCGAAAGGCAGTGGCAGCACTAGTTGTTGTTTGTCTACTTGTCCCCTCTGTCTACTGTTTCTCTGTATAACAGTTTATTGATCAGTTTCAACTTAGGACCTTCTTTGTATAACAGTGCAGTTCTCAAATCAGTGGAGCGTAATTTGGACACATCTTTTCCTGCATAGAGGGCTTCTAAAGCTGCTTTGATCATGGGATCGTGATTGAGCCCACGAATACTGTCATTGTCCAGCTGAGGCAGTGCACCAATGTCTGATTGCAGAAATGTGGCACAAGCAGCAGGTATGCACTCAGAGGGTCCTAAGCAATCCACCATGCAGTCCACTGGTGTCCGCGGAACATTTGTTCCTCCCTGTCACAACTCGGGCAGAGTGCCGCAATGTCAGGTTCTGCCAATCGGACCCAATCATTCTGGGAAACAGGCCTCCGGAGAGAGCATCAGCATCTATGTGGTTCAGACCTGCTCGGTATTCGAGAGCATAGTCATATGTAGATAATGCAGAAAGCCACCTGGCCAGTGGCATCCAACTCAGCTGAGGTCTGCACATAGGTCAAAGGATTATTGTCAGTTTTACTAGTATTTTAGCCCCATACAAGTACTCATGGAATTGGTCAACAATAGCCCACTTCAAAGCTAGGAACTCTAACTTATGTACAGGATAGTTCTTTTCGGATGGGGTCAGGCTTCTACTGGTAAAGGACACTGGTCTCAGGCCATTCTCGTGCTCTTGGTACAACACAGCTCTCAACCCTTGCAAGCTAGCATCAGTGTGCAGGACGTAAGGTTTTCTTGGATCGGCATAGGCCAGCACTGGAGCATGGGTAGTTGATATAGATCTCATGAAAAGCAGTCTCACAAATCAGGAGTCCAGCGGGCCCCAAATACTTCATCGGATGAAAATACACTTCTTCAGTCTTGAGGGACGCTGACTTTGGTATTTTTGTGGGTTGGGGATACCCTTGAGTAAGGTTAAGTAAAGGCGGATCACTCTTGAATAGTCCTTGATGAAGCGCCGATAATAACCACAGAATCCCAGGAATCTTTGCAGTTCTTTTAGATTTTGGGCTGTGGCCAGGTGGTCAAGGCCTCAACTTTACTTGGTTCGGCTCTATTCTCTCTCGGTGGCTACTATGTGTCCCACATACTTTTACTGATGTTTGAAAGAATTGACACTTATCAATGGACAGTTTAAAAAAAGTCCTCCAGTCGGTCCAATACCTTAAATAATCTGCTCTCATGTTCCTCCAGTGAGCTGCCAAACACAATAACATCATCTAGATATACCAGCGTACTTAGTAAGTTCATGTCCCCACTGCACGCTCCATCAATCATTGAAAAGTGGCTGGGGCACCTGAAATCCCTTGAGGCATCCTCCTGGCTTAATCTTATAGGCCAAGCGGACAGATAAAGGCTGTCTTCTCACGGTCCTCTGGAGCCATCGGATCTGGTAGTACCCACTGCGGAGATCCAACACAGAGAACCACTTGCTCCTGCTTAGGGCAGTCCAAGCATCCTGAATGCTGGGTATTGTGTACATTGATCTGGGATAGTCCACGGGTTTAAGGTGCTATAATCCACACACATCCTTACTGTCCCATTCTTTTTCCTCACTACCACAATGGGGAAGCATAAGGGCTTCTGGATCTTGTATTACACCAGCAGCTAACATCTCTTGCAGATGCCGTCCTCATCATCTATGTCAGCAGGTGCCAGGCGTCAGACCTCTCACGTAAATGGTCTTCGTCATGCAGCGGATATTGTGCTCAGCCCTTGCACGCATCCCACGTCCCCATTCCTTTAAAGAAAACACCTGGTCTCTCTGGGCAAGCTTCTCACTGATCCTCACTCTTCCATTCAGCTGGCAACGGGAGTCGCGCAAATCAAACAAGTCAGGCGTTACTCTGTCATTCTCTCTAACTCTTGCTGCTGGGTAGCACTGCAGTGTCTGCACAATGCACATTAGCCAGGATGCAACCTCTATTTACTCGAATGTCTCTTTCAGACACATTATGAACTTGGACCATTACCCTTCTGGCATAAGCATGGGCTCTAGCGGCAAAATACTAGGCTTGACCAGCAGTCCCTCTGGCAATTTTCCATCGCCTTGGTGCATCCAACATTAATATTTTATTCTTAACATCCTTTCTGATACGGACCTCTCCCTGTAAGGTACACTGGGCATTTGGCGCCAGGATCAGAGACTCAGATCCTTCTTCCCATACAATTCGATCGGTTCCTCTGGTTCTATTTTTCAGCATCTCTCTGTGCCTCATAGGCCTTCTTAATTAAAGCTGGAACTTAAAGCTCTACTAGTTTTTGACCCCTGTTTTTCATAACACAACTGTGCCAGCCTTCCCAACATATGAGCATTTGTTCTCACTCAACAAAGGGACACCATCATACAGTCCAGTGGGGGACACACTAAAGCTAGAGTCTCTACTTGTTCGGCTACCCAGCCACGGAGGTGGGAAAGACAGCCAAATTGATATACCCGAATAGGGTAGGCTTCTACCTTAACCCCCATACATGCACTCCTTCTAATGGTTGTAAGGGTACGTCTGACAAATGCTTCTGATACCAATCCTGGAACATAATTGTCACTTGGGAGCCACTGTTCAATACAGCTCTTGTAGACACTCCATTCACCTTTACAGTGGTCTCCATGGAGGGACCACTATTCTGGACCAGTCTGGAGAGCGATAGTGGGGCCTGGGCAACTGACCTTGCTACAAAGGACGGAGTTAGCATTTTTGGTGCCCTCACTGGGATCATTTCGTGCACCTCTTAACCACTGATTTGTTCTCCAAGCTCTCCTTGTAGCCTATATGCAACTTGTCAGTGTCTTTTGGGGACCGGCATTCCCTTTTCATGTGCCCATCCTTCCCACAATTATAGCAAAACATACTTCTGGAGTTTGAGCTGGCCTGCGCCACACTGGCGAGCCAGGGCGGGGTATTATTAACTGAAACCTTGGTGCCATCTCTGTCTGCGGCGTGATAAGCATTTGGAGACATCTCACAAGTTTCTCCACTTCCATGGTCAAGGAATCGAGTTGGAGCTGTTATCAGCAGGAGATACATGGTGGGTATCCCCACCCCATAGCAGATGCAGTCGGATATAGGTCGGGCCCGTGCTTGCAGTAGCCTTCATAAAGGACTGTTTTGAATTCTCGGATCTCTCTCAACAGTTCGCCTCCATTGTGGCATATCTTTTTCCTTATCAGAGCACTCATTGACTGCCAACCTCTGCCCCTGAACTTCACTTGATGGGCCACCCTCAGTCACTCGGTCATAGCCGCAGCTATTGGTGCAGGTCCCTCCGAGGTCGCCTTTTCTCAACTCCTCGAATTTCTCTCATTAACTCATCATAGGAGGGTGGGGATTCCAGTCGATTTGCCAGGCGAATTGAAGCAACAGCAGTTCTGAGAAGGGGCAGACTTAAGGATCCTGTCCAGCCTGGTTCGGTCCAGTTCAATCACTGGCAAACTACCCTTTCTGAGGCATTCTTGCAACAATTTTTCCAGCCGAGATACATACACAGACAACAACTCCCTTGGTACTGTTGTGCATTTCTTCCTCACCATAGGTCCTCATCAGAATCTGGGTTCCATACACATTCTCCAAGGCCTCAAGATAGTCCTGTGCAGTCGCTTCAGGGTTACTGGTCTGTTTAGCACGGATGGTAGCCAGGGCAGGACCTCGAAGGCCTCACTAACCTCTTTCACTTTTCAGCTCCGAGCATTGCCATTCTAGCACTTGGGGCAACATAGTCTATCCTGGTCTCCCAGTCATCCTCCCTTGGGGGTGGGAGGTGCCAGAGAAGATCCTCAACCTTCGTAAGAGTCGTGACTAATGGCAGGTGCAGAAATAGGAGTCTGCATTGGTTCAGCCACCATTACGGGCACTGAGCTGGACAGGTGTTGGGGAGGAACACCCCAGGTGGCAAGAATAGTTTCTTCAAGTCCTCCACAGTTTTCCTTCTCCCAGCAAACTATTTAGCAAATTTCTCCTCAAAAGTTTCAGATAGTGGTGGGGTTCATTTCCCCGGTTTTATCTGTCCTTAGTTATCACTCTCCAAGCAGTGAGGGCTCCTCTGGGGTAATGGTCTGTGGCACTTTGAGCTATCTATGGGATCTCAAACTCTACTAGGCCAGAAAAGTGTGGGTGAGCAGATTAGCATGTCGACTCCACCACCACAGGGTTTTGTAAACCTTCCACCTTGGAAAGTACTCCCTGTACAGTGTCCGTATTGATACCAAGGGGGATGTCCAGGATAAGCATAGCATTTTGGGGGTCAATCTCCTCCCCAGTACACCACTCCACCAGCCGGTGCACAGCCACTTCTGTCGGGGTACCCATTTTTTTCTTAACAGTGGTTCGTAAATATGGCCACTAGAGGACACACAATCCCAGCGGTGAGCCTCCAAGATGTAACCCCTAGATGGCGCTATCCCAGGGGCTACTACCTCTGCCTGATTTGCCACTCAACAGGTTGAGGGCCTGGATCCACGGCGGTGCCTCCACCCAGAGGTCAGGGTTTGCAATAGTTAAACTTACTTGGTCACAGCCCTCTGGGACACTGCAACCCTTCTTCTTCCCACTAGTGGCCCACACAATATATCAGAATTACCTTCACAGTATACACTTACCCCCAGGACTAGTTCTGCACTGGGACCTCCTGTGAAATAAGATACAGTGCAACAATCACAGTACAGTACTTTAACATTAGACAAATACCTCAGGCAGTATAACTTTGCTGAAACAAGCAGCTCTGATTTATTTAGGGGATATAACAAGGACAGGGAAATCAGGTTAATTAGCTTATCACTTTACTATCTACCTATGGCTTCTGTGCACAGGCCTATCCCTACCAGTTACTGTCCCTTAGGTACCCAAGCCCTAGTGGCTAGTCCAAACTGTGGCAGCTGGTAGGGCCCTTTCACACAGTGAAAAGAAAAATTAGTTTAAACAGTCAGCAGTACAGTGATTCCATTTGGATTTAATGTGGCAATTCAACAGGGAGGCGACTCTGAATTAGTACTCACGACCTCCAAACCAAGATAGGGTCCTTCAACGTCAGCAGGGCTACTCTGAGCTCCACGACTCTTCACACATTTATATGGTAAAAAGAAAGTACTATACCAGGCAGGCTGCTTCTCTATCCCGATCGCAATTACTGCACAATACCGGGAGAACACACAGCAGATTCAGTTCCTGACAGACCCGAGTGCAATTCAACAATTTCTCCAGTCTTCTACAGGGTGAGCCTGGTTTCTCTTCAGAGATCCTTTGATTCTTTTCACAGGACGGATTCAGTCCCAACAAGCAGTTACACAAGCTGCAGACCGGAACTCTGGGCCTTACACACGCTTTTTGACTGAAACTGTGCACTGAAGAGACAGGGTTTCTTTCCCTTCACTCCAGAGCTAAACTGAAACTCCAACAGACAAAACCGGCACTTCCTTTTGAGTTCCTCCCAGTTCTTGACTGGATTGGCTGTCACCACAATAGACTGCTGCTGTTGGTCCAAAAGGGCCAAGTCTAAACTACATCTCCCAGAGTCACTGCCCATACAATCTCTCTTGTGGCTGGCTCAGATTATGAGTCCAAGTTCTGATTCATCCAAGGCACCATTTTAGAGCTAGCTTACCCCACACTGATTGGTCCAGTTCAGCAGTTCAAACCAGAATGGGGAATTAGCAGACACAGTTCTGACTGCAAAGAAAGCAGGTTAGACAAACTGTAATTTCATTATTACTGTAAATGATTTCTGGCAAACAGTTACATCTTTTAGATAGGTTCCCTTTGCACCCTAGTGACTGCAAAATGGAGTGAATTGGCAGCAGCTCGAGTGGTACTCAAACAGAGAAGCACACAGTCCCCCATACAAACTAATTATGTCTGCAAGCAGACAGCTCTTAAAGAGACAGTACCAGAGGCTCTAAAAAACACTACTGATAAATGGCTTAACGCCAAACACCATTCAGGCTTGGAGCATTCAAGCAAGCTCCTGGAAGTCTTTGGAACCCCCATTTGCAGGTGGGGGTTACATTCTTCCCGGTTCGGGAAAGCTTGACGTCCGCTACGCGCAAGTACTCCCATAAGTTTTAACTGCAACCATATACATTTGCATTAGGCTCACACATGTAATCGTCTGTCAGTATATCATTTTACCAAGAACACATTTCTGAAACATTGCAGTACGTCACTCTTTTACATAGTATTACACACACATTGTACCATGCAACTCAAGTTATTACCTCTTGTACATGAAACCTGAAGAGAGGGTTCCTTCCTATTAGTTACCTTGGGGCTGGACGGGGCAAGGGCACCATACCTAGAGTGGCAACACAAGTAACTTGAGTTAGCACTGACGCTCAGTTTGGGCAATGAGCTGGGACACATACACCCTTTATGGACAACATTGAGAGGCAAGTCCACAGGCCTCCCAAGTGAATCATAACTGAGGTGCACCACAGGCTTTACAGCTCTAACCAGTCTTTCTAGGGGAATGTTACAGTCTCTGCATCTGAGCCTCATTTTCAGCATTGTCCTCACTTGTCAGGAGTCTCCCTGGGGGTAGAGGCTAGAACTTGGGGCACTTTCAGCTCCAGGAGTTACAGTTTCTGAGTCCACAACATTTTGGCTCGCATGGAGTGCGACACCGGCAGTGACCGTCAGGGCACCCAAAATACTCTTCTTGTTCGGGTGTATCACCAGTCTGCCCCCAATTCATCATTTTCCTCCTAAAGCTCAAACAGTTCAACCATGCACAATAATTCCATTTCATCTGATCTGATGCTTTGCACTTCACTTTCTGGGAGCATTGGCTCCAGGGATGAAGCTGGTGGCTTAGACAGTCCAGAAGGCCCAGCTTCGCTCTCCAGTATTGACTAGGGATTGCCCCGAATAATTGACTCAGTTCATAAGAAGGATAGTATTTCAAAGTCACTCTCACTTTCTTCTGATATGGACTGACAGTCATGCTCAACTGGGACTTGTGGAGGGAACACTTAACTTTGCTTCTGTAGGTGCAGGCTTTCTTGATCTTTTTCTAGCAGCAGCTCAGTCACTGGTCCAGAGGAGGCATCTTCTGGGGCTCAGACTCAATCAAGATTTGTCCAATGGGCAGTAAATGATTTCTATGCATTGTTTTTACATCTTTGAATTATTCTCAGGCTTACTTTGTACACTGGCAGATCATCTAGTTTGCCCAGTACAATGTGAGGGAGATGGTGCCATCTGTCAGCAATCTTGTGTTTGCCATGCAGTCCCAGATTTCTTAGCAATACCCGATCTCCCTCCTGGAGTTCCTGTAGCTTTCACCTTTTATCATACCTTTCTTTGTTGGCCAGATTTCTTTGGCAGCCATGGTTTGAGCCAGTTGGTACGCATGAGTTAGCTGGGCCTTTAACTTTTGCACATACTGTAAATAGTTGTCAGCTTGAACCCCATCAGGAGAGACCCCAAAACACACATCTACCGGGTAGTCGAGCCTTCTTCCAAACATCAGGCGGTAGGGGGAGAACCCAGTGGCATCACTTTGTGCAGTTATAAGCATGTACCAGGGTGCTAATTTGTTGGCTCCATCTCAGGCTTCTCCTTGGGTGCAGGGTGCCTAGCATATCTAGCAAAGTGCGTTGAAACATTCAGGCTTGTGTCTCCTGGGGTGGTAAGGAGTGGTTCTGGACTTTGCACCCCACAGAGAAAGTCTCTTTGATCAGACGACTCTCAAAGTCTCCCTTGATCAGAATGGATTCTTTGTGGAGCCCCATAGTGAACAAAAGTTTTACAAGTACTTTGGCCACAGTGGATGCTTTCTGGTCTTTGGTGGGGAAAGCTTGGGCATATCTCGTGAAATGGTCAGTGACCACCAGCACATTACTGATATTTCTTTGATCTGACTCCAAACTCAGAAAATCAATACAGACCAGCTCCATGGGTGCACTGGTGGTGATGTTAACAAGGGGCAGCCCTCTGGGGCAAAGCTTTCCTCTGTGTTGTTACTACAAGTTCGAATGTGTTGCTCCACATCAGCCCCCATCTTAGACCAATAGAATCTGGATCTCACCAAGTCAAGTGTTCTGTCTATACCAAGGTGCCCTATGTGGTTGTGCAAGGACATCAGTACTGAGTCTCGAAAGGCAGTGGGCAGCACTAGTTGTTGTTTGTCTACTTGTCCCCCTCTGTCTACTGTTTCTCTGTATAACAGTTTATTGATCAGTTTCAACTTAGGACCTTCTTTGTATAACAGTGCAGTTCTCAAATCAGTGGAGCGTAATTTGGACACATCTTTCCTGCATAGAGGGCTTCTAAAGCTGCTTTGATCATGGGATCCTGGATTGAGGCCCTACCATACTGTCATTGTCCAGCTGAGGCAGTGCACCAATGTCTATTGCAGAAATGTGGCAACAAGAGCAGGTATGCAATCCTCAGAGGGTCCCAAGCAATCCACCATGCAGTCCACTGCGTCTCGTGAACATTTGTTCCTCCCTGTCAAACTTCCTGCAGAGTGCCCGAATGTCAGGTTCTGCCAATCGGACCCAATCATTCTGGGAAACAGGCCTCCGGAGAGAGCATCACATCTATGTGGTTCAGACCTGCTCTGTATTCGAGCATAGTCATATGTAGATAATGCAGAAAGCACCTATGGCCAGTGGCATCCAACTTAGCTGAGGTCTGCACATAGGTCAAAGGATTATTGTCTGTTTACTAGTATTTTAGCCCCATACAAGTACTCATGGAATTGGTCAACAATAGCCCACTTCAAAGCTAGGAACTCTAACTTATGTACAGGATAGTTCTTTTCGGATGGGGTCAGGCTTCTACTGGCAAAGGACACTGGTCTCAGGCCATTCTCGTGCTCTTGGTACAACACAGCCCCAACCCTTGCAAGCTAGCATCAGTGTCAGGACGTAAGGTTTTCTTGGATCGGCATAGGCCAGCACTGAGCATGGGTGTTGATATATGATCTCATGAAAAGCAGTCTCACAATCAGGAGTCCAGCGGCCCCAAATACTTCACCGGATGAAAATACACTCTTTCAGTCTTGAGGGACGCTGACTTTTGGTATTTTTTGTGGGTTGGGGATACCCTTGAGTAAGGTTAAGTAAAGGGCGGATCACCTTGAATAGTCCTTGATGAAGCGCGATAATAACCAGAATCCCAGGAATCTTTGCAGTTCTTTTAGATTTTTGGGCTGTGGCCAGTGGTCAAGGCCTCAACTTTACTTGTTCGTCTCTATTCTTCTCGGTGGCTACTATGTGTCCCACATACTTTACTGATGTTTGAAAGAATTGACACTTATCAATGGACAGTTTAAGGCCAAAAGTCCTCCAGTCGGTCCAATACCTTAAATAATCTGCTTCATGTTCCTCCAGTGAGCTGCCAAACACAATAACATCATCTAGATATACCAGGCACTCTAGTAAGTTCATGTCCCCACTGCACGCCCATCAATCATGTGAAAAGTGGCTGGGGCACCTGGAAATCCCTTGAGGCATCCTCATGAATTCATAGAAGCCAAGCGGACAGATAAAGGCTGTCTTCACGGTCCTCTGGGGCCATCGGGATCTGGTAGCTCCACCATGGAGATCCAACACAGAGAACCACTTGCTCCCGCTTAGGCAGTCCAAAGTATCCTGAATGCGGGCATTGTGTACTGATCTGGGATAGTCCGCGGTTTAAGGTGCGATAATCCACACACATCCTTACTGTCCCATCTTTTTCCTCACTACCACAATGGGGAAGCATAAGGGCTTCTGGATTCTTGTATTACACCAGCAGCTAACATCTCTTGCAGATGCTGCCTCACATCATCTATGTCAGCAGGTGCCAGGCCTAAGACCTCTCACTAAATGGTCTTTTCGTCATGCAGCCGGATATTGTGCTCAGCTCCTTGCACGCATCCTACGTCCCATTCCTTTAGGAAAACACCTGGTCTCTCTGGCAAGCTTTCACTGATCCTCACTTTCCATTCAGCTGGCAACGGGAGTCGCCGAATCAAACAAGTCAGGCGTTACTCGTCATTCTTCCTCGAACTCTTGCTGCTGTTAGCACTGCAGTGTCTGCACAATGCACATTAGCTAGGATGCAACCTCTATTTACTCGAATGTCTCTTTCAGACACATTATGAACTTGGACCATTACCCTTCTGGCATAAGCATGGGCTCTAGCGGGCAAAATACTAGGCTTGACCAGCAGTCCCTCTGGCAATTTTCCATCGCCTGGTGCATCCAACATTAATATTTTTATTCTCAACATCTTTCTGATACGGACCTCTCCTGTAAGGTACACTGGGCATTTACGCCAGGATCAGAGACTCAGGATCCTTCTTCCATACAATTCGACCGGTTCCTCTGGTTCTTATTTTTTCAGCATCTCTCTGTGCCTCATAGGCCTTCTTAATTAAAGCTGGAACTCTTAAAGCTCTACTAGTTTTTGACCCTGTTTTTCATAACACAACTGTGCCAGCCTTCCAACATATGAGCATTTGTTCCACTCAACAAAGGGACACCATCATACAGTCCAGTGGGGGGATACACTAAAGCTAGAGTCTCACTTGTTCGCCACTCCAGCCACGGAGGTGGGGAAAGACAGCCAAATTCGGATATACCCGAATAGGGGTAGGCCTTCACTTAACCCCCATACATGCACTCCTTCTAATGGTTGTAAGGGTACGCCTGACAAATGCTTGATACCAATCCTGGAACATAATTGTCACTTGGGAGCCACTGTCTACTACAGCTCTTGTAGACACTCCATTCACCTTTACAGTGGTCTCCATGAGGGACCCACTATTCTGGACCAGTCTGGAGAGGCGATAGTAGGGCCTGGGCAACTGACCTTGCTACAAAAGGACGTGGAGTTAGCATTTTGGTGCCCTACTGGGATCATTTCTTGCACCTCTAACCACTGATTTGTTCCTCCAGGCTCTCCTTGTAGCCTATATGCAACTTTGTCAGTGTCTTTTGGGACCGGCATTCCCTTTTCATGTGCCCATCCTTCCCACAATTATAGCAAAACATACTTTCTGGAGTTTGAGCTGGCCGAGGCGACACACTGGGAGCTGTGTGGGCATACTAACTGGAAACCTTGGTGCCATCTCTGTCTCGCGGCGTGATAAGCATTTGGAGACATCTCTGTCAGTTTCTCCACTTCCATGGTCAAGGAATCGAGTTCGGAGCTGTTATCAGTAGGAGATACATGGGTGGGTATCCCCCACCCCATAGCAGATGCAGTCGGATATAGGTCGGGCCCGTATTGCAGGCGTGGCCTTCATAAAGGGACTGTTTTGAATTCCCGGATCTCTCTCAACAGTTCGCCCCATTGTGGCATATCTTTTCCTTATCAGAGCACTCATTGACTGCCAACCTCTGCCCCTGAACTTCATCTTGATGGGCCACCCCAGTCACTCGGGTCATAGCCGCAGCTATTGGTGCAGGTCCCTCCGAGGTCGCCTTTTCTCAACTCCTCGAATTTCTCTCATTAACTCATCATAGGAGGGTGGGGATTCCAGTCGATTTGCCAGGCGAATCTGAAGCAACAGCAGTTCTGAGAAGGGGCAGACTTAAGGATCCTGTCCAGCCTGGTTCGGTCCAGTTCAATCACTGGCAAACTACCCTTCTGAGGCATTCTTGCAACAATTTTTCCAGCCGAGATACATACACAGACAACAACTCCCTTGGTACTGTTGTGCATTTCTTACTCTCCACCATAGGTCCTCATCAGAATCTGGGTTCCTATACACATTCTCCAAGGCCTCAAGATAGGCCTGTGCAGTCGCTTCAGGGTTACTGGCCCGTTTAGCACGGATGGTAGCCAGGGCAGGACCTCGAAGGCTCTCACTAACCCTCTTTCACTTTTCAGCTTCCGAGCATTGCCATTCTAGCACTTGGGGGGCAACATAGTCTATCCTGGTCTCCCAGTCATCCTCCCCTTGGGGGGTGGGGAGGGTGCCAGAGAAGATCCTCAACCTTCGGTAAGAGTCGTGACTAATGGCAGGTGCAGAAATAGGAGTCTGCATTGGTTCAGCCACCATTACGGGCACTGGAGCGGGACAGGGTGTTGGGGAGGAACACTTCTAGTGTGCAAGAATAGTTTCTTCAAGTCCTCCACAGTTTTCCCTTCTCCCAGCAACCATTTAGCAAATTTCTCCTCAAAGTTTCAGATAGTGGTGGGGTTCATTCCCCCGGGTCTTTACTGTCCTTAGTTATCACTCAAGCAGTGAGGGCCCTCTGGGGTAATGGTCTGTGGCACTTTGGAGCTATCTATGGGATCCTTAAACTCTACTAGGGCCAGAAAAGTGTGGGTGAGCAGATTAGCATGTGACCCACCACCACAGGGTTTTGTAAACCTTCCACCTTGGAAAGTACTCCTGTACAGTGTCCGTATTGATACCCAGGGGATGTCCAGGATAAGCATAGCATTTTGGGGTCAATCTCCTCCCCAGTACACCACTCCACCAGCGGTGCACAGCCACTTCTGTCGGGTACCCATTTTTCTTAACAGTGGTTAAATATGGCCACTCAGAGGACACACAATCCCAGCGGTGAGCCTCCAAGATGTAACCCCTAGATGGCGCTATCCCAGGGGCTACTACCTCTGCCTGATTTGCCACTAACAGGTTGAGGGGCCTGGATCAATGGCGGGTGCCTCCACCCAGAGGTCAGGGTTTGCAATAGTTAAACTTACTTGGTCACAGCCCTCTGGGACACTGCAACCCCTTTCTTCCCACTAGTGGCCCACACAATATATCAGAATTACCTTCACAGTATATACTTACTTCAGGACTAGTTCCGCACTGGGACCTCCCAGAAATAAGATACAGTGCAACAATCACAGTACAGTATTTAACATAGACAAATACCTCAGGCAGTATAACTTTGCTGAAACAAGCAGCTCTGATTTATTTAGGGGATATAACAAGGACAGGGGAAATCAGGTTAATTAGCTTATCACTTTACTATCTACTTCCATGGCTCTGTGCACAGGCCTATCCTCCTTACCAGTTACTGTCCCTAGGTACCCAAGCCCTCAGTGGCTAGTCCAAACTGTGGCAGCTGGTAGGGGCCCTTTCACACAGTGAAAAGAAAATTAGTTTAAACAGTCAGCAGTACAGTGATTCCATTTGGATTTAATGTGGCAATTCAACAGGAGCGACCCTGAATTAGTACTCACGACCTCCAAACAAGATAGGTCCTTCAACGTCAGCAGGGCTACTCTTGAGCTCCACAGACTCTTCACACATTTATATGGTAAAAAGAAAGTACTATACCAGGCAGGCTGCTTCTCTATCCCGATCGCAATTACTGCACAATACCGGAGAACACACAGCAGATTCAGTTCCTGACAGACCGTAGTGCAATTCAACAATTTCTCCAGTCTTCTACAGGGTGAGCCTGGTTTCTACTCTTCAGAGATCCTTTGATTCTTTTCACAGGACGATTCAGTCCTAACAAGCAGTTACACAAGCTGCAGACCGAACTCTGGGCCTTACACACGTTTTTGACTGAAACTGTGCACTGAAGGAGCACTAGGGTTTCTTTCCTTCACTCCAGAGCTAAACTGAAACTCCAACAGACAAAATTGGGCACTTCTTTGAGTTCCTCCCAGTTCTTGACTGGATTGGTTGTCACTCACAATAGACTGCTGCTGTTGGTCCAAAAAGCGCCAAGTCTAAACTACATCTCCCAGAGTCACTGCCCATACAATCCTTTTGTGGCTGGCTCAGATTATGAGTCCAAGTTCTGATTCGTCCAAGGCACCATTTTAGAGCTAGCTTACCCCACACTGATTGGTCCAGTTCAGCAGTTCAAAACCAGAATGGGGAACTAGGCAGACACAGTTCTGACTGCAAAGAAAGCAGGTTAGACAAACTGTAATTTCATTATTACTGTAAATGATTTCTGGCAAACAGTTACATCTTTCAGATAGGTTCCCTTTGCACCCTAGTGACTGCAAAATGGAGTGAATTGGACAGCAGCTCGAGTGGTACTCAAACAGAGAAGCACACAGTCCCCCCATACAAACTAATTATGTCTGCAAGCAGACAGCTCTTAAAGAGACAGTACCAGAGGCTCTAAAAACACTCACTGATAAATGGCTTAAACGCCAAACACCATTCAGGCTTGGAGCATTCAAGCAAGCTCCTGGAAGTCTTTTGGGAACCCCCATTTGTAGGGGGGTTACAGTAGGAATCGGCATTGTTACATAGCACAGTTCATGAGTCACAACTGTTATAACAATATATACATCACAATATTCTTGGTGCATAAAACCAGTATATACAGGAGAGGCAGTGAGCCTGAAAAGAAGGCTATACAGTGGTGTAGCTAATCATAGGATCACATTGCTACAGCCATAGTACCAAAGGGATATTTACAGAGGCAGTCCAGATAGTAAGACTTTGTCACTGGATCTAACTAGGTCATAAGTACAGTTCAGGTTAGTGGCTCACCGCTGAGAGCACCTACAGGGCTGTGAGAATGTGGTTCCTGAGGGTGACTTTGAAAGCACTGATTTTGGGCAGACTGGTGACAGCTGCAGGGAGGGAGTTGAACCAGGACAGGGCCCTGTAGGCGAAAGACCTCTGGGCTAGGGAGGTTCTCACCCTGGGGACTGCTAGAGAAGATTTTTCGATGCTGCACATGGCGATGGAAGGGGTTGAGTGGCGGAGAGATAACGAGACTCCAGGCGGCGTTAGCCCAAGGAGGGTCTTTTTTACCATGGGGCATAACTGGTACTGGAGCCTTTCCTTGAGGTTGAGTATCTGGGTGAGGGAGTAGAGGGTGCAGGTGTGTGTTAATCGGTCAGACTTGACAGGAGGCAGCGTGCTTTATTGATGGATACTTTTATCTTGCCGAGTGCGGTGGCATCAGCAGCTGCATAGATCAAAGAGGCCATAGTCAGTTAAGGACAGGATCGAGGAGGTGATGGCTAGCTGGAGAGCTTCTGGTGGCAGACAGTCTTTGTGGTAGTAGAGGAGGCTGATACGTGCATTGGTTGTGGATGTGAGGGCATTTATGTGGGTGTGGAAGGTGAGAACTTGGTCAAAGGTTATGCCCAACTATTTATAGGCGGTGACCTGTTTGAGGGGGTGGAGGGTGCTGGAGAGGATCTGAAGGGGGAAGTTTTTAAGTTTATTTTGGTGGTGGGCAAAAATCATGGCTTTGGTTTTTTCAGGTTAATGACCAGCCTATGGTCCAAGAATCAGCATTCAGTCTGACTGAAGGAGAGCTGGAGGGAGGCCTGCAGACTGGTGGGATTGGCATGGGAGGCACAGAGGACGGCAGTGTCTGCGTATAGTAGGACCTTGCTGGTACACGAGTTAGGTAGTGCATTGAAGAACAGACTGAAAAGTATTGGCCCCAAGATGGAGCCCTGTGGGACTCCTGAGCAGAGGGGCAGGTACTGGAGAGTGTCGTGTTGATCTTAACACTTTGCGCCCTGGAGGCTAGGTAGCTTGTGAACCAAGCTAAGGGGCCTTGGGAGAAACCCACTTGCAGGAGGAAGTCATGCAGGAGGGGGTGACTGACTGTATCAAAGGCCTTGGGGAGGTCGATGAACATGGCTCCTGCCAGCTGGCTCTTGTCAAGTGTGGTGTGGAGAAAACTAGAGAATTCTGGGAGTGCTGTGGTGGTGCTATGCCTGAACGGAAACTGTGCTGTTCCTTACAGTGCAAGTCATGGGTTATGAGGTAGTCAGCAAGTTGGTCTGCCACTACCTTTTCAAGGGCTTTGGAGAGGGGGGGAGGATGGAGATTGGTCGGTAGTTCCCAGGGGACAAGTTATCCCCACCTTTGTGGATGGATGTTATTACCGCAGTCTTCCAGGCACTGGGGAACTGCCCAAGGCAGAGGGAGTGGTTTAGTAGGTCAGTTAGGGGAAGGAGTAGCTCATCAAGTGCCAGGCAGAGGAGCCTTATATCCAAGGGGTCATTTTGGGGGCTGGACCCATTGAGGGCTTTTGCAAGGCAAGGCTTGGCTGCTTCTTGTGGAGAGATTGTCCGAAGGTAGAAAGGGGGGCATGGCAGAGTGGGTGGTTCGAGAGAGGGCATTGGGTAGAAGAAATTTTTGGCAAGCACCGAGCTTAGGTTGGTAGAGCTAGTACTGAGGCTGTCTGCTATACATTTCGGGTTGGTGATGATGGAGCCATTTACACTGAGCTGAGAAGGGGGGGAGTCGGGATTTGTAGTTTAGAATTTTTATATTCTCCCAAAACTTATGGGATGACCCCCACGAGGCGGTTAGGGTCGACCTATAGTATTCGGCTTTCACCTTGTGAATGGCCCAGGCGCACTTGTTACACTCGGTTCGGTATGCCTGTATATCAGCTGGTTTGCCTGAGGCCGTGGCTCTGTGCCATAGATTGTCTCTAGTCTTCAGTTGTGTGAGGAGGGATGGGGTAATCCATGGTGCATTGTGCTGTTTACAGTGGGTCTTTGTGAGGGGGCAAAGGTGTCACAGGCCAAGTTGAAAGAGTTGGTGAAGTACTCAAGCACAACATCGATGCTAGTGGCTAGGCATACTGGGGACCAGTCCTAGTGAGCAAGATGCTGTTTGAAATTTGAGATGCTACCAGGGCAGAGGCGTCATCAGATTGTGACTCTTGGTGCACGTTTGGGCAGCCTTCCGGACCATGAGAAGATCACTGGGGAGTGGTCGCTGAGGGCATTTGGTAGGACAGTGATGTCTGTGATTTTATGCGGTCAATTGGAAAGGACGATATCCAGCAGGGTGTGTGTGCCGGTAGAGGGGTTGTGTCTGGTCAGCTGTGTTACCACTTGGGAGAGGTCCAGGGCTGCGAGTGTATCCTTGGTTGAGGCAGTGGAGCTGGCAAGCCAGTTTATGTTGAGGTCACCCAGCAGGATATGCTCAACCTTGTGGGGAAAGCTGGTGAGGTATTCCGCGAGGGAGGGGAGTGCATGAGTTTGTTTCTGCTGGGGAATGTATGCCACAGTGATGATAAGGGGGGCCTTAGATGGATCAGGGGTGATTTTCAGAGACATAGCTTGGGCGCCGTGATCCAGTTTTGGTGGGAGTAGGGCTTGGCCCAGTAAGGTGTCGTGCAAGTACATTGCGCAGCCACCGCCCCGCTTGCCCACTCTATCCTCCCTGTAGAGAAAGTACCCAGAAATGAAGATGAAGGAGTCAGGGATGGATTTGGAGAGCCATTTCTCATCCAGTGCTAAGATATCTGGTTGGTGCTGCATGATCCAGCATTGTAGGACAGCAGATTTCTTAAGTATGCTGTATATATTCATTGAGGTGGGGGGGCATGGTAGGCCAGAGGTGCTGGGGCCTGGGTTGGGGTGGATGTTACCGGATAGCATGAGCAGTATGGAGATAATCTTAAACGGGGGAGACAATATCTATACTGGCCTATGGGGAGGGGTATGTGTGGATTTCATTGGCTCTGTGCACAGTATTGGAAAGGAGTGGATGGTTGAGATGGCAAGAAAAAAAGCTGGCCATGAGGAGTTTGGGTGGGGAGGAGGCTGGGGTAGATGTGCTGGTGGGTGTGGCGGGGGGGGATGTAGAGGTGGCCAAAGTGTGAGAGGTGCTTGAGCAATGGGCAGGGGGGGCTGCTCTGGGGTGGGACATTGGGAGGGGGTGTTGGACACAGTAGAGGGTGGGATAGCATCTGTAGCAAGAGAGAGGCCATGCAGTGGAGGTGGGCATGGACGGCCATGGTGCTGAGTTTGGGACCACCAGTGGTTAAGTATAAGGGGAACATACTGACACCCAAAAATGTGGGAGACACTGTGGCACAGTGCCAGAGTGGCGGACTATAGTGCGAAGGGTACCAGGTTCAAAACCTGGGAGGGGGGTTTCCTGCGGCACCTGGATAACCTGGGCAGCTGTGGTGAAAGTCCCAGAGAAAAGGTAGGCAGCAGGCCGAAAAAGAGGGGTGCGGCAGTGACTCCTAGTGGCCACCCGGGGAAGGACAGTGTGTGGGGGTTAAGGGAGGATCGGAGGTGGGGTAGTGAGGAGGTAGGCAGGTAGTGGCTAAAGGATGGGAGACTGGGGTAGTATGAGCTAAGTGGGGGAAGTGAGAGGAGATGGGATATTAGAGTGTCAGGCAGTGGAGAAGACAAGAGAAAGGATGCAGGAGAGGCTTGGAGGAATCTAGGGGAGAGAGTTCAGAGAGCACCCTCTAGTGTAGAGTTGGTATAACCTGCCAGTGGGAAAGTGGGGACTTAGAAACAAACCAGACAGGAAGTCATGTGACTAGGGTGGTCCTTAAATTGAGGGTCGTCCTTGGGTGGGAGGGTGGCTGGTGCAGGTGGGGCAGTCGATGTGCGGCATCGACGGGCTAACACCCCTCACAGAGTTCAGCTGTAGGGAGGGAGAAGTTACCTTTACGGCTCCGTCGGATCTCGCTATCTCTGATGTGTGCAGGCCTCCCTGGCTGTGAGTGGGACTGTGGGCTGGGTTCCTGGCCTAAATAGGGGGAGAGAAGACAAAGGCACTCATTAGTATGCAGCGGGAGCTGGCAGGGCTATTCTGCGAGTTGCTCTGTACCGCGCATGCGCAAACTACAGGCTAGGCACTGCTCCATACTGCGTATGCACGAACTAACAGGATCTGCCAGGAGAAAGACACAGAGCCAAGATGGTGCCTGGGGAACCAACTGTAGAAGACGTCACACCATGTGGTGAGTCCCTGGTAGCATTCCAGGTACAGGTAAGGCTTGCCTGCCTACCGCTAACTCTGCACAAGCTAAGTAACATGTACATAGGCATCACAGGTGAAAATAACAGTAAACAACAGTAGTGCTACAGGGTCTCTGACTAACGTAGCAGTAAAATGACCAGACAGTGTTGTACTAAAGAGACCAGGAGAAAACGCAGATTGTAAATGGCATGAGAAGCACAAAGTTAGAGTTCAGTGCAGTCGCTCTTAAAGCTCCGCTGGAAACGTCAGGGAGTCCCGTGTGCAGAGGCTACAGACAGAGCAGGAGAAAAACAATCAAGTGCTGTAGGAGGACAAAAAAGATGCACCCAACACCCCTCACAGAGTTCAGCTGTAAGGGTGGAGTAGTTACCTTTAGGGCTCCGTCAGACCTCGCTATCTGTGATGTGTGCAGGCTTCCCTGGCTGTGAGTAGGACTGTGGGCTGGGGTCCCTGCCTTTAGGGCTCTGTTGGAACTTGCTATCTGCAAATAGGCTGATTTTGCTGCCGATGCCCTCCGAGATGTGTGCAATAAATATGCGAAACAGTACTGGGCCCAACACCGATCCCTGTGGAACACCACTTGTCACAGGCTTAGGGGAAGAGTATTCCCCACCTAACACCACCCCCTGCTGCCTATCTTTTTGCCAGTTCTCCACCCACCCCACCAGTTTCACTCCTGCCCTTGTTCCCCATAGCTTGCTTCCAAGTCTCTCATGTGGTACTGAATCAAAGGCCTTACTGAAATCTAGGTACAGGACATCCACCATATGTCCCCCGTCAATTTGCCTAGTCACCCAGTCATAGTATTCCACCAGGTTGGTCTGGAATGACCTGCCCTTGACGTAGCCATACTACCTCCTGTCCTGCACCCCATTCACCTCCAGCAGTGCCACCAGCCTCTCCTTTAGGATGGTCTCCATTAGCTTCCCCACTATGGACATTAGATTTACTGGTCTATAGTTCCCCTGTTCGTCCTTTGGTTCACTCTTCTGTAGGGGAACCACATGAGCCAGTCTCCAGTCCTGGGGTATGCATCTTGTGTCTAGAGATGAATTAAATAATTCTGCCAAGGGTCCTGCCAGGACCTCTGCCAGCTCCTTCAGCACTCTTGGATGTACTCCATCCAGTCCTGGTGCCTTGTCCACCCTCAATGGCTTTAACCCCTCTAGCACCCTCCTCACTGTGATTTCTCCATCCAACATCCCCTGATCCCCCCCATCTGTTTCTATCCTTCCTCCTACTATGGGTAGCGTCCCCTCCCTTTCTTTCATAAAGACTGAGCAGAAGTAGTCGTTGAGCACTTCTGCCTTTTCACGCCCCTCTTCCACCCATCCCCCTCCTTCTTAATTCTTACAATTTGGTCCTTACAGCTTCTTTTCTCTCTGACGTACCTAAAGAAGTCTTTTCCCCCTTTTGTATGCCCTGCGCCAGCCTGAGTTCTCTTGCCACCTTGGTTGCCTTTACTCCCCTGGTCACTTCCTTTGCTTCTTGCAGATATTCTTCCCTATCCTCCTCCCTCCCTGATTTTCTGTATCTCCTGTAAGCTGCCCTTTTCCTCCTCACCCTAACACCCCTTTGCTTACCCAGCTAGGTCTCTTTCCCCTAGCCTTCTTAGTCTGGGCCCTACAGCTAGTTTCTGCTGCCTCCGCTATCCCCTGTCTTATCAGTTCCCACCTTTGTTATGTGGCCATACCCAGTTGAATTTTGCACAGGAGCCCCTGTACCTCTTCCCTCATCATCATCTTAAAGTTGACATTCCTGAAATCCAGCATCCTTGTGCCAGATGCCTCCCTCTCTTTAGCCATCTGTAACTGGAACCATACTAGCCGATGGTCACTACCCCCCAGTGGTTCCTCCACCCTCACATCCCTCACCCACTCCCCATTTGTAAGTACGAGGTCAAGGATGTTCCTTTCCCTAGTTGGTTCCTTGACCAACTGTACTAGAAACCTTTCCTGGAAGGCATCCAGCATTACCTACTCCTTTCGGTTCTTTGTGGTAGGTGTGTCCCACTTCACCTTCGGCAGGTTGAATTCCCCTACTATCAGAACCCAAACCAGTACCCTGTCCATCTCTTCAGATTGACAGGGTGGTCTGTACACCACCCCCAGTCTTAATGATCTATTTTTGGGATCCTGTAGTTGCACCCACAGTGCTTCTGTATCTCCCTCCTCCCTTACACATTTTAATCCCTCCTTTACGAACAGTGCCACCCTATTTCCCCTTTCCTCTTTTCCCTATCCTTCTGGTGTAATCTGTACCCCAGAACCGTTATGTCCCAGTCGTAGATTTGGGTGGCCCATGTCTCGGTTATAGCTGCCAAGTCCACTCCGCCCTTCTCCAGGAGAGCCTGTAGTTCTGCCCCCTTATTCCCCAGACTCCTAGCATTTAGTGTTACCACTCTCCAACCCTTGTCTCTACCCTCCCCCCCGCCTCTCTCCCCTTATGTCCGCTCCCTTAGTAGTTGCCTTCCTCCTTACCTTGCTATCACGGGGGGTAAGCACATTTGGTTTCACATCACTAGGCCTCTGAACTCCTCTATCCATCCTGCTACCCCCCCCATCTAGTTTAAATGCTCCTCAATGTGCTTCCCTATCCTTGCCTTCAGTACATTTTTTCCTTCCTCTTTACTAACATACTATTTGCCTGCAGATTAGGCCTTACGGTCTATCGAGTCTGCTCGAACCTTAGATCATTAGTTGGGTGCCGAGGCCCTCCCATCCCTTGTGCTCCAGAAACCCCTATCATCCATCCCCACCCCCCTGGGACAGGCCATCATCTGATACATCCACTTTCTGTGTCTGTCCCACCCTCTCTTGAAGCTCTCCACTGTGGATCTCTGAACCAGCTCACCAGGCAGTGCATTCCAAGGGTCCACCACCCTCTCAGTGAAAAACCTCCTCCTCTTTTCCCCCCTCACCCTTCCACCTTCCAACTTCAAACCATGCCCTCTGGTGATACCTCCCTGCTTTAGTCTAAAGATTCTCTCCACGTTTACCCTATTTATTCCCTTGAGGTACTTGAAGACCTCAATCATGCCCCCCCCCCCCGTCTCTCCTCTCCTCCAATGAAAACAGGCAGAGCTCCTCAAGTCTGTCCTTATAAGTCAAATCCCTAGCCCTCATTATCATCTTAGTTGCCCTCCTCTGGTACCCTCTCCAGGAGTTGTATGTCCCTCTTCAAGTGTGGTCTCATGTACTGTACACAGTACTCAAGGTGTGGTCTAACCAGTCCATTGTACAGCGGCAGAATCACTTCCTTGCTCCTAGAGGTGATCCCCCTCACGATGCATCCCAACATCCTGTTTGCCTTGCTAGCCACTCTCCTGCACTGCTCAGAGTTATTCATACATGCATCCACCATGACCCCTAGGTCTTTTCCCTTTGAGGCCTCCAGCGCCTCCCCTCCCAGGGTGTACCTGTGTTTAGGGTTTCCCCGACCAAGGTGCAACACCTTGCACTTGGTGATATTGAAATTTAATTTCCATGTGTGAGCCCAGCTTTCCAGGGTGTCCAGGTCCCCTTGCAGGGCCAACCTCCCCTCTTCTCCCTCAACTACTGCTCCCATCTTGGAGTCATCCACGAAGAGACTCATTTCACACCCTATACCCTCCCTGATGTCCGATATGTATGCATTAAACAGGATCGGACCCAGGACCGAGCCCTGCGGTACCCCACTAACAACCTCTCTAGGGTTCGAGAGCTCCCCACAGACCACTACTCTCTGGGTGTGTCCAGCTAGCCAATTTTCAATCCATCTGACCATCAAAGAGCTTACTCCTAACCCCATCAGTTTCTCCACCAGACCATTGTGGGGGACAGAGTCAGTCTATCTTTTACATATAGATTGCTGTTCTCCCACGTCCCCACTCTTATATCAGCCTGTACCCCTTTTCCTGACACCAGGTCCATAGCCATTCATTAAACTCTTGAATTCTCCCTTTTCTTGCCATCCTTGCCCTGGGAATGGGAAGTACCTCTGAAAAGGTGACAGATCTGCCTGCTCTCTCACACAGAGGTTCCAGTTCCTCAGACCTCCTGTTTACCTCCCCTGCTGTCCCATCAGCCAGGTCATTCATCCCTAGGTGTATTATTAGGTGAGGCCTTTCCCTCCTGAGCACCAGAGACAGAGACAATCAGCTACCCCAGCAAGCCCTCACTGAGACACTCAGTTGCATCAGCAAAATCCCAAAAAACAGGTACCTTTCCAGCTTAAGACAGAAAACACCATGGTACCAATTGAAAACAACAATAAGCTGTAAAAGAAACAATAACAGCACTAAACTCAGTGAAAATGAACAGATACTTCCCTGAGACTGCAGAAACAGTTGGGGTCTGGCAGAGGTTGTCTGAACCTGCTTTTGCTGAGCAGGTGGGGGAAAGGATTTCAGTTGCTGGATAAGCTTTAAATTCTTTATCAGTCTGTGGACTTTAAGGCAGGAGTGCTGACTTGTTCAATACAGTGTTTGTGTGAGACCTTCCTCCGGAGGAGGTTGCAGTGCTTGAAGATGCAGTCACAGGGCTGATACACTCTCGTGAGAGTTGGGTGTGGGCCGGAATCCCACCCTCCCTCACCCCTCCATTCCTCCCTCCCCAGAGCACAGCTCATGTATAGTGGAATGCCTGCCCTGCAATTGGAGGAAGAGGCTTCAGGTACAGCTCATGTAGTTCTATCCAATAAAACAGCCACGGGGCAGGGAAAAAGCATAGGTAGGTCTCAAATAGGAGTACAGGATCCACAATGAATTTCTGATTAGTGTGATAGGTGGATATTGTGGAGGGTCTTCAACTGGAATATATCAGGTAAACTTTCTGTTGGAGTCTGGGCTAAGATTAGTTAATTCTTAAATCTTCTTGCTGTGGGCAGAGGTAGCAGTGGAAGTTTGAAGATGCAGTATCGTAGGAAGGGTGGGGCGGATGGGGCAGCTGCCCCGGGCTCAAGCCTCCTAGGGGCGCAGTTTCAATCAGAACCTTACAGTACTAAAAGTTCAAAAGTGAGTACTGCCGCTTTAAATTTAATTTTTTTTAATTACTTTAACAGTAATTACTACTTGCTGCCAGTAGTGGGAGCATCAAGGATCAGCAAGTCGGGGAGTCACATGGTGCGTTACAGCCTCAGCAAGAAGAATCATGTGTGTACAGTTTCAGACAGCCATGTGGTCTGGCCGGCGGCAAGTAAATAAGGCAAGAGCGATGTGCGTGCTGCAGTCTAGAACTATTTGAGACGATAAATAGTAGAGAGAGTAGAGACAGTGTTGTGCTGCAGGATTTTCAATGAGCATGTCTGTTTAATAAATTATATTAGCGATCTGTGGAGTGGGTTTGGAAAAATAGTAAAAAAAAAACTACTGCTCTATTTAAGAAGGCAAAGAGATTAGGATAGGATTATTTGACTACAGTGTGTTTGTTTCAGTTGTTTGGACCTTGGGCTGTCTGGCGCTGCTGCACTCTCCCCTGCACCCTGACTCCACCCTCCTGATCCATGATCCCGGTCCCCCGTCTTGCCGACTCCTGAGATCAGGAGGCCTGCCTCCACTCACTGCTTTCGTAGTTTCGTTCCATCCTTTCCAGGTGACCAGCCCTCCTGACTTGTCTGTGTTTACTCTGCTCTCGCTCTGACTGTGAGGGGTTGCCTGGACTCAGTTCATTATCTTGCCTGGGTGATCAATAATTTACCTTGTGCACCCAATCCCCCTGGGTGGAATGCCAGCACTAAGTGTGCAAACTGTGATGCACACAAGCATGCAGATTGCAACACTGTTGGTGTTCCCCTCCCCATATACCCCTTATTCCTACTTGTGCATTGCTACCTATTGTCTCACATGTGTCATGTGGCAGTACTGCACCAGCACTGACGGCCTTACACTCCCTGGAAGAGGAAGAGGAGGGTTTCCCCATGGACACTCATTCCTCCTCCCTCCCACAGCAACCCAGGTTAGCTCCCAAACTCAGGTCACCAACATTGCAACAGGTAGCACTACTGTTGTGCCAAGGGGCCTGCCATAACATTTTTTTTTTATTTTTTTTTTTTTTTTGTCTATAGAGCTACTGACGCCTCAGAGAAAACTTTCAAAAGCATAACATGATATTTAGATTTTAGACATAATTCATTATGTGTATTGCATGTATCTGCACAAATCTACAAGAACAGTAGATATTTATCCCTTAAAGTGAATTTTCGACTTACCTATAGCAGCTACCACTTGCATGGTGTGGTAGCTGCCCTCCGAGGCAGTCATTCTAGCCAGGTTAGAAATAAGTGTACAGCTAATAATCCAGATATTTTACTCATAAATTAGTTTTAGCATTGGCTTGCCCCATACATTTTCAGAGCCCCATTCCTTACCCCCTCCCCCACTCAAAGCCGCGTGTGTGGCGTGTGGCCAGGGATAACATGGGGGCGCCTAATTGAAATGAATGGGGCTAGAGTTTTCATTCATTTTAACATCAGAATGGCCAGTAACACAATAATGAAAGGCACCGCTTGACTAACATGATCCTTGTGGTCAGCCACTTGTCCACAACAATGTGGCTGCATATTCTGATGCCAGCCAGCCAGTGTCTCCCACATCTCATATTCCATGGGAGCAAAATATTCCCTGAAATCAGGGGTAGAGAACATGTAGCAAAAGTATGTTTTTCTTCAAGAAAGCCCCAAAACTCACCACAGAGCATGTAAACACCTCAGAGCTTGGGGCCTTGTGGACCCCGGAACCTCTGGCTATTTTCTGGGGGTAAAATTTGTCTCTTGCCCAGGCACTAAAATGCCTTCCTATGGCACTGTGAAGATATGGTGAGGTTCTGGAGAGCTAACTTATCTTTGTCATAAGTTTTAAGTTTTGCTGTTGTGTTATAAATTTGGCCTAACTCCTTAAAATATTTCTGGGGAAGCTCTCCCACCCACCCCTTGTATTAGCCTTTCTTAAATATGGAAGAGCCACTGGGGTTGGGTTTAAAGGCTGGGAGGGAGGGAGGAGCTCAGGCAGTTGTAAACTTCCCCTATGAGCTAACTCTTCAGGCTAATAGTCAGGTGGGGAAAAGTTCAGCCACTCAAGCGTTGCAAGTTTAAAAGTCTGCATGCTGTATGGGGGATCGCCTAGTTATAGGTACTGGTAGCTCAAGAAACTGTACAGCCACTGAGTTGGTAATTTGGCCTAGAAAAGACTGCTGTGATGATGGGGAAGGGACTGCATATTACTACAGCAGGTATCTTTGGGCGGGTGGTTGGGTGCACAGGGTGTGATGCGGCCATGATACTGGACTGGGCTTGGAAGTTTGGGGGATGCCCAGTGTGCTACCAGCTGGCACACTTAAGGAGGAGGCAGAGGAGATCTGAAGGCAGCTGGGGGTGCTGTGGGGGGAGGATTGAAGAGGTATGAGGCAAGCGGTCACCTACATGGAAGCACTAGGTGCTGGGGCCTCCCAAGCTGGGGGAGGAGTGAAGAGAGGTGCTCACACAAGGAGAGGAGGGAAGGAGGGTTACACAGGGGGCTGTAGGGGACCCTGGCAGGTGGGGCCCAAAAGGTGGAAATTTCCACAGCAGTAGGCAAGAGTCTGGGGGGTGTCCAAAGGAAACCAAGAGGGGTGATTGGGATGGGGGCACTGGGAGATGGGCTGAGCTCACAAATTGTTTTTACCCTCTATGCCCATTGGTAGAAGAGGGGTGTGTGGGGGGGAGGATGATGATGATGATGATGCTAGTGCAGCTGGGGCAGGGACGGATAGAAAGGGTGAAGGGGGCAAGAGGTAAGGGCACAATAGAGGGGGTCCCAGACAGGATGGGGGAAGAGGGGTAGGAGGGGAGAAGAAAAAGGAGGATCAGGGGAACAAGGAGGAGGCTGATGGTATGGAACAGGAGAGCACAACAGGCAGGAAGTTGCAGGACATAAATGGGATGACAGTGAGCAGAAAGCCAAGTAGGCAAACAGATAGGACGGATGGATTAGTAAGGAGTGGGGAAAGAGACATAGAGAAAGATACTTGGGTGGGGGGGATAAAGAAGGCCAGGACATGGGTAGAGGAGGTGACCAGGGACAATAGTGAAGGGGCCACCTTTGACACCCAGAATGTGGGAGGTATGAGGAGCCGGTTGGGGGAGAATCCGGACAAAGGGATGAGGAGGGGCATGGAAGGAGGGAGAACCCAAGGGGTGAACAGGGAGGCAAGGGGGAGGTTAGAGTGTTGCTGTTGGGGGACTCTATGATCCGAGGCATCCAGTGGGAGTGGGAGGGGCAGGGGAAGGGTAAAACCTGTCTGATCAGAACCAAATGCCATCCAGGCCTGATGGTGCACAAGGCCAAGTATGAGTTGTATTCACTGGTAAGGGAGTGCGGGGGGGGGGCCCAGACATTCTAGTTCACTTGGGGACAAACAATATAAATGAAAATAGTGAACTAGAAATTTAGGCAAGGTTCCGGGAGTTGGCCAGGGCATGCCTTTCCATAGGCTGTAAGATCTCCTTTTTGGAAATCCTGCCAGTGCCAAGGGCTACTGGGGAAAACAAGATTAAGATTAGGGAGATAAATCAGTGGCTTAGGGAGTGGTGTGGGGAATTGGGGTATGGCCTGGTGGGAGACTAGGGGAGACCTGGGAGGATGAGGGGCTGTACGCTGGGGACAGGCTTCACCTTAATTCAGAGGGGAAGGAATTCTTTAAGCTCAAACTAGCTGGGTTCATCAGCGAAAGGTGGGGTTCAAACTTGTGAAGGGATGAGGGATCAAAAAAGGGGAAGTGCCAGCAGGTATGATAAATGAGGGACATGATCTCCACTCCTCTAGGGGGCTAGGGAGATATGGAAATGGGTCACTAGGTAGGGTGCAGGAGCTGAGAAATGGGAGCTCAAGGAGGAGAAAGGAGAGGAGGGAAAAGGGGTGGAGAGTGGTCCTTATAAATGCCAGGAGCTTAGAAAATAAAATGCCTGAGCTCCAGGCGATGCTAGTTGAGGGGGAGGTGTGCCGACCCAGTGGCACACAGGGTTGAGGCGCTGGACGCCACACCTTGCGCCACGCCGGCGACCAGGGTTCGAGAACGGACCTGGGTGGCCGGGGGTCGGTGGGGGAGGGGGAGTGATTGAGCGTCCGGAGGATTGCTCTCTCTTTCCTGGGGAGGGTTAGGGCAATGACCGCTCAATGAGCTACCTCTGGTGGAGGTTGGGGGGTAGCTGAAAGTAGCATTGTGGCATATGCCAGGGGATGGAGTCATGGCAGTGCATCGCCTTGGCAGCCGGGCTTCACAGAGGTGTAAAACAAGACCCCCCCCCTGCTGATAGGCGATGGTGCCTCCCTACACAGTCCACACTCCTGAAGTTGGGCCCGGCCCCCTCCACTCTCCCCTCCCTCTTCAGCCCGGTGGCTCAGTACTTAAAGATAGAGCACCCTGGGCAGGGGTGACCCTTCCTTGGTGGGCAGACCTGGGGGATGCCCGGTGCCAGGGAGGAGTGGAGGGGCTAACCGAGCAACGCAGGGTGGTAGAGATGGTGGACAGGAGGTCGCCAGAGAGAGTTTGGTGGTGGTGGGAGAAAAACAGAGTTAAAAAAAAAATAATAATTTAGGGGGAGGTAGATGTGGCAGCAGTCACTGAGACCTGGGCCACTCAAGGGCACAAGTGGGACCTAAATCTGGAGGGCTACACTATGTTCAGAAAAGATAGGGGGGAGGGAAGGGGGGTGGTGTAGCACTGTTAGTCAGAAATGGTGTGGGTATTGAAGGGGTAGAGGAGGCAGAGGGAAATGTGAAGGCTATTTGGGTCACCTTGCTGATGCAGGGGGATAAGAGAGTAAAGGTCGGAGTGGTATACAGACCACCAGCACTGGCGGAGGTCCTGGAAGAAAGTTTGGTGGCAAATCTCGAGGGACACTGTAGATTGGGAAAGGGAATGGTAGTGGTAATGGGGGACCTCAACATGCCAGGAACAGATTGGGGGACTATGACATCACCAGCGGCCAGAGAGCAGAAGCTGCTGGATGTCTTCCAGGATGTGTTTCTGACACAACAGGTGGGTGAGCCAACTAGGGAGGCTGGGGTACTGGACGTGATCCTCGCGGACAGTGATCAGATTAGGGGCCTAGAGCTGAGGGACCCGTTGTGGAGTGATCATGCCACAGTCTGGTTCTTCCTGGACCTGGGGGGGAGGAAAGCCGAACAAGGACGGTAGTAACCGACTTTAGGGGTGCAGACTTCAGGGAGATGGGAAGGATCCTTAAAGATCATCTGAACAGGATAAGGCCTGATATGGATGCTGACAGCAGGTGGGGGATCATTAGGAGGGGAATACAGGAGGTTACCAGATCCGTGCAAGGGAAAGGCATAAGTTCAGTAAGGCCAGAAAACCCTGCTGGTGGACCTGGGAGGTACAGGAGGTGGTGAGGGAAAAGAAGACGGCCTATAGTCACTTCAAGTGCTCAAGGAGTGAAAGGGATCAGGAGAAATATGAGCTGGCAGCCAAGAGAGTCACCAGGGTGGTGAGAGCAGCTAAGGCAAAAAAGGAGCAGTCCTTGGCCAGTGGGATCTGGAGGGGGGACAATGGGTTATTTAGATACATAGGGGAAAAAAGGAAATGAGGGCAGATAAGCAGGATAAGGATAGGGGATGATTGGGCACAGGAGGCGGGGGAACAGGCAGAAGTCCTAAATAAGTACTTTGCCTCAGTTTTTACCAGGGGGGATGGAGGGCTATGTCTTGCGAGGGGAGCGGGGGCAAACCGGAGGATGGGGTGGGATCGGTAGAGACCAGGGGCCCTGATGGGTCTGGGGAAAGGGAGTGGCCACCACAGACAGGTGGGGGCCCAGCAGTGCAGAGTGAAAAGGGGAGGATGTGGAGGCTGAAATCCCAGTAAAGAGAGTAAGGGAAGCCCTCAGGTCCCTTTGGACAGAGAAAGCACCTGGGCCAGATGAGATACATCCCAGGGTGCTGAGGGAACTGGCGGATGTCCTGGCAGTCCCTCTAGTGGAGCTTTTCAACATCTCTGTGAGGACTGGGTGGGTGCCCCAAGACTGGAGGGTGGCCCATGTCGTGTCGATCCACAAGGGTGGATCAAGAGAGGAGGTGGGAAATTACAGGCTCGTTAGCCTGACATTGGTGGTCGGCAAGGTGTTGGAGGGTATTGTCAAGGAAAGGCTGGGGGGTTACTGGAGCAAACTGGATACTTGGATGATAGGCAGCATGGCTTTGTCACGGGAAGATCGTGCCAGACAACCCTTGTTGAGTTCTATGACTGGGTGATGAGGGCCCTGGACCAGGGTAGGCCAGTGGACATCCTCTTTCTGGACTTTAGCAAGGCGTTTGATTCGGTACCCCACAGTGGCCTGCTGGCTAAGCTGAAAGAAATGAGGGTAAGGAGATAGTTGTTAAGATGGATAGGAAATTGGCTCTCTAAGCGTACTCAGAAGGTGGTGGTTGGAGGGTTAGCCTCATTCCCAAGGTGGGTTACTAGTGGGGTTCCCCAGGGGTCAGTGCTGGGGCCACTCCTGTTCAACGCCTATATCTCAGACATCAGGAGGGGGATCAGGAGTGAGATGAGTCTCTTTGCAGATGACTCAAAGCTGGGTGCAGTGGTGGATGAGAAGGAGGGAAGGGTGGCCTTGCAGAAGGACCTGGAGGCTCTGGAAAGGTGGTCGGGAAAATGAAAACTAAAATTCAATACGGGGAAGTGCAAGGTTCTGCACTTGAGAGTCAGAAATCCAGGCCAGGTGTATACTCTGGGAGGAGACATGATTCAAGTCACGGAGGGTGAGAGGGACCTGGATGTAGTGGTAGATGTCAAAATGAACAACTCAGAGACCTGTACGAGAGCAGCGGCAAGGGCAAATAGGATGCTGGGATGCATCGCAAGGGGGATTACCTCCAGAAAGGCGGAAGTGATCCTTCCACTGTACAACTGCTTGGTTAGGCCACACCTCGAGTATTGTGTACAGTTTTGGAGACCATATTTAAAGAGGGACATTACACTCCTAGAGAGGGTCCAAAGGAGGTCAGCCAAAATGATGAGGCCTGGGGGAGAGGACCTATGAGGAGAAGCTCAAGGAGCTTGACATGTACACCCTGGAGGACAGGGGGGACATGATAGAGGTCTTTAAGTACATGAAAGGGATCAATAAATGAGGCCCAGTCAGGGTGCTCCAAAGGAAGAAGGGTGGGGCAATGAGATGTCATGGGTGTAAGATGGAAGGGGGCAGGCTCAGAGGGGAGAGGAGGAGATGTTATTTCACTGAAAGGGTGGTGGAGCCATGGAATGCACTGCCCAGAGAGCTGGTAGAGGTGGAGACTGTGGACGGATTTAAGAGGGGATGGGACAGGTACAGGGGGAGGGTAAATCTGACCAGGCCCAACACAGGTGGAACATCTGGGACTGGGGACAGTATAACCCATGGGGGACACCAAACTCGGCCCTCAGTGCGGGTGCTGAAAATCGAGCAGACTCGAGAGACCGTTAGGCCTATTCTGCTGGCATTTTAGTATGTTAGTATGTGTCTGCTTCCTTCCTTCCCCAGCTCCACCACTCTGAATACTGACCTTGCAGCCTGTTATATCGTGAGCTGCTGTCCAAATTATAGCACTCATTGTAGTCTCTTGCTGACACCTATGAACTATCCTACATCTATGTTATCTAGTGTCTGGCACACATGGAATTAGCACCGTAGATAACCCATAGAAACAGAATTTGATGGCAGATAAGGACCGCTTGACCCACCTAATCTGCCCATTTCCCTACCTAATGGATAAGCTGCAGATCCTAGTTAACCAACAGCCTACTTCCTCCTATCCCCCACTAGAATTGCCTTATGTCTGTCCCATGCATTCTTGAATTCCTCCACTGTTTTTGACTCCATGACATCCTCAGAAAGGCTGTTCCATGCATCCACAACCCTCTCCATGAAAAAATACTTCCTCACATTACCTCTGAGCCGTCTCCCCACTATCTTCAAATTGTTTATTTATTTATTTATTTGAATTTTGATAACCGGGTGGGCCCACTGAGACAAGGTCCCTTTTTCAGGGGCGACCCGGGGGAGGGATAAACAAGGGGAACAAAAGGAAATGTACGCAGACACAACAAGAACAAGTACAAGGGAAGTGTGTGCAGACACTTCTTTAGCATTAGCATATAAAGCAATTAATTAAAAAGTGCAAGTAAACAGTGGACAATAGAAAATTAAAGTACAGACAAAATATTAAATCAAACAAGTTCATACTGGTGGGAGAGTTTCAGTCTCCTCCTAAAGTATAGTAGACTGGAACTCAGCCTGCAGTGTAACAGAAGAGAATATGAGCCAGGGAGGGGGATAGTGGGGAGAGCAGGGGTGAAGGGAGAAGGGAGAAATGTGGGAAGACAGTAGAGGTATCGCAAATTAGAGACAGCTGCATGTAGGAGGAGGAAATATTTCCTTGTAGAGTCTCTTAAAGTGAGGAAGAGAAGTGCAGGAGAGTAATTTGTGCGAGAGTTTGCTCCATTTTTGAGGTGCAGCAACATGGAAGGATCTGTTGCCTAAGCAAAGCAGGGTTTGGGGATGCTTAATATGGGGAGATGAGAGGATCTAAGTGTCTTAGAGAAGGATTTCAGTAAAAGGAGATTGGAGAGGATGGGAGGTGAGGAGGGAAGGTGGATTAGTTTAAAGACAGTACATAGTACTGTGAAATCCATTTTGGCCTCAAAGGACGGCCAATTCAATATGTGAAGAACATTGCAGTGGTGTGCACAAGAGTGGGAGTGGGCTGTGAAGTGGCCAACTCTGTTATAGGCCTGCTTAAGTTTTGCCTGGATAGGGGTCCTGGCCGAGGGAGTGATAGGAGCAGCAGAGAAGAACCCAGGGAGAAGATTTGTTGAGGCAATGGTCTTTTGAGCATGGGGTAAGAGATAGGGGACAACGCAGTATAACAGATCAAGTTTTCGGTTCGTTACCTTGATGACATTTGTTGTGCATGATTCAAGGGATAGATGTACATTCAGTGTCAGTCCCAGGTATTTGAAGGAGCTCACTTCTTCTAGTGGCTCACCAGAGGAGGTGTGGATTACGGTGGGGGGGGGGGGGTGGCGGGCTGTGAAGTTATATCAAAAGAGGTGTGACGGAACAGTATGGTTTTATTTTTTTTTTTTTATTCAGGACCAACAGATCTCCTTCAACCAGTATTCCAGCTTCTGAAAACCATACTGAAGGTCAGTCGTAATGGAGGAGACAGTGGTGTTAGACCTATATATAATGGCATTGTCTGCATACAGCTGGACAGAGGCCCCACCACAGTTCATAGGCAGCTCATTGATGAAGATGGAGAATAGGAGGGGCCAAAGGATTGACCCTTGAGGGATCCCATCAGTGATAGGAGATGAGGAGTGAACACCAGACCATTTAACACATCGTGACCTACCGGATAGGTAGTTAGAGAACCAGGTCAGAGAGGTGGAATCAAGACCGTGACAGTGGAGCTTTGAGAGGAGGAGTGGGTGATTAACTAGATCAAGGGCCTTTGTAAGGTCAATAAAGACAGCTCCTGTGGCCCGTCCAAGATCCATGGCCTGATATAAATCTGAGGTGACCTTCAGAAAGGCAGATTCAGTCCCGTGTGATTTTTGAAAGCCATGTTGGTGTTTGATGAGGGCACTGGTTTGCTCGAGAAAAAAGTAGAGTTGGTTGTATATAATTCTTTCCTGTATCTTGGCAATAGGACAAAGGATAGATATAGGTCGGTAGCTCCCTAGAAGGTTTGTTGGGCCAGTTTTATGAACTGGGACAACAATTGCGGTTTTCCATTTGTCAGGGATAGATTTGGTTAGGAAGGATCTGTTAATTAACTGTGTGATTGGCCGAGCAAGCATGGGGGCTCCAGTTCTAAGGAAATTAGGTGGGAGGGAGTCAAATCCCAGAGAACAATCAGGGTTGAGGCCCGAGAGGAGTTTGAAGACTTCCATAGTTGAGGTGAGTTTTAAGTGGAAGAGTGGACGAGAGGTGTCTAGAGGCAAGTGGAGTGGAGCAGACTGGGAAGTTGGTAAATCAGCTTTGTACGTTCCTAGGTCAGTGAAGAAATTATTAAAACTGGAGGCTATCTCCAGAGGTAAATATGTTAGGTTGCCATTCAGATCCAAATTGTGCCCCCTTGTTCTTGCACATCTCTTTTTCTGAAAGATGCTACCCTCTTGGACTTTGTTGATTCCATTGAGGTACTTGAACATTTCTATCATGTCCCCTCTCTCCCTCCTTTCCTTGAGGGTATACATATTAAGCTCCTTTATACTCTCTTTGTATGTCTTCTGGTATCTCCCCTTCCTTTGTGAATACTGAGCAGAAGTATTCATTCAGTATTCCTGCTTTTTCACTGTCCCTCTCTGCCCACCCACTCTCCTCTTTATTCAGCCTCAGTAGCCCTCCCTTTGTCTTTCTTCGCTCCCTAATGTACCTGTAAAAGGTTTCATCCCCCTTCTTAACAGAGTTGGCTATCTTTTCCTCAGTTTGGGCCTTTGCTATTCTGACTGCCTTCCCCACTTCCTTCTGCTTTAACTGGTATAGTTCTCTTTCCCGCTCCTTCTTTGTTTCCTTATACTTCCTGAATGCTATCTTTTTCTCCCTAACCTTCCCCGCCACCTCTTTTGAGAACCATAGTGTTTTTTCTTTCGTTTTGATTTGTTTATTTGCTTCACACAAAGGCTTGTTGCCTCCACGATAGTAGTTTTGATATTTCCCCATTGTTGCTCTACCCCTCCTTCTTGCCTGTTTGCTAGTGTTTTTCTGATGCACTCTCCCATTTTGACAAAATCAGCCCTCCTGAAGTCCAGTACCTTCACTTTTGTATGGTTTGACTCTACAGCTAAGTTTATCGTGAACCACACTGTTTGGCGGTCACTTGTTTGCAGATGGCTACCCACTTCTAGGTCTGAGATAATAATAATAATAATTTTATTTATAAAGCACCTTTCAATGTATCAAGGCGCTGAGCATATTAAAACCATAATTTCCAATACAGATCAATAATACACATAAATAAAATCATAACATAAAAACATCAAATATTAAAACCATGTAATAAATTGTAATATAGAATCATAACACATCATAACAGAATAGAATTGACTTAGTCATCCAGGAAGGCCATTTGCCATAAATAAGTTTTCAGATTCTTCTTAAATATCTCCACGGAGGTGCACTCCCTTAACCGGCGTGGTAGAGAATTCCAAAGAGTGGGTGCAGCATGAGAAAAAGCTCTGCTGCCAGAAGATTTTAAACTCACTCTTGAAATTTCTATCAACCCCTCATCGGTCGAGCGGAGCGATCGGCCAGGGCAGTAAGACACCAGAAGTTCTTTCAGATAGGTCGGACCCTGATCGCGAAGGGCTTTGAAAGTCAATAAAATGACTTTAAAGGTAATCCACCACCATATAGGAAGCCATTCAGAGGTCGGAAGTGACACGCCACCAAGAATAATTCCAGATGGTGTGCCATCAAGCGTCCTCTCTATCTGACCACCTGGGTCCACAACCAAAACCTCTGTCTTCTCTGAGTTCAACTTTAACCAACTAGAATCCATCCAGCCTGGATTTCTTCCAGACAGTTGTTAAACACCGCGAGAGCTCCATTCTGGTCGGGTGCAAAAGACAGGTATAGCTGGGTATCATCTACATAGCAGTGAAACCTCAGCCCACACCATCTTATAATGTTTCCGAGGGGCAGCATGTACACTGCAAATAACATAGGTGACAGCACAGAACCCTGAGGCACCCCACACAACAAAGAAGTTGGGCCGGAGGAAAAAAACCCAGACACAACTCTTTGTGATTTCCCAGTGAGAAGTGAGGTGAACCATTGTAAAACAGTTCCCGACATTCCACAAATTTGTCTCGAGCATGCTAGCAACACCAGGTGATCCACAGTGTCAAAGGCTGATGAGAGATCAAGGAGAACCAGAATGGAACGTCTCTTCTGATCCCTTGCCCTCAGGAGATCATTAAGCACCCGAACCAGCACTGTCTCAGAGCTATGTCTTTTATGAAAACCAGATTGGAAGGATTCGTAGATATTATGGATGGTTAAATGGTCTTCCAATTGGGCTGCCAGTACCTTCTCAATAACTTTCCCAATAAAGGGAAGGTTAGAGATAGGTCTGTAGTTTGAGAAATAGTCTGGGTCCAAGGTAGCTTTCTTCAAGAGAGGTGTCACCACCGCCTCTTTCAGGGAGCTAAGAAACTCACCTGACTCCAAGGAGCACCAGACTATTTGCACCAAGACTGGACCGATGATATCAAAACAACCCAAAATTAGGGGAGTTGGTCCAGGGTCCAAACTACAGCTTGTAGGCTGCATACTATGGATGATCCTCATAATATCCACAAACTCAGGTCGACAAAAGGAACTCCAAGAGAATTGAGGTACTGTGAGCTCACACTGTTCTATGATGTCACCCTTAGAGATTGCAGGACACAAGTCTGCCCTGATGTTGGCCACTTTAATTGCAAAGTAACAAGCAAGCTCCTCGCACTCTAATTGCAAAAAGACTTTTCGAACTTGCAGACAGGCTGGGTTGCACAATCTGTCTACAGTCCGAAACAGCTGAGCCGGTCGATTCTCAGTAACTGCAATCTCCCTGGACAGGAATTCTGCCTTCTTATGGGTGATTGCAGATTGATAGATAGAATAATGTTCCATCAATCTAAGGTGGTCGGCTTCAAGAGCGGACTTGCACCAACAATGCTCTAACCTTTGCCCCTGTCTCCTTATCTCCCTCAGTGTCCCATCAGACCAAGGGGACCTGGAGTGAAGGGATAGGGGGCGCTAACGAACCGGAGCAATAAGATCCAGGGCAGCCATAATGGCCACATTATAGGCCGACACCAGTGTCTCTGGATTACTGCTCGCCAACACGGGGGATGATAGGTCAAGGACTGCCGCAAGGCCTTGTGAAGTAATATTCCGTAATGGGCGGTACCTGACCATCTCCACAGGGGAAGGCCTTCTCAGGGGGTTGCAAAAATGGAACCTTATGGTGTAGTGGTCAGACCAGGTGACTGGTTCCACCTCCATGTCAGATGCATCAATCCCTAAGAGGAAGACTAAGTCCAGAGAGTGTCCAGATTTATGTGTAGCAGTGGAAACTACCTGTGTAAGGCCCAAAGAAGACATTAATTGGAGGAAGTGATTACCAAATTGTGAGAGTTCATCGTCGACCCAGGCATTGAAGTCACACAGAACCATCAATCGGATCCTCTCTCCGTCCCCATTTGAGAGTACCAGGTCTGAGATTGCTTCCTCCCGACTGGTTTCAACACTAGCTGTCTGAGGCATGCCCCTGAAGGGCATCGAGAATGGCCCTGCTCTTGGATGTGGCTGCAGCAAAGATGCTCCAGTTAACATCTGGCATATTCAGGTCCCCCATCAGCAATATCTCCCCTTTCTCTGTCATCCTAAGGATGCCTTCTATCATTTCCTTGTCCATTTCCTCCCCCTGAGACGGGGGTCTGTATACAACCCCTGTGTGAATTGTGGTGCCATTTCCAGTCTCCAGGGTGACCCACAGTGCCTCCTCTCCTCCCTGTTTACCATTTAGTTCCGTTGCTTTTATCTCTTCCCTTACATAGAGAGCTACTCCTCCTCCTCCTCTTCTACCCTCTCTGTCCCTCCTGTAGATTGTGTACCCTGGTATGTTGACATCCCAGTCATGGTTCTCTGTGTGTCATGTTTCTGTGACTGCCATGATATCCAGGCATCCCTCTTCCATCAAGGCCACCAGTTCAGGGAGCTTGTTACTTAGACTACGAGCATTAGTACTTATTACCCTCCATTTTTTGATGGCCTTACCTTTTTTTACCCCATCCCTGTCCTTACTGCCATTGTCTTTTTCTCCATTTACCCCTGCCCTTCTCCCTATCAACTGCTCTGTCTTGGTGTTTAACTCACTAACTACCCAATATATGTTTGTTTATGATGAACACACAAAATGACAAAGGTTACTGTACAAGTATTGCATCATCCAGTGTAATGCTTCAGGTAAGACAAATAATAGATTCAGCATGTAAACACAAATTTAACATTCCATATCTGTTAACAACTCACAAGTATCAGTTATAGGAACATAAGAACATACGACAAATGCCAGCAGTTTCAGACCATATAGTCTCTCAAGTGGCAGCTATCTGTCCATTGTGCCACAGTTGCCCCCCTCCCCTACCTGTACATCTGATTTCTCGTGCTTATTTGCTGCTGCCACACCCCCTCCCCAGCATCCCACCTGCAGTGACCTTCCCCTAACCTTGTCCCACCCCTTCTTAAATTTCCCCAGCAACCTTAAGGATACCACCTTCTCTGGCAGTGCGTTCCACATTGTCACCACCCTTTCTATGAAATAGTTCCTCCTCACTCCCCTCCTGAATCTTCAACCCTCCAATTTTAGACTGTGCCCCCAAATGTCCCTCCCTCCTTTTACTCTAAAAATTCCATCCGTACTAACTGTATTTGTGCCCCCTTATATATTTGAAGATTTTAATCATATCCGCCTTTCTCTCTCCTACCCTCCAGGTAGTACACGTTGAGCTCCTTCAGTCTTTCCTTGTAGGGTTTGTCCTCCATTCCAAGGATCATCCTGGTTGCTCTGTGCTGGACCCCCTCTAGTAGTCTGACATTCGTCTTTAAGTAGGGGCACCAGAACTGCATGCAGTACTCCAGGTACGGTCTCAACAGTGACCTGTACAGCGGTAGGATGACCTCCTTTCTCCAGGAGGTGAGTCCTCTGGCAATAACACCCCAGCATCTTATTAGCTTTAGCTGTTGCCTTCCAACACTGTGCTGAATGGTTCATTTGACCTGTGACTAACACCACAAGATTCTTATCCTCCTCTGTATTGGATAACTGACCTCCTCCAGCTAGTAACAATTCCTTGGGTTTCTGGCTCCCATGTGCATGACTTTGCACTTCTTTGCATTGAACCCTAGCTGCCATGTGTCTGATCAGCACTCAAATTTAGCCAGCTCCTCCTGTAGTTCTAGTCCCCCCCCCCATGTCATCCACCAACTCACCGATCTTTATGTCATCAGCAAAAAGGATGATCTTATTCCTAACCCCATCTGAGATGTCAGCAATGAAGATGCTAAACAACACAGGACCCAGTACTAAGCCTTATGGAACCCAGCTAGTTATAGCTCTGGAAGTTGCGAGATCGCCCCTCTCACACAGAACTACCCTCTGCTGCCTGTTCCATAGCCGGTTCTTGACCCACTCCACCAGCTTCTCCCCTGCTCCCAGGTGACCCGTTTGCTAATCAACCTTCTATGTGGTACCAAATCAAAAGCCTTGTTGAAGTCCAAATGCAGTACATCCACCACCTGGTCCCTGTTGAGTGCCCTAGTCATCCAATCATAAAAGTCAACCAGGTTGGTCTGACAGGATCTGCCTGATACAAACACATGCTGCCTTTCATTCTGGAGACCATTCTCCTCCAGAAAGGTTACTAACCTCTCTTTGAGGATAATCTCCGTTAACTTCCCCACAACGGAGGTAAGGCTGACTGGTCTATAGTTACCTGGTTCATCCTTAGGCCCACTCTTATGGATGGGCACCACATGCACCATTCTCCAGTCCTGGGGCATGCAACTAGCCCCCAGAGAGGTGTTGAAGAAGTCTGCCAACACCTCTGCCAACCCCTTCAGAACCCTGGGGTTTAAGCAGTCTGGGCCTGGTGCCTTATCCACCTGCAGGGCCCTAAGGCCTTCCAACACTCTACTTACTGGGATTTCCCCATCTGTTAACTCTGCACCCCCTGTGCCCACCCCTCCTATCCCCTGCTGCATTGCCCATGCTTCCTCTGGTAGAGACAGAACAGAAGTAGTCAGTAAGTGCATCTGCCTGCACCATCGCCTTTTCTGCCCACCCTCCATCTTTTTTGAACCTACCAATCTGATTCTTGCAGCTTCTTCTCCTCTCCCTTAGGTTCTTGAAGAAATCCTTCTCCCCTTCTCTAATCCTCTGTGCCAGACTAAGATCCCTTGATTGCTTGGCTGCACTGACAGCTCTGCTCGCCTGTCTTGATATCTTCATGTACACCTCCCTATCCTCCTCCCATTTGATTCTCATATATCTTCTGAAGGTAGCTCTTTATTCCCCCCCCCACCACCACATTCCTGCTTAACCAGCTTGGCCTTTTGGACCTGGCCTCTTTGCTTTGGATCTTTGTACGTGAGTTAGAGGCCTCCGCTAGCCCCTGCTTGATAAAAAGTCCACCATCTTTGTCCTGGTTCTGACTGCCTCCTTACCCATATTAAGTGAGAACCATACTGTCTGGCGGTCTCTTCCTGCCAGGGGATCCTTCACCTCCAATTCCCGGAAGTGTTCCCCATTTGCCAGCACAAGTTCCAGTTTGTTTCCTTCCCTGATTGGCTCCCTTACCATCTGTATCTGAAAGCTGTCCTGGAATGTCTCCAGGAAGACCTGTTCCCTGACAGTTGAGGTAACTGGGGTGCTCCAGTTGACCCCAGGCAGATTGAAGCCCCCTAATATCTCAGTGTTACCCTTCACACTGACCCTCCTTATCTACTCTCCCAACTTCCTATCAATATCTTTAGTTTGAGAAGGTGTCCTATACACCACCCCCAACCTAACCTTCCTGCCCTTCGAGTCTTGGATCTGTACCCATAAGGCCTCTGCCCTGCCCTCCTCCTCCATGCTACATAGTATCCCTTCCCTTACATACATAACCACCCCTTGCCCTTTCCCTTTTTCCCCGGTCCCAATGGTATAGCTTGTACCCAGGGATTACCAGGTCCTAGTTCTGGTATTGGGTGGCCCATGTCTCAATGATGGTAGCCATGTCCACCTCACCTTTTGCCATCATTCCTGCAACTCTCCTGGCTTGTTACCCAGGCTCCTTGCATTCAAGGAAACCACTCTCCAGTGCATTCCCCACCCTTCCTTACCCATCCATCCTCCTTTACCACTTCCCCTATTTGAATTCCCCTCCATCCCCTTCTTACTGGCTGGGGGGGCCTGTCAGACTCCCTGGCTCGGAGACAGTGTTTGTCACTCAGCCCTTTGCCTCACCCTTACTTAGTTTAAATTAATTCTGGTTGCTATGTACTTCCCCAGCCTTTGCTTTAGGACCCCTGTTCTTCCCTACTCAGATGTCACCTGACTGGGGAACACGGGGTCTTGTTTTCCTATATTCCATCCCAACCCCCTACCCCACCAGACCATACCCCATGGACTGGCACCATGTCCACAGCTATGTGTTAAACTCCACTATCCTCTGCTTCCTGACTGCCCTTGCCCTAGGTTCTGGGAGAACTTCTGAGAAAGCAACTAAGTGTCCTGCTTTTTCTCACAGCCTACCCACATCCCAGAACCTCTCCTGCACCTCTTTGACCCTGCTTTCTTCTAGGTCATTTGTGCCCAGGTGTAACACAATGTGAGATTTCTCCCTTTCCCTCCCCACACTTAAGAATAAACTGCCCCACCCTTCCTGCAATCATGCCTGGCATACATTCTATCCATATGCAGATTTTCCTGTTGCTCTTGCCTCCCCATCTTACCCCTTTCAGTATTAAGTCACCCAGAATTATGACTCTACTTCCATTTTCTTGCTCTCCTCCTGGATGTTTCCCATTTTTCTGGTCACAGTCTGGATCTCTGTCTTCATTTCCCATGTCTCTGTTCCCCCTTGACTCACATGCCCCCTGCCTCACTACTGTACCTGGACCAATATCTTCCCCCATACCATTTCCCACCTGTTCCCCCTTCCGCCCTTTGAATCAGCCTCCCCACCAACTGCCTTAGCTTCTCCACTTCTACCGTTACACACCAATGCCCTGATCCCACTTGCTTTCAGACTGCTAAACCCCACATCTTTTTTACTACACACTTCCCTTACTACTTCTGTGAGCTCCCCTCCACCAGATCTTCCAGGCTAGCCAGCACCAAGAACCTGTTCCTCATCTTGGTACTGTGACTTCCATTCCTGCTCTGTTCTAGGTCTTGTTCTCCCCCTATTCTTGACCCATCATCCACTTTCCTGACTCTGTTTCCATTGGCTCCTGAGGAGACATTGATTTTGGTCCAATAAACCCCCCACCCTGCTCAGCTCTGAATCTGCCAGCTATGCCATCTGAGGGAGCTCTTCTTTGGTCCCTGGGCCCCCAGATGGTCCCTCCAGCCCTACCCTCCCTCTCCCCTCAGCTCCCTTCTTAGCCATTCAATCTCATCCCTGGGCTGCTCAAGCTGCCAGCATGCCAATCACCCCATCCCTCTACACAATCCCTAAGAAAATGGCTGCCCCACATCCATTGTAGCTTACCCTTCCTGCCTCCCCTTTTGCATTTCTTCTAAGCAACCTCCCCTCCCATGCCCCTCTCCATGAATCCTGCCTGCTATAGACTCTGGGACCCTCCGTCCTACAAGGTATCTCAATTAAGTCCTCCCAGCTGCACTCTTACCACAGCAATGCTTTGCCTTTAATTTTTTTTGTCCTGTTTTATGATATACTCTCCTCTATGATTGTGGGCCTGAGCTGTCCTGCTAGGAACAGTGTAATGTTAACTACCACAAATATCACTGTTTGGGATATGGTTATCAACCACAAATATCACTGTTTGGGATATGGTTATCAGCCACAAATATCACTGTCTGGGTTACAGTTCAGTATAGATGTGCACATTTTTAAATATAGTTATATATCCTTGCTCTGAGCAATGATATATTTGAAGCACATTCTGTAGCTCAATACATTGTCAATGGTCCAGCAATTTATTGATGATGTTTTTAAATTTAGTTGGATTATGGGATGGATAGATAAGTGTATGCTCCCAGCTGTATATTGCGTATTTTTGTATTTTCCTAATGTTCTGTATGAAATGTAAGTTTTTATACAGTGCAGCACCCAGAGTCCATGGAGATGGGTGCTATAAAAATAAAGTATCTATCTATCTATCTATCTATCTATCTATCTATCTATCTATCGACATTAAAGGGGAATTATCATCTACAGGATTTCCTGATGTCTGAAAGACCATAAAAAGCTAATCTGAGTGAGTCATTGTGTTTATCTGTGAGTCTTTGGAGTCCAGAGTTATTCATATGCAAATCAGTCTGTAATTAAGGGCTGGGGGCAGCCATGTGTTTGAGGCTTCTGACAGAAAATTATGTCACCAAGGATCTTGGCCCTTCTTTGACTGTAGATAAACCAACAGGTTAAGTAGGACATTGTCTGTTTTATTAAGTGTGTTATAAATTGTTATCACAACACTTTCTATATTTATAACAATTGTTTTGTATGTGGGTTGACCTCTTTTGAGAACCATAGTGTTTTTTTTCCTTTGTTTTGTTTATATGCTTCACTCAAAGGCTTGTTGCTTCTGTGATGGCAGTTTTGATTTTTCCCTATTGTTCCTCCACCCTTAGTGCTAGTGCACTCCTTAGGCACTTTTCCATTCTGACAAAGTCAGCCCTCCAAAAGTCCAGTACCCTTGCTTTTGTATGGCTTGACTCTATGACTGTGTTTATTGTGAATCACACTGTCTTGTGGCCGCTTGTTCCCAGATTGCTACCCACTTCTAAAATCGAGATCATCTCACAGTCCCTGTTTGAGAGTACTATGTCTAAGACTGCTCCCTCCTGAGTGGGTTCCAATACTAGTTGCCTGAGGCATGCCCCTGTAGGGCATCGAGAATGACTCTGCTTGGATGTGGCTACAGCAAATGTGCTCCAGTTAACATCTGGCATATTATAGATTTGTGTAATGGGATAATATGGGCTGTCTTCAAAAGGAGTGGGACTTCAGACTCTAAGATGGAGAGACTGAAGACATGCATGATTGGTGCCGTAAGTACCCAATGTCCCAGTTTAAAAAAAAAAAAGGGGGGGTGCAGCCTGTCAGCACCTGCACATTTTCTGTGATCTAAAGCTAAAAGAAGGTGCTCCACATCTTTGAAGGTAACCTGTTGGAAGGTGAAGGTGTGCAGACTAGCAGTTGGCAGGTCTGGCAGGGGGGTGGTTGGGATGGTTGGAGTTGTGGTGACAGCTACATTGAAACCATTACCAACTGAGGCAAAGGGCCTATTTAATTCTTCTAAAATTGAAGGTTTACCAGAAAATAGCTGTGTCCCAACCAGCAGCTGTTTTAGTAAAGAAGGTGTGGCAGGATTGTCACTCAGGCTTTTGACGGCCTTCCAGAATCCAACGGGGTTGTGTTTATTAGCATTCAGTACCTCTTTGTAATGGTCGGATTTAGCTGCAAGAATTAAAGTGGTGCATCTATTTCTTGCATGTCAAAAGGGTTGCCAAGCTGAGTCAGTTTTAGTGGCAGGAGTTGTCGCCCATAGTTTATCCCATTCTTTTAGGGCAATTTTTAATCCCTTAGTGAACCAGGGTGACAGCTTTTTCTTAGCTCTGCACCACACCTAGGGGGCTAGTTGATCTATGACTCCAGTGACTTGCTCCAGGAAGAAGTCACGGGCTACCTGATGCAAGGAGGATAGAAAAATTTATTGCCAGTTGATGACTGCCAACTCCCACTGCTTACAACTTGCTTCCCTCCTGTTCGTACTTGACCTCCACTTGGTGCAGGCAGGGTCCCCAGCATTCTGGAGGGTCAGACCCTGGCAGAACCTTCTCCTCCACCTTGCCTTCCCTTCCTCCAATCCCCCTTTCCACCCCCCGCTGTCTGCCTATATCCCCCCCCACCACCTCCCCTCCTTCCTAGCCGTAGTTATTGGCTAACCCTAATCTCTAATGCACTTATAATCAACCTTGCACTTTTGTTACACCTTGCAAATTTCATTCTATCTGTGTCCTTTCTCGCAGTCTTGCCCTAGTTCAACCTCCTTGTATTCTATCCAGCTATTTTCTAACTACAAAACTATGTCCCACCAAGTGTTGCCAAAGATATTTGTGCTATCGTATCTATCTAGTTCGACTGTTAGCATTGTATCTCTTTAGTTCATACCTGTTAACATGCCTCCTTTTCATTACTTCTGTATAGTCTGCTCACTTTATTGAATATTTTCAAATTGTATATCTATATTGTGTACCAAATCTCTGTATACTATCCTCGTGTTCCCCTATCCCCAGGTCGCACCGGGAGACGAGCAACTTGTTGCTCAGCGTGCTGTCCTGGTGAAACATTTCAATAAATAAATAAAAATAAAATGTTTGGACATATGTGTGTGGGTGAAATGTGCAAAGGTCCTTTTCTGTATGTATAGTAGCAGGTGTTTCCCTCCGGTTTGAGTACATCTCTAACACAAGCAATTAGGTTGTGGTCACTAAAGACATTGTCAAATATGGAAGTCATAATTATCCTTTGTGGTCTGTTGGTAAGGATGACATCAAGCAGGGATGAGTTTATGTGTTTTTTTGGTTCTGACATGTGCATTCAGTGACAAGCTGCAAGAAGTCCAATTTGTCACACAAATTTTGCAGTGCAGCTGCCTTTTCAGTAAGCCAATCACAATTCAAATCACTCATTACTATAATTTTGTTATTTCGGATGGAGGCTGTGTCCTATAAGAATTGTAGTATAGCAGACCCACCAAAGGGGGGCCTATAGCATCCAGTAATGGTGAGGCTTTCAGCCTTTGAGAAGGAGATGGAGATAGCCAGACCCTCGTACTCTAAGGGTAAGGTCGCGGATATGAGTAGTGAGGTGGAGAATTTATTTTTGCAGATGATCGCTCCCTTATCTATATATGTACAGTATCTATATAGAAACATAGAAATTGTTGGCAGAGAAGGACCGCTAGGCCCATCCAGTCTGCCCATAGGCCCTATACATTGTATGTGGCCACTGACCCTATGTGATCAATGGCTTTTTATCACTCCCTCCCCTCTCAGGCTTCCCTTGTGCCTATCCCAAGCATGCTTAAATGCCTCCACTGTGCTTGCCCTCACTGCCTCCTGTGGCAGGCTATTCCATGTGTCGACTACCCTTTCTGTGTAGAAAAACTGCCTCACATTACCTCTTAATCTACCCCCTTCCAATTTCATATTGTGCCCCCTTATTCTAATACTTTTTCTATATTGGAAAAGCTGCCCTGCCTGCAACTTGTTTATGCCCTTGAGGTACTTGAAAGTTTCAATTATGTCCCCCTGCTGTCTTCTCTCATCCAGTGAGTACACACTGAGGTCTCTTAGTCTCTCCTCATATGTTTTATGGTGTAAGCCCTGCACCATCTTTGTTGTCCTTCTCTGGATAGTCTCCACCTTATCTATGTCCTTGCTCAGGTGTAGCCTCCAGAACTGCATGCAGTACTCCAGGTGAGGCCTTACCAATGTTTTATACAATGGCATCCCCACCTCCCGCCTCCTGCTTGTGATACCCCTGCCTATGCACCCCAGCATACCACTGGCCCTCCCTGCCACCTTTGTACACTGCTTTGATACCTTAAGTTCATCAGAGATGATGAACCCTAGGTCCCTTTCCTCTTTGGTGACAGTCAGCTCCTCCCTCCCAACCTGTAGCTCTCCCCAGAGTTCCCTCTACCCAGGTGCATTATTTTGCACTTCTTTACATTGAAGCTCAGTTGCCACATCTCTGACCATCTTTCAAGTTTCTCCAGGTCCCTCTTCATTTTTTGCATCCCTTCTGGAGTATCCACCCTGTTGCAGATCTTGGTGTCATCTGCAAACAGGCAGACCTTTCCTTCTAGCTCCACTGCAATGTCACCAACGAAGACATTAAACCGGACTGGTCCTAGTACTGATCCCTGTGGTACCCTACTGGTTACCCCCCTCCCTGAATTGTACCCCATTTACCACCACCCTCTGTCTCCTGTCTGTTAACCAGTTCCTAACCCAGTTCACCACCTTGTCTTCCATGCCCAGACTACCCATCTTGTTAATCAGCCTTTTATGTGGAATGGTGTCAAAGGCTTTGCTGAAATCCAGGTAGACAACGTCTACTGCCCCTCTCTGATTAAGTTCCTTGGTCACCAATAAAAAAAATGATTAGATTCATTTGACATGACCTTCCTGTTGTGAATCCATGTTGCCTCAGAGCCTAAGCACCACTGGATTCCAAATGTGCCACTGTCCTTTCTTTCAGCAGTGTCTCCATGATCTTTCCCACTATCTATATCTATCTATCTATCTATCTATATTGATATCAATGTCTATATCTATATCTATATCCATATATCTATATCTATATCTATATCTATATCTATATTTATATATATCCGTATCTGTAACCATATCCATATCTTTATCTGTATATATGTTGCAGAAAGCTTCATTAATAGAAACACAGAAGTTCTTGGCAGAAAAGGACTGCCAGGCCCATCCAGTCAGCCTGTTTTCCCTACCTGTAATGGCAGCCAGTGCCAATAGTTGGTCACCTGCTTAAGCCATTCCTTCTCATTTCTATGGCCCCCTTATTCCTATCCCATGCATGTTTGAATCCCGCCACAGTGTTCACTCCCACTACCCCCTGGGGCATGCCATTTCGTGCATCCATCACCCTTTCAGTGAAAAAGAACTTCCTCCCATTACCCCTTATACGGCCCCTCTAATCTCAAGTCATGCCCCTTGTTCTAGTACTCTTTTTATACTGAAAGATGTGTTCCCCTTTCACCTTATTTATGCCCTTGAGGTACTCGAACATTTCAATAATGTCCCCTCGTTCCCTCCTCTGTTCCATTGTGTACATATTAGGGTCCTTTAGCCTATCCTCGTATTTCTTATGTTGTAATCCCTGCACCATCTTAGTTGCCCTCCTCTGCACCTTCTCCATCCTGTGTATGCTTTTATAAAGGTGTGGTCTCCAGAACTGCACACAGTATTCCAGATGAAGCCTCACCAGTGTTTTGTACAGGGGAACTAGTACCTCCCTCCTACGGCTTGTGATACCCCTTCCTATGCTCCCCAACATCCCACTGACCTTCCCCACCGCCTTTCCTGCCTGCTTGGTGGCCTTCAGGTCATCTGTGATAATGACCCCCAGGTCTCTTTCCTCCTTGGTGACTGACAACAGCCCCCCCCCCCAAATCTTGTACTTCTCTCTCAGGTTTCCACTCCCCATGTGCATGATCTTACATTTTTTAGCACTGAATTTCAGTTACCATACCTCAGACAATCTTTCTAACTTCTCTAGGTCTTTCTTCATTTTTTTTCATATCGACAGTGTTTCTCTCCCCATGGCTCATGTCTGCCATCATCCGGCCACCATCATCTGCACCTCACATGGTACCCGGTGGCTCACTCGTACAGGGCTAGCATGCAGTGCCCATGGCGGGGACCCCCAATCCCAGGCAGCGGGACCTGGATCTAATACCCAGATGTGATTCCAGTCGGGTCTGTGTGTGAGCAGAGGAACGGCCATCAAGCCGCCATGACCGACTGCCATTTTCCACTGAATTTTCTCCCCTTAGGAGTATGGACGTGCAATGATGTCTATGCACAACATGCAGATGTTCACCGTACTCCTCCCTCTAGATACATCATGACTGTAGTATCCCCGATCTCCATTGGGGGCCGCTGCAGCAAAGTGCAAGCCCAGAACCCACCCCACGGAGAGGAGAGGAGTCTACAGACACTCAATCCACTCCCTTCCAGCCAACCCGATAACCTGGGCTTGTTTCCGAACCCGGGTCGCCAGCGTAGCACGAGGTGTGATGTCCAGTGCCTCAGTGCCACCAGGCCGATCTTTTCTCATTTTTACCACTTGGTCTGGTGTATTAACACTGTTGCATATTTTGGTGTCATCTACAAACAGGCAAACCTTCCCCTCCAGCCCTTCTGCAGTGTCACTGATAAAGACATTGAAGAGGACTGGCCCCAAAACTGAAACCTGGGGTACTCCAATGGTCACCTCCATTTCCTCAGACTGGGTTCCATTTACTATTACCTTCTGTCCCTGAATCAGTTACTAACCCAGTTCACCACCTTGTGGACAACCCCAGACAACTCAGCTTGTTGACCAGTCTTCTATGTGAAACATAGAAAAATAAAATTTGATGGCAGATAAGGACTGCTTGGCCCACCTAGTCTGCCAATTTTTCTACCTAATGGATAAGCTGCAGATCCTAGTTAACCAACAGCCTACTTCCTCCTACCCCCCACTAGGACTGCCATATGTCTGTCCCATGCGTTCTTGAATTTCCCCACTGTTCCTGACTCCACGACCTCCTCAGGAAGGCTGTTCCATACATCCACAACCCTCTCCATGAAAAAATACTTCCAATTATTACCTCTGAGCCACCCCCCCTCGATCTTCAAATTGTGCCCCCTTGTTCTTGCACATCTCTTTTTCTGAAAGATGCTACCCTCTTGGACTTTGTTGATTACCCTGAGGTACTTGAAAGTTTCTATCATGTCCCCCTATCTCTTTCTTCCTCAAGGGTATACATATTAAGCTCCTTTAGTCTCTCTTCGTATGTCTTCTGGTGCAGACCCTGCATCATTTTGGTTGCCCTCCTCTGGACAGCCTCCACTCTGTCTATGTCTTTGCGGAGATGGGGTCTCCAGAACTGCACACAGTACTCCAGATGGGGTCTCACCAACTGTCTGTACAGAAGGATAATAACTTCCTGTTTTCTACTGGTGATGCCTCTTCCTATGCATCCCACTATCCCCCCAGCCTTCCTTACTGCCTTCTCACATTGCTTGCCCACCTTTAGGTCATCTGATATAATTACACCCAGGTCCCTTTCCATTTTTATTATTGTCAGTATCTCACCCCCCATTGTGAACTCTTCCCCTGGGTTTTTGTTTCCCATGTACATTACCTTGCACTTCTTTGTGTTGATCTAAGCTGCCATATATTTGACCATTCCTCCTACCTTGCCAAGTCCCTTCTCATCCTTTCCACTCCATCTTGTGTATCAATCCTGTTGCAGATCTTTGTGTCGTCTGCAAAGAGACATATTTTTCCTTCCGGTTCCTCTGCAATGTCACTTATAAAGACATTAAGGACCGGTCCCAGTACTGAACCCTGCGGTACCCCACTAGCAACCATCCTTTCTTCACTGTGTACTCCATTTACTACTACCCTTTGCATCCTGTTGTCTAGCCAATCTTTTATCTAGGCTGCCACCTTGGGACCTACTCCAAGGCTGGCTAACTTTTTTATTAATCTTTTGTGTGGGACTGTATCAAATGCCTTGCTGAAATCTAGGTAGGCCATGTCCACAGCCCCTCCCTGGTCTACTACTTTGGTCACCCAGTCAAAGAAATCTATTAGATTCGTCTGACACGACCTTCCCGCTGTGAATCCATGTGGAACGGTATTGAAGGCTTTGCTGAAATCTAGGCAGGTGACATCCACTGCTCACCCTTGATCATCTACCTTTGTGACCCAGTCAAATAAATCAATTAGAGTTGTTTGACAGGATGTTCTGGGTGTGAATCTATGTTGCCTCAGATCCTGTTCCCCCATGGATTCCACAGTTCATTCCTTAAGGAGTGTCTCCCTGATCTCACTCACCACTGACGTGAGACTTACTGGCCTGTAGTTCCCTTTCTCCTCTTTGTTGCTGCTGTTGTGAGGAGGGACCACCTGTGCCCTCCTCCAGTCCTCAAGGACTACGCCAGTGTTTAGGGATTGCAGTGAACAGGACTGACAGTGGGTTTGCCAGCTCCATTTTTAGTTCTTTCAGGATCCTGGGATGTATGCCATCCGGACCCATAGCTTTGTCCATTTTTAGTTTTGAAAGCTCTTTTAGTACCCTGTCCTCTGTCAAAGGACTGGTGTCCACCCCCCCCCCCATGCCTATCCTGTCTAACCGTGGCATGGTCCTTGTCCCATCCCTTCCACTATAAAGACTGAGCAAAAATATTTGTTCAGAATTGACGTCTTGTCCGGATCTTCCTCTACAGTCTCTCACTTCCAAATTGTAATTGAAATGTAATTTCTTCTCAAGAGTTGCCACAAGTTTATTTATGTTTGTAACTATTTTTAACACATTGCTTAGCTATGTCTCTGTATAGTCCTACACAATGTGTTCCACCTCCTTACTGTTGTATGTACTCAGCGGTCATAGTTTTACCTGATGTATGTATTTTGGCTGTTTCTCTGTTCCCCTTCCCTCAGGACGCACCTAGAATTGAGTAGTACTCTGCTCAATGTGCCCACCTGGCAAAACTTTTAAATAAATAAATAAACTTCTCCCCCTAAGTCTAGCCATGCTTCTCTTGCATCTCTTCCCTCACTAATGTACCTGTACAATGTCCTATCCCCTTTCCTAACTGACTGAACTAATCTTTTCTCCATTTGCACCTTTGCCCTCCTTACAGCTTTTCCTGCTTCTCTCCCCCCCTTTGCATCAATTGTATTTTCTGAAGCCCATCTTTTTGGCTCTTACCTTTACCGCTACAGTCCTGGAGAACCAACATGGCTTCCTCCTTCTCTTCCCTTTATTTCTCACCTTAACACATTTCTCTGTGACCCTAATAATGGACCCTTTAATGGGTGCCCATTGTTGCTCAACTCCCCCTTTAGTCTTTTTCTGTTTCGGGGTTTCTTTGATTCTTTTTTCCCATCTTACAAGAGTCAGCCCTTCTGAAATCTAAGATCTTTGCCTTTGTATGGCTTGCCTGTATCCCTCATCAGTTCAGGTTGCTGCAACAAAAGATGGGAGAGGAGGCATTAGGGTTTTACCCTAACGCCCCAAATCTGTCCCGCAGAGACTAGGAGGCATCAGGGGGAGTGACACTGGGGTCGTCAACCCTAATGCTCACCCATTTCCATTCTAAAATAAGCTGGGTGGATACAGTTTAGGAGAATGGGGTGAGCATTAGGGTTGATGACCCCAATGCCCCCCTCCAACACCTCCTGGTCTCAATGGATCAGGGGTGGGGTGTTAGGGTGAACCCCTAATGCCTCATTTCCCTACTTTTGTTGTGAGCAATCTTAACTGATGCATTAACAAAGTTTTTTTGCAACTAATTTCCTTACTTTTTGAGATAGTATAATAGTATCCTCAACATACTGTGTGAGCGCAGGGTCTCATATCACTCCACAGATGCGCATATGTTTGTAGCTGTGTAACATAGAAACATAGAACGTGTCAGCTGAGAAGAACTGCCAGGCCCACCCAGTCTGCCCATTTGGCTATCTGTAAGCTAGCCTAAGATGCTAGCTGTACTAGCTAACATTCCCCCTTCCCAGATCAATGCGACCCTTGTGTCTATCCCACGCTGCCTTAAATCCCGTCACTGTCTTCACCCCCACCACCTCTTCCAGGAGTCTATTCCAGCTGTCTACCACCCTCTCCGTGAAGAAGTACTTTCTAATGTTTCCTCTGAACCTACCTCTCTCTATCTGCGTATCATGGCCCATAGAAACATAGAATTTGATGGCAGATAAGGACCGCTTGGCCCACCTAGTCTGCCCATTTTCCTACCTAAGAGATAAGCTGCAGATCCTAGTTAACCAACAGCTTACTTCCTCTACCCCACAAGGACTGCCTTATGTCATCCCATGCATTCTTGAATTCCCCACTGTTCTTGACTCCACGACCTCCTCAGGGAGGCTGTTCCATGCATCCACAACCCTCTCTGTGAAAAATACTTCCTCACATTACCTGAGCGGCCCCTCTATCTTCAAATTGTACCCCTTGTTCTTGCACATCTCTTTTTGAAAGATGCTACCCTCTTGGACTTTGTTGATTCCCTTGAGGTACTTGAAAGTTTCTATTATGTCCCCTCTCTCCTTCTTTTCCTCAAGGGTATACATATTAAGCTCCTTTAGTCTTTCTTCGGATGTCTTCTGGTGCAGACCCTGCACCATTTTGGTTGCCCTCCTCTGGACAGCCTCCACTCTGTCTATGTCTTTGCGGAGGTGGGGTCTTCAGAACTGCACACAGTACTCCAGATGGGGTCTCACCAACTGTCTGTACAGAGGGATAACAACTTCCTGTTTTCTACTATTGATGCCTCTTCCTATGCATCCCATATCCCCCCAGCCTTCCTTACTGCCTTTGTTTTCAAGTGCCTCTTTAGCTGGAAAATGTCACACACAGGTACCCTGTTTATACCCCTGATGTATTTGAAGGTCTCAGTCATGTCCTCTCTCTCTCTCTCTCTTTCTCTCTCCCTTCTTTGCTCCAGAGAGTACTTGCTGAGGTCCTGCAGTCTGTCCTCATATGATAACTGACTAGGGTTGCCACCTATCCGGTTTTTGACCGGATAATCCATTTTTTAGGGTCCTTATCCGGTCATCCAGTTTTGATTAAATGCAGTCCAGTTTCTGGGCCATTTTGAGTGCTCATATACTGTTAAAACTGATGTATCAAATCATTCAACATTTTGGCTGCATTGCATGTCCAGGTTACAAAGACGTTTTGATATCATTCAGACCTGCCTTTGTTTGTAAAACCAGTCTGTCTGAGAGATGTAAAGTATGGCCATTAAGATCATTACCAGTAATTTAACCTAATCTTTTCCTCTCTGAATTGTAAGTATGGTCTTTTGCTGCTATGACAGGAAACAGCTTTTACATTTTTATGTGCTCTCATGTGTTTCTTTTTGTTTGTCCCATATTCTGGTATGTTTCTGACCCATTTTTGTTGAATTGATAATCTAGCTTTTATTGTCTTTATCACATTTGCTCTCATTTTTTGTATTACCTGAACATTCCATTATATTAGCTACACTTTTACAGGTCATTCAGATAAACAGCATGGAACGGTGTGTCTGAAATTGTGGAATGTCTTAGAAATATGAAAAGAAACAGCAGCACATGCTGAGGTAAAGGGGAACACAGTGCAGTATTAAGGGTCCAATAAGCACCAATAATTAAGTTATTAAAAATTGGTCAAAGCATCAGAATACATGACTGACATGGAAAGGAAAATGGGAGAGTGTTTAACAGGGGGTTGAGCAATAAGCTGTGGATGAGCTTGGCACATCCAGCAGACCTGAGTTTGATTCCCACAGCCTTCACTTACATACTGTGTGGCCCTGAGCAAGTCACTTAACCTTCCTGTGCTCCTGGGTCACTCCTGTAAAATGGGCTATGTGGCCTATGGGAGTTAACCTGGTTGACAAAGAATAAAACTAAATAACTGAATAAATAAATAACAGTATAAAAATGATTTCCTATCACTAGTAATGTCTATTTTGACATTACAAATGGCTTTGGAGGGGGAGCGATATACTCACCAGTCATAAAAAGGGGGTAGAGCCAGAGGCGGAGTTCACCCTCCTCTGGAGCCGCTCCACCCTATTCACATCCTTCTTGAGCTGTGGTCTCCAAAACTGGACCCCATACTCAAGGAGTGGCTTACCAGCTGCCTATACAAGGCATTATGACTTCCCTCTTCCTGCTAGTGATCCCACTACCAATACATCCCAGAATCCTTCTGGACCTCGCCACTGCCCTCTCACACTGCTTTGCCACCTTGAGGTCCCATGAAATGATTATACCGAGGCCCCTTCCAGCTCTGTTTCATCTAGGACTTGCCCTCCCCATCCAGTATTCACCCCTGTTTTTTTTTGCTAAGTGCATGATCTTGCACTTTTTGTGAAGGACAGCTGCCACTCCCTGGGCCACTCCTCCAATTTTCACAGATCACTACGCATTCTTTCAACCCCTTCTGGGGTATCAACTCTATTGCAGAGTTTTGCATCATCTGCGAATAGACATATCTTTCCCTCCAGTCCTTCAGCTATGTCCCCTATAAAGATGTTAAACATGAGTGGCCCTAACACTGACCCCTGAGGCACCCTACTGGTAACCAAGCTCTCCCTAGAAGGTACCCTGTTTATATTACTCTTTGTCTCCTACCCCTAGCCAGATTTGCACCCACCTCACTACTACAGGCCCCAGCCCAAGGCACCTCATTTTGTGTAAGAGCCTTCTGTGCAGCATGGAATCAAACCCTTTCCTAAAGTCAAGGTACACAATATCCACCGTTCTCCCATGATCCACCACCTTGGTGATCCAATCAAAGATCTCCCATTAAGTTTGTTTGACACGATCTGCCCTCTGTGAACTCGTGTTGCCAATGGTCCTGCAGGTCATTGGCTTCAAGGTAGTTAGTCATTCTCTTTTTTAGTAGTTTTTCCATGAGCTTGCCCACATCTGATGTCAAACTCACCAGCCTGTAATTGCCTACCTCCTCCTTGTCCCCACCCTTGTGTAGGGGAACCACATCCGCCCTTTTCCAGTCATTTGGCACTTCTCTTGTTTCCAAGGATTTGTTGAAAAGACTAGTAAGTAGTTCCGCTAGTACTTTACTGAGCTCCCTCAGTACTCTGGGGTGCACCCCATCAGGGCCCATGGGCTTGTCCACCTTCAGCCCCTCTAGTTCCCTCAGGACTTCATCACCTTGGACTGGACTGGAGTCCACCACCCCCCACCACCACTCCTTTTTCCCTGATTTGCCTATCCTTCCCTTTTTCCTCTATCGTGAACACAGAACAGAAATAGTTGTTTAACATGTCAGCCATCTCATTGTCATCCTCCACCAACCCCCATCCTTGTCTTTCAGCCTGACTGTCCCCCCCCACCTCAATTTGCTCCTCTCACTCACATACTGGAAAAAAGTTTTATCTCCTTCCTTGACTGATTTAGCTATTTTCTCCTCTGTCCTTGCCTTTGCCCTCCTGACCTCCAGTCCTGCTTCCCTCTGCTTTTCCTGGTATATGGCTCTGTCCTCCTCCCTCAGCATCTGCTTGTATCTCTTAAATGCCCACCTCTTATCCCTGACCTTTTCCGCTACTTCTCTGCTATACCATAGTGGCTTCTTTTTTTTCCTGTTTTTACTGACCCGCCTGACACAGACATTGGTGGCATCTAGTATGGCCCTTTTAATTATAGCCCACATGTCCTCCACCCCTGACAGTTTTCCCACTCCTGACAATGTTTTCTGTAGGCGATCGCCCATCTTCCTAAAGTCATGCACTTTCACCTTGGATTGATGACCCTCAGCTGTAGTTTTCACCATGAACCAAATGGTGCTGTGGTCATTCGTGCCAAGATTCTCGCCCACAGATATCCCTCCCACTCTATCCCCATTTGTAAGAATCAGGTCCAGGATCGATCCTTCCCTGGTCGGTTCCCTAACAAGCTGCCTCATGAGTGCCCCCTGTAGGGAGTCAACAATATTCTTACTCCCGGTAGATGCTGCTGATGGGGTGCCCCATTCCACATCTGGCAAGTTGAAATCCCCAGTCGCAGCACCTCCCCCTGTTCGTCATCCTCTGAGTTTTTTCCAGCATTGCCTTGTCCAAATCTCCTTCCTGCGCTAGCGATCTGTATACTACTCCAGTGGGTATAACTTCCCCTTTTTCTGTTTCCAGTGATACCCATATAGCTTCAGTCCCCGCATCTGCCCTGTAGTTCTGTGGCTTTTATGTGTTCCTTTGCATATAGTGCCACCCTTCCTTTCTGTCCTTCCTGAATAGTATGTACCCTGGTACTATCGTCTCATTCCTGGCCATCGTGCCCCCATGTCTTTGTAATTACCATGAAGTCCAGGTCTGCCTCAGCCGTGACCACTGCCAAATCCAGGATTTTATTCCCTAGGCTCCTGGCATTGGTGCACATGGCTCTCCATACAACGGTCTTATTCTTCTACCCCCTTGTACTTTTGCCCCCCCTCCTCGCCCCTAGATGCTCCCCTTCTTTCTCCTTGCAGATGCCTTTACTTTCCCCACTACTCTCACCTCAGTCTTTACTTTTTTGCCACCTTGGTGCCTCTAACCACCGGTGCCACCCCTTGTTGCTGGAATGATGACCCCCCCTCTCGCCGGTAACCATCTGATGCTCCTAGTCATGTTATGGTGTTTGTGTGAACTTCAAATTTTTGTGCTAGCACACTAACCCCTTCCCTCGATAAGTGAAGACTGTTCCCCTTGGAAAACATCCTTTCCCAGAAATCATCCCAGTTGCCGACAAAATGGTACCCTCTAGACTGGCACCACGCCTTCATCCAGTTGTTTAGTTCTGTGATCTCGGCCTACCTAATTCTACCCCCCCCACACACACACAGGCAGTACTTCTGAGAAGGCCAGCGATGCCACCCTACTCTCCAGACTATCTGCCAGCTGCCCCAGGCTGTTTTTGCCACCTCCACCAGCTGCTTTGCAATGTCATTTATGCCCAGCTGGATCAGGACACCCAGCCTTTCCTCTGTTTTACCTAACAGTTCACCAGTCTTATCTCTATCCCTCTTTGCTGTTATCCCTGGTAAACAAATTACAGACATCTCTGTTTCCCTGCCCCCTTCCAGCTTTGATTCCACTTCTCCGACCATTGAGTCTCCTATCACTAGTACACTTTTTACACCCCTATGGCCATTTACCTTGTCCTTTTGCTCTTGGAGGTCCCTTAATTCCTTGGTTTGCTTCAGGTTCCCCTGATTTGTATTGGGTTGGACTTCCTTAGTCAGGGGAGCATAACGTTTCTGCACCCGAATAATGATGTCTGAAACAATGCTGCCCTTAGTCACTTTATTATCCCTCCACCCCCCTCCCCACCACCTTCCATTCCCGTGGCCCTGCAGGCCTAGCAGTTGTGGATGAGGTGAAGGAGAGCCCCTGGCCAGCATGTGCTGTAGGCTCATGATTTCCCTTCTGGCCTCCTCTTGTTGCCCTCAGAGCTCCTTCAAGTTACGACAAATTGGGCAACATCTCATCCTCCAGTGCATCGATCTGGGGAGGAGAGACCCACATCCATCGCACTGCACAAATCCCATGTTCCAGCACTCAGTTGCCCTAGTCCAAACCAATTGTCTGATGTCACAGGAGCGAATATAGTTATAATTTATAGTGCCCCTTATTCAAGCTCTCATCCAGAACTTTAGCTGTGTTTCCAAGTAACCAGGTTCTCACTCACTGTACCATAATCAAAGACTCATTAGGCACTGCACCCTGATTAATAGAAACCTCCTTTACCATACCCTGTAGATCCCTTCCCTACACCCCCTCTACAAACATTTCCTCCTCATGCCCTTTTCACATTGCTCAGATCCTTTTTGTAGAAGTTACTTAGGAACCTACATCAGGTGGACCTACACAGCAGTATAAGAATCAGCCTATCCTGCTCATGCAGTGCCACTCTAACCATATCCACTTTGTTTCTGGCTGCCTTAGGAGCTATATATTTGTATAAGGTAGTTTCTGTTGTCCCAATATTATTTTTCTATTGTTTGTTGTACCCCTCGAATCAGTACCTATGCAGGTGGACCTTTTGGTCCCAGGTGATCCTCAACACAACTTCACTTCCTTCCAGTTACAGGCTCAGCTTGCCCTCCACTTGTAGATCCTCTTCAACCTTGCCCTTCCTAGCCCAGTTGATGTCCTTTGCTGATGACTCTTCCCTCTCCCTAGGACATTTAATAGATGTCGGGGTTGGGGTGGCCAAATGTCCAGCCACGTACTGTGTGGCCAGAAAATACTGTGCAGCCAGAACAGATAACAGCAATATTGCACTGCCAGAAATTGTCCTCTGTGGGGCTGTGGGGCTTTGATTGTCCTCCATGTGGCTGTGTGGCTTGGCACTTCCTGCGCTAGTGGCAGCGAATTGTTCTCCTTGCAGCTTGAGTGTGGTGTTTCCTGATGGTGGCAGGGGCCGCCTATCCATTTCTCATGGCAGCAATCAGTGAATGGGGTCCGTGCAGGGCAGATCAGCCTGGGCTTGTTGGTGCTGCCTGACCCCTGAAGTGTCTTTGGCTTGTTCTACGGTGACTTCTAATGAAGCCCTATTTATGCTAGCTGCCCAATTTAAAATTTGGCACCAGCGATCAGCTTTAACTTGATTGGCCCCATATCAAATTGGCAGGAAGGGCTAACAGTGAAAAATTCCAGCAAAGTACTGCGTGACCAGAAAATAATGTGCAGTGAGAACAGATAGCAGCAATACTGCACTGCCAGAAATTGTCCTCTGTGGGGCTTTGATTGTTCTTCATGTGGCTGTGTGGCTTGGTGTTCCTGCGCTGGTAGCAGCAAATTGTTCTCCTTGCAGTTTGAGTGCGATGCTTCCTACTGGCAGCAGAGGCTGCCTGTCCAACTCTCATGGCGGCAAGCAGTGAACAGGGTCCCATGCAGGGGAAAGCAGCCTGAACTTGCGGGTGCTGCTCCCCAACCCCTGAAGTGCCTGTGGCTTTTATAGCACTTTTCATACACAGTGTATCCCAAAGCACTTGACAAGCAATGCTAAACAGGTAGTGAAGAGACTGAATGTCTAGTGGCAGCCATATTGCACATCAACACCAACACACAGCCTGGACAATTGCATGAACCAGTTTATGGGAAGGGGAATGTTGGCCAGGACACCAGGAATGTCCCCTACTCTTTGCGAAGAGTGCCCTGGGTTCTTTTACTTCCACCTGGACATGCACCAGAACAGCACCAGGATGAGTAGAAGGGACCTCAGTTTAACATCTCATCCAAAGGTCAGCTCACCCCAGCAGTACAGCACCCCCCTGATACTGCACTTCGATGCTAGTGATTTAGGTCCAAGTCTAATCCCAGTGTGGGACAAGAACCCACGACCTTCTGGTCCAGAGGCAGATGTGCTACCAGCTGAGCCATGCTGACACCGTGGGAGACCAGCACAGTACCCCATAGACCTTCTGCTACAACGTGCCATGGCATTGTTAAGGGTGGGAGCACAGGGTCTTTCAGATCCTGTACTCCCACAGTATCTCGGGCACCACCACAGCGCTCCATGGACCCTGCTCTCCAACAGTACCTAAGGCACCAGCACAGTGGCTCAGAAACTCTGCACTATGTCTCTAGGGATGAACCTGTGCTCCCACAGTATCACAGGAACCACCACAGTACCCCAGCTGACCCTGTTGTAAAACGTCTGTAGGGCTGGGAATGCACATTATTAAAAAAAAATATTTTTTTTTTCATGAGCTGTCCAAATCCTCTTTCGCAAGCCGATTCTTGTTTCACAAGCTGTCAAAATTCTGTAACATCATGCAAAACAGGATTAGGATCATCTGGTCGGAAACCCAAATCCTGTTTTATGAGCTGTCAAAATCCTGTTTTGCATCATGAAACAGGATTTTGACAGCTTGCAAAACAGGATTCTGACAGCTCACGAAAGAGGATTGGATGTGACAATCAGATGATCCTAACCCTAATCCTGTTTTGCATGATGACACAGGATTTTGACAGCTTGGGAAACAGTAATCGGTTCACAAAACAGGATTTTGACAGCTCACAAAATTGGATTATTTTACTAAATCCTCTTTGCGACCTGTCAAAATTTTGTTTCACAAGCCGATTCCTGTTTCACGAGCTGTCAGAATCCTGTGTCATGATGCAAAATAGGATTAAGGTTAGGGCCATCTGGTCAGAAACCCTAATCCTCTATTATGAGCTGTCAGAATCCTGTTTTGCATCATGAAACAGGACTGGAAGAAAGTCACGAAACAGGATTTGAAAAAATAAAAAAAATAAACGTTCTGAGGCCACCAAAAATAAACTAAAGGCACACAATAGAGGACGTCCCCATGAGCAAAACACATACTTCCTTGACTGCTGAGGACATCCCTAGGCACAGTACAAAATGGGATTCTAAGGATCCTCTTTCATGAGGTGTCAAAATCCCTTTTTGTCACACTCAAATCCTTTTTTGCACCATGTAGCTATCCAAAAGACTGAACTGAGTTTGCTCAAAACCTGAACATTTTAAAATTTAATAACTCAAAACAGATTAATATTTTTTTCACCAAACCAATGCTGGCTTGTTCTTTGTAGATCCTCCTTCTACCCTGAAAATGTCAGACCAAACTTACAAAGAGTTTGGCCGTAGCGCAATGAGGAAGAAACAGCAGAAAAAGGCCAATATTTAGCGTTGTTCTCACAATACGCAGCACAAAATGCACAAATCCAATCGAAATGGAACTTGGCACATTAAGAGATCTACCCCATGGGACAACAAACACCAAATGTTGTACAAATCTATTGAATATTGCAAAGTTATTAAAGTGCAACATTTGAGGGTTAACATTAAACTGTCTACTCAACCCTAACTATAGAGGCGCAACCGTGCCTCTATAAGATAGATAGATAGAGAGATACAGAGATACAGAGATAGATAGATCAGCTGACTCTGTGCATGAGAGAGGGGAAGATCTGAATGGACTTTGCATTCCTGATGTAAAGTGATCCCTCTCACAAGAGCCTGTATCATCTGGGGCACCTGAGAACACTCAATCAAGGATTTACGGCCTGCTTCTGTGTGGATCTGCAGTGTGTTTGTTCTTGAACCAGCAGCCGAGATTCTGCATTCAGTGACATCTGTTTTCTACCAGTCTGATTGTTTCTGGTTCAGAGGGTCCAACCCACCCACCCACCCCACAACCCACCCCTAGCACATCACTTATTTTATACCCATAGCCTGCAACATTATATGGTATCAGCTAACTGCATACACATAACTGTTAGCCATCATATTTCAGTATACAACACAGCCACACCCTGACATAAATATACATACCTTGATACATTATACCACTAACAATTATTGACAGTACATAACTGTAAAGTAAACAGGGAATAAGAAGGAAGAAAAAAAAGGGGGGCAAACAAATAAGGGAAAGGATAAGACAAGGAAAATGATGGGCATCATGCAGTGCAGTAGTTGCAGGGCAGCAGAGTTCAGGAGGACCTTCTGGGCACTGCGGTGCTGCCCTATCTACAGGCACCTCTCTGTGTTGAGGCCAGAGGATGCAGGACTCTGAGCAGAGTTAGCGAGGTTCTGGCTGACCTTCCCCCCCCACACACACACAGGGACCACCACGTCTGCCACCACTCCCTCAGAGGATGCCAGTAGGAGGGATGGATGGACTACAGTGGGCTCAGAGAGGGTGAGGGAGGTAGGATGGAGGCACATCCCCCAGCCAGTGCCACTTCAAAACTCACATGCCATCTTGGTAGGGCAGAATGATTGCAATGCATCTCCAGAAGTGGACACTAAGGGGGATGAGCAGATCATCTGTGATGTAACTCGATGGCAAAGGGAAGGAGAATGCACAGGAGGAGGAGGAAGCAAATCCTGTTTGGAGACTCCATCATTACAGGGCTAGGGCTGGGAGTGGACAGCAATAGGGAGAGGAAGGTGGTGTGCCTGCCTGGTGGCACAGTTTGGAGGGAGGGCAGGCAGATCTTGGGCATCACTAGGGTGGTGATCAGGAGGGGGGAGTTGGATGTCATTGTCCACATGGGGAGAAATGACCTGGCAGGTGAGGGGACAGATGTAGGAAAAGTGCAAGAGAAATCTGGGGAACTGGGGTGGCATCTTGGGCAAGTTTCGCACTCTGTTACCTTCTCAGAGGTTCTACCTGTCCATGGTAAGGGAAAGGGTTGAGACATCTGCACCATGGAATTCAACACCTGGCTGAAGAAATGGTGTGGAGGGGAAGGGCGTGGCTTCACTGGGGAGTGGGATCTCACTTAGAGGGATGAAGGACTGTATTCACCAGATGGTCTACGTCTATCCAGGGGTGGGGCAAAGGTATCCTTACTGAAAAATTCAAATGCTTCCTCCATGAGCATTTAAACTAGCCAAGGGGGAAGGCAAAAGCAGTCAGGTGGGATAAAGGTAGCCCCCCCCACATACCATATCTGAAATAAGGGAGAATGCAGTTAGTACAAGGGCACTAGGAAGCTCGATAAATAGATCAGTTACAATTGTGGGGAGGACAGAAGATGGAACCTAGAAATGTCACAGGCCTGAAAAAACAGAAAAAGAGGGTGAGCGCACAAGCTGGAAAGTGATGTGCACAAATGTGCGCACTCTGGGGAACAAAATCTCAGACCTAATGGCACTAATGGAAGAGGCAAACCTGGGCATAGTAGCTATTACATAAACATGGCACACAGGGAACCATGTCTGGGATATAGCCATACCACGATACGCACTTTTTAGGAAGGATAGGGAAGGGAGAAGTGGAGGAGGATTTGCTACATATGTGAAGGAGGGGATTAAAGCAACAGAGGCTCAAGGGTCAAAAGAAGGAGCAGAGGCACTGTGGATAACCCTGGAGGTGGGAAAAAGGCAGCCATTCATACTGGAGTGATTCACAGGCCTCCAGCACAGAGAGAGGAATCAGATGAAGCTTTTGTGGAAACCATCTACAAAATGGCAGCTGAAGGGGAACTGCTACTAATGGTTGACTTCAACCTGCCTGAGGTAGACTGGAGCACTCAGACTGCAAGTACAACAAGAGGCAGGGACTTCACGTCTGCCCTGAATGGGGCAAACTTAAGACAGCTTGTAGCAGAACCAACCCGCAAGGAGGGTATACTGGATTTGGTCCTGACCAACAGAGACAGAATCACAGAGCTGGTGGTGAGCAGTTCCCTTGGTACCAATGACCACAGAACAGTGTGGTTTAAGGTAACCACAGTGGAGGAGGAAAGCCATACAAGGATAAAGGTCCTAGATTTCAGGAAGGCTAACTTTAAGGAAATGGGTAGAAATCTCAAAAGAGCCCTAGCAGAAGGTACAGGGGGAGAGGTAGAAAAACAGTGGTCCAGAGACTTGAGCAAGTCATAACAGAAGTAATAGGTTACTGTGTCTAAATGCATAACAAGGGTAAAAGAAAGAAAAGTCCATTATGGTTCTTGAAGGTAGTGGCTGAGAAAGTAAGGGAAAAGAAAAGAAAAGAGCCTTCAGAAGATATAACGAAACATAAAAGAATGAGGACAGAACAATATCTGGAGAAGCAGAGGGAATCTGAGAAAATAATTATAGAAAGAAACATAGAATTTGATGGCAGATAAGTACCGCTTGGCCCACCTAGTCTGCCCATTTCCCTACTTAATGGATAAGCTGCAGATCCTCGTTAACCAACAGCCTACTTCCTCCTACCCCCCCTAGAATTGCCTTATGTCTGTATCATGCATTCTTGAATTCCCCCACTGTTTTTGACTCTACAATCTCCTCAGGAAGGCCACTCCATGCATCCACAACCCTCTCCATGAAAAAATACTTCCTCACATTACCGCTGAGCCATCACCCCTCGATCTTCAAATTGTGCCCCCTTGTTCTTGCACATCTCTTTTTCTGAAAGATACTACCCTGTTGGACTTTGTTGATTCCCTTGAAGTACTTGAAAGTTTCTATCATGTCCCCCCCTCCCTCCTTTCCTCAAGGGTATACATATTAAGCTCCTTTAGTTTCTCTTCGTATGTCTTCTGGTGCAGACCCTGCACCATTTTGGTTGCTCTCCTCTGGAAAGCCTCCATCCTGTCTATGTCCTTGAGGAGATGGGTCTCCAGAACTGCACGCAGTACTCCAGATGGGGTCTCGCCAACTGTCTGTACAGAGGGATAACAACTTCCTGTTTTGTACCGGTCAGGGCCCCCTCCCTATGCATCCCAGTATCCCCCCAGCCCTCCTTACTGCCTTCTCACATTGCTTGCCCACCTTTAGGTCATCTGATATAACTACCCCCCGGGTCCCTTTCCATTTTTCTTGTTGTTAGTATCTCACGCCCATTGTGTATTCTTCCCCTGGGTTTTTGTTTCCCAGGTGCATTACTTTGCACTTCTTTGTGTTGAATCTAAGCTGCCATACATTTGACCATTCCTCCAACCTTGCCAAGTCCCTTCTCATCCTTTCCACCCCACCTTGTGTATCAGCTCTGTTGCAGATCTTTGTGTTGTCTGCAGAGAGACATACGTTTCCTTCCAGTCCCTCCACAATGTCACTTATAAAGACATTAAAGAGGACAAGTCCCAGTACTGAACCCTGAGGTGCCCCGCTAGTAACACCCTTTCTTCAGAGTGGACTCTGTTTACTATTACTCTCTGTGTCCTGTTGTCCAGCCATTTATTTACCCAGGCTACCATCTTGGGACCCACTCCAAGGCTGGCTAACTTGTATATTAATCTTTTACATGGGACTATGTCAAATGCCTTGCTAAAGTCTAGGTAGGCCATGTCCACAGCCCCTCCCTGGTCTACTACTTTGGTCACCCAGTCAAAGATATCTATTAGAGTCATCTGACATGACCTTCTTGCTGTGAATCCATGCTGCCTTGGGTACTGCACCCCGCTGGCCTCTAGGTACTCAACAATTCTTTCCTTCAGAAGTGATTCCATCATTTTCCCTACCACTGAGGTCAAACTAACTGGTCTGTAGTTTCCTGCCTCTGCCCTGTTCCCACTTTTGTTAACTGGAATTACATCCACCCTCCCAAAGTCCTCAGGTACCACCCCATCCTTTCATGATTTGTTAAAGAGGGTAGTCAGTGGTGTCACTAGTTATACTCTTAGTTCTTTTAGAATTCTGGGGTGAATCCCATCAGGCCCCATTGCTTTGTCCACCTTCAGTTTTAAGAGTTCTTTCAGAACCCTTTCTTCTGTGAATGGACTGGTATCGACTCCCCTATCCAGAGTGCTTCTCTTGTTTTATTTAGGTACCTCCCTCTCCTCTTCTTTTGTGAATACTGAGCAGAAGTATTTGCTCAGTATCCCTGCTTTTTCATTATCACCCTCTGCCCACATTCCTTCCCCTTTATTAAGCCTCAGTATCCCTCCCTTGGTCTTTCTTTGCTCCCTAATGTACCTATAAAAGGTTTTATCCCCCTTCCTAACAGAGTTGGCTATCTTTTCCTCAGTTTTGGCCTGTGCTATTCTGACTGCTTTTTCTGCCTCCTTCTGCTTTAACTGATATAGTTCTCTGCCCTGCTCCTTCTGTGTTTCCTTATATTTCCTGAATGCTATCCTTTTCTCCTTAACCTTCCCTGCCACCTCTTTTGAGAACCATAGTGACTTTTTCCTTCATTTTGTTTTGTTGATTTGCTTTACACAAAGGCTTGTTGCCTCTGTGATGGCAGTTTTGATTTTTCCCTATTGTTCCTCCACCCCTCCTCCTTCTTGCCTGTTTGCTAGGGCTTTTCTGAGGCACTCTCCCATTTTACTGAAGTCAGCCCTCCTCAAGTCCAACACTCTTGCTATTGTATGGCTTGACTCTACAGCTGTTTATTGTGAACCACACTGTTTGGTGGTCACATGTTCCCAGATGGCTACCCACTTCTAAATCTGACAGCCTCTCTCCATCCCCATTTGAGAGTACTGGGTCTAAGATTGCTTCCTCCGGAGTGGGTTCTAACACTAGCTGTCTGAGTCATGCCCCCTGTAGGGCATCGAGAATGACCCTGCTCTTGGATGTGGCTGCAGTAAAGGTGCTCCAGTTAATATCTGGCATATTCAGGTACTCCATCAACAATATCTCTACTTTTTATGCCATTCTAAGGATTCCTTCTATCATTTCCTTGTTCATTGCCTCCTGCTGAGATGGGTGTCTGTAAACAACCCTTATGCGGATTGTGGTGCCATTTCCTGTCTCCAGGTTGCCCCACAGTGCCTCCTCCCCTCCCTGATTACCCTTTAGTTCTGTTGCTTTGATTCCTTCCCTTATGTAGAAAGCTACTCCTCCTCTTTTACCCTCCCTGTCCCTCCTGTAGATTGTGTACCCTGATATGTTGACATCCCAGTCATGGTTCTCTGTGTAACATATTTCTGTGACTGCCACAATATCCAGGCTTCCCTCTTCCATCAAGGCCACTAGTTCAGGGAGCTTGTTACCCAGACTATGGGCATTAGTACTCATTGCCCTCCATTTTTTGATGGCTGTACCCCTTTTAGGCCCATCCCTGTCCTTATTGCCTTAGCCTTTTTCTGGATTAACCCCCGTCCTACTCCCTATCAACTTCTCTACCTTTGTGTCTACTTTGCTAACTACCCTGTTTTGTGGGAATGCTGGGATTTCCCTGCTTCCCTTCAGTGCCTCCTCTCTTGGCTCTTTTAAATGCTCACCAATAAAGCATTTAAACCTATCACCTAGGATCCTGGTTCCCCTCCTGGACAGATGCAGACCATCACACTAGTATAGGCCTGCATCGCTCCAGGTGGACTCCCAGTCCCCAATGAAGCCAAATCCCTGAGCTCTGCATCAGTTTTTCAACCAGTCATTGAATCCCATGGTGTGGAGTAACCTAGCCTCATCCATGCCATAGGCAGGTAGCACTTCCATGAAAGTTACCATGCATGCTACTTGTCTAAGGCTCCTCTCAAGCTCCACAAACTCCTGCTGCACTACTCTGATCCCATTCCCAGACAGGTCATTTGTCCTTAGGTGGACAGTGACATCCAGCTCCCTCCCCATGCAGCTGCTTCCATGATCCTGAGGATTTGTTTCCTGTCCCTCCAAGCCATGGGACTGGGCAGGCATCTTACCTCCCTCTCCCCTCTCTCCCCAAGTTCTACACTCTAATGATTGAGACCCCCACCAGGAGTTGTTTCCCTCCCTTGTGGGGTCCTGTGCCACCCTCTTGCGGGTTTCCTTTGTGAAGGTTCTCAGCATCCTCCTTGGTCTCCACTGCAGGAGCTTCCATAGAGGAACCACGCTCCACCAGAATGGTGAATGAATTGTGGAGAGGCACAACTGGAGGAATGCACCTCTGTTCCACCACCCTGACCCTCCCTGAGCCCACTGTGGTCCAACCACTCCTCTTTCTTGGCAATCTCTGAGGCAGTGGTGGTGGTCTGGGTGGTTTCTGGGTGGGGGAGGAGGTTTTCTGAATCCTCACCAGGTCAACATGGAGACGAGCAACCTCTTCCCTCAGACCAGAGAGGTGCATTCAAATAGGGCAGCAATGCAGCCTCCAGAATGTCCCCCTGAAGACTGCCGCACCACAGCCATTGCATTGCACCAGTCCCCACATGTCTGTCTCCCTTCCTGTTTAAGATTTATTTCATGTGTGTGTGCAAGCGTGTGAGTGTCTTTACCCCCTATTCAGTGTGCTGTGCCTTTAAGGATATGAACAGGTGTATGTCCTTTGCACTTGTGAGGAAGTGATGTCAGAACCCCTGATATAAAGGAAATTATGTGCTGGGGGCAGGTGGAGTGAGTGGCAGGGTGGGTGGGACTAATCCCATGTCCTCCAGAAACAATCAACTACAACTCTGACCCACCACCCCAGTGAGTGCCTTCCTTCCTTTCAGACACCTATTTCACAAATGTTAAGTAACAGGTCTAGTCACAAATGAGTGCATATATTCTCCCAGCTAGATTTCCTCCCTGAAAATAAAAGTTACACTAAGAAAAGTCAACCCCAAAAACAGAGAACCAAAACATTTACTCCTACTTACTTTCACAGGCCCCAAGATTAATAATTCAATTCAGTGTAAACTATTAAATCACCTCCTTGCTTTAAGGAAGCTGGTGGCTGCTCTCTCTCTCTCGCTCTCTCTCTCTGTCTCAGCTACAGCAGACAGAGTCCACAAACAACTCCTGTTTTAAATTGACAGTTCCTCAGGTCTCTTTCAGCTCCTTCCCTTATCAGACAACTATTTCACAGAGTTTAAGTAACAGGTCTAGTCACAAATGACTGCAAATATTCTCCCAGCTAGAATTCCTCCCTGGCAAATAAAAATGACACTAAGAAAAGTCAACCCCAAAAACAGAGAACCAAAACACTGACCCCTACTTACTTACACAGGCCCCCAAATTAAGAATTCAATTCAGTGTACTCTATTAAATCACCTCCTTGCTTTAAGGAAGCTGGTGGCTGCTCTGTCTCTCTGTCTCTCTCTCTCTCTCTCTCTCTCTCTCTCTCAGCTACAGCAGACAATTAGAATGGCTAAAGAACAGACAGAGGAACGTATCGCCCAGACTATTAAGAAAGGTGACAAGACCTTCTTCAGATACATTAGCGAGAGGAAAAAGACCAGAAATGGGGTCATTAGGCTGAAGAAGGAAGGAGGAGAAAGGGTGGAGGATGACCTACAAAAGGCTAAGATACTGAACAAGTACTTTTGCCCATTATTCACCAGGTAAGGGGAGGGTGAGGGACTGAGATTCACTAAGAATATTCAGGTGAGAGAAGTAGAAACCAGCCCATTCACAGTGGAAAGAGTCCTAGAGGAACTTAAAAAGCAGATATGGCAATGGAGCCAGATGGGATCCACCCCAGAGTATTAACGAAATGTGGGGACCTGCTGGCAGAGCCACTGGCTGCCCTTTTCAAGGCATCACTAGAGACAGGAGAGGTACCTGAGGACTGTAGGAGGGAGGGAGGATGTGGTCCCTCTCCACAAGAGTGGAAGCAGAGAAGAGGGAAGTAATTACAAGCCTGTAAGCCTGACCTCAGTAGAGGGAAAACTAATGGAGTCCTTACTTAAGGAGAGGATTGTGATGTTTCAGGAGAATAGTTTCAGAAGCAGCCAAAAGCTTCCTTAAATCAAGGAGGTAATTTAATAGACTACACTGAATTGAATTATTAATTTTTCGGCCTGGGTACATAAGTAGTTTTGATTCTCTGTTTTTGGGGTTGACTTTTCTTAGTTTAACTTTTATTTGCCAGGGAGGAACTCTAGCTGGGAGATATTTGCAGTCATTTGTGACTAAACCTGTTACTTAACCTCTGTGAAACAGGTATCTGAAAGGAAGGAAGGCACTCCCCGGGGTGGAGGGTCAGGATTGTAGTTGATTGTTTCTGGAGGGCACAGGTTTACTCCCACACACTAAAACAAGAACAAGAAAAAAGGAAAACATCTGAAATAGGAAGGGAGACTGACATGGGGAGTGGTGCAATACACTGGCTGTGGATCAGCAGTCTTCCGGGAGACATTCTGGAGACTGTGTTGCAGTCCTATTTTCAGGCACCTCTCTGGTCTGAGGAAGGAGGTTGCTCATCTCCATGCTGACCTGGCAAGGATTCTGGAAACCTGCTCCCTCACCCAGGGACCACCCAGGCCACTGCCAGTACCTCAGAGGTTGCCAAGAAAGAGATGTGGTTGGACCACAGTGGGCTTACGGAGGGTGAGGGTGGTGGAATAGAGGCACATCCCTCCAGTTGTGCCTCTCCACAATTCTTTCTCCACTCTGGCAGAGCATGGTTCCTCTATGGAGGCACCTGCAGTGGAGACCAAGGAGGATGCTGGGAATCTCCACAATGGAGACCCACAGGAGGGTGGCACAGGACCCCACAGGGAAGGGAAACAACTTCTGGTGGGGGGCTCAGTTGTTAGGGGGATAGAACTGGGGGAGGGAGGAGAAAGGGAGGTAAGGTGCCTGCCCAGTCCCATGGCTTGGAGGGACAGGAACCGAATCCTCAGGATCATGGTAGCAGCTACAAGGGGGAGTGAGCTGGATGTCATTATCCACCTAGGGATAAATTACCTAGCTGAAAATGGGATCAGAGCAGTGCAACAGGGGTTTTTGGAGTTGGGGATGGGGCCTTAGACAAGTAGCACACATGGTAACTTTCTCAGAAGTGCTACCTGTCTGTGGCATGGATGAGGCTAGGGTACTCCGCACCATGGTATTCAATGACTGGTTGAAAAACTGGTGCAGAACTCAGGGATTTGGCTTCATTGGGGACTGGGGCTCCACCTGGAGGGATGCAGGCCTATACTGGTGCGATGGTCTGCATCTGTCCAGGAGGTGAACCAGGATCCTAGCTGACAGGTTGAAATGCGTCATTGGCAAGCATTTAAACTAGCCAAGGGGGGGGCACTGAAAAGGAGAAGGGAAAACCTAGCCCCCCACCAAGAAATCATTGTAGTTAGTGAGGTAAACGCCATGATAGAGCAGTTGATAGGGAGAAGGGCAGGGGTAAATGGAGAAAAAGACAAAGCCAGTAAGGACAAGGATGGGGCAAAAAGAAATAAGGCCATAAAAAAATGGAGGGTAATGAGTACCAATGCTCGTAGTCTAGGTAAAAAGCTCCCCAAAATTGTGGCCTTGATGGAAGAGGGATACCTGGATATCATGGCAGTCACAGAAATACGGTACACAGAGAACCATGACTGGGATGTCAACATAGCAGGGTACACAATCTACAGGAGGGACAAAGAGGGTAGATGAGGAGGAGGAGTAGCTCTGTATGTAAGGGAAGGGATCAAAGCAACAGAACTAAATGGTAAACCTGGGAGAAGAGGAGGTACTGTGGGTCACCCTGGAGACTGGAAATGGCACCACAGTCTGCACAGGTGTTGTATACAGACCCCCATCTCAGGGGGAGGAAATGGACAAGGAAATGATAGAAGACATCCTGAGGATGGCAGAGAAAAGGGAGATATTGCTGATGGGGGACCTGCATATTCCAGATGTTAACTGGAGCACCTTTGCTGCAGCCACATCCAAGAGCAGGACCATTCTCGATGCCCTACAGGGGGCATGCCTCAGACAGCTGGTTTTGGAACCCACTCGGGAGGGAGCAATCTTAGGCCTGGTACCCTCAAATGGGGACAGAAAGAGGATTTCAGATCCAGAAGTGGGTAGCCATCTGGGAACAAGTGACCACCAAACAGTGTGGTTCATGATAAACTTAGCTGTAGAGTCAAGCCATACAAAAGTGAAGGTACTGGACTTCAGGAGGGCTGATTTTGTCAAAATGAGACAGTGCCTCAGAAAAGCACTAGCAAACAGGCAAGAAGGTGGGGTGGAGCAACAATGGGAAAACATCAAAACTGCCATCACAGGGACAGCCCTCCGGCCATCGGTTGGATTTCCACTTGTGACACCGGTGACCCGGGTTTGGGAACAGACTCGGGTCACTGGAGGGCTCGTCGGGGGGAGAAGGATAGAGCATCCTCTGGACTGCTGTCCTTCTCCGGGGGGAGGGTGGGGAAGTGCCCGGTGCAAGTTGGACCCCTGGCAGAGGCCAGGAATCACGCAGCTACCGGCACTCATCTGTAATGGAGGCGATGTGGACACTGGACATCATTGCATGTCTCTGCCCCCAGGGGAAAAATAAGAAAATGGAGGGGTGAGTCCTCCGTCTACATGAAGCCCTCCCCAGGCTTCAATTAGCCACCATCGCTGCACTCCCAACCAGTTACTAGTTCTGCGGCACTGGAATTAGGGGAGCCAGTGCCGCGGCCCTGCCCTCCAGTGGGTAAGCCAGGGTTGACCGGGAGTATGCGGGTAATTGACAGTTGGTGGAAGCCCGGGGGCCATGACCAAGGTGGAGCTTGATGGCGGCCTGCCAGAAAAAGAGGGAAAAAAAATGCCATCACAGAGGTAATAAGCCTTTGTGTGAAGCAAATGAATCAAAATGAAAGAGAAAACCACTATGGTTCTCAAAAGAAAAGGCGCGGAAGATTAGGGAGAAAAAGACAGCATTCGGGAAGTATAAGAAAAGACAGAGAACTGTACCAGTTAAACAGAAGGAAGAGGGGAAGGCAGTCAGAAGAGCAAAGGCCAAAACCGAGGAAAAGACAGCGAACTCGGTTAAGAAGGGGGATAAAACCTTCTATAGGTACATTAGGGAGCAAATAAAGACTAAGGCAGGGATACTGAGGCTGAATAAAGAGGACGGTGGTTGGGCAGAGCATGAGAGTGAAAAAGCAGGGATACTGAACAAATACTTCTGCTCAGTATTCACAATGGAAGAGCAGGGGGAGATACCTAATCTAGTTAATAGAAGCACTCTGGATAGGGGGGTTGATATTAGTCCTTTCACAGAAGAAAGGGTTCTGAAAGAACTCCTAAAACTGAAGGTGGCTAAAGCAATGGGACCTGATGGGATTCACCCCAGAATTCAAAATAACCAAGGTAAGAACTAGTAACACCACTGACTACCCTTTTTTTAACTTTTTATTTATAGTTTGTGCAATTACATCACCTATAGCATTCTGTACAATGTAATACATCACATGGTAAGCTACATCAAAAAGCCATTGTAACCTTGAGTACAAGATTGGTGGTGGTGGTGTTGGGGGGATTCCCAGTAGCAAAAAAGCTATCTAGTACAGCATTATCAGTATCCTGTTTGGCAAAATGCTTTCAATGCTTTTAATAAAACAATAAGCACGTAGTATATTCTAACTTGGACGATAAACTCAGGTCTTTAATGCCCTTAGCTGGTAATTGCACTTTTATTTCTTAAGCTCCAATAATACCCCCAGTACACTCCCTCAGCTCACATAAACATGAACAGAAAAGACATGACATTAGCTTATCTGTTCTTAAGGCTTTGCATTTGTTCAAGCCATAAATTTTAGTTTCTGCCCAAACCTGCAATAAATCCAAATGTTCAATTTGATTGATTCACAGGTTCTCCTAAAATGTAAATGCAAACAGAGCAATTACCTTATCTATCTATTTGCAAGAAAGAAGAAAAAACATATGGAGGGCCCTTCCATGCAGGTCAGAGTACAAAGTTAATATGAGAGGGAAAAATGAGATCTCACTCAGCCAGTTCGAATTCAGGTATCATCCACCTCTGATTCCAACGAAGGGTCCCCCTCCAGGGCTGCCCTCATGGCTTCCAATTTTTCAACCATTTTCAAGGCCTCCTTAGGTTCCATGTATATATAAGCCTTCCTCCCCACCGCAACATGGAGTCAGGCTGGCATTAGCAAGTTATGGGGATCTCTAACGCCCGGAGGCACCTTCTAACTGCATCAAATCCCTTCCTCTTCATGCGGGCGGTGTATGAGAGCTCAGGAAAAGAACAGAACTTTGATGCCATTCACCTCGACATTGCGATGCAGCCAAAAAGCCCATAGAATGTGGTCCCGCACCATTATGGAGGTAGTTATCAGCATGGTGGGTTTAGCCCCTTCTGTAGACATAGCTCTCCGCATATTAACCCATTAGGCATGTATAATTTGTTCTTGTAGGTCTAGTCCCAGAGTCTCCAGCAGCCAGTTACTTAGATATAGGAATACATCTTCTTCTTCTTCTTCTTCTATGCCCTCTGGTAGTCCAAGGATCTGAACATTAGCAGCACGGGTTAAATTTTCCAAATGCTCCAGTCTGGAATGGAGCAAAGCCTGCTCTGCCACACAGGTGGCAGCCATGGCATGGGCCCAATCCGAGGATTTTTCTGCGTTGTGCTGTCTCTGTCAGGCCATCCAGCTTGTGTTCCAATTGAGTCAATCGGGTGTTATAGCCATCCATTTTTTCATCTATATGTTGGAAAGTTCTGGTAAGATTCAATACTGCCGATTGCAGAGACTCCAGCATTGCCGGACCAGGCTCCCCACCCGATGCATCCACTGCAGGGAGGTTCGCAAGGACAGGTGGAGGTTTGGAGGCACCGCCACATGGGGCAAAGAAATTAGTCTTTTGCTCCATATTTTTTCGCCCCATCACACCAAATTTGGTATTCCTAGATCCAGCTAGACACCGGGAATCTAGTGGATATAATTTAACAGGCAGTTCAGGCCAAATGTTCAAAGAATAAGCTAGGTTTTGTACACTGGATAGGCATCTCGCTGGAAGTGTGTGCTTTCAGCTGGATAGCTAGCCATGCCCCTTCCCCCAACTACCCTTTTTAATAAATCATGGGAGGATGATGTGGTACCTGAGGACTGGAGGAGGGCAGATGTGATTCTCTTTCACAAAAGTGGGAGCAAGACAGAGACAGGAAACTACAGACCTGTCAGTTTGACCTCAGTGGTAGGAAAATGATGGAATCATTTCTGAAGGAAAGAACTGTTGAGTACCTAGAGGCCAGTGGGGCATAGGACCCAAGGCAGCATGGATTCACAGCAGGAAGGTCATGTCAGACAAATCTAATTGATTTCTTTGACTGGGTGACCAAAGTAGTAGACCAAGGAAGGGCTCTGAACATGGCCTACGTAGACTTCAGCAAGGCATTTGACACAGTCCCGCACAAAAGATTAATAAACAAATTAGCCAGCCTGGGAGTGGGCCCCAGGGTGGTAGCCTGGGTAAAACACTGGCTGGACAATAGGACACAGAGGGTAATAGTAAATGGAGTCCACAGTGAAGAAAGGGGGGGTTACTAGTGGGGTACCACAGGGTTCAGTACTGGGACTGGTCCTTTTTAATGTCTTTATAAGTGACATTGCAGAGGGACTGGAAGGAAAAGTATGTCTCTTGCAGATGACACAAAGATCTGCAAAGGTTGATATGCAAGGTGGGGTGGAAAGGATGAAAAAGGACTTGGCAAGGTTGGAGGAATGGTCAAATGTATGGCAGCTTAGATTCAATGCAAAGAAGTGCAAAGTAATGCACCTGAGAAACAAAAACCCAGGGGAAGAGTACACAATGTGGGGTGAGATACTAACAACAACAAAAATGGAAAGGGACCTGGGGTAGTCATATCAGATGACCTAAAGGTGGGCAAGCAATGTGAGAAGGCAGCAAGGAAGGCTGGGGGATACTGGGATGCATAGGAAGAAGCATCACCAGCAGAAAACAGGAAGTTATTGTCCCTCGGTACAGACAGTTGATAAGACCACATCTGGAGTGCTGCGTACAGTTCTGGAGACCCCATCTCCGCAAAGACATAGACAAGGTAGAGAAACATAGAAACATAGAAACATAGACTTTGACGGCAGATAAGGACCACTTGGCCCACACAGTCTGCCCATTTCCCTACCTACTGGATAAGCTGCAGATTCTAGTTAACCAATAGCCTATTTCCTGCAACCCCCCACTATAATTGCCTTATGTCTGTCCCATGCATGTTTGAATTCCTCCACTGTTTTAGACCCCACAACCTCTCCAGGAAGGCGGTTCCATGCGTCCACCACTCTCTCCGTGAAAAAGAATTTCCTCACATTACCCCGAGCCATCCCCCTCTAACTTTAAATTGTGCCCCCTTGTTCTTACACATCTCTTTTTCTGAAAGATGCTACCCTCCTGGACTTTGTTGATTCCCTTGAGGTACTTAAAAGTTTCTATCATGTCCCCCGTCCCTCCTTTCATCAAGGGTATACATATTAAGCTCTCTCAGTCTCTCTTCATATGGTTTCTGATGTAGACCCTGCACCATTTTAGTTGCCCTCCTCTGGACTGCTTGCATCCTGTCTATGTCCTTGCGTAGATGAGGTCTCCAAAACTGCATGATACTCCAGATGGGGTCTCACCAACTGTCTGTATAGAGGGATAACCATTTCCCTTTTCACTTGTGATGCCCCTCCTACATCCCAGTATCCCCTGGCTTTCCCTACTGACTTCTCACATTGCATACCCACCTTTAGGTCATCTGATATGACTACACCCAGATCCCTTTCCATTATTGTTGTTGTTAGTACCTCCTGCTATTGTGTACTCTTCTCCTGAATTTTTATTTCCATGTGCATTACTTTGCACTTCTTTGCATTGAATCTAAGTTGCCATATGTCTGACCATTCCTCCAACCTTGCCAAGTCCCTTCTCATCCTTTCTACCCCTTGTGTATCAACTCTGTTACAGATCTTTGTGTCATCCTCAAAGAGGCATACCTTTCCTTCCAGACCCTCTGCAATGTCACCTATAAAGACGTTAAAGAGGACTGGACCCAGTACTGAGCCCTGAGGTACTCCACTAGTAACCCCCCCTTTCTTCAAAATGTGTTCCATTCACTATTACCTTCTGTGTCCTGTTGTGTGGAGGCTGTCCAGAGGAGGGCAACCAAAATGGTGCAGGGTCTGCACCAGAAGACATATGAAGAAAGACTAAAGGAGCTTAAGATGTATAGCCTCGAGGAAAGGAGGGAGAGAGGGACATGATAGAAACTTTCAAATACCTCAAGGGAATCAAAAAAGTCCAAGAGGGTAGCATCTTTCAGAAAAAGAGATGTGCAAGAACAAGGTCGAACAATTTGAAGATAGAGGAGGGACAGCTCAGAGGTAATGTGAGGAAGTATTTCTTCACAGAGAGGGTTGTAGATGCATGGAACAGCCTTCCTGAGGAGGTCATACAGTCAAAAACAGTGGGGGAATTCAAGAATGCATGGGACAGACATAAGGCAATTCTAGTGGGGGGTAGGAGGAAGTAAGCTGTTGGTTAACTAGGATCTGCAGCTTATCCATTAGGTAGGGAAATGGGCAGACTAGGTGGGCCAAGCGGTCCTTATCTGCCACCAGATTCTATGTTTCTATAGCGGGCCACAGGATCCAAGGCAACATGAATTCTCGTCGGGAAGGTCCTGTCAGATGGATCTTATAAATTTTTTTGACTGGGTAACCAGGGTGGTAGATCAGGGAGGGGCAGTTGATGTAATCTACTGTATCTGGATTTCAGTAAGGCCTTTGACTCTATCCCACACAGGAGATTGCTAAATAAATTGGGGCACCTGGGAATGGGTCCTAAGGTGATAAAGTGGGTTGAGAACTGGTTAAGGGACAGGACTCCAAGGGTGGTGGTAAATGGCGTGAAATCTGAGGAGAGGAAGGTGACCAGCAGGGGGCCATAGGGGTCGGTGCTGGGGCCAGTTCTATGCAATGTCTTCATTAGTGATATGGCAGAGCATCTGAAGGGAAAGGAGTGCCCCTTCACAGATGAAGCCAAGATCTTCAACAGAGTTGGGCACACAGGAGGGTATGGAAAAAATGAGAAAGGGCCTAAGCCTATTAGAGGAGTGATCGGGTGTCTGGCAGTTGAGGTTCAATGCTAAAAAGTGCATGATCATGCACCTGGGTCACAGGAATCCAAGGGAGGAGTACAGGATGGGTGGTGAAAGTCTGGCCACCACAAGTTAGGAGAGATACCTGGGGGTTGTCATATCTGACCACCTGAAAGTGACCAAACAGTGTGAAAAGGCAGTGGGGAGAGCAAACAGAATGTTGGGGTGCATAGGGAGGGGCATAGCAAGCAGGAGGAAAGAGGTGGTAATGCCACTGCACAGATCACTGGTGAGACCTCAACTGGAGTACTGTGTCAAGTTCTGGAGACCACATCTCCAGAAGGACATTGACAAAATAGAGGCAGTCCAGAGAAGGGCAACAAAGATTGTACATGGACTGCACCAGAAGTCCTATGAGGAAATAATTGAGGACCTTAATATCTATTCACTGGAGGAAAGAAGGGAGAGGGGAGATATGATAGAGACTTTCAAGTACCTTAGGGAAATAAACATGGTACAGGTGGAAAGTATATTTCAGAGAAAACTCTACACAAGAACAAGGGGGCATGATATGAGTCTGAATGGTGGAAGACTCAGGGGCAATGTTAGGAGGTACTTTTTCACTGAAAGGGTTGTGGAGCCATGGAGCAGCCTTTTAACAGAAATGGTAGATGTGAAAACAATACGGGGGTTCAAGAGTACATGGGATAGACATAAGGGTACCCTGGAGATGTGCAGAGCAGGAGAACTGCAGATCAGATAGGATCTGGGACTGCAGCAATGAGTAGGGAAATGAGCAGACTAGGTGAGCCGTATAATCCTGATCTGCCAATAGACAGTTAGATTGATATTGTATATATGATCAGTTTCCCAGGTAGTCCAGTGCCCCTCCCGATCCCCAGGCCCCTAATCAGTTTGTAAGTAAAACAGTTAATTATCCCTGGTAGTCTAGTGTCTCCCCACCCCAAACCCCAATGTCCCATTTGACAGGCAAAACACCCATGCCCCATTCACCGGTGGTCGAGTGCCCCCCCATCCCAGCAGGTAGTGGCCACCACCCCACTCCCCTCATGCCATGATAGTGTTAGCACTGGCACAGTCCTCCTCATACCTCCATGGCCAATATAGACTGAACTGTCAATTAGTGCTATATTGAATAGTGTAATATTTAGTATAGCACTTGGTGACAGTTCATTTGGCACTGGCTGCAGAGGTGTGAGGAAGGCTGTACTGTTAGTGGCTTTATGGCATGTGGGGAATGGGCATCACCTCTGGGGTGGGAGGTGGGGGCCACCGACCACAAGTGAATGGGGTGCGGTGTTTTGCCTGTCAAATGGGGACATTGGGGTTTGGGAAGGGGAGGCACTGTGACAGCAATAACTGGGGGGGTTATTCCTATCTGTCAAATGGGTACATCAGGGTTCAGGGATGGGGCTACTGTGACAGCAATAACTGGGGGTTATTCCTATCTGTCAAATGGGTAATTTGGTGTTCAGGGAGGGGGAGCTACTCTAACAGTAATAACTGGGGGATATACTTATCTGTCTAATGGGTACATTGGGGTTTGGGGAGGGGGACACTAGACTACTGGGGGGACATGAACCATTTCACTTACAAACTCTGTCGGGTTCAGGACTAGGCACCAGGTTGTAGCCATTGGGTGCTCCATATTGCATGTGACCGTGCTCTGTCCAAGTCCCCCCCCTTCCTTTCCCCGGAGCTACCTAATGCTTTTCATCAGTGGTATTTAGCGGTGCTACTGGTTGCGCTAATGACTGTAGTGCAGTGCTACTATGTTGAATAACCCAGTGTGCCTTTATTCCTGTCCCTGTCCCTCACTTGGTCCCCTGCATACATTATTTTTTAAGCACCGGTGTTATCGCACTGCATCAGTGCTAAATGCACTTTTGAATATTGCAGCTGGATGGCAGCATGGATTCACAGAGGGAAGGTCATGTCAGACAAATCTAATTGATTTCTTTGACTGGGTGTCGAAAGTAGTAGACCAGGAAGGGGCTGTGGAGATGGCCTACCTAGACTTAGCAAGGCATTTGACACAGTCCCACACAAAAGATTAATAAACAAATTAGCCAGCCTGGGAGTGGAAGGAAAAGTATGTCTCTTTGCAGACGACACAAAGATCTACAAAAGAGTTGATACGCAAGGTGAGGTGGAAAGGATGAAAAAGGACTTGGCAAGGTTGGAGGAATGGTCAAATGTATGGCAGCTTAGATTCAATGCAACAGGACACAGAGGATAATAGTAAATGGAGTCCACAGTGAAGAAAGCGGGGTTACTAGTGTCACACTTGGACCACTGATTCTGATCCATGTATCAATTTTTTTTTGTATTACATATAATTTATGTAAGGGAAGGGCAGTCAGAAGACCCACAGTCTTGCTGAACTGACACATCCCCCCAAAACAAAAAAATCCAGGGATAAGTTCAAAGAACAGGACACAGCTAAATCTGCAGCTATTTAAAATGCAATTCCTTTGTTAAATTTTCTTTGAAGGCAGGAACCAAAGTATCCACTTTATAATGCCCTCAGGGAGATCCTTTGACTTGCAATAGTTGCCAGGAAGAAACTGTGTTGGAAGGGGTGTCACAGGGAGCCCTTGAATAACATCAGAAATACCTTCGATGTGTAGATAACAAGGATCCAGATGAATTTGGAAGATCCAATACACATTCCCAGAATGCTTTGGAAGGACATCACAGAAACTGTTTATGTGTATGTGTGTGTGTGTGTGTGTGTGTGTGGCAGAACAAAAACCAGTTCTGACCAGTTAACCTGAGGAGGGAAAATTGAGTGTGTCACTTATCATTTTTTTAAATCTTGTTGGGACATCCTGTGCTGTAAAATATAACTTCTAATACTCCAAGGCGGAGTTTAATGACTTCAGAGAGGAGGCCGGCTCAGGACTGCTTTTATCCAACTGAGCAAGCCTTAGAGAGACACAATTTATTTTATTTCTGACTGAGAGAAGGACAACATCAGCACTGTAGGAGATAAGTATTATGTGGATAAGAGAGCTTAGTTTGTACTTTAAAACCCTGTTTTGTTTTTAAGATTGTATGTGTTTGGGATATTTGTACTGTATTTATTGTTCTGTTTTGATATTTTAAAGTAAAGATATATTTTACAATGGAAACTGCCTGGAGTGCCTTGACATTTCTTTCTATTTAAGTGGAGCTTTTAAAGGTTACAGTTAACACTGTGTATGGGCTTATTGATATACCAAACTGGGAAACGGATAGAGTTCTCTAAAGTCTTGCATAGAGTTCTAAGGGTTCATTTGAAAGACCTGGTTGAGTGCCCATAGGCAAAGATATCTGGCCCCTCGAAGACAGAATTATCTGAGCCTGATAATTAGGTATGCTAACAAGAGGTTATCAGTTTGAATCCCTCCAGAACTCGAGACTAAGGTGACTTGAACCCACAAAACAGACAAGAGGGTTACCTTGTTCTGTTCACTGTCCACAAATCATACACTCAGAGGTTGGCACTTTGGGAGTAGAGGGCTGACCAGCTGAGCGAGTTTGTGACAACTAGTGGTACCGCAGGGTTCAGTACTGGGGCCAGTCCTTTTTAATGTCTTTATAAGTGACATTGCAGAGGGACTGAAAGGAAAAGTATGTCTCTTTGCAGATGCAAATAGGGCTGACATGGTGTTCGCAGTGTGTAGCCATGGGGAGGGGACGGACAAAGGAGACCCACTTCTGGACTTGCTAGAAGACAGTAAGTGGGAGTCCTCTGTGGAAGCAGTAAAATTGTCTCCCCAGCTGACCCAGGGCCAGATCCAGAAAGGAAGGGAGGTTTTAGCAGACTTTGCCCCCTTGTTTAACACCAAGCCTGGACTGACCCCATTAGCAACACACGATGTGGAGACAGGGACACAGACGCCCATATGGTGGACAACATATCGGGTGTCAGAGGCTGTCCAAAAGGACATTAGGAGGGAAGTAGAGGAGATGCTGGATTTAGGGGTAATCCAGAGATCCTACAGTCCCTGGGCCTCACCCGTAGTCCTTGTACCCAAGCCAGATGGCTCAACTCATTTCTTTGTAGACTATCATGGACTGAATGCAGTCACAAAGTCAGACACCCACCCGATGCCCCGGATGGATGAACTCCTGGACAAGTTGGGGGGGTGACCTACCTCACGACCATTGACCTGACAAAGGGGTATTGGCAGGTAGAGTTGATGGACAGAGCTAGGGAGTGGTCAGCCTTCATCACTCCGATAGGCTTATTTGAGTTCAAAGTAATGCCTTTCGGAATGAAGAACACCTCAGCCACTTTCCAAAGGTTGGTGAACCAGGTGTTAAATGGTGCTGTGGAGTTCGCCGTGGCATACCTGGATGACATTGCCATCTTCAGTACCAGCTGGCAGGAACACCTTTCACACCTTAGGGAAGTGCTGGGCAGAATACAGAGGGCCAAAAGCTGATAAGTGCCAGGTGGCCATGGGAGAAGTGGCATACCTCGGGCATGTGGTAGGCCAAGGACAGCGCCATCCTAGACAAATAAAGATAGAGGTGATCCAGGCGTGGCCCAGACTAGAAACCCAGAAGCAGGTCAGGAGCTTTCTAGGGACAGCAGGGTACTACAGAAAGTTTGTACCTAATTACAGTGTGCTGGCTGCTCCCCATCTGACCTGACAAAGAAAAAAAAAAGGATAATCACCTGGGGCCCAGCCTGTGAGGAAGCCTTTACCCAACTGAAGGAGGCACTGTGCAGTGCTCCTGTTTTGACAAGTCCAGACTATAGCAAAACTTTTATAGTTCAGACAGATGCCTCAGATGTGGGTATTGGGGCAGTACTAAGCCAGACATCCAGCGAAGGGAGCGACGACCCCATTGCCTACCTGAGAAAAAAATGCTTCCCAGGGAGCAAGCGTACTCCACTGTGGAAAAGGAGTGTCTTGCCATAGTGTGGGCCCTGAAGAAGTTGGACCCATACTTGTATGGGCAGCCTTTTGTGGTGCAGACTGACCACAACCCCTTGGTTTGGCTGACGCAGATGGGGAAAAACAATGGCAGACTGCTCAGATGGAGTCTTGCTTTATAAGGGTATGATTTGAAAATCGTACATAGGGCCGGAGCCAAGAATCAGAACTCAGATGGTTTGTCCCGTGTGTATGAGGAATGAACTGATTTGGGAAGCTCATCCCATGTAGGGGATAGATCCCCCAAATTTAGTCTAGGTGGGGAGGAATTGTCACACTTGGACCACTGATTCTGATCCATGTATCAAATTTTTTTGTATTACATATAATTTATGTAAGGGAAGGGGCGTCAGAAGACCCACAGTCTTGCTGAACTGACACATCCAAAAAAAAAAGAGGGATAAGTTCAAAGAACAGGATATAGCTAAATCTGCAGCTATTTAAAATGCAATTCCTTTGTTAAATTTTCTTTGAAGGCAGGAACCAAAGTATCCACTTTATAATGCCCTCAGGGAGATCCTTTGACTTGCAGTAGTTGCCAGGAAGAAACTGTGTTGGGAGGGGTGTCGAAGGGAGCCCTTGAATTACATCAGAAATACCTTTGATGTGTAGATAACAAGGGTCCAGATGAATTTGAAAGGTCCAATATACATTCCCAGGATGATGTGGAAGGACATCACAGAAACTGTTTATGTGTGTATGTGTATGTGTATGTGTATGTGTGTGTGTGTGTGTGGCAGAACAAAAACCAGTTCTGACCAGTTAACCTGAGGACGGGAAATTGAGTATGTCACTTGTTATTTTTTTTAAATCTTGTTGGGACATCCTGTGCTGTAAAATATAACTTTTAATACTCCAAGGTAGAGTTTAATGACCTCAGAGAGGAAGCCAGCTCAGGACTGCTTTTATCTGACTGAGCAAGCCTTAGAGAGACACATTTTATTTTATTTCTGACTGAGAGAAAAAGGACAACATCAGCACTGTAGGAGATAAGTATTATGTGGATAAGAGAGCTTGCTGTATACTTTAAAAACTGTTTTGTTTTTAAGCTTGTATGTGTTTGAGATATTTGTTCTGTAATTATTGTTCTGTTTTGATATTTTAAAGTAAAGATATATTTTACAATGGAAACTGCCTGGAGTGCCTTGACATTTCTTTCTATTTAAGTGGAGCTTTTAAAGGTTACAGTTAACACCGTGTATGGGCTTATTGATATACCAAACTGGGAAATGGATAGAGTTCTCTAAAGTCTTGCATAGAGTTCTAAGGGTTCATTTGAAAGACCTGGTTGGGTGCCCATAGGCAAAGATATCTGTCCCCCCAAAGACAGAATTATCTGAGCCTGATAATTGGGCATGCTCACAAGAGGTTATCAGTTTAAATCCTTCCAGATCTTGAGACTAAGTTGACTTGAACCCACAAAACAGACAAGAGGGTTACCTTGTTCTGTTTACTGTCCACAAATCATATGCTCAGAGGTTGGCACTTTGGGAGTAGAGAGCTGACCGGCTGAGCGAGTTTGTGACAACTAGTGGTACCACAGGGTTCAGTACTGGGGCCGGTCCTTTTTAATGTCTTTATAAGTGACATTGCAGAGGGACTGAAAGGAAAAGTATGTCTCTTTGCAGATGACACAAAGATCTGCAACAGGGTTGATACGTACAGCAGGGTGGAAAGGATGAAAAAGGACTAGGCAAGGTTGGAGGAATGGTCAAATGTATGGCAGCTTAGATTCAATGCAAAGAAGTGCAAAGTAATGCACCTGGGAAACAAAAACCCAGGGGAAGAGTACACAATGGGGGGTGAGATACTGACACAACAAAAATGGAAAGGGACCTGGGGGTAGTCATATCAGATGACCTAAAGTTGAGCAAGCAATGTGAGAAGGCAGTAAGGAGGGCTGGGGGATTCTGGGATGCATAGGAAGAGGCATCACCAGTAGAAAACAAGAAGTTGTTGGCCCTCTGTACAGACAATTGGTAAGACCACATCTGGAGTACTGTTTACAGTTCTAGAGACCCCATCTCTGCAAAGACATAGAGTGGAAGCTGTCCAGAGGAGGGCAACCAAAATGGTGCAGGGTCTGCACCAGAAGACATATGAAGAAAGACTAAAGGAGCTTAAGATGTATAGCCTCAAGGAAAGGAGGGAGAGGGGGGACATGATAGAAACCTTCAAATACCTCAAGGGAACCAACAAAGTCCAAGAGGGTAGCAGCTTTCAGAAAAAGAGATGTGCAAGAACAAGGGGGCACAATTTGTCGATAGAGGGGGTTGGTGCAGAGGTATTGTGAGGAAGTATTTCTTCACAAAGAGGGTTGTAGATGCATGGAACAGCCTTCCTGAGGAGGTCGTAGAGTCAAAAACAGTGGGGCAATTCAAGAATGCATGGGACAGACATAAGGCAATTCTAGTGAAGGGTAGGGGGAAGTAGGCTGTTGGTTAACTAGGATCTGCAGCTTATCCATTAGGTAAGGAAATCAGCAGACTAGGTGGGTCAAGCAATCCTTATCTGCCATCAGATTCTATTTTTCTATGCAAATGTGGCGCACTTGTGGCTCAAACGGTTTGCACCCGGCGCAAGGCTTTGAATATCTGGCTCCTGATTGTCAGGAGAAAACTTATTCCTGACCAAAAGAACAGAACACTAGGTGGCATGAGACCCTGCAATCATTCCAGATGCGAGACATGTGAGCAGATTTGCACTTCAAGCTTTATCAACATCCACAAAACAAACAATTCAAGATACAGGGGAATTACACTTGTGCATCTCAGAATGTTGTTAATTACAACTACATAACATTCCATTCTGTGACATTTATCCTACACACAACTAGAGTTTCAAGAATGTTTTCTTATCTCTGTTTGGTTGTGTTTCTTATCTAATGACTCCTCTAATCTGTCACATTAATGTGTAAAATGTGTTTTTTTTCCTAACATTGTTCTTGGTACGTAAAAGTGACCTCTTTTTCAGAAACCTACCATTGCTTCTGAAGAAAAACCATGTAGGTTCAAAAGTTTAAGGATTTTCTATAAATCTTTATTGGTCCAATAAAAGGGGGTGAAAGAGGAAATTGTTTAACAAGGAAAGGTACACTAAGCTCAAACTTGTTTTCGGGTGCGACCTAGAAGCACAAGGAAGTTAATTGACTTGCTCAGGGTCACACAGTATGCAAGTGGGGGCTGTGAGATTCAAATCCAGGTCTCCAGGTTGTTGGCTCAGTGTTCTTAACTACTATGCTATACTGCCTCCTAGGTATCAATGGTATCAAATTACCTACTTTGTGCGACAAAAAATTTTTTAACGTCAGAAATAGATTCATGTCCATTTCACCTTCCCCTAAATTTTTTCTGCTGCTCACTGGTCATCCATTCTCCTTTCTACTGTGAAGACTGAGCTGAAGCACCTGTTAAGGATACTTGCTTTGTCATGATCCTCTTCTGCGCAGTCATCCTCAGTCGTACTACTTATCCTTACGTCCCTCTTTTTCTTTCTCTCTTGCTTATGTTCCCGAAGAAAGTCTTATCCTCTTTAGATACCCCTTTGGCTGTCCTTTCTTCTGTCTGCACCTTTGTTTGCCTCACTGCCTTTCCTGCTTCCCTCAGGTTTACTTGGTGCTCCTCTTTGTTTTCCTTTCTCTGTGTTTCTTTGTACACACTGAATGCTACCCTTTTTTCCTTCATCACTGCCTTATTTGGTTCCCTCAATTTTACCTGGAACTCCTCTGTTTTCTTCCTTCTCTTGTTTCGTTGTGCACACTGAATGCCACCCTTTTTTTCCTTCACCACTTTGGCCACTTCTTTAAAGCTAAATGAGGATCTTTTCTTTTTGATTTTGCTTACCTCCTTCATGCAGAGACTATTTACCTTAATTATGCCCTCCCTAATTTTTCCCACTGTTTCTCTACCCCTCTCTGGCAGTTCTGCCCCACTAGGCAGCTTCTGAGACAGTTATCCATTTCTTTCTTTTAAAATCCACCCTTCGAAAGTCCAGGACCCTCAACTTTGTATAGTTTCCCTTGGCACCTGTTGTAATGTTGAACCGCACTGTATGGTGATCACTGGTCACTAGGGGACTGCCCACTCTGATGTCTGCAATACTGTCTCAGTTAGTAAGCACAAAGTCTAGCACTGCCCCTTCTTTAGTGGGTTCACTGGCTAGCTGCCTGATAAATGTCCCCTATTAAGAGTCAAGGATAACCCTGCTCATTGCCGAGGTTGCACCTGGAAAACTCCAATCCATATCTGGCAGATTGAAGTTGCCAACCACTAGTACCTCTCCCATATTTGCCGTACTGAGGATGCCTTCCACTAGTGTCTTATCCAGCTCCTCTCCCTGTGTTGGTGGTCTGTATACTACCTCTGTGTCGGTAGTGGCTCAAGCTCCTGTCTCTAGTATGACCAACAGTGCCTCCAGCCCTTCATTATTCTCTGGGCCCTCCTCTGTTTCTGTAGCCTTCATTCTCTCTCTCTCTCTCTCACACAAATAGAACTTCTCCTCCTCCCCTTCCTGTTTCTCCTGAACTGGGAGTAGCCTGGTATGGTCATGTCCCAGTCATAATTGTCAGTGCACCATGACTCAGTTATGGCCACCAAGTCCAGGCCAGTCACCATGATGACCTCTAGGTCCAGAATTTTATTTCTGACTCCTTGCATTGCCTGCATGTGGTTTTCCCTACTTTGTGCTCTCTCTGCTTGCAACCATTCTTTCCCTCCTCCTTACTGCATATGTTGCTCCCTGTTCCTCCCCTGAAACTTCTCTTCTCATGATACCCTCTCTCCTTCTTGTCTCTTTACTTCTCTCTTTTTGCATCCTTGGTTTATATGCCCCTTTTCTTTTGTCTTGTCTGCACCCTTTTCTTTTTCTGTCCCTACTCTAGGAGGAGCTCCCTCTGCTCAGGTTCTTCCTCCATTTATTCATCATGTGGCAAAGGGGTGATTCCTGCCTCCCTTGCTAATACAGCCCCCCCAACCCGGTTAGTATAAATAGTCATCCAAGTACCATATAAACCTCCCACTAAAGACAGAAGTTCTCTCCTGGAAGGATGCAAGATAATCAACAGCATGGTTCACAGGGAGAAATCACATCAAACAATTCTCATAGATTTATTTTGACCAGATTACTTCTTACTAGGGAGGTGGATCAAGGGAGTGGAGTGGATGTTGTCCATTTGGATATCAATAGGGCTTTCAGCACTGCACTGCACAGGAGGCTAGTTAAGGAACTAATCAGCCTGGGGTGAAGGAGAAAGTGACAAGCTTGGTATCCAACTAGTTGAAGGGTGGTGCAAAATGTCAGACACTCAGTGGACAGCAGAGTTACTAGTGGGGTGCCACTGGCATCAACGTTGGAACTGGTCCTCATCAATGTTTTCATAAGTGACATAGTGAAGGAACTGGAGGAGAAGATGTCTCTCTTTGTGGATGATACAAACATTTGCAATAGGGTGAACACTCATGAAGGGGTGGAGAGAATGCAAAGGGATCTGGGGAAACTAGAGGAGTGCTCTATGGCATGGCAGCTGTGTTTCAATGCCAAAAGACAGAAGGTTATGTATCTGGGGCAGTGAAACTCAGGAGCTGTGTATACGATGGCAGAACAGGAACCACAGTCACCAAGCAGGAGAGATCGCAGAGGGTCATTATGTCTAATGACCTCAAGGTGGCTGGTCAGTGTGACAAAGTGGTGGGAAAGGCTAGTAGGATGCTGGGGTGCAATGGAAAGTGGATTTCTAGCAGGAGGAGGGAGGTGGTGCTGCTATTGTATGGCTCACTAGTGAAGTTCCACCTGGATCAGTGCCCTTCTATAGGCCATACCTCTGCAAGGACATTAACAAGGTGGAAGTGTTACAAAGAGGGAAAAAAAGTGGTGTGAGGGTTGCACGAGAAGCCATATGTGGAAAGGCTGCAGGAAGACAACATGTACTCCCTGGAATAGAGGAGACTGAGAAGGGACATGAATGAAACCATAAGTACCTCACAGGTGTGAACAAGGTGCCGGTGGAGGGTCTATTTCAGAGAAAAGAAGGCACCAGAACATGACTGCATGCAGTGAAGCTAAAGGGAGAAAGCTTAGGAGGGATGTCATAGAAATAGCTTCTACACAGAAAGGGTGGTGGATGACTGGAGCAGCTTGCCAGAGGATGTAGTGAGGAAGTCTTGTAGTACTAATTTACACATTTTATTTGATATAGAGATTGTGCCTCAACTCCAATTATAAAATGGCAAGAAAAAAATTTAGAAAGTTCATTGCCTGATAGAAGTCAACTGACCATGCATTTAATCTCTATAAATGCATGATCAGATGCCAAATGTCATTTTCCTCCCCCTTAAAACTACATATAGCCATTGCAAAAGTGTAATAAGCCCCTCCAGGGTGTACATCACATGATTTTAATACACTTCCCAGGGGAGTAAGGACACTCAGCCTTGGGCTTTGTGACTTGCTTCACCCCTGGGGGTGTGCATTAAAACCCTTTAATGCACACCATGTCATGGCTTATTACTTACATATTTATGGAATTATAGCTTTTTATGTTTGCTTGCACGAATGTGCAAGAAACATAGTGCCATCATCCGAGTTTTCGGAGGTGTGTCACCCCCTCTTCCAATTCAGTCAGTGTGTTGACAGGCGGGGCCCCTGTCCGCCAATGCATGCTGGAGCTGTCTATGACAGCTCCAAAATGCAGTGGCGTACAGTTGAAAGGGGGAGCTACGCTTAAGTGAGCAGCGATATCGCCTGCTCGTCGCGCAGCTCCCCTACACACACACACACACACATGCACGCACACACGAGAGCCGGCGAGGGTGCCCATCCCCGTCGGCTGTGCTGCGCTTCCCCAAAGCTTACATGCCACGCTGGGTACACCATTTGGCAACCTATAGTATAGCCGACGTGGTGCCCAATCCCCATCGGGCTGTGCTGCGCCCCCCAAAGCCTCTGACATGCCACGCTGGGGAGCCCACCCCAGCATGGCAATAGATGCTATGGCCAACGGAGTGCCCAATCCCCCATCGGCTCCACGGCCACCCCCAACCAGCCTCTCTTATGCCACACTGGGAGCCCACCCCAGCGTGATAAATATCCCACGCCGTCAATTTAAAAAAACCTGTAAATTAAAAAGGTCCCACGCAGTCTCCCGCCCCCACAACCCGCACCACCCACTGTGCACCCTACCTCCCACACCCCCTCACCCCATACTTACCTTCGGAGTCCGGCGCGACGTTCTTCGGTGGACTGGGAACACGTCTGCACTCTTCAAAGCTGACTGCGAACTGAGGAAATGCCGGTAAGCTGTATAATAGGATAGACAGGGTTTTTTCAACTTTGTTGCATATCTTAGGCATTTTTGGGAATTTTTGCACCAAATTTTCAACATGGGGTTTTTGGGAACCCTTCTCATGAATGATGTTATTGTCATGGCGTTATTCGGGCCCAAAGGGTGATTTCTCAGTCACTGCGTGAATTCACCTTTCAGGACCGATTAACGAAATGACACTGCCAGTGTTCATAAGGTGGGCTCTCAAGAAGCCTATTTTGAAAATTTGGTGGACAAAATCCCCAAAATGACTGTTTTATGAGCGTGCATTGCACAGTTCCTATGCACACTCGTAAGTTTGTGAATTTTCAATATTTTCACTCCAGATTTTCAACATTGCCATTTTACCACACCTTCTTATGAGTAGTACAGCTGTCATTTTTCACATCTCAACCAAAATGTATGTCCACCCATGTAGCTCACAATGGCACAGTCAGTGTGAAAAATCAATGTATGGGACAAATTAAGAAAATCACAGTGACACTGTTCATGAGCAGAGGTCTTAAAATGGCTATGTTGAAAATTTGGTGAAAAAATTCCTAAAATGTTTTACAAGCATGCGTTACGCAGTTCTTATGCATGCTCGTAAGTTTGCAAATTTAATATTTTCACTCCAGATTTTCAACATTGCCATTTTATTACACTTCCTTATGAACAGTACAGCTGCCATTTTTCACATCTTGCCCAAAATGTGTTTCCGCCCATGTAGCGCACAGTGGCGCAGCCGATGTGCAAAATCAATGTATGGGACACATTAAGAAAATCACAGTGACACTGTTCATGAGCAGAGGTCTTAAAATGGCTATGTTGAAAATTTGGTGAAAAAATTCCTGAAAATGACTTACGAGCATGCATTGCGCGGTTCCTACGTAAGCTTGTAAGTTTGCGAATTTTCAATATTTTCACTCCAGATTTTCAACATTGCTGTTTTATAACACTTCCTTATGAACAGTACAACTGCCATTTTTCACATGTCGCCCAAAATGTGTTTCCACACATGTAGTGCACAGTGGTGCAGTCAGTGTGCGAAAGCAATGTTTGGGACAGATTAAGAAAATCTCAGTTACACTTTTCATGAGCAGAGGTCTTAAAATGGCTATGTTGAAAATTTGGTGAAAAAATTCCTAAAAATGACTGTTTTACGAGCGTGCATTGGCGCAGTTTCTATGCATGCTCGTAGTTTACGAATTTAATATTTTCACCCAGATTTTCAACATTGCCATTTTATTACACTTCCTTATGAACAGCACAGCTGCCATTTTTCATACGCCACCCAAAATGTGTTTTCGCACATGTAGCGCACAATTGTGCTGTTGGTGTGCAAAAGCAATGTTTGGGACAGATCAAGAAAATCACAGTTACACTGTTCATGAGCAGAGGTCTTAAAATGGCTATGTTGAAAATTTGGTGACAAAAGTCCATAAAATGACTGTGTTATGAGTGAGCATTGCGCAGTTTCCACGCACCTTCGTAAGTTCATGACTTTGTAATATTTTAAGTCCAGATTTTCACCAGTGGCATTTTTCCACACTTCCTTATTTACAGTGCAGCTGTCATTTTTCACAACATGGCCAAAGTGTGTTTTCACACTTTCAGCACAGAGATGCGTGGTAGCTGTGGGAAAGGTTCGGGACAGATAAAGAAAATCACAGTGACACTGTTCATGATCGGAGGCACCAAAATGCCTGAGTTGACAATCTGCTGTAAAAAATCCCCAACCTAATTATATTACGGGTGTGCGTTGCACAGTTTCTATGTACACTCGTTACTTCACCATTTTTTTTTTATATTTTTACTGCAGATTTGCAACATTGCCATTTTTTACACCTCCCCATGAACAGTACAGCTGTCATTTTTTACATCTTGTTCAGAATGTTTTTGCACCTGTGGTGCTAAATGCAGTAGTCGCTGTGCATAAGCAGCTTTCGGCTAACAAATTGATATTCCCCCGTCCATGAGGTGGGGTCACAAAAAAAACGTGTTGAAAATGTGGAGTGAAAATACCAATGAATGCCAGAGGTATTAGGGTTTCCAACCATAACGCCCAACCCTGTAGAGAATGACAGGCATCAGGGGTGTGACTTGGGATTCTTGCCTGTAATGCTCATACCATTCCACACCCTGCAGCCAGTGAGAGGCATCGAGGTATGCCTTGGACTCTTCAGCCCCAAAGTTCACCCCATTCTCCTATATCGCACCCATCTCACCATATTTCCTAATGGAATGGGGTGCGCATAAGGGCCAAAGACCCCAAGGAACACTGTGACACTTGTCAGTGTCCGCAGGGTGGGGTGTGGTGAAATGGTGTGGCCGTTATGCCTGACGACCCAAAGGCACACCTCAATGCCTGTCACTCTCTGCAGCGTGGTGGTGGGGTTGGCTTCAGTTTAATATTTCACTGCCATTTCTATTACGCAGCTCTGTAACTTCTACACTACCACTGCCAATGCCAGCAAACAAACATTCGGCATTGACAAATGCTTGTTAATTTTGAAATGTGAAAAAACTAAGTACAAATTCTTCTTTCATATCAACTGATCTCTTGTGAAATTTTCATGACCTTAAAAAAGAGGATTGTTTCATGGGAAATAAGAATGTGAAAAAAACTGAGTTCAATTTCTTCTTTCATATGGAGGCATCTTCTTTTGTGAGATTTTTCTGATCTCATGGAAGAAGATACCCTCATATGAGAAAAGAATGTGAAAAAACTAAGTCTGAAATCCTCTTTTGTATAGCCCTAACCCTTTTGCATATCCTATTCTTCTTTCGTATGGCCATGTGAAAGAAGAAAATTGTATTGTGAAAGAAGAATTTATGTAAACTTTAAAAACACTTTTCTGTTTTTTTTTTTAAAAAAAAACTAATTTTCAGAATAGAGCTAAGCAGATCCCATTTCACAATATACATGTGTTGGTGTCTCTGCAGGGTTTTCAAAAAATTAAAAAAACAAAATAGAAACAAAATCGCCACTGAAAGAAGCATTTTTTCCTCACAAAAGAGGATTATCCACCTCACGAAAGAGAATCCTCTTCTGTATGGCAAACTTCTTCTTTTCTATTCATAATCTCTCCAAAACACCCTCCTAAACATGCTTAGAACAGAAATTTCAGTTCCTTATCACTCTGGAAAGGATTAATATTTTTTCACCAAATCAATAAAAGATAGCATTCTGTGACACGTCCTTTCCACCCTGAACATTTTAAACCAAAATTACAAACCATCTGGGCTGTAGGTAGTGACAAAAAATAAAATAAAATAAACAAGATTTTTCCACTTTTTACACTATCTGGATCTTCGAATCTGCACATCTGACTGGAACAAAACTTGGCAGTTCAGGACCCCCAACCCCCCACCCAGCAACACAAGCAAACATTTGTGCATTTCCTTTGAGCATGTGTGAAGTTATTAATGTGCAAAACTAGGAGTTTAACATGAAACAGTCTACTCAGTCCTAACTATAGTGGCACTACCATACTTAACATTAAATAGCCTACTCAACTGCTACCCCACCACTATAATTCAAGAGAGCTACAGAATTGGTCTTGTGGGGGGGTGCGTACATGCTAATTAGCCCTTAATGGGTATGCAAATGGCTCTTAGATCCTTGCATGCCCAATAGTCTTATTAGCATATATGGGTTTAATATGGTCCACAGGAACCCTGGCACTATCCTGTTTGGGTTATATTATCTTCATCAGGCTCCTGTGGGCCATAGTCTGCCTGCTGCTGCATCAGCTCAATACATAGTCATGATGCACTGTGCTAACTGGCTCCATTTTCAAAGACAAAGTGTTGTGGGAGTGCACTAACTGAATATTTACCCTGAGCTGGCTGTGCACGAATTGCCACACAGTGCTCCTGTCAGCACAGTACAAACGTCTGGCTCTGAAAATACCACTTAGGTCAGTGGAACCTGAAGTCCACAGGACAGTGGCTACTGGAACTAGTAACATCATTTAAGCAAACATAGAAACATAGACTTTGACGGCAGATAAGGACCGCTAGGCCCATCTAGTCTGCCCATTTCCCTACCTACAGGATAGGCCACAGATCCTAGTTAACCAACAGCCTATTTATTCCTACCCCCCACAAGAATTGCCTTATGTCTGTCCCATGCATTCTTGAATTCTCCCACAGTTTTAGACCCCACAACCTCCTCAGGAAGGCTGTTCCATGCATGCATTACCCTCTCTGTGAAATAATACTTCCTCACATTGCCCCTGAACTGCCCTCCTTCTATCTTTAAATTGTGTCCCCTTGTTCTTGCAAGTCTCTTTTCTGAAAGATGCTACCCTCTTGGACTTTGTTGATTCCACTGAGGTACTTAAAGTTTCTATCATGTCCCCCTCCCTTCTTTCCTCAAGGGTATACATATTAAGCTCCTTTAGTCTCTCCTCATATGGCTTCTCTTGCAGACCCTGCACCATTTTAGTTGCCCTCCTCTGACTGCCTCTATCCTGTCTATGTCCTTGCGGAGATGGGGTCTCCAGAACTGGACACAGTACTCCAGATGGGGTCTCACCAACTGTCTGTACAGAGGGATAACAACTTCCTGTTTTCTGCTGATGATGCCTCTCCTACATCCCAGTATACCCCCAGCCTCCCTACTGCCTCTTCTCACATTGCTTGCTAACCTTAAGGTCATCTGATTTGATTACCCCCAGGTCCCTTTCCTTTTTTGTTGTTACTACCTCCACACCCATTGTGTATTCTTCCCCTGGGTTCTTGTTTCCCAGGAGCATTATTTTGCACTTCTTTGCATTGAATCCTAGCTGCCATACTTCTGACCATTCCTCCAACCTTGCCAAGTCCCTTTTCATCCTTTCCACGCCTCCTTGTGTATCAACTCTGTTGCAGATCTTTGTGTCATCTGCAAAAAGGCATACTTTTCCTTCCAGTCCCTCTGCAATGTCACTGATGAAGACATTAAAAAGGACTGGACCCAATACTGAACCCTGCGGTACTCCACTAGTAACCCCTTTCTTCAGAGTGGACTCCATTTACAATTACCTTCTGTGTCCTGTTGTCCAACCAATGTTTTACCCAGGCTATCACCCTGGGTCCCACTCCCAGGCTGGTTAATTTGACTATTAATTTTTTGTGTGGGACTGTGTCAAATGCCTTGGTAAAGTCTAGGTAGGCAATGTCCACAGCCCCTCCCTGGTCTACTACTTTGGTCACCCAGTCAAAGAAATCTATTAGATTCGTCTGACATGACCTTCCCGCTGTGAATCCATGCTGCCTTGGGTCCTGTGCTCCACTGGCCTCTAGGTACTTGACTATTCTTTCCTTCAGAAGTGACTCCATCACTTTCCCTACCACAGAGGTCAGACTGACAGGTCTGTAGTTTCCTGCCTCTGTCTTGGACCCACTTTTGTGAAGGGGAATCACATCCGCCTTCCTCCAATCCTCGGGTACCACACCATCCTCCCATGATTTATTAAAAAGAGTAGCCAGTGGTTTCACTAGTTTCTCACTTAATTCTTTTAGAATTCTAGGGTGAATTCCATCAGGACCCATTGCTTTGTCCACCTTCAGTTTTAGGAGTTCTTGCAGAACCCTTTCTTCTGTGAAAGGACTGGGATCGACCCTCCTATCAAGAGTGCTTCTGTTAATTGGATTAGGCACTTCCTCCTCCTCTTTTGTGAATACTGAGCAGAAATATTCGTTCAGTATTCCTGCTTTTTCACTGTCCCCCTCTGCCCACCCACCGTTCATTCTATTCAGCCTCACTATCCCTCCCTTTGTCTTTCTACGCTCGCTGATGTACCTATAAAAGGTTTTATCCCCCTTCTTAACTGAGTTGGCTATCTTTTCCTCAGTTTGGGCCTTTGCTATTCTGACTTCCTCCCTGCTTCCTTCTGCCTTAACTGGTACAGCTCTCTGTCCTGCTCCTTCTGTGTTTCCTTATACTTCCGGAATGCTATCTTTTTCTTCCTGACTTTCACAGCCACCTCTTTTGAGAACCATAGTGGCTTTTTTTTTTGTTTTCTTTTGTTTATTTGCTTCACACAAAGGCTTGTTGCCTCTGTGATGGCAGTTTTGATAATTCTCCATTGTTGCTCCACACCTCCTTCTAGCCTGTTTGCTAGTGCTTTTCTGTTGCACTCTCCCATCTTGCCAAAGTCAGCCCTCCTAAAGTCCAGTACCCTCACTTTTGTATGGCTTGACTCTGTAGCTGAGTTTAACGTGAACCACACTGTTTGATGGTCACTTGTCCCCAGATGGCAACCCACTTCTAGATCTGAGATCCTCTCACTGCCCCGTTTGAGAGTACGAGGTCTAGGATTGCTCCCTCATGAGTGGGTTTCAAAACTAGCTGTCTAATGCCTGCCACCTGTAGGGCATCAAGAATGGCCCTGCTCTTGGATGTGGCTGCAGCAAATGTGCTCCAGTTAACATCTGGCATATTCAGGTCTCCCATCAACAGTATCTCCCCTTTCTCTGCCATTCTAAGAATGCCTTCTATCATATCCTTGTCCATTCCTTCCCCCTGACATGGGGGTCTGTACACAACCCCAGTGCGGATTGTGGTGCCCTTTCCAGTCTCTAAGGTGACCCACAGTGCCTCCTCTCCTCCCTGTTTACTCTTTTGTTCAGTTGCTTTTATCTCTTCCTTTACATAGAGAGCTACTCCTCCCCCTCTTCTCCCCTGCCTGTCTCTCCTGTAGGTTATATACCCTGGTATGTTAACATCCCAGTCATGGTTCTCTGTGTACCATGCTTCTATGACTGCTATGATATCCAGGCATCCCTCTTCCATTAAGGCCATCAGCTCAGGGAGCTTGTTGCCCAGACTACGGTCATTGGTACTCATTACCCTCCATTTCCTGATGGCCTTACCCCCTTTTGCCCCATCCCTGTCCTTCTTGCCTTTGTCACTTTCTCCATTTACCCCTGCCCTTCTCCCTATCGACACCTCTATGTTGGTGTTTGCTGCACTTACTACCATGATTATTTGGGGGGGGCTAGGATTTTCCTGCTCCTTTCCAGTGCCTCCCCCCTTGGCTAGTTTAAAAGCTTACCAATGAAGCATTTAAACCTATCACCTCGGATCCTGGTTCCCCTCCCGGACAGATGCAGCCCATCATGCCAGTATAGGCTTGCATCACTCCAGGTGGACCCCCAGTCCCCAATGAAGCCAAACCCTGAGCTCCACACCAGTTTTTCAACCACTGATTGAATCCCATGGTGCAGAACACACTAGCCTCTCCTATGCCATAGATGGGTAGCACCTCCGAGAAGGTTACCGTGCGTGCTACTTGACTAAGGCCCTTCCCCAATTCCACAAACTCTTTCTGCACTTCTCTAATCCCTTTCTTAGCCAGGTCATTTGTCCCTAGGTGGACAATGACATCCAGCTCCCTCCCCTGTGCAGCTGCTCCGGCAATCCTGAGGATTCGCTCCCTGTCCCTCCAAGCCATGGTGCCAGGCAGGCACCTTACCTCCCTCTCCCCTTCCTCCCCCAGTTCTACCTTCCTAACAATGGAGTCCCCCACCAGGAGTTGTTTCCTTCCCCTGCAGGGTCCCCTGCCACCCTCCTGTGGGTCTCCTTTGTGGAGGTTCCCAGCATCCTCCTTGGTCTCCACTGTGGGTGCCTCCATAGAGGAACCACACTTTGCCAGAATGGCATAGGAATGTGGAGAGGTACAGTGGGAGGATGCGCTTGTTCCACCACCCTCACCCTCCCTGAGCCCACTGTGGTCCAACCGCCTCTTTCTTGGCAACCTCGGAGGCAATGGCAGTGGCACTGGTGGTCCCTGGATGGAAGAGGAGGTCCCACAAATCCTGGCCAACTCAGCCTGGAGATGAGCAACCTCCTCCCTCAGCCCAGAGAGGTGGCTGCAGATGGGACAACACCGCATCCTCCAGAACATCTCCCGGAAGACTGCTGCTCCACAGCCACTGCACTGCACCACTCCAATCATGTCTTATTTCTGGCCCCTTAACTGTTTGCAATCCTTACTCTTTCCTCTGTTTTTTTCTCTCTTCTTACTTTCTGCCTGTGTGCCCTTTAAGCTCCTGATTGTCTGTTCTGAGACAAGAATATCCTATATTTTGCAGTAGACCACTTACTTGCTCAGAGGCAGACCTCCAGCAGCTAGAGGGGGCCGGAGAGCTACTCTTGCCCTTCTAGGATGGTGGGTCCTTGGTGGTTCTGTGATCACTCACTTCCTGCCCCTAAACAGGAAGTTCCTGTTGTCAGTCAAATCCTGTGCCTATAAAAATAGAACTAGCTTTGGATGGAGGGGAGGGAAGGAGAGCAATATAGTCCCAGTAGAGAAGTTCAGTCACACAGCAGTCCTTTCTCCTAGTGCCTTCTGCCAAGCTATTAGCTGAAACTTTCTAAGGCAGTCTTTAAATGCAGCTTCCTTCTAGCTAAGCCACCTCCCCTACTTACCAGATCTTTCTACAAGTAATTTAAACCTCACAGCAGTTAAGTCCTTTCAGTCACCTGAGATTTACACCTAGATAACTCTGCAGATACCCATTCAGTTCTGTTAACCCAAATACACACTTTTTTTTGTATGTTAGTTTTTTTTACCCTAAATTAACGGTCAAATACAAAAGTTCTTCTACTTTAGTCCCAGCAGAGAAGTTCAGTCACACAGCAGTCCTTTCTCCTGGTGCCTTCTGCCAAGCTATTAGCTGAAACTTTCTAAGGCAGTCTTTAAATGTAGCTTCCTTCTAGCTAAGCCACTCCCCCTACTTACCAGATCTTTCTACAAGTAATTTAAACCTCACAGCAGTTAAGTCCTTTCAGTCACCTGAGATTTACACCTAGATAATGCTGCAGATACCCATTCAGTTCTGTTAACCCAAACACACACTTTTTTTGTGTATGTTAGTCTTTTTACCCTAAATTAAAGGTCAAATACAAAAGTCCTTCTACTTTAGTCCCAGCAGAGAAGTTCAGTCACACAGCAGTCCTTTCTCCTGGTGCCTTCTGCCAAGCTATGTTTGGTATTTATAAATATTTATTTAGTTAGGTGGGAAATTTGCAGTTGTGCTGTCTTACTTTAGTGACTTGTTAACTGTATTATCAAAAAGCATTGAACCCACTTTGTGTGTTTGTTTTAATTACTGTTTGGATGTACTTACATTTAGAGCTTGTTTACTGTCCTGTGTATATTTGCTACTGTTAGTTTTTGACACAGGAGAATCTTGCATTCAAAGCAAGTAACAGCTGACTAGAACTACAGCCTTTCTAACTGATAAATCACTTCTATCTCAGCAGGAGTCAGTGCCTGTTGGGATTAAGCAAACAGATACTTTATTAGAAGCAGGGGGTCTCATTTAAGTGAAAAAAAGAAGAAAGTCACTGTGTGTTTCTCTTTTTGAGGAAGGGGCTGTATCAACTTAATTTGCTGAGTGGGGAGCAGGGGGAGAAGCTAACTTGGAATGTGGCTTGAGCAGTAGAAAAGCAGCTGTCTCCAATTACAGCTTCCTGCTGCTAGTTTTTGACAGAGAAGAATCTTGCTTTCAGATCAAATAATAGCTGACTAGAACTACAGCTTTTCTAACTGATAAATCGCTTCTATCTCAGCAGGAGTCAGTGCCTGTTGGGATTAAGCAAATAGCTACTTTATTAGAAGCAGGGGGTCTCATTTAAGTAAAAAAAAAGAAGAAGATCACTGTGTGTTTCTCTGTTTGAGGAAGGGGCTGTATCAACTTAATTTGCTGAGTGGGGAGCAGCTAATTGGGGTGTGGATTCAGCAGTAGAAAAGCAGCTGTCTCCAATTACAGCTTCCTGCTGTTAGTTTCAGACAGAGGATAATCTTGCTTTTAGAGCAAGTAACAGCTGACTAGAACTACAGTTTTTCTAATGATAAATCACTTCTATCTCAGCAGCAGTCAGTGTCTGTTGGGATTAAGCAAACAGATACTTTATTAGAAGCAGGGGGTCTCATTTAAGTAAAAAAAAGAAGAAAGTCACTGTGTGTTTCTCTGTTTGAGGAGTAGGGACTGTATCAACTTAATTTGCTGAGTCAGGAGTAGGGGAAGCTAATTGGGGTGTGGCTTGAGCAGTAGAAAAGCAGCTGTCTCCAAGTACAGCTTCCTGCTGTTAGTTTCCAATAGAAGAATCTTGCTTTCAGAGCACATAACAGCTGACTAGAACTACAGCTTGTTTTACTAATTGCCTTCCTTACCACCCCTCACCCTCCCACCCTAAGCCAGTTCTACTTTTATAGCCACTGGATTTGACTGACAACAGGGACTTCCTGTTTGGCTGTAGGAAGGGAAAGATCACTGGGACACATTAGTTTCATCAACCTTGAAGGAAACTAAAAATAGCTCTTTTTCCCCCCCCCCCCCGGTTGCTGGAGGTCTGAATTCAAGCAAGGAAGGAGGAGGAGACCACTGAAGACTACAGGAAGTTCCTGTCCCTGAACAGGAAGGGCGAGATTTGTAAGGGCACATGGGCAGTAGGAAAGTAAGTATAAAAATACATAGAGGGAGGAGACAGTAAGCATACAAGCAACAGGAGAGGGGACACAAAATAAGTCAAGATGAGAGTGGTGCAGTGCAACGGCTGTGGGGTGGCAGCGCTCCGGGAGACATTCTGTAGGCTATGAAACTGCCCTATTTACAGACACCTCTCTGGTCTGAGGGAGGAGGTTGCCCGTCTCCAGACTGAACTGGCTAGGATTCGTGAAACCTCTTCCACCACCCAGGGACCACCAGGGCCACCGCCGTTACCTCAGAGGTTGCCAAGAAAGAGGAGTGGTTGGACAAAGGTGGGCTCAGGGAGGGAGAGGGTGGTGGAACAGCAGTGTATCCCTCCAGTTGTACCTCTCCACAATTCATATACTGTTCTGGTAAAGAGTGGTTCCTCTATGGAGGCACCTGCAGTGGAGACTAAGGAGGATGCTGGGAACCTCCACAAAGGATACCCACAGAAGGGTGGCAGAAGACATCACAGGGGAAGGAAACAACTTCTGGTGGGGGACTCAATCATTAGGGGGGTAGAAGTGGGGGAGGAAGGGGAAAGGGAGGTAAGGTGTCTGCCTGGTGCCACGGCTCGGAGGGACATGAAGCAAATCCTAAGGATCACGGAAGCAGCTGCACAAGGGAGGGAGCTGGATGTCATTGTCCACCTAGGAACAAATGACCTGGCTGTGAATGGGATCAGACCAGTGCAAGAGGAGTTTGTAGAGTTGGGGAGAGGCCTTAGATATGTAGCATGTACGGTAACCTTCTTGGAGGTGCTGCCTGTCTATGGCAAGGATGATGCTAGGGTACTCCACACCATGGGATTCAATGAATGGTTGAAAAACTGGTGTGGAGCTCAGGGTTTTGGCTTCACTGGGGACTGGGGAGCCACCTGGAGGGATGCAGGCCTATAGAGGTGCGGTGGTCTGCGTCTGTCCGGGGGGGAACCAGGATCCTAGGTGATGGGTTTAAATGCTTCATTGGCAAGCATTTAAACTAGTCAAGGGGGGAGGCACTGAAAAGAAGCAGGGAACTCCCAGCCTCCTCCCACAAAACATAGTAGTTCAGAGGTAAACACCAAGGTAGAGCAGTCAGTAGGGAGCAGGACAGGGGTAAATGCAGAAACAGGCAGTAAGGACAGGGATGGGGCTAAAAGGGGTAAGGCCATCAAAAAATGGAGGGTGATGAGTACCAATGCCCACAGTCTGTGTAACAAGCTCCCTGAACTAGTGGCCTTGATGGAAGAGGGATGCCTGGATATTGTGGCAGTCACTGAAACAGGTTCACGGACAACTCATTGCCATTAATTTTGTCTCCGTCAAGTCGGAGTGGACAAATGGCAGCGGATAATAAATTGCCATGGTCAATCTCATCGTTACAATTTCATAGCCGCATCTTTACTGTGACCAGATGTCCATGCTTTTGTGTTAGCAGACATTGTACAATTGTTGCTCAAAAATGATTTTGGAGGGTATTGGGAAGAGGAGAGGGGAACCAAACACACAGAATAGCACAACAAACTACAAAGTACCTTCACCTGATCTGTCGACGAGTGCAGCAGTACAGCAGACATAGGAAAATTGTCACAGACATTGTAAAATGGTCGCTCATTTGATGACATCATTTCTCAGTCTCCCGTTAATTAATTGCTATTAAAGACATGACTGCCATTGAGCTTGCAGTCACTGCTATCCCAATATGGAGTATGTGGAGTCACAGAGAGAGGAATGTAAGTAATGATTCAAATACTGTAACATATAAAACTCCTTCACCCTTGATTTTACAGATTGATTCTGAAAAATAAAACTGAGCCCTTTATTTTGTGACTTTGCTGGTTAATATGTAGTTGCTAGCTATCATGACACATGATGACGTCACAGCCAATTAGCTGACGATAAGCGATTAGTGAGCGCACAACGAGAGAATAGAGCAGGAGCAGAGGATCATTTTGCTTGGTTAGGGAGACTGCAAACTGTGACTGGAATGAATGGGGAAGTGAGGAAGAGCTACAAAACAGGTAAAGTGATAGGGAAAAGTGTGCTTCATTTTGGGAGACTGCATTGCAACCACTGTATGGGCGACGACAATACTTGCACGACGATTGTAGTAGCATCTACTTTACGTTGCTGCTAACAGTCCGCTACAACTTCTTTGTGACGAAATATCCAGGGACTAATTGTCCATACCCTCTAAAACATGGTACACAGAGAACCATGACTGAGATGTCAACATACCAGGATACACACTCTACAGAAGGGACAGGGTGGGTAAAAAAGGAAGAGGAGGAGTAGCTCTCTATATTAGGAAAGGGATTAAAGCAACATAACTAAAGAGTAAACAGGAAGTTGATGAGTCACTATGGGTCACCCTGGAGACAGGAAATGGCACCACAATCCGCATGGGGGCTGTGTACAGACCCCCATCTCAGGGGGAGGGAATGGACAAGGTAATGATAGAAGGCATCCTTAAAATGGCAGAAAAAGGGGAGATATTGTTGATGGGGGACCTGACTATGCCAGATGTTAACTGAAGCACCTTTGTTGCAGGCACATCCAAGAGCAGGGTCATTCTTGATGCCCTAATGGGCATGCCTCAGACAGCTAGTGTTGGAACCCACTCGGGAGGGAGCAATCTTAGACCTGATACTCTCAAATGGGGACAGAGAAAGGTTCTCAGATTTAGAATTGCGTAGCCATCTGGGAACAAGTGACCACCAAACAGTGTGGGTCACATAAAACACAGCCATAGAGTCAAGCCATACAAAAACAAGAGTATTGGACATTAGGAGGGCTGACTTTGGGAAAATGAGAGAGTGCCTCAGAAAAGCACTAGCAAATGGGCAAGAAGGAGGGGTGGGGGAACAATGGGGAATAATCCAAACAGCCATCACAGAGGCAACAAGCCTTTGTGTGGAGCAAATCAGCAAAACAAAATAAAGGCAAAAAACACTATGGTTCTCAAAATAGGTGGCAGGGATGGTTAAGGAGAAAAGGATAGCATTCAGGAAATAAAAGAAAACACAGAAGGAGCAGGACAGAGAACTTTATCAGTTAAAGCAGAAGGAGGCAGGGAAGGCAGTCAGAACAGCAATGGCACAAACTAAGGAAAAGATAGCCAACTCTGTTAAGAAGGGGGATAAAACCTTTTATAGGTACATTAGGGAGTGAAGAAAGACCAAGGGAGGGATACAGAGAATTAATAAAGGGGAGGGAATGTGGGCAGAGGGTGGCAGTGAAAAAGCAGGGATAATGAACAAATATTTCTGCTCAGTATTCACAATAGAAGGGGGTACCCAAACCAAACAAGAGAAACACTCTGGATATGGGTTGACACCAGTCCATTCACAGAAGAAAGGGTTTTGAAAGAACTCTTGAAACTGAGGGTGGACAAAGCAATGGGACCTGATGGGATTCACCCCAGAATTCTAAAAGAACTAAGGGTAGAACTAGTAACACCACTGACTACTCTCTTAACAAATCATGGGAGGATGGGGTGGTACCTGGGGACTGGAGGAAGGCAGATGTGATTCCACTTCACAAAAGTGGGAACAAGGCAGAGGCAGGAAACTACAGACCAGTTAGTTTGAGCTCAGTGGTAGGGAAAATGATGGAATAACTTCTGAAGGAAAGAATTGTTAAGTACCTAGAGGCCAGTGGGGCACAGGACCCAAGGCAGCATGGTTTCACAGCAGGAAGGTCATGTCAGACAAACTAATAGATTTCTTTGACTGGGTGACCAAAGTAGTAGACCAGGGAGGGGCTGTGGATATGGCCTACCTAGATTTTAGCAAGGCATTTGACAGAGTCTCACACAAACGATTAATATACAAGTTAGCCAGCCTTGGAGTGGGTCCCAAGGTGCTAGCCTGGATAAAAAAAATTGCTGGACAACAGGATGCAAAGGGTAATAGCAAACAGAGACAGCAGAGAAGAAAAGAGGGTAACTAGTGGGGTACCGCAGGGTTTGGTACTGGGACTGGTCCTCTTTAATTTCTATAAGTGACACTGGAGAGCACCTGGAAGGAAAAGCATGTCTCTTTGCAGACGACACAAAGATCTGCAACAGGGCTGATACACAACGTGGAGTGGAAAGGATGAAAAGGGACTTGGCAAGGTTGGAAGAATGGTCAAATATATGGCAGCTCAGATTCAATGCAAAGAAGTGCAAGGTAATGCACCTGGGAAACAAAAACCCAGGGGAAGAGTACACAATGGGGGGTGAGATACTAACAACAACAAAAATCGAAAGAGACCTAGGAGTAATTATATCAGATGACCTAAAGGTGGGCAAGCAATGTGAGAAGGCAGTAAGGAGGGCTGGGGGGATACTGGGATGCATAGGGAGAGGCATCAACAGTAGAAATCAGGAAGTTGTTATCCCTCTGTACAGACAGTTGGTGAGACCCCATCTGGAGTACTGCGTGCAATTCTGGAGACCCTATCTCCGCAAAGACATAGACAGAGTGGAGGCTGATCAGAGGAGGGCAACCAAAATGGTGCAGGGTCTGCACCAGAAGACATACGAGGAGAGACTAAAGCAGCTTAATATGTATACCCTTGAGGAAAGGGGGAGGCATGATAGAAACTTTCAAGTATCTCAAGTGAATTAACAAAGTACAAGAGGGTAGCATCTTTCAGAAAAAGAGATGTGCAAGAACAAGGGGGCACAATTTGAAGATAGAGGGGGATGGCCAAGAGGTAATGTTAGAAAGTATTTTTTCACAGAGAGGGTTATGGATACATGGAACAGCCTTCCTGATGAGGTTGTGGAGTTGGGAACAGTGGGAGAATTTAAGAATACATGGGACAGACATAAGACAATTCTAGTAGGGGGTAGGAGGAAGTAAGCTGTTGATTAACTAGAATCTCCAGCTTATCTATCAGGTAGGGAAATGGGCAGACTAGGTGGGCCAAGTGGTCCTTATCTGCTGTCAGATTCTATGTTTTCAATATTTTAGCCTTTAGGTAACTATTCCTGCTGGACTATGTTAACCTGCTGACTACTGCTATACTCCCTGGGATCCCCTTGGAGTTAGCTCGCTTGGAGTAATTTCAAATAAATAAAGAATTAAACATGTGATTGTGTTTTTTACTCTTATTTTACTTTGGTAACTGTCTGCATTTTAAAAATGTGATTTTATTTTTTTTATTCGAGAACAACATTTGTATAATTCATATAGTCACCAGAGTCAGTCAGAACACGGTTGTGTTTTACTCTTACTAGCTCTGGTGACTATCTGCATTATAAAAATGGATTTTTTTTTTTACCAACAGAAATCACATTTTTATAGCACAGTCACCAATCAGAGTACATTTGCACTGTATTGTGACTGGCTCCGGTGACCATCTGTATTACAAAAATGTGATTCTAGTTTTTTACTTGGAAGTGGTGGTAGCTTCAGTTGCATTGTATTCTAACTGGCTTTAGCGACTTTCTGCATTACAAAAATGTGTGTTTTTTTTTTTTTTTACTCAGGGGAGGGAGTAGCTGCAGTTGTATTGTACTCTGTCTGACTTTGGTGACTACCTGCATTTAAAATAAATTATTTTGCTTATTTTACTTAGGGGGAGATTGCTATTTTACTCTGTTGTACTGTGACTCTGGTTACTGACTGCATTTTGGAAATGTAATTTAACTTTGTTATATGCTGGACATTTTCCATGTGGTTCTGTTTGAGTTGCTTAATCTTTTGTGATGTATCATTACTGTTTTTGGTTAGCATACCCTCCTGCCATGTTTTTATTACCTGTTGACATAATCCCTTGTGACCAGGTGTCCACCAATGAGAAGCCAGAATTGGTAAGATCAATTCTTTAAATATTGTCAATAAAAACAAAAAAAAAATGAAATGTTGCAGAAAGAATAATATGAACATATGAACATACCAATGTGCCAGCAGAAACAGACCACCAAGTCTATCTAAGTCTGCTCAAGTGTGCAGCTAGCACCCCTAGTTTGCAGCTGCCCCAACACCCTTCCATATCCTTTATCATCCCACTGCCGCCCCCACCTCCCTCACCCTCACTCTCCCCTGTTCCCTGTCCCATGCTCTTTTAAAGCTGTTCACAGATTTAAATGATACAACCCATTCTGGTAGTGTGTTACATTTTGCTGACACCCTCTCCATGAATTAATGTCTCCTCATTTCCCTCCTAAAGCTTCCCCCATCTGTTCTTAGCCCATGCCCCCTGGTGTCCCTCCCCCTCCTTAGCTTAAAGACCCCCTCTGCCTCATCCTTACTGATTCCCCTCAGATATTTGAATGTTTCTATCATGTCCCCCTGTCCCTTCTATCCTCCAGGATGTGCATATTCAGGTCTCCCAGCCTGCTGCCATAGTCTCTCCCCTCCATTCCACATATCATCTTCATTGCCCTCCTCTGCACTCCCTCCAGTAACCTGATATCATGCTTCGGGTATGGCCTCCAAAACTGCACACTATACTCCAAGTGTGGCCTTACCAGCGACCTGTAGAGGGGCAAGATCACCTCTCTTTGCCTGGATTAACCCCCCCCCATTATGCACTCCAGCATTTTGTTTACTTTAGCAGCCACTGTCTTGCACTGGGCAGTGCTGTTCATGGTCCCTGTTACCGTTACCCCTAGGTCCTTCTCCTCCTCCTCAGTGATCCTCAGCTTAACCCCCCCCAGCCAGTATTCTCTCCTTGGGCTCTTCACCCTGAAGTGCATAACCTTATACTTCTTTGCATTGAACCCCAGCTGCCACCTCTCTGACCACTCCTCTAGCTTGCTTAGATCCCCCTGCAGCTGCTTCCATCCCTCCCCTCCATCCACCACTGCTCCCATTTTGGTGTAATTTGCAAACAGACTTACCTTTCTCACCACCCCATGCGCAATGTCTGATATAAAGAACCCATATAATACTGGTCCCAGCACAGAGCCCTGTGGCACCCCACTCATCACCAGCTTCAGAGTTGAGAGCTCCCCTCCCACCATCACCCATTGCAGCCTCTCACTCAGCCAGTTTGCAATCCGGTTCATCATTTTTGCCCCTACCCCTACACCAGTTAGCTTCCCCCCAAGCCACCCATAAGCAGGGCCACTGGAAAATTACTGAAAAGTTACCCCAAATTGCAGAGCTTTTTGCAAAATTTGTGGGGAAATTGTGGGAGTTCTAGTACAGACCCTGAGTGCTTCACAATAAATCTTTTTCTGTTTTCTGCAGCATGTATTAGTCAGTATAAATTGCTAACTGAATACGCTGCCACTTAAATATGTTTTAAGCATAAAGAAAAGCTTATGTTCCTAAAATGAATACTAAACTGATAAGCTATCGTAAGCATTGCGTATCTTCCAAAATTTAAAAGCATGTGCCTCATACAGTGCTAAACTGATTCTATAAAGTGAACCACAGCAAATCAATATGAAATAAATCCCAAATAAACACATTTTTCTGTTTGTGGATGTAGACTAATGAGGTCTGATCAACAGCTGTTTACAGTGCTCTGTCAACTATTCATCTACTTCGGTAAAAGAAAAAAATAGCAGATACAGTGATGAATAATTGAGTTTTAGTAAAGTGTTTAATGTTCGTAATTTGCACTGTATATACCATATACTATTTTTGAAATCACACATTTAAACATTAAATCTGGGGGTAACTGGGGCTAGCAGAACATCCCAGCAGTTAGAGTAACTAACTGTGAATGTGCTAGGGAGATCTAGCAGACCTGGGTTGGATTCCCACAACCTCCCCTTGCATATTGCATGACTCTGAACAAGTCACTTAACCTCCTCAGTGCTCCGGCACTTTCAATTGCCACTGAAAACAGGTACTTGTGCCTTGTGGGCCTTACCTGGTTACCAAAAAATATATATAAAAAAATTACCAATATATTTTTAACGCATCATACAGTAATCAGGATACCCTGTAATTTACTTTTGTTTTACTCTGGCTGCAGCAATTTTGTTTAAAGATAAATGTTCAAATACATTTTGTGTGTTTTATAAGCTTGTTTTCAGACTTAGGTTTCTATTGCAGTCTTTGCATGTGAGCATGTAGGTGATAGATTGCTGAGAGCAAGATCACTGTTACCAACTAGCTTATTCAAATAGAATAATAGATAGGTTCTGGTGTATTACAAGGCAGTAATTCCATCAAGAGGTTCTGGGGACATAATAAACCTTGAGAGCGAAGCTCGAGAGGTTTCTTGTGTCCCCAGAACCTCGAGATGGAATTTCTGCCTTGAAACACCAGAAACTATTTGTTATTTTTTGTAATATATGGATATGAGGAATTTTCAACTTCTTACTTGTTTCTGCTATATGGCGCTGTGGTCTGCAGAGTTAGACTCTGAATCTTGTTTGTTGCTCCTCACTCGCACCCCCCTCCCATTCCCGTCCCCACTTATTTCTCTCAGAAATAAATAAAAAAAATATGGGTTAGACAGTAGTCGCGTCGGTGATCCCAACTATACTATTAAGAGGACCGGAAGTATAGTATTATTGGGCAGGAAGTATAGTATTACGAGGACCGGAAGTATACTATTACGGGGCTAACTAGGATATTACAGGGATTTTTTCATATGTTTTTTGGGGGTATTATTTTAACAATCCATATATTACAAGTTTATAATCAGCAGGGTGATCCAATATCCTCAGCTGTTTGAATCAAAACTGTTTGAATTAAAGTATGCTCACAAGGAAAAACCTGTCCTACCACTTACAAAAAGGCTTCATGGTTAGCACCTCATTTAGGTGAATGGGATAATTTGCACCTTTTCTCCTATCTTTTGTTCCAGTCTCTGTGGCAACAAAAAGTTTTTGATAGACTACTTCGACACAAACCAAATGTTAAGTGTTTAAGTGTACTTATGCTTGGCCAGTGGATTTTGAAATCAAACAAGACAAGGGTTCAAAAGAAAGCAGTGTTACATAAAACCCTTCCTCTACCATGCACTGCATTGTTTCAGCCAAACCCAAATCTTCATGCATAATTGTCAATATATTTGAGAGTATTTTATTAAAAATGTTAATACGTTTTATACAGTTCAATGTAAAAACTCAAAAATCACAAGAAATTGTGAAACATGTCAGTTTTTACGGAGAACAATGAAACTTGCAGATTCCTCAAAAACATTGCGGGTGCAATTTTCCAGTGGCCCTGCCCATGAGGCATCGAATTGAAGGCCTTGCTGAAGTCCAAGTAAAGAACATCCACCGCATGACCCTTATCCGGCTCCCCTGTCACCCAGTCATAATATTTTATCAGGTTGGTTTGACAAGACTTCCCTGAAACGAACCCATGCTGCTTCACATCCTGGAGGCTGTTTTTCTCCAGGCACAACACTAGTCATTCCTTTAGTATCATTTCCATGAGTTTGCACACTATGGAGGTGAGACTTACCGGATGATAATTACCCAGTTTGTCCCTTGGTCTGTTCTTGTGTAATGGTACTACATGTGCCATCCTCCAGTCCAGTGGCACACATCCCAACTCCAGCGAGGTGCTGTACAGATCTGCCAGCAACTCCGCAAACACCTCCACCATCTCCCGCAGCACCCTGGGGTGGATACCATCCAGCCCTGGTGCCTTGTCTACCCTCAGTGCCCTCAGTCCCTCTAGGACTCTACCTCCCCCAATTCTTCCATCTATCGCCTCCTCTCCCCCCATCCTCACCCTCCCAGCCCATGGTGGTAGTGGTCCCCCCTTTTCTTCATGAACACTGAGCAAAAGTATTTATTGAGTGCTTCTGCCTGTTCCTCCCCCTTTTCTATCTGCTCTTCACCCTTTTTTATCCTCACTATTGTCTCCTTACATTTCCTTTTCTCCCTGATGTATCTGAAAAAGTCTTTCTCCCCCCCCCATTGATTCTTTGCACTAATCATGGCTCCCTCTGGGACTTGGCTTCTCTCACTTTTCTGGTCACCTCCCTGGACCATCTTGCATACTCCTCCCTGTCCCCTTCCTTCCTCATCCTCCTATATCTGTGGTGCACCTCTTGTTTTGTCCTCATCACTTCCACTACTTCGCTGTTCAACCAGCATGGTTTCCTTGCTCTGCTCCTCTTACTCTGTGTCTTGGTGCAGGCTTCCGTTGCCTCTGTAATCGCCCATTTAATAATATCTCATTTCTGCTCTGCATCTATCTCCTGCCTTATGCCCTCCAGTTTCCCTTTCAGTACTTTCTGAATCCTCCCAAAGTCCACCCCCTGAAGTTTACCACCCAGGTTACTGATCTCTCTGGCTCCTCACACATTGTGATATTAAACCGCACCATTTGGTGATCGCTGTTGGCTAGTGGTACCTCCACCCTTATTTCTCTTACTGCCCCCTGTCATCGAGGCACAGATCAGGAAGCATAGAGAAAACCCAGGAGCAGTTGCAAAATTCTACAAAACTGTTTATTTGTAGTTACAGGAATATAAAATAAAATAAATCTGTTCAGGATAACTATATACAGAAACAAAATAAAATCTCTTGTAGCAAAAATCTACCTTGTAGCATAGCTATTTTATAAGACCTTTTCCATCCCCACCTCAGCAAACATCCTGTCCTTGCAAAATGTTCTGTTCTCGTCAATTTCGGGCAGGATCTGCTAGAACAGTGAGAACTTCCTGAGGTCTCCACAGCCTTTGCAAAAGGCTCAGTCATTTGCACTCAAATGACCTCTAGCTTCCCACAGCCATCTCACATCACAAACACACACATTTCAACTGCAACACAACTTTCCAAACCAAAGCGATCCCATTATCAGCTACATTTCCATATACTGATTCCCATACACTCTACATCACCAGATCTAAATATGCAAGGGAGGAAAAACAGAAAGCAAGAGAAAACAGAAATAGTGAGAGGCAAAGGATTGCGAGACTATTTGGGTTGATCAAGTCCGAAGGTCTCACAGGAAAATTTGGTTGTGTAACTAGACAGAAAAGGAAAGAATACAGATCCTTACATTTACACACTTTCTCCAAAACAAATGGGACAGGGTCCTATTCTATCCTGTCACCCCCCCCATTCAACAGTAACAGATCTAAAGTGTTCTTTAGCCTAGTAAGTACACTGACCAACTGTGTCAGGAGACCCTTCTGGATCATGTCCAGGAGCAATTGCTCCCTAGCACTGGAGGTGACCAGAATGCCCCAGTCAACCCTGGCCAGTTGAAATCCCCCACAATGACCACTTTCCATTTTCTACATATCTTTCTGATTTGTCCTGCTAATTCCCTGTCAAGCTCCTTAGACTGGGACGGCAGCCTGTATACCAGCCCAAACCTCAGTTTCCTACCCCTTGAGTCTAGGAGCTGCAGCCAGATTGCCTCTATTCTCCTTTCCTCCCCCTCGTCCCTTGTGCATTTGATCCCGTCCCTCACATAGACTGCCACAGCACCCCCCTTCCCCTCCTTACAGTATTTCCTGTATAATTTGTACCCAGGGATTGCCAGATCCCAGTCCTGGTGCTCGGTTGCCCACGTGTCCATGACAGCTACAATATCCACCCTCCACACTGCCAAGAGTGCCTGTAGCTCAGCCAATTTGTTGCCTAAGCTTCTCACATTCAATGAGAACCACCCTCCATCCTGCCCCTTTCCCTTCATCGCCCTCCATCTCCTCCCTTCTACTCCCTGTCTTTTTGGCTGCCACGAGTCCTTCCCTGCTAGCCTGGGGGGTAGGCTGTGACTCCACTCTACTGGATCCCTGCCTACCTGCTGTCCACTTGCCACCCCCCATCTAGTTTAAATCCACCTTTGTAGCAATATACCTCCCCAGTCTTTGCTTTAATACTTCCTTCCCCTCCCCACTCAGGTGCAGCCTATCCCTTGCAAACAGATTGTTATTATCCCAGATACCCCTTAGTTTGACACCATTCTACCAACCATGCGTTCAACTCCCTAGTCCTCTCCTTTCTCACTGTGCTTGTGCAGTGTACTGGGAGCACCTCTGAGAAGGTCACAGACTCTCCAGTCTCCTCACACAAATTTTCCACTTCCTCAAACCTCTCCCTTGTTACCTCCACCATTTCTCCCACTAGGTAATTTGTCCCCCACATGTACCACAATGTGTGGTGTCCTCCTACCCCTCCTTGTGCACCTCAGGCTTGCCTGTCCTGCCTTTAATCCTGGTATGGACTCCAACCATAGCTGACTGTCCCTCTTCCTCTTGCTGCCCCATCTGATCCCCTTGAGTATGGAGTCCCCCAACATGAGAACACCCCCCTCCTCTTTCCTTTTGCCCGTTACTACCCCCATCCAGATTCTCATTCCCGGGGCCACTCAAAATGGTGCTTTTACCATTTTCCCCAGTGTCTTCCTCCTGCCCCTCTCAATTGAGACCCCTCCCCTTCTTCCTGTTTGACTGCCAACCTCCCTCTCCCTCCTCACCTATCCGAGTATTAGCCCTCCCCGCCACACTGTGCTCAATCTCTCCACTAGTAATGCCCCTTACTCCCTCCTCTTTGTGAGTACTATCCCTTGCGCAATTTTTCCTGTGTCCTCTTCCCCATGTGTCGCTAGTACAGCAAACATGTTACCTACCCTCTTTGCATTATTAAGTGTTTTCTCCTCCCTCCCTCCCTCCTGCCTACTACTGCTCCTCTTATGCTAGGCCCTACTAGAGTCCACCCTTCATCAGCTGGCTTCCTGTCTAGTTTGCTCCTGACCCCTCCCTTGACCCACTGTTCCTTCTCTGTGGTGCTCCCCAATACTCTCAGATGTCAACCCTTCTATCAACACAACCCTCCCCTCACCCCTCAACCTCCCCAGTTCTCAGTTCTTCCCATCACATGTGTAAAGCAGCAGAAGTATAGGAGAATGGGGTGAGAATTAGGACCGATGACCCCAATATGCACCCCAATGCTGGTTGGGGGGTGGGCTGGGGTGTCCAATGGGGGTTTTCAACCCCAACACCGAATTTCCTCACTTTTGTTGCTGTGGAACAACCCTAACTAATGCATTAAATGGAGTTTTTTGCCTCTAATTTCCTTTCTTTTTGAGAATGATAACGAGAAATAGTGAATGTAATGCAGTGGCGGGATACAGGAACAGCAACGCAAACAGAAGTGCTAACAGTGGTGCACATGGTAATGCAAGTGCGAATGAGAACAGAAAGGGTAATGCACACGGTGGCATAGACGGGAACGGTCTGCCACGTGATGTGTTGTCACATAGTAACATGGTGCCTGCAAACGGAAATGTCAGTGGGCATGGTGACGCAAAGTGAAACAGAAAGAGAAACAGTACTGTAGACACAAATGGCAAAAAATAACAGAAATGCAAGTGCAAAGCAAAACACAAAGGATAACGCACATGGTGGCGTAGACGTCAACGGTAAGTGAAACGGGTATGGAACCGCAAGCGGAAAGGGCAATGGTAACAGTAATGTAAGCACACAGGCTGGTTTTCCCCAAAAGCTGCATAGAGAAAGACAGTGAGTACAAAGAATGTATGCATAATAATGGGTATCAGAGCAGAAAATGAGGACTTGGAATACTAAATAGGTTATATCTCAGGAACCGTATGACGTAGAAAAAAAATTTAAAAGTCATATGATTTACGACTGTCCTGGCTAGTTTTGTACTTAGCCGCCATTGGGGGCTAAGTATTTTTCTGATGAAAAGTCCATATCTCGCACCATTTCCGAGATACAGGCCCTGAAAGACGTGGTGAACGCCGTAATGTTATCCTATGGGAAAAAAAAGTGAAGTTCGGAGTGCCATAACTTTGCCTCCCTGTAATATTTTTTCACCAAACCACTGAAAGGCACATCTGTGGGCTGTTGGCTGTGTTCCCTCCAAATTTCAGGAAAAAAGACCAAACTGTTATTTTGCAGCAGGGTGCCAAAGGATTCCTGTAATGCGTCGGGCACCGTAATGTTATCCTATGGGAAAAAGCATCAGCTTTGGAGTATCGTAACTTTTCCGCTGTGCAATATTTTTTCAAAAAAACATGAAAGGCACATCTGTGAGATATCGGCTATGTTCCCTCCAAATTTAAGCCCAAAACTCCAAACCGTTCTTTTGCAGCGGAGTGCCAAAGAATTGCTGTCATTTTCCCACAGACTAGAAAAGTACTGTTGCAATTTCCGAAAGCTTTCGCAAAAATTTGTGACACTTTCATGAGCACGAAAGTACTTTGCAAAAGTACTTTTTCTAGAAATTTGAAAAACATATTTCTGGGGTGTTTTACCCCAAAATAAAGACATGGCTAGCATCCTCAGGGTCTGACTAGGTGAATACAAAAAGAATTAGGTTGCTAGAGGGTCCCAAATTTAAATGGCAACCATTTTTCTGATCCCTAACTGAAAACAAGATGGTGGATTTGTAAAAGTAACAGGGTCATCTGCGAAAATAAAAATGCATTTGCGACACTATCGAACTTTTTGTTAACTTTTTCCATTGACTTTTAATGGGAAATTGTTTTTTGAATAACTTTTGAACCGTTTAATATTTTTTCACAAAATCTTTGAAAGGCACATTGGGGACACCGGCCGCACATTCTCTGAAGATTTTGGGCCGGTCGCACAAACCGTGCGACCTGTAGGCGCGACCGTAGAATTCCAGAAAAAACGTACACGCAGATCACGCTTAATAGCTCTTCAGCCGTGTATCTGACTGGTACAAAACTTGGCAGGTCCCAAGCCGTATGGGTCATTATCGTGTATTCCAAATTTCAGGCAAATACATCAAACAGTTGCAAAGTTATTAAGGTGAAAAATTTGGGGTTTAACATAGAAATGGCTCAATTCCCTAATTCATGGTAGCACTACTGTTAATATAATATATATATATATATATATATATATATATATATATATATATATATATATATCTTTAATAATTAGCTCATATGACTGTTCCTTGTTTCTTCCTCCTGACCTGCCCTGAGGGCTCAGGTCAGTTGCAGCTCTCCAAGCTCCTCCCTCACAGCCTTCAAACCCAGTCCCCAGTGGCATTTCAGTATTTAAGAAAGGATAATGGAAACAGTAGGTGGGAGGGCTTTTGCAATCCCTCCAGCCACAGAAACCTTTAAGCTAAATTCCACTTTAAACTAAATAAAACAATAGCAAAACTTACAAAAATCCTCTCCACACTAACTCTCTCCACAGCAAGCAGAATTAACTAATCATTCTGTCCTGCAGTTTAATGGCTTTGTATAGGCGTGGGCTAAATGGCAGACAACCAGACAGTAGGCAAATGCATAAAAAATGCAAATAAATGCAATTATCATTTTATTTTAAATCCAAAAGAAAAGTCCAAAAAGTCACTATTTATAGAAAGAAAAAATGCTGGTGTTAACTTCACACACATCACAGGAAACTACTTCTTAACCTCCTGTCTTTCCTCTGTACATTGATAGTTTTTCTAGTATGTGCAGACTCCCACATACACCTCCTTCTCCTTCGGTGGTCAGGCACTTACCGACCCACTTCTCTATTTTTAGCCTCTAGGAGGAGCGTTATATGTGATGTGACTCCTCCCCTTTTGTGACACCACCACCCCTGTTTCCTATTAAATCTGTCAGTAGGGGGGCTGCCAGCCCTATAGAAGGAGGCTGCAAAAATAACTAAGGCATCAGGTAAAAGGCATTTCTTAACCTTTAAGTTTTTATTTTGTAGAAAGGAATACTCAGTCTGAACAGGGGAACAGCAAAAGAGGGGCACACTCCCTCTTTGCATCCCCCTGACAGCCAGAGAAACCTGATAATTTGTTTTGAAGAAGAAGAAGAAATAAAGCTCAAAACAAAACACAACAGTAAAAATACTTCTGTAGGTGGTTTCATGTTCTAACCTGTATCTTTATACTACTTTCATTTTTATTTACTACATTTCGGCACTCTTTAATGAACAAAAAGAAAAATAACATGCCTTTTCCACAACCCGATGGCTGAAAAGTTAGCCATCGGCAAAACATTTCATTTTGGCCCCTTTTTAACAACTTTTAGGCCTTTTTAACAAAGCTGTAGTTTAAACAACCCTTTATAGCCTTGAAATGTTACAGGACACTATGGGCCTTCCCTTTCTGCCCATCCTGTTCCTTATAAGGACTTGCCTTCCTTCTCTTTCTTTGCCCTGAGTGACACTTTCATTTTTTATATCCATGAAGCATCCTGCTTCAAAATAGCACAACGCTGCACCTCCCTGCACACATCAGAGCATGCTCCTGCTCCGATAAGCAAAACAGCAGGGTTGCATCATTATAGCTGCAAGAGGCAGCTTTTCCTACTAAAGGTTCTTCTTAAGAGCTTTCTTTTTATTTTTATTTTCAGTCTGACTTTGGGCTTGCAGTGAGGCACCTCAGGGTTATATCAGAGCACGTTCCTGCTCTGATATAGGATTCAGGTGTCAATTTAACAGCTGCAACAGGCAGCTAGCACAGCTACGGACCTGCTAAGGCTTCTTTTAACCTTAAACTCCTATATCAGGAGTAAAGAAAAACATAACTGCAACAGTGTTTACATTAAGCAACTTTTAATACAGTCCCTAGAATAAGTGGTACACCATTATTGCAGCTTGTTTATCCAAGCAGGGGCACCTTTGAAAATGGGCATTAATAGTATATATGTACTGCTTGTACTCTTTATAATATGTGCATGGTTTAAAACAGGGATTATAGTAAAAAAGGACAGTAAAGTATTCATGAAATGCCAGGTTGGCTACCCTGACATGAAAAGATAGAAAAAGAAGAGAGAAAAAAGGAGCTAGACAAGCGAGAAAAGGATTAGGGAAGGGGAGCACATATCTTCCTTTTAAACTATTTACATTTGTAATGGGGGACCCTGTTACACTCCTCCCCTTTTAAGAGGAGAACATATAGTTTTGTTGGCCAAACCCTTCACCCTTGAAGGGTTGGAACTTCCACCACCCTCTCCAGAAGTTCCCTTCAGGGACACTTTAGAATGATTTAAGCATATCAGATATATTCACAAACATCATAAAAGCCATTCAATACATATTTCTTGAGGTTTATTGGTACATTATATGTACTGTAACTCTTAATGCAATTTCTCCCTCAAAATAATCCTTATCAAAGGAAAATACCTCCCCTAGATGTTGGGCTTTTGCTTGTGACCCGGTGACCACACTGACTGGTTGTACAAATGTCTGCTGGTTTTTCATCAGTTTATCAAATTGGGGAAAATCCTTTCCAATGATAACAGGTACTGGTAGGCGGGGGACTAGCCCAACTAGCAAATGGTGACATTCATCATCGACAGTTATGTCCAGGTTAGCAGTGTGGTATTGGTGGATGTCCCCATGTACAAACCTCACCATACTATCAGTGTCAGGTAGTACCACATCAGGGGCTAGATCAGCTCTTAACAATGTTTGTTTGCTCCCCGAATCTAGGAGTCCCAAGGTTTGCTGATCTACTATGCCTACTGCTGCCACATACCCAATATTGGCCAGGGCTAAGTATGTTAAGTCATTTATTTTGTTAGGACAGTTTCTCACAATACGTCCCTTCCCCAGGTATCCATGGCAAATTTTTTCATTATAAGGGATTCTTCCCCCCATCCCACCTACCATAGGTAACATTTCTGGAGTTGGGGAACAATGCCCTTACTGGTGCTGCAGCTTATCCTGGGTTGCTGAGTTGTCCTCAATGCCTTGATGGACAGGCTGCCAGGTAATCTTCCACCTATTTAATCATGGCTTCAGCAGACTCCGGTTGGTGTTCTTTCACCCACACTTGTATAGCCACAGGCAATATCTGAGTAAACTGTTCAATAATGATTAATTCCATTATTTGGTCAATGATTTTGGTTGTGGGTTGCAACCACTTCCCACAGTAGTCCCTTAAACATGCATAAGTCTCCCTTGGTGTATCATATGGGGCCATTTTCTGTAGATGAAACTGCTGTCGATATGTCTCAGTACTGATATTATATTTTCATAATACTTCCTCCTTCACTTTATCATAATTATTGGTATCTGCCCCTGTTAGCTGACTGTATACAAACTGTGCTCTTCCAGACAGACAGGGTACCAACCAGATTACCCATTGGTCTCTAGGCCAGGTGCATGTCTGGGATATCCTCTCGAACGTTGTGCAGTAAACCGCGATGTCATCAGTTTTGTTAATTTGATGTCCCATGGTCCTGCTCTGTCTGGTTGACCTTGGTTCATGTCATGTATGGCCTTCAACGTCTCCGTCTATTTTTCATTTTGAATTTCCTTTCCTCCACCTGTATGCACCGGTCCTCATCTCGATGCCATCTATCTTCCTTCCATTGATGTTTGAGCTCAATCTGCCACAAACACAACCACTTCAGTAAATCACTTGGGTCTTCCAGTACTAGTGGCATCTGGATCTCTGCTCTCTTCACCTCTTCTCACTCTGAAAGGTCCTCATCTTTGGCTTTCTTCATCTTTGGTCTCACTCCAGGTCCTCCTAAACCAGGCAATAGTTGGATACCAGTCTTCTCCGTCACTGATCTGGTAATATGGTATGCACCCAAGTCTGTCTGGTCTCCCTCCTTCATCTTTCAGAGTATTGAAAATACAACATCCCCTGATAACGCCTCCCAAGCAGTCTCGATGCTCAAGTCAAATACCACTTCTCACACCAATGCAGGCATAGGATAAATGACAGACAACCAGACAGTAGGCAAATGCATAAAAAAACACAAATACATGCGTTTATCATTTTATTTTAAATCCAGAAGAAAAAGACCAAAAAGTCACTATTTACAGAAAGGAAAAATGCTGGAGTTAACTTCACACACTTCATAGGAAGATACTTCTTAGCCTCCTGTCTTTCCTCTGTACATCAATAGTTTTTCTAGCATGTGCAAACTCCCTCATACACCTCCTTCTCCTTTGGTGGTCAGGCACTTACTGACCCACTTCTCTATTTTCAACCTCTAGGAGAAGCTTTATATACTCTGAGTCATGGGATGTGACTCCTCCCCTTTTGTGACATCACCATCCCTGTTTCCTATAAAACCTATCAGTAGGGGGCTGCCAGCCCTATAGAAGGAGGCTGCAAAAATAACTAAGGCATCAGGTAAAAGGCATTTCTTAACCTTTAAGTTTTTATTTTGTAGAAAGGAATACTCAGTCTGAACAGGGGAACAGCAAAAGAGAGGCGCGATCCCTCTTTGCATCCCCCTAACAGTCAGAGAAATCTGATCATTTGTTTTGAAGAAGAAGAAGAAATAAAGCTCAAAACAAAACATAACAGTAAAAATCCTTCTGTAGGTGGTTTCATGTTCTAAACTGTGTCTTTATACTACTTTCATTTTTATTTGTTACATTTTGGCACTCTTTAATGAACAAAAGGAAAAATAGCATGCCTTTTCCACAACCCAACGGCTGAAAAGTCAGCCATCAGCAAACCATTTCCTTTTGGCCCCTTTTTAACAACTTTCAGGCCTTTTTAACAAAGCTGTAGTTTAAACAACCCTTTACAGCCTTGTAATGTTACATGACACTATGGGCTTTCCCTTTCTGCCCATCCTGTTCCTTATAAGAACTTGCCTTCCTTCTCTTTCTTTGCCCTGAGTGGCACTTTCTCTTTTTATTTCCATGAAGCATCCTGCTTCAAAATAGTATAGCGTTGCACCTCCCTGCACACATCGGAGCATGCTCCTGGTCCAATAAGCAAAACAGCAGGGTTGCATCATTATAGCTCAAGAGGCAGCTTTTCCTACTAAAGGCTCTTCTTAAGAGTTTTCTTTTTCTTTTCAGCCTGACTTTGGGCTTGCAGCAAGGCACCTCAGGGTTACATAGGAGTGTGTTCCTGCTCCAATATAGGATTCGGGCATCAATTTAACAGCTGTAGCAGGCAGCTAGCACAGCTAGGGACCTGCTAAGGCTTCTTTTAACCTTAAACTCCTATATCAGGAGTAAAGAAAAACATAACTGCAACAGTGTTTACCTTAATTATGTAGCTCAGCAGCTTTTAATACAGTGCTTAGAATAAGTGGTACACCATTATTGCAGCACTTAATGCTTGTCTATCCAAGAAGGGGCACCTTTGAAAACAGACACTAATAGTATATATGTACTGCTTGTACTCTTTATAATACGTGCATGGTTTAAAACAGGGATTATAGTAAAAAGAATGGTAAAGAATTCATAGAAATGCCAGGTTGCCCACCCTGACATGAAAAGATAGAAAAAGAAGGGAGAAAAAAAGGAGATGGACAAGCAAGAAAATAATTAGGGAAGGGGAGCACATATCTTTCTTTTAAACTATTTACATTCGTAACAGGGGGGCCCTCTTACCCTCTGTCAGAATTTAAAGGCTTTGTAGGTGGGCAAGACTGGGCATATCCTGTTCAATCCCTCCACCCACAGAAACCTTTAAGCTAAATTCCACTTCATGCTAAATAAAACAATATTTATTTTATTTATTTAGTTTAGTTTACCGGATAAGTGCACTAGCCAACAAGTTACTATTTTTAGACACGACCTGGGAGAGTACATGGCAAAACATACAGAAAATCATTTCAGAAGTGCATGACAGCAATACAATATAGCTTATATTTAGCCATGTAAACAAAGATAACAGTAGATTGGCTAACAAAACAAGAGCCAGTATTACATGCAACAATAGCAATGGTAATGCAGTCAACTAAACATATAATGGAATGAGTCATAACAGGAGGGAACAGGCACTAGTACAGTCAACAGCATTACAAGTAGACAGTAACTATGGCATATAAAACACCATGTAGGATAATACGGTCAACTAAACATGAGGCTCCAATGAGAAAATGAGAAAAGTGCTTCGTGCATGTGTCATCACAAAAGGGTACAAGTTTGCTTAGAGAAGTACCTTACAAATTAAATTGAGGAAGAAGCTGGGGGGGACAGTAGATGAAAGATAATGTAAATGAAAGAGGGGAGTTGATTAGGGGGTGTGAGAATAGTAGGAGGGGTCTTAAAACCATGGGTAGTGTGAGATGAGAGGAATGGGGAGAGGAGAAAGAGATGGGGGTGGTTACAAGAAGCAGGAGATTTAGATTGTCCAGTGGTCATGATGAGGGGCAGGCGGACCACCCACCAGATCAGGTAGGGTCGAAACAGGTACAATGTTCAGCCAGAGGCAGGTAACGTCGTAGCCCACTTTTAAAGTGATAGTGGGATGCAGATTGTCTTAATTCCAGGGGCAGAGCATTCCACAGCAGAGGGGCAGCATATTTGAATGCCCTGTTACCTTTGGAGGTGTGACACCTGGGTACCCTCAGAAGTGATTTATCAACTGACCTCAGTCCTCAGTAGGAGGTGATGGAACTTAATAGCATTGCCAGTGAGGTTGGGGTTTGCAGCCTGATTATGGAGTCGAATAGAGAGCCAAGATAGTATTGTCTGGATGCAGAGGGGGAGAGCCATCCTAGGTCACTATAAAGCCGACATCAATGTTTAAGCCAAGGGGATGATGATGCATATTGACAGATAGTGTTATAGGTGATTTCCCATTTCAGTAGTAATGATTTATGGACAGCCGCAAGGACAGGAGCACAGTATGTCGGGGTGGGGAGCAGGATCCCCCTGGCAATGCTCAGCTTAGCAAAAGGAGTTAGCATGTAGCTAGTTTTGTAGGCAACACCCAGTTTACTATTCACTGTTTTGCAGGTTGATTGAATGTGGAGGCTTAGATCTAGTGATTGGTCAAGTATAACCCCAAGATACCTGAAGGATGTGACAGACTCTAGTTTGTTCCCCTCAAGGTCATGGATCATCAAGGGTGAGGTACAAGCTCTAAATTTAGGGGCAGAGCCCAGGAGCATGGTTTTCATTTTGTGTGCATTTAGAACCAGTCTATGGTTGCATTAGCAAGACCTATAAAAGTTCTTTCAACAGCAAGTAGAATTTATTTATTTGCTTTTGGTAACTGGGTGGGTACATTAGGAATGGGAATGCCTATTTTCAGGCACGACCTGGGAGAAAACAAGTTAATACATAAGCACACCATGTGACACAGCACATGAAATAGGTAATACAGTGGGAGGGAGTAAAAACAATCAGCATCAGGGGTTGGGAGAAATACAATTTAGAGCAAGGTCAGGGTACAAGCAATACATTAGGCAAGGTTAATAAAGTATGGAAAAGTGAAAAACAAATGAATACAGAGTACAAAAACTGGATAAAATGGACATGATATATACAGTATACAATAAGTGCCTTAGTGGTAGTTAAGCTTTGAGAGAGTAGAGACAGAGAGGAGGGAGAGGAGGAAGTGGTAGAAGCAGAAGAGAAAGGGGTGAAGGGTGGTACAGTGTGTACAAGGGGAGGGTCATTTGAGAAAGGTGATGAAGCAGATAGGAGGGGTGTAGATGTCAGGGGGGTAATGAGGAAAGGGAAAGAATGATCTACAGTGGGTAGAAGCAAGTGCAGGGGTTAGAAGCACATAGATGATCTCGGTGGAGTTTCTTGAAACTAGCATGGTTGGGAACTTGGCAGATAGTGTGAGGTATGGAGTTCCAATGCTTAGGAGCTGTGTGAGAGAAAGCTTGTGCACCCATAGAGGTTTTACATCTGGGGATATAGAAAGGGGTTAGGTCAGTAGAGCAGAGCCCATAAGAGGGGGACTGGGAGTGAAGCATGGAGGCAAGGGATTGTGGGAGACCTGATCTAACTATCCCATCAATTAGAGAGCCATAGGACTGAAGTCAATGGGCAGTGGGAGAGGGCCAGTTTAAGTCAGCACAGAGCTGGCAGTGGTGTTTATACCTTGGTGATGTAGAGGCGCAGCAGCAGATGTTATTCTAGATGGTATCCCATTTATGGAGGGAGGACTTTGTGGCACCTAGGTAAGTGACCATGCCATAGGCCAGGGCTGGGAGTAGAAGGCCTTGTGCAACGGCAAGTCTGGCAGATGGGGTAAGGGCATAGTTAGTACGGTAGGCCCCTCCAATTTTCACATTGACATGTAACCCCCCTGTTACTCGGGGTTACTAGAATCCCAGTAAGACCTAGTGGTAGGCAGGGAAGGCAGCTTGTGAAACTCCAGTTAAATGGATTTCACACTGTCTCACTCTGTTCTCAGTCTCAGCTGAGACTGAGGGATGACATCATTTTAGAACTGTCGCAGCTGCATAAGCCACACTGGAATGTTGCAGTTGGAGGTTAGAGTAGAACATTGGGGAATTTGAAGTCAGTCTGTAGAGTTCAGTAAAGTGTGTGCAGTCTGAAAGAGGTGCTCTGCTGTAAGCAGGTTCTCAGAGCTCTAAGCTCTGACAAAGAGCTATTATTTTAGTATAGGTGTGTGTTCTCACCTGAAGAGGAACACAAGAACAGCATATTGAAGTGGTGGAGACCAATTTCAATGGTTCAGGGCCCATCCCTGCGGGGATGGGGGAAGGAATCAGCCTGCTTCCAGGGGCAAACCCTCTTGGTCTGGCTAAGGAAAAGAAGCTGCCTTGTTTAAGTTTGTGCTGAGGCACCAGAAGCTCTGGAAAAGTTCATTGAGGAGGAAATGCCTGTGGGGCACCTGCAACCGAAGGGTGAGTTCGCTCTGCTAAAGGGCCATGTATTTTCACCTGCATCAAGATTAAACTAAAGAGACTGTTACTGTGGGGTCAGGAAAAGACAGCCAAGTACAGTTTGGAAGATGTGGGGATTGGGCTGCTTAAATCTGTGGGGGGTCTAGAGTAATGGACACAGTCACTTATTAAGTACGCTCAAGTTCAGCACAAATGGGATGTAAAGACAGCAGATTGAATGTGAATACATTTAAAAAGAATCTACACAGCAAAGTGTTTTAAAGGATGAGGGGTTACAGTCCAGAGAAATGGCCGGGTATGAATAATGGGAGTGAGAGGTGGGAGACCCCCCCCCATCAGTAGCAACCAAATTCACCTCTACGGGTTTGCTCTGGGACACCTGTTGCTTTCTCTCAGGTACTTGGCCAGTGCCTGAGGAAAGTACCCAGACGTGGGATTGATGAGGAAGATTACCTTATGGAGCAGAAGTGCTCATAGGTGGTTTAGGGAGCCACCAGTAATATTCCATGCTATATGGAAAGTGTCCAAAGGGCTGGCAAGGGAGCTGAGCCAGGGAAAACCCATAGCAGAGTACAAGTTTGGGCTGTGTGCCCAGTGTGTTTCAGAGCCTGAGGGCTAAAGTGAATGAAGATGTGTTCTGATCTCCATATATCTGCATTACCAGGAGTGTAGCCCCGTGGGGGTCCATCTATGCTTTGTTTATTCTGTAGAATGTGAATAAAAGCCACACTTTAGAATCCCACTTCTGGTATTGGACATTACAGTTATTGCTTCCTTGTCCAGAGTTACTTGGGTGCCCCAGTGCAGAGCAGCCAAACCTAGCCAAAGTGCTGAGTGACATATTTCTCCCCGAACACAGCCCACCTGGTATTGCTGTCAAGATGGTAATGGCATACCTGGTTGGGGATTACAGACAGATTTACAGGTGATGGTAATATATTGATCAAAATACAGGGATTCATCCAGAAGAATACCCAGGTATTTGAAGGAGCTGGAAGTGACAAGTGGGGAGCCATCTGCACACAAGATTTTGAGGGAGTTAACTAATCCTTCTCTCCTGCAGTTTATAAAACAATAGCAAAACTTAGAAAAATACTCTCCACACTAACTCTCTCTACAGCAAGGAGAATTAACTAATCCTTATCTCCTGCAGTTTGATGGCTCTGTCAGAATGTACAGGCTTTGTGGGTGGGCAAGTATGGGCATGTCCTGTTCAATCCCTCCAGTCACAGAAACTTTTAAGCTAAATTCCACTTTAAGCTAAATAATACAATAGCAAAACTTACACAAATCCTCTCCACACTAACACTCTCCACAGCAAGTAGAATTAACTAATCCTTTTCTCCTGCAGTTTGATAGCTCTGTCAGTATTTGAAGGCTTTGTGGTGGGCAAGTCTGGGCATGTCCTGTTCAATCCCTTCGGCCACAGAAACCTTTAAGATAACTTCCACTTTAAGGTAAATAAAACAATAGCAAAACTTACAAAAATCCTCTCCACAAGTCGAATTTACTAATCCTTCTCTCCTGCAGTTTAAAAAACAGTACCAAAATTTACAAAATTCCTCTTCACACTAACTCTCTCCACAGCAAGCAGAATTCACTAATCCTTCTCTCCTGCAGTTTGATGGCTCTGTCAGAACTAAAAGGCTTTGTGGGTGGGCAAGTATGTGCATGTTCTGTTCAATCCCTCTAGCCACAGAAACATTTAAGCTAAATTCCACTTTAAGTTAAAAAAAACAATAGCAAACCTTAAAAAATTCCTCTCCACATTAACTCTCTCCACAGCAAGCAGAATTAACTAATCCTTCTCTCCTGCAGTTAGATGGCCCTGTCAGAATGTAATGGCTTTGTGGGTGGGCAAGTCTGAGCATGTCCTGTTCAGTCCCTCCAGCCACAGAAACCTTTAAGCTAAATTCCACTTTAAGCTAAATAAATCAATAGCAAAACTTACAAAAGTCATCTCCAGAGCAGGTAGAATTAATTAATCCTTTTTTCCTGCAGTTTAAAAAACAATAGCAAAACTTACAAAAATCCTCTCCACACTAACTCTCTCCACAGCAAGAACTATTATCTAATCATTCTCTCCTGTATTTTGATAGCTCTGTCAGAATGTAAAGGCTTTGTGGGTGGGCAAGTCTGGGCATGCCCTGTTCAATCCCCACAGCCAAGGAAACCTTTATGCTAAATTACACTTTAAGGTAAATGAAACAATAGCAAAACTTAAAAAAATCCTCTCCAGAGCAAGTACTGTAGAATTAACTAATCCTTCTCTCCTGCAGTTTAAAAAACAATAGCAAAACTTACAAAAATCCTCTCCACATTAACTCTCTCCACAGCATGCAGAATTAACTAATCTTTATCTCCTGCTGTTTGACGTCTCTGTCAGAATTCAAAGGCTTTTTGGGTGGGCAAGTCTGAGCATGTCTTGTTCAATCCCTCCAGCCACAGAAACCTTTAAGCTAAATTCCACTTTAAGCTAAATAATACAATAGCAAAACTTACAAAAATCCTCTCTGCACTAACTCTCCCCACAGCAAGTAGAATTAACTAATCCTTCTCTCCTACAGTTTGATGGCTCTGTCAGAATTTAAAGGCTTTGTGGGTGGGCAAGCCTGTGCATGTCCTGTTCAATCCCTCCAGCCACAGAAACTTTTTTTTTTAATTGTACTTTGATTTTTGTGCCTCTGCAGTGCTTCCAGCAGGGGCATCCAGATACCTGCCCCCACCGACCCGGAGGACAGCAGGCTCACTCGATAATGAGTGTCCAAGCATGGCCATCACCGGACCACCCGATGTGATTCCACAACAGGCCTCCAGTTCAGCAGATACACAGCAATCAGGCTGCTCAGTAGCACCCAGCCCTTTTTCCAACTTGGTTTTGTCCCCCGGAGCCAGCAGTACAATGACACACTGTGCTTACGCAAGCATCTTGCCGAACTCCACCTCCATGCTGGTGCCACATCTTGTGCTTCCCACGGTCTTCACCAGGGGCTGCCCAAGTGCGACGCAACCCCACAAGCCCACCCCAGAGGAAGGAGTGCAGTCATGGGATGCTCAATCCAACCTCTCCCCTGCCAGCCCCCGGCAGCCTGAGTACATTCCTGAATCTGGGTTGCCGGCGTGGTGCAAGGTGTGGCATCCAGTGCCTCAACCCTCAGCGCCACTGTGCCAGACCAGCCACAGAAACTTTTAAGCTAAATTCCACTTTAAGTTAAAAAAAATAGCAAACCTTAAAAAAGTCCTCACCACATTAACTCTCTCCACAGCAAGCAGAATTAACTAATCATTCTTTCCTGCAGTTAGATGGCTCTGTCAGAATGTATCAGCTTTGTGGGTGGGCAAGTCTGAACATGTCCTGTTCAGTCCCTCCAGCCACAGAAAACTTTAAGCTAAATTCCACTTTAAGTTAAATAAAACAATAACAAAACTTACAAAAATCATCTCCACAGCAAGTAGAATTAACTAATCCTTCTCTCCTGCAGTTTAAAAAAACAATAGCAAAACTTACAAAAATCCACTCCGCACTAACTCTCTCCACAGCAAGCAGAATTAACTAATCCTTATCTCCTGCAGTTTGATGGCTCTGTCAGAATTTAAAGGCTTGCCAGCCTGCTGGCACAGTGGTTGGGTTTCTGCTTGCGACACCGGTGAACCGGGTTCAGGAATGAGCCCAGGTCCTCGGAGGGCCGGCTAGGAGGAGAAGGATTGAGCACCCTAAGGACTTCTCTCTTCTCTGGGGTTGGGGGGCTTCTGCAGTCAGTGCATGAGTGGCACCTAGTGACAGCTAGGTATATCGCCCAAGGCACCGATGCACAGTCAAGGGGACTCTGGGGTAGGACAGATGCTGGCGTCATTGCACATCTCCACCCCAGCCTATAGGGATTAAAAATCACTCTCTGCAGTGCATCTCTATGATGTCCTACCCCAGGACTCAATGAGCCACCTGGCTGATTGCTCCCCCAACCAGATATGGATTCACGGCACCGGTGCCCTCTACGGTGCCGTGCCCCACTTCCTGGGGGTATGCCAGGAATGACCAGGGGAGCGAGGGGCTTATAAGGTGGTGGAGTCTCGGGAGTGCCATGACCAGGGTGGAAACCTGATGTATGGCAAAGAAGGGGAAAAAAATAAGACAAATTAAAAAAAAAGAATTTAAAGGCTTTTTGGGTGGGCAAGTCTGAGCATGTCCTGTTCAATCCCTCCAGCCACAGAAACCTTTAAGCTAAATTCCACTTTAAGCTAAATAATACAATAGCAAAACTTACAAAAATCCTCTCTGCACTAACTCTCTCCACAGCAAGTAGAATTAACTAATCACTCTCTCCTACAGTTACATGGCTCTGTCAGAATTTATCGACTTTGTGGGTGGGCAAGTCTGAACATTTCCCATTTAGTCCTTCCAGCCACAGAAACCTTTAAGCTAAATTCCACTTTAAGCTAAATAAAACAACAGCAAAACTTACAAAAGTCCTCTCCACAGCAGGTAGAATTAACTAATCTTCCTCCCCTGCAGTTTGAAAACAATATCAAAACTTGCAAGAAACCTCTCCACACTATCTCCACAGCAAGCAGAATTCACCAACCCTTATCTCCTGCAATTTGATGGCTCTGTCAGAATGTAAAGGCTTTGTGGGTGGGCAAGTCTGGGCATGTCCTGTTCAATCCCCTAGTCACAGAAACATTTAAGCTAAATTCCACTTTAAGCTAAAAAAATACAATAGCAAAACTTACAAAAATCCTCTCCACACTAACTCTCTCCACAGCAAGCAGAATTAACTAATCATTCTGTCCTGCAGTTTGATAGCTGTGTCAGAATTTAAAGGCTTTGTGGGTGTGCAAGTCTGGGCATATGATTCATTCACATATCTGGACTGTGTAGTACGGTATGGGCTGCATGCCCATTGGCTCACACTGTGAACAATGGGCATGCATCTGTCAGTAGCGTAGGTGGGGCAGGCGGGTAGGGTGCTGCCACCTGCCGCTGACCGGGGGGAGCGGGGCGGTGGGACTTAGTGGGCGGATGGGGGGTACACTAGATCACTAGGGTAATAGGACTTTGTTTATGTTTTACAGATGCCCACAATCGGGCAGAGTGCAGTCCACTGGACCACCAGGGATACTGGCCAGGGGGGATTTAAACAGATGCCCACGATCGGGAAGTGATGGGTCCACTGGACCACCAGGGATATTAGAGGAGGATGTCTGTTTTTAGACAAATGCCCGCGATCGGGCACATAGTGGTCCACTGGATCACCAGGGATATTGGACAAAGCTTTATTTACTTAGCCAGATGCCCACGGTCAGGAACATAGCGGTCCACTGGACCACCAGGGGTATAGGACAGGGGGGTTATTTAACCAGATGCCCATGATCAGGCAGCACTCGGTCCACTGGACCACCAGGGATATTAGATGAGGATTATTTTAGACAAATGCCTGCGATCGGGCTGCATGGGGCATCAGTCCCCGACGGCTGCTGCCTGGCAGGGCGCCAGGTGCAAGTCGTCGGGGATCGGCGCACCTGCATGCTAATGGGATGCAAATGGGGCCATAATGACATGCAAATGGCCCCATGTGCACCATGCATAAATTATGGCCCCATTTTCATGTCCCCTTTTGAATATCACAGGTGCTGTGCATGGCGCAATGGCACTTGTGCTAGTGCATCTCCATGCTCCACTTTGGCCACTTGTGCTGGCGCAGTGCCACTGCGCCATGCACAGTGGGGGTGGCCAGGGTGCGATATTCAAAGCTGCTGAGCCATAACGCAGCTCCGTTGAATATCGCCCAGGCCACACCCCTGCACAACCAAGTTGAGCTGCGCCCAGGCTTGCACCACAACCTGGCATAGTTTGAATATCCGTGCCTGGATACATATCGGATATGCATGTCAAATGTTAAAGGAAAATGACACCCTCATATCTTCTAAATGTTATTTGTTTCCATGTCAGTAGACAACTCTTTTCATGTAGCTGTTGAGGATGAATGCAAATGCTTTAGTCTGTTTTTACAATTCATATTGGGCCCTGTGACTGCCCTGGGAGTCTCCATTTCATGATTGTTGAAATGTCATTGTCCCTGAGAGCTGCATTAGCATATGAGAACATGATGCATAATCACTCTTTAAACTTCCCAGTATTCCTGCCTGTTTAATTAGTCTTAAAAGAAACAAGCTGCAAAAAGTTGTGAAGTACCACAGTTACCTTCAGTGAGCTTTGCAAACTATCTGAGTTATAATGCAGGTTTTTTGCCCTTTAAACTTCACTCAAGTTTATGAGTTTACAGATAGTTTTTGCAGGGTATTTGTTCTTTCAGCATATAGATACATGGTATAAATGGGTGATCTGAAATCATGTGCTCATATGCTAATGCAGCTCTCAGGGACAATGTGATTTCAACAGCCATGAAATGGAGACTCCCAGGGAAGTCACAGGGCCTAGTATGGACTGTAAAAACAGACTAAAGCATTTGCATACATTCTTAACAACTACATGAAAAGAGTGGTCTATTGACAGAGAAACAAATAACATTTAGAAGATATGAGGGTGTAGTTTTCCTGTAAGTCTATGCCTGCAAGAGCAGTTAGAAACATCCCCATTTTGAGAGTTTTCACACAATTTTGCTAATATTTCTTAGTAAACATTTTGAATCTGTATAACTTGAAAATCTCTAATCCAATTATCTTCGTAGTTAGGTGATTCTATAACCACTACAAAAAGGTTATTTGTGCTAATTTACACAGGTCTAGCTCCAAAGGTGCTCGAGGTATATGAAGATAACTGTTTTCATGAAATTTCTCACAAAAAAACAAACAATAAAATGACAGATTCTAAGCACACATAATTTTGAGATGATTCATCCTAATATCATGAAATCTGGCACATTTTGGAACGCCTATCTTCAAGTAATCATGCCAAAGATCTCTGGCCTAATCGATGGCTGAGATACATCCAGATACACATTTTCATGAAATTTCCCCCCCAAAATAAAATTACGAACATATGAACATACAAAATTTGCCAGCAGATAAAGGTCTAGAGGTCTATCAAGTCTACTCGAATGTGCAGCTAGTACCCCTTATTCTGCAGCTGCCCCTCCCTTCCACCCTTCCCCTACACTGACCCTCCCCCTTGTCCTGTCCCATCCCCTTTTGAAGCAGTGCACTGTTCTACTGGATACCACTTCTGCAGGTAATGCATTCCACCCAGCTATTACAGATTTTGAGCACCTATAAGTTTGAGACAATCCATCATAATGTCATGCCATTTGGTACATTGTTAGAACACCCATAATCAAGTAATCACTCCAAATTTAAAATTTCTGGTCCAATAGATGGCCAAGATATATGCAGGTGCATTTTTCGTTAAAGTTCTCACAACAAAATTACATACTTTGAGTACCTATAGTTTTGAGACAATCCACCCTAATTTCATGATGTTTGTCATGTTGTTAGAACAACTCCTAGAAATTAAGCATACTAAACAGCAGAGCTCTACCTTAATAGATGGCCGAGGTATGACCAAATTAATACCTTTTAAAATTTCTGAGAAATGGCCATAAAATTATATGAAATTCCACAGAATTTCATGAAATTGCAGAAAACTTCTATGAATTCAGAATTTTCTCATTCAACTCATCTCTAGTTGGCACTGCTTATAGCAGATTCACCTACTAAAAAACAATGTGTTCTCTACAAGAACTGTTCAACATAAGATACAAAAGTACAAACACTTCAGTAACATGTCAGGCTGACAGTGTAGAGTGCAGTACAATGTCATGTAGTGTAGATGTGCTGTACTGTGTCAAAATAGATGCTCTACATTCAGTATACATTATTAATAAGGCACAGAAGTCTAATAATGCTGCATCAGATCTGCATTTACTAACAGAGAAATAAATTACAAATAAACATGACGTTGTAAATGGTGCTGACTGTACTGTAAGGTCTGCTCACCCCCACTTGACTCTCATCTCTTCTGCTCTGCAACTTTCTCACTTTGGTTCACTCTTTAGTAAGTTAGTGATTTTTTGCTGAGTCTTCTGCTTTTCTGCTTACTTTTCCCACCAGAGACAAAGAGACAGCAGAGGTCATGGGCTGGAGGGTTGACATCTTTAACAAAATGTAACAGCTTGAAGTGTGGGTGGAGCAGTGCGTGAAAAACAATCAGGTGTAGAATGCCTGTGGCCTCTAATCACCTGTAAATCAGCTGTTAACTGTTAATTAGTGTAAGTCAGCAGCCAGTACATACTGTACCTGCTGTAACTGAAATCTGACAAATGCAGATGGCTCAAACTGACAACTAATGATAGCTCTGGTGGCCATCATACATGACTAGTATAGGTCATTATAAGCTGTTATTTTAGTATTGTCTCTATATGGTGTTGGTTTGGGCAAGCAGGAAACGGCTGCTATAAGCGGCTGTCTGCTATAAGGCTGGATCTTATAAGTGTTGCCAACTACACATGAAAAGTTGCTACGGATCACAGACCACATTTGAGATGCATTTTTTTACTCATAATTTCCATGTTCTAGGTTCAAGCACATGTGTAACGGGTTGTGGTGTGGGAAAGACATGCCCTTGCTGTAGCAGATCTCCACCATGGTGGTACTGTGTACCTGTCACACTCTAGATGAAACCATAGGGGGCGTGTATGTTATCTGTGTGTAGCCAGTGCAGATCATTTAGAATGCTCACTGCACGATGGTAGGACCACAACTACAAAATACCCCCTCCACACAGTCTACCTGGGGTGTGCAGTTTTTGCAAGCTGAACCTGGGTTTCTTTCTTTTCCAAAGGACAGAGGGGAATAATTTTTTGAGTCTATGGAAATAGGAGTTGAAAATACAAAGGCATATATTATTGAGGCTAGAAAGGATTTGGGGATGGCCATCATCTTAAAGGCTGTTATCTTCCCGCAAAATGTAAGGTTATGTCTTTTCCATGTGGGGAGGTCAATTTCTAAATAACTGACCATTCTGTTTAGGTTTGTGTCATTTAGATGAATGAATTATGGGGTGCGAGACATCCCTAGGTATTGTAGATATTTCAAGGACCATTTCTGGTTAAAGTGGGTGATGGATTCATGTGTGCACACATTGTTAGGGGGAGAACTTCCCATTTGCCCCACTTTACCTTCAGTCCAGAATACAGGAGAAGTTCCAAGATATCTAGTACTGGTTTGAGGAAAGAAGCTGGCTTTAAAAGCAGGAGAAAAAGGTCATCTGCATGGGCCAGCATTTTGGGTGAGGCATTACCCAGTTTGATACCTTGTATTGTTTGGGTCTGTCACAATTTACGTAATAAGGGTTCCATGATTAAGATGTACAGCAAGGATGAGAGGGGACAGTCCTGCCTTGTTCCCCATTGGAGGGTGAACTTAGAGGAGGCAGTGCCATTTGTCTGTATGCATGCCGTTGTGCTACAGTGTATAAGCTTAATAAGAGTGGGGCCTGTACACACTGGAGGGGGGGGGATATGGTGGAGACATTGAAGTACTTGAAGGGCATAAACAGGGTGAGGGTCGACAGGATCTTCAGAATGAGTAAGAACAATTACACTAGAAAGAATACCCACAAACTTGCTAGGGTGGGTATTCAAAGGAGACATCAGGGGGAGGTTCTTTACCAAGCCATGGAACAGACTACTGGAATGGGTGGTGGGGGTGGATACAGTAGACAAATTAAAAATAACCTGGGATACGTACATGGGCCTGACTGGCAGGGGGCAGGCTGGGAATGGAGGGTGGGGGTCTTTCTGGGAGGGGTTTGGGCAGACTGGATGGGCTGTGGGGTCCTTTTCTGCTGACAGATTTCTATGATTCTATGATAGACTAGGCAGCAGGAAATTGTAAAGGTGGCTCTAGTCGGACCACTGAAAAGTGAAAACATAGGGACTAGGTAAAAACATTAATCCACGAGTAATGCTACTGTGTTATGTTCTGAAATAATTTCTAGTTCATACAGTGAAAATAATATTGATGGTGCCAGTATCTACATGAGATTCAATTACTGTCTTCTGTGTCAGTAAAAGTAGATAATCACTAAGCTGGAGTCTGATTCAGATGGGTGCTGTGGTCCTTCCCCCACCCTCCTTTTAGCACATCACTCTTCAGTATCTTGACTGCAGACTCCAGATCCATACATAATTATCCACCATACAATTCTCCCATGGCTCTCACCTCCCTCAACCCCCCTTTTACCATATCACACTTATCCACCATACGCTTCTCCCATCGCCTTCCCCCTCCCCAACCCTCCTTTTACCATATCACTCTCCAATACCTTGACAGAAGCCCCGGATCCATACATGGTTATCCTTCATGCAGTTCTCCTATGGTCCTCCCCAACCTTCTTTAACCATATCACTCTCCAATACCCTGACTGCAGCCCCTAGATCCATACATGACTATCTACTATACACTTCCCTTGTGGGCCTCCCCATCCTCTAGCCCTCAATTTAGTATATCACTTTCCAATACCCTGATTGCATCCCCTGAATCCATAGATGATTATGCACCATACACTTCCCTGTGGGTTTCCCCAACCCTCCTTTTACCATATCATTCTCCAATATCCTGACTGGAGCCCAGAAATAAAGCTGTAAGGAATGAGACAATTCCACATTCACAGAATTTTGATGAAATTATGGCTAAATTCCACAACATTTCATGGAATTTCATCAGAATTTGAGAAGTTTTTAAAATTTATTAATGTGGTCATAACTCAGCCTTCTATTCAGCTAGAGCTCTGAAGTATGACATGCTTACATTCTTAGTGGAGTTCTAATGACACAGGGCCCTATGCACGAATGGGTAGGAAAGATGCGCCAGAGGCATGTATCCTGCCCACTTAGCTCCGCACCTGTGGACAGGTGTGCATTGGCTGTTATTCACAAATGTCTGCCACCTGTCTGTGGCCCCATCCCCCCCAGTGCGCAGGACTCCGTAGGGTGGCTGGGTGTGGATATGCGGGCCCAGGCAGGCATCCAATGGGATGCCCAGCCCGGGTCCCTAAGTGGATCACCTGCGCTACAGGGCACAGGTCCAGGTGCATGAGTAGTGCCTGTAAGCACCAGGACCTGTGTGTCCATGCCCCGTTGGGCACAGTCCCTCCTGTCCGAGTTCCACTAGCACAGCAGCCCCCACTGCACAGCCGAATCGCCCCATCACATGTCTGCACCACCCGAACGTCTGTAGTCACCTCCCTGCCCCAACACAATGCAGCCCCATCCCTGTGAGTCATGAAGCACCCCCCACCCCAACTCCAGGCATCCCTGTCCCTGAGTGCCAGACATCACCCCCTGCCCCCACTCATGGCAGCCCAGTCCTGGTGTCCTACATAACACCCTCCCCCACACACACTAATGGTGCCCCAGGACTCACAACCCTGATCCCCACCCCGGTGCCCCACCGGGAGCATTGGTGTTCAGCAGACTCCCCCACTCACTCACCCACTGCACTGACATCCCACACCCCACCCCCATACCTGACAGTTAGTGCTGCAGCTCGGGAAAGCCAATGGCACATCCCTCCTCACATCACCTCAGCCGCCAGTTGTCCAACTGATGCTGGGATCGTGTCGCTGACACAGCATCAGTCAGGCAGCTGGCAGCCGTGGAGGTGTGAGGAGGGTTGTGCCACTGGCTGTCTCTAGCTGCAGTGCCACCAGCCTGTATGGGGGGGGTTGTCAGTGCTGCAGGAAGGTGGGGGAACCACTGGCCACCATAGATCTTGCGGAGGTGTGATTTCTCTCTCTCTCTCTCATCCAAGGATCTTGCTGGGGTACCGGGTCAGGGATGGTGGGCCAGGGCACCTCCCTGGATGTGCGTGTGTGAGTGGGGGGTGGTGGCCCACTGCACAATATAGGAACTGGGTTTGTCCCATAGTGGTGGCAGTGGTGGTGGGTGCTTTGCCACTACAGGGCCAGAGCAGCTGTGAGTCGGGGGGGGAGTTGCTGTGTGTGGCAAGTTTGGCTGGCACCCTGTGGAGGTGCAGACCCACCATGTTGGATCACGGAGGTCTCTGGCGCAGGCACTCACCCAACTAGCTGCCCCAGCCCTCTCCATTTGCCTTGTGAGCTGGGGTAACATGGAGGGCTGATTCCCGGTCCTATCACGACTGGTAGGAGCAGTCTGTGGGGGCATGCAGTAGCTTATGGCAGGGTCCCAGCTGCCATAACCTGGTCCAGCATGCCCCCCCCTGCAGAGGGCAGTACACACCTTAGCGCATGGCGCGTAGTGCCAGCCCACCCCCAGAATGCCCCCCCACCTCTTCCCGCTGCTCTACTGTTCACGTGGCTGGGGATCGGGTGTGTAGTTGACTTGCACTAAATTTGTGAATGCCACACAGAGTCCGTGGGACCCCACTCCATGGCATTCCTGCGTAATGATGCCAATGCACCCAGTTTCCCTGGTGCGTTGGCATTGTGCATAGGGTCCATAGTGAATATCATGAGATTAGGATGGATTGCCTCAAAGTACAGGTGCTCAAAATCTGCCATTTTATTTTTTGTGGGAAATTTCATGAACATTTTTATGTGCATATGCCTCTGACATCTATTGGGACAACGATTTTAAATTTGGCATGATTACTTAATGATAGGTGTTCTAAAAATGCACCAGATTTCATGACACTAGGATGCATTGTCTCAAAATGATGAGCTCAAAGTTTGTCATTTTATTTTTTGTGGGAAATTTCATGAAACATTTTATCTGCATATAACTGAGGCACCTTCGGAGCAAGATATGTGTAACTTAGCATGAATAACCTTTTTGGAATGGTGATAAAATAACCTAAATATGGAGAGAATTGGATTAAAGATTTTTAAGTCACAGGGGTTCAGAATGTTACTATGTAAATATTTTCTAAATTTTGTGAAAACTCTCAACAATATGGATGTTTGTAACTTCTCTGCTCTTGCCAGCATAGACTTAACATTTAACATGTATATCCAATGTCAGTGTATCCTGGTGTCTAACACAACTGGACGAATGGTTTAGCAGTTTTAAATTTACAGTAGAAAAACTATAGATAACATTTTCTAAAATATTTATGGTGGCATATAGGTGAAGCAGCCAGAATTCTTTTTGTGGAATTTAACATTCACACAGCATGTATCACTACTTCGTTTGATAAGCTGGGCTGTTTTTTTGCAATCCTGCTGTACCTCTCTGGGTGATTATTTTGCCCCCCTCAGTCTACCCAGCTTGACACAGCAGGGCTACTGATCCCACTGATATCCTCTTTGTTCTTTACAGTGACAAAATCGCTTAAAATGAGAGTCACCTGCTCCTTTTCCTATCAACCTATCCTGTTGGAATAGCCAGAATTCTTTCTTCCAGGAACCCTGGACATTGTCTTCCCCCACTACATCTTATGAGTATCTCTAAGTCCCAGACTTGCCCTTACGTCCAGCTCCCTGGATCATCAATTTACTGGGTGTGATCCTTATATATCCTGTATTCAGGTTGGAAGTTTTGATACTCTGTGCTTCCTTGCTGTAACTGGGGGGTGGGGGGGGTTACCACTGATGTGCTACCCAACTCAGCTGTCCATTTCTTGGTGAAACTGCATCTAACACCTGAACATGGTGACTAGAGACATGCAAAACCAGGGTACTGGATTAATATAGCACTACAAAAAACTACACTGTGTGAAGCATGAAAACATTTAGAGCGACAGGAGTATACCAGCGGTAGGGAATTACCGCCACCACTGTCGCTGATTGGAAAGTAGAGGAAGGGCTGAAGAAGGCTGTACTGCTGGGTCTGGCTAAGACACCAGCACACAGCAACGAAGGAGATCTGGGACCATGATTCAGTTCCCCAGGTCTGGTGTTGCAACTTTTTTTTTTTTTAATGAATTTTCCACCCTCTTGAGTTCCATCCCATCCCCCAAGTCCCTCCCTCCGGAGTTGGTTATTTAAAGTCCAAGGGGTTCGGGGTGGAGCACCCCCCAAAAAAGAAAAAGTCCCATTGAAATCAATGGGGTGTGCATGTTACTTGTATGGTCAGTGTTTTGACCAACCTTATTTCGGCTCGCATTATTTGCTTGCAGCATTTATTGCCGCACAGTTTCTGTCTGCAACATCATGACTCCATGCCCCAAACCAGGGAGGTTTCGGTTTTGCCACATCACCCCGGTATTGGTTTTGGGTTTGGATTTCCAGCCAATATTTATTCAACACAAAACATGGCCTGTACCTTCATCTTAAAGTATATAAAGAAAAACAGGTTAAATTCTGTAGAAAAATGATTTCCCTCAACCTTCACTTGCCCAAACGTTTTAAATGTAACAATGACCAAGCCTTTATTTGAAAAAACAGTGCTATTAATAACCATATGAATCAGATTCAGTTTGATATAGTTCATAGAATATATTATTCACCATACTTATTGAACAAATTTAACAGTTCAATATCTCTCTTTTGTAATAGAGAGTGGGGTGGAATTGCTAACTCATTGCATATGTTAGTGTTAGTGTTATGTCCTAATATTAGGACATTTTGGAATCAAGTAATAGCAACTATTAATACCATTCTTGGAACTAAAGTGATATTCGAACCAGAACTTTGTATGCTAACCACATCATCTTTACAACAGTTACCTAAAGAGTGATTAAACACATTTTGACATATTGCTCTTATGAATGCTAAAAGATGTATTACACACGTATGAAAAAGTGCACAGATTCCTGAAATGGCTGTCTGGAAGAACTTAAAGTTAGAAACTAGAAAATATGAAAGATTCCACTAGTTATGTAACAATAATTTGGGAAAAAAAAGATCTATTTGGAGGCAAATGCATACCGCCTTATTACAAGATGAGATTTCAGTGGAAATAAGCTGAGCGAATAACTATTTTATATATGGATAGCTGATTAAACTGGTGTAATGTAAGAAACATAACTATTATGCTTTTTCTCTTTACCCTTAGAGGAAGATATTATTGATATGTAAAGTCCTTTAAATATTATTCCTATATTTATAATGCTACATCTTACTACTGAACTGGGAAGGAGGGAGGATTCATATTTAACGATATGTGATTTATTTATTTAATGAATTTTGGTAACCGGGAAGGCGAACTGAGACATGACAGGCCACTTTTCAGGGGTGACCCCAGAAGTGCAGTACATTGATAGTGCATACATTGATACAGGAAAAATATACAAGCAGTGGTAACACAGCAACAGAGTACAAAAATTACAGCTGTAACTATACAAGCAGTGATAACACAGCAACAGAGTACACAAATTACAGATGTAACTATACTAGGTAAACAGTGTAATACACAACATACACACGTGCATACTATAAGCAATTTATATTTAAATTTTTGATTTTGAGAATTGTCTTAGGAGAAAACTGAGATCAGGAGTCAACGGAAGCAGGAGCAAGGTGGGGAGGTTAGGCGAGATAATAGCAAGCATTGAAACTATGAGAGGGAGGACCAGGCTAGAACAGAAGGAGGTAGGGAGCTCCAACAGGACACAGCAGAGAATGCGAATGATCTTCAAGCCACTGAGAGCCACAAGTCTGGCACTAATTGATAGGGAAAGGAGGCGGATCTGACGCGTGTTGGGGGAGTCACCGCTGAAGAATATTAGCAAGGCATGGAGGGGTGATGCAATGGACACACTCATGTATAAGGCTTAGGGTGGCATAGCGCAGTTTTGATTCATAAGGCAGCCAACCCAGGGCTGATAGGATATCGCAGGGATGCTGGGCATCAGCCCATATTGCAAGCCTGCCAACTCTATGGTAGGCCTGAGTTAGATGAGACCATACCAATGTGGTGGTTAAGAGCAGAAGCAGAACTCCATACATGAGGAGTGGCAGAAGGGTGGCATCCACGATCCTGTGGCAGGAGGATGAAGTAAGGAAGGGACAGATGTGGTATAGGGCACCAATTTTTTGGTTCAAAGCTTTGGTGAGGGCAGTTACATGAACATCTAGGGTAAGTGAGGGATCCAGGGTGATTCCAAAGTATTTAAATGACCATTTCGAGTACAGCCCCAGTACTGGAAGATACCACCAGAGGGGGGAGGGTTGATGAGGATGAGCTGGAGAACAGCATACACTTTGTTTTTTTAGTGTTGAGAATGAGTTGTTTCTGATGGAACCAGTCCTCAAGGGTGTGGAAATCAATGGCTAATGCCGAATTGAGCCTCCCTACATCATGAGAAGAATGGTAGATGATAGCATCATTTGCATATAGGTGAACAGAAGCCCCTTCACAGTTATTAGGGAGGTCATTATGTACAAGGAAAAAGTAATGGGCCCAATATGGGGCCCTGGGGGACACCATGGGTAATGGGCTTCGGATCAGATGTGGAGCCTGACCATTTTATTTTTTGAGTATAGCCAAGAAGGTAGCTTTGGGTCCAGGTCAGGGCAGTGGCATCAAGGCCGAGAACAGACAGTTGCTTCAGAAGGAGGCCATGGTTGACCAAGTCAAAAGCCTTGGTCAGGTCTACGAAGATTGTTCCGGTTGCACAGCCATGGTCTCTTTCACAGAATATGTCTGATGTAACTTTAATCAGAGCTGTGAGTGTACTGTGGTTTTTCCTAAACCCATGCTGGGAAGTAGAGAGCAGTTGAGTGATGAATGTAATAATACATGTATACGGTCTATTTTAAATGAATATGGTCATGTATATGGTCTGTCTATTTTAAAAATCAATAACAATGATATTAAAATAAAAAAGGAGCACTGGGGATGTCCCAGGCTAGGAAGCCCACGTGCAAGTCTGCTCCGCAGCACTTTCCCTTCCTCTCAACAAACACAGTCAGTCCCTTTCCCGACCTGAGTCCCCTCTCAGTTTCTTCCACATTTGAACTTTTTTTCTTTATTTCAGTGTCATTGGTGGTGGGGGTGAAGTTTATTTTGGAGCCTCCTTGACTCCACGCGCCCCCCCCAACACAGTCAGTCCTTCACCCGAATCCCGAACCCCAGTTTGTTTGTTTTTCTTTTAACAAACAAGGTAAATGAAGCACGCACAAGATAAGGCGATGCTTGAGCACGGCTGCCAGCCAGTGGTTCAATCTATGAAAGAAAGCTCAGCACTCGTGATCCAGTGTTTTTTTTCCATTGGCCTCCTTCTGTTTCTTTTGTTAGTGGTTAGCCCTTGTGGCTTCCTTGTTCCCTCCCCCCCACAGTATCCCATTATATGAGCAAAGCAAATTGAGTGACTCAAATATGAGCGACTCAATTTGTGCACCCAAAGGAGTAGCAAATGGGATGGTAGAGTGAGGGGAGGGAATAGTGAGTGCGGAGCAACAGAATAGCGAGGGCGAACGATGGGGGAAACTGAATAGTGCTGTGGGTTAATAGTAGGAGTGCAGCCTGCAGCTGAGCTGCCTGCCTAGTGTGATGGATATGGTCACCACCTGGAGTGGTGATGGTCCTGGGTTTGGGACTGCCTACAGGTAAATGCTTTTTGGGACTGTTTTTGCTGTTAGACTTTTTTATTTTGCTTTGCCTCCTGTGGTTCCCCTGACTGTGTTGCCCCAGCTGCAGTATCAACCCTGCACACTGCAGCCCCCCCCCCTCCTATGTATTCCCCTGTCCCCAGTGTCCACCCACCCTGGAATTGATTACATTAATATGGGGGGGGGTAAGGGGCTCACCACCTACAAAGTGTGGTGCGGGGGGTATAGCCCCCGACATTAAACATTCAGTTATATCGTCCCCCTATTGCACTATATAGTGCCACCGCTGTGTTGCCATTTGGTGTCTGGTGTGTTGCCAATATTGTGTTTGACAAAATATATTCACTCTTATGCAAGTCGCCGTTTGAAATTCACTGTTGTGACATAGAACTGCGCACACAATCAGTCCCTGGACTGAGTCCCGACCCACAGTTTGTCTTTTATTCCTTTAGCCTCCTTCCATTTCTTTCGATGATGGTTAGCTCTTGTGGCTTCCTTTCCCCTTCCCCCCTCCACACACACAAAGTCAGTCCCTGGTCCAAGTATCAACCCTCAGTTTGTTTTCTTTGTGTCACTTGTTTCTTTCATTGGTGGTTTTTGGTTAGCCCTTGTGGCTTCCTGGCCCCCTCCCACACTCTCAGTCAGTCCATGGCCTGAGTCTTTCCTGTTGGTGGTATAGTGGTCCGCACTGGAGCCTTGTGGTCCCCCCACACACACACATACACAGTCAGTCCCTGGCCTGAGCGACCCTCTCTTCCCTTTTTTGTTTTCTTCACTGATTTTATTTTCCATTAATGGTAGTGGGACTAAGTTGGATGCTCACCTGAGAACCTCACTCCCCAGGCCCTGCCCTATGTCCATCCCATCCCAAGACTTTTTTTTTGTTTTTCTTTTCTTTCATCCTCCCCAGTCCTCCTCCTCTGTGCAGCTCCCTCGATTCTCCATCTTGCCAGTTCCTCCGCTGCTTGGACTCCGCTAACAAGAGCTCCTCTCTCCTCATTGGCTGAAGTGAAATGGCGATGAGAAAGAGAGCTCCTACAGTGATACTCTGGTATAAGAATGTTCAAACTGGAGTATTAACGAAATCTGGAATTCAGAAACACGTTCATGCTGAGCCGACCAGCTTTGGCTCAGGTCACATGGAAACTGAGCCATATGGGTTCGGAATTGCTTGGTTTCCATGAGGGAGGCTCAGACCACCTCTACTAGTGACCCCCTGAATTACCTGCCTCTCATACCCCTATTGTTTAATTTCAACCCCCCAGACAAGGTTGAGTGAAATTAATAAATTCTGATTTTATTGAATTTTTATGAAAACCCCCAATTTTCATAAAGACGCATGGAATTTGACTTCAAGTACAGATGTTATTTTGCAATTTCTGGCAGCAAGCAATTAATAAAACTGACATACACAGGCTCCTTGTAATGTCTAAGAACCTGCCAAATTTATTGACATTGCATTCACTAGTTTTAAAGTTTTAGGGGTTTATAAATTTGCAGGTTACATTCTTGCAAAACATAATTTTAAAATGTTGTGAAAGTTTGACTACTTTTAATTCATACCCATTTAAAGCTGTGAATATGAACTTTGTACAAACAGAAGGAGAGAGAAGTAAGTGCCTCATCTGGGACCTGAACTTTGGCCACCTGGAATACTGTTCTGGTTGTGTTACCAGCTGCTCCACCAAGGCAACTGCAACATGGACTGTCCCTAAGCACATTACTTTCTCCAATGCACAACCTTGTGGTGCACAGATAATTACACTTATAATCACAGCAGTGTGGTGTGCATATTTATGGAGCACATACAAACAGAAGGGAGAAAGAAGTAAGTATCTTAGCTGGGACTTGAACCCTGGCTGCCCAGAATACCAGGCTGTGCACTGCAGAGTAATGTGCTCATTTACAGCCCAGATTCCAGTTGCCTCGGTAGCGCAGCTGGTAGAGCAACTAGAACTGTATTCCAGGTGGCCAGGATTCAAGTCCCAGGTAAGGTACTTCGCTGTTGTGGCAGGAACTGTACTGCTGATCCCTGTAGTTCTCGCCGTATTGTGACGGCGTTATTTTAACTTTGCTTCTGTTACATGATACCCTTTCCAATATTCGAACGGCAGCCCTTAATCAGTAAAGATTATCCACCAAACACTTCACCTGTGGGACTCCCCTAACCCTCCTTTGACCATATTACTCTCAATACCCTGACTGCATCCCTAGATCCAAACATGATTATCCACCATACACTTCCCCTTTGGGCCTCCCATGCCCCCCAACCTCGTTTTACCATATCACTTTCCAATACTATAACTGCATCCCCAGATCTACACATGATTATCCACCATGCCCCCCCACCCTTACTTTTACCATATCACTCTCCAGTACCATGATCGCAGTCCTGGATCCATACATGATTATCCACCATACGTTTCCCATGTCCATCCCCAAATCCTCCTTGTACCATGTCACTCTCCAGTACCCTGATTGTAGCCCAAACCCATACATGATTATCCGCCATACACTTCTCCCATGGCCCTCCCCAAGCCCACAACTCTTCTTTTACTATAGAACTCTCTAATACCCTGATTATAGCCCCCAATCCATGCATAATCAGCCATCACATACTTCTTCTTCCAATCCCACCCCCTAGAGACCACAGCCATACTGTATAGAAAGGATACCCTACAATGCAGTCTGTTTAAATGTGGCCACCAGTGACTCTGGAACATCTGTGTAAAGGCATATGATAATATCAAGATATGAAACATTAAGATTTACTTAGCATATTGGAGCTATTTACGTTATGAAGATTTTAATAAGAAGGAAATGCCAGCTTATGTATTTTTTTTTAAGACTGAAACTGCTCAAAAAGCAAAAACAAATGCCTGTTTTGAAAACTTGTGTGTCATGAAATGGGCAATTTGGACCATTTAGATTTTTTTCTGGGTAAATTTATTAGTGTACTTTTTGTATGAAATAAGAGAAACAGAAAACAATATTTGGACTCTTGGGCTCAATAGACTTTTAGATAACTCACACAAAAATTACAATAAATGTATAAAGAATACTTTAGTGATGTATTTTAATATGTTTATAAAAAAACATGCGACCTGTCCAGTCTGATAAAAGGGTCAGTGGGTACCCTGACACATTAGAGGACAAAAAGGCACAATCTGGAATTTTTACTGCACCTTTTGGAACAATACACAGAATATATACTATCGAAAAATTTGAGCTGGTCCAACTTTCCAATATCCAGGCAGCTGTAAGCATAGAAACATAGACAAGGTTAGCAGAGAAAGATTGATGGTTTGTCCAGTCTGCCCGTGGTTCCCTATCTATCCATGGGACCTACTGTATCTGTCATCCTGGTATTGTTTATGTTTTCCTTGTACGGACCACAGACATTATTGGAATGGATCACTGCCTCAGAAGGATTGTTTATGTTTTCCTTGTAGGGACTAGAGGCAGATCTGGAAGAAGTATGACCTTTTGAACTATGAAACAAATCTAGCCGGTGTGTTATGAAGTCTCTCTTATCTGTAAAACTCTTTTTACACTAAGACTAGTTCTATTATCTTTCCCTAGTGTCTCAGATGTCCAGGGTTTTCTAATACCATAACAAGAATGGAATCCATTCTTAAGTCAGGGCATGTTAAAAGAAATTAGTACAGTAATAACCTTCAATATCTGTAAAAGGTGATCTTAGTACATGCAGCATTCCTTTCACGCCTTCTTTCTGGAGTTCATATGGTGTCACAGAAACTAAAAGGCTAACATTTATTTTTAACTAGTCCTGATGTTCCAAGGACATTCTATGTTTCCATTCCATGTTTGTTTTTTGTTTGTTGCTGTTGGAATATCCTGTTATTTGTTGATCTTGTGTCTCTCCATGTGTAAGACACTGCACCAAGTTGGGACCAATACTTCAATTAGTTGAGATACCTGTATATTTGTTCACTTTCTTGATTTGTAATATCTGGATTTCTAGAATCAACTTTTTTTTAAAGTCAGTAGTACAGCAAGTGGTTCTTTGTGATCACTATTTCTTCATTCTTTGTGATCCTTTAGGGTTTGTGATGCCAGTGTTTTTCTGCTACTTGACTATTACAGTGTTTCCAAGGCTTCCAGTGAATTAGTCTGGCTACATTATTGTGTCTTCCTGTGTATGGATCTTCTGACCTGAGTACATTACATCCTGCCACTAGTAGGGAGACGGTTTCTAGCTCTACAAAGCAAAACCTACACATGTTCATTTTCCTGTTTATACCATGCAGTTAGTGAACTACTTTATACATAACCTTCTGTCTTGGTCTACCAACCTCTCCTGTCATAACTTCAATTCTCCTCTTTCGACCCCTTATGGGTCACTTTTGGGACAACATGGGGTTGTTGCAGCAGATCCATGTATTTTTCACTGTAGTTAAGGTCTCTCTAGTTTTCTTTCTTTTATTGGCTTTTTCTTTAAAGGTGTTCTTCTCTGGTTAATAAAATCTGCTTTCAGTAGTTCCATGTTTAGCGACTGAATTTCATCCAGAGTTGCTCCTCCCCTAAGGGCTTTCCCTAATTTTGTAATGCAAGTCTTAGGCTTGTTATTGTCATTATGCACAACTTTGGGTCTTGGGTTGTCACTAAATCTCTCAGCCAGGTGAACTTTCTGAAGTTGTACCAGATCACTCTTCTGCACAAAGCTCTTGATACATTCAGCAGATTTATATGGTCTCACCACATGTGAATTTGCTGATGTGTTACAAGGTAACTTTTTGTTATAAACAGAATTATGGATAGGAGACTGTATACTACCCCTTGTAATATACAGTCTCTTATTTGTTATTTTTGTAATACATGGATCCAATTTAGATTTGTCATTTTGCAACATCGGGTGTTTGACCACTACAGCAAAGGACTTTCTCAATCCTGGCTGACCACCGCACTGTCTGCCCCCCCCAATAAGCTTGCTCATAACAAGCCTGCTCTAAATTTTAAGTTTGGTAGGCACTCCTACCTTTTCATTCTTTGGGGCTTTTGGTGAATGCAGGATCAACCAGATAATTCCTTTATTTAATAGAAAAAAAAAATGTGAAAGACTGAAGACATGATACACTCTCACCAAGCGAGAGACAGCTGCCATGTTTTTCAAGGTGTTCTGCACACCCTCAGACAGAAAGTTGCCAATCATGAGCCGTGGTTTGAACCATGAGGATTCTGCTATTTGGTTGACAGTTGGGAGGAGCATAGCAATGACTGAATGGTATGGGAGAGTCCTGCGCTCTTCAGTTTTTGTGATTATAGTATCATTTAGAGCTTGGAATGAAAGTATTATGGGCTCTGAACGATATTATTATCACCTACAAACGATAATATCAGTTCTGCTGTGTGCTATTACTAGTATTTTTTGTATACTTTTGTGTGGTATTAATTTCAGTATCCATATACTGTAGAACTAGTTATTTTCATGCAAAGTAAATTTAGCGCGAACACAAATGCAACCGTAACATTTTTAGTGCTGTCACAATCACCACATTCTCTATAATGGAAAAAATACTAAAAGTGCTAATTAGCGCAAATTTATTTTCACACAAATTAGTGCTTCAGTGAAAATAGTGAAAGTTATCCGACAGTGAAAATTTCAAGTTCTACAGTATTACACAACTCTTGTTACATTCAGCATATTTACATGCTCTCTCCCCATGTGAATTCACTGATGTGTTGCAAGGTAACTCTGCTGTAAAACTCTTATGTTCAGCACATTTATATGGTCGGTCTCCTTCTCTCCCTCCATCCTTTTGGTGTCTCCAAAATGTTCAGGGATTTCTAATACCGTGATGAGAATGGACCCCATTCTTAAGCCAGGGCATATTCAAAAATCAGGAAATCAGTACTGTATTAGTTTTTGATGTTTGCTGAGAGAGCTTTTCTCAGCACAAGTAACGTCCCCAGGATGGCTTCATTTGCAGTTCATAAGGTGTCACAAATATTGGTAGCATATTTAGATGTGCCTGAAAGTTCTTTCTGATTAGTCTCATTGCTCCGAGCACTGCTGAAACGATTTGTGTGTCCTTATTCCTCATCAGTTTGGTTTCTGATTGCATATCCTGATATTTCATGATTTTGTATCTCTCTCTGTACACAGCACACTGTAGTCACTAGGGGTGGCTATTTCAATCAGCAATGCTACCTTTGTTCTTTTTTCTTCTATTACAATGTCTGGTTTTCTCATTTCCACTTTCTTGGTAGTAGGTATTGGGTGATCCCATGTAATCATTATTTCTTCATTCTCTGTGATTCTTTGTGGTTCATGTTCCCAGTGTTTCTTTGCTACCTGTACGCTATAGTGTCTGCACAGTTTTCAGTGGATCAGTCTCACTATGTTGTTGTGTCTTTCAGTATACAGGCCTTCTGCCATGAGTGCTTCACATCCAGCCACAAGATGCACAACTGTTTCTAAGTCTATACCACAGAACCAGCACTTGTCTGTTTGTCTCTCCTGTTTTTTCTATGGATTTTGTGAAACATCTTATCTGTAGTCCACTATCTTGGGCTGCCATTATCAATCTCTCATCTCATAACCTAAATTCACCTTGTTTTAACCACTCATGGGTCAGGGCTTGATCGACCTGTGGTTGTTCCAGTAGCTCCTGTATTCTCCACTATAATTATGTGCTTTCCAGTTCTTTCTTTTCTGTCTGTCTTTGTCCTTATACTTCTTTTTCTGATTCTTTGCACTTTCTGTTGCTGGCTGTTCCTTATCTACTAGTGGATTAACATCCATCTCTGCTACCTTCCTGAAGGCTTCTCCTAATTTGATCAGTGAAGTCATCTTAGGCTTGTTTTCTTCATGATGCAGGACCTTGACTATGTTTGGGTCCAAGGATGCCAGTAGGTATATATGTAGCCCCACTATTGTGGAGATATATATATATATATATATATATATATATATCAATCTCAAAGAGGCCCATGACTCTCTCCGACCTTGGGATGTATAATCTTGGCATGCACTGATTTTTGCATATTAACTGGTGAGCTTGAAGTAGTTTTCTTGTTTTTATATCTAGCTGGTCCAACACTTTCTGTGTCCAGTCGATCACACCAAAGCTGTGCGATATCACTGGAAGGGCGAGTTGGTTTATAGCTTGCACTTTATTTCGTGTTGTCAAAGCAGTTTTCAGTATGAGTTTCAACTTTCTGAAACTTTCCTTGCTGACTTTTGCTCTCATTTGTTCATGTTGTGTTGTTGCTCCTTCATCTATTCCCAGGTATTTATACCCTCCCTCTTGCCTGAGTTATTTTATTTCACAACCCTTCACCAGTTCGTTTTCTTTATTGGTTAACTTTCCTGCTACAAATTTTGCTCTGGCACATTTGTCTAGGCTAAATTTCATCTGTATATCATCAGACATCACTCTCTCTCGGGGTTAGCGTCTCCAAATGTTTAGGGATTTCTAATACCGTGGCAAGAATGGACCCCATTCTTTAGCCAGGGCATATTCAAAACTCAAGAAATTAGTACTGTATTAGTCTTTGATGTTTGCTGAGAGCGCTCTTCTCAGTACATGCAACATCCCCAAGATGGCTTCCTTTTGAAGTTCATAAGGTGTCACAAGTATTGGTAGCACATTTAAATGTGCCTGAAAGTTCTTTTTGATTAGTCCCATTGCTCCAAGCACTATTGGAACAATCGGTGTGTCCTTATTCCACATCAGTTTGGTTTCTGACAGCACATCTTGATATTTCATGATTTTGTGTCCCTCTGTACGTAGGACACTGTAGTCACCAGGGGCGGCTATTTCAATCAGCAATGCTGCCTTTGTTCTCTTTTCTTGTATTACAATATCGGGTTTTCTCACTTCCACTTTCTTGGCTGTTGATATTGGGTGATCCCATGTGATCATTTTTTTTATTTTATTTATTTCAATATAGGATTACAATACCTTTGAGCCAAGGCTCTTTTACAAAGGTTCCATGTCAGCGTGTGCAACAGTCATCAGTTTTAGTTACAAACATAAAGTCACTGACTTACAGACATGTAATAACCAGTACAAAGACTTGAGCTATGAGCAAGACAAGGGGAGGAGGGGGTGGAGTGGGGGCGATGAAGTGAGGTAGGAGATGGGGTAGGAGGTGCAGGGGTAAGGGGAGTCAGGGAGGTGGGTGGGGGCAGGGGCAGGAGTGGAGATACGGGTGGAGGTGGATGAGGGTGGGAGACAGTGCAGCCAGGGGGCCTTGTCAGGGAATATGCCAGGTAGGTGTTAGGGGTGCAAAGACTGATTGTAAGTGCTGGGTGCTGGGGCATGTGCAGCTGAAAAGGTGGAAATGTTAAGATGGGCAATCACAGGATACAAGCAGTGAGAGGCGCAGCTTGGACTTGAAAAGGCCGAGTGTTGGAGCGGTCACTATGTCACTGCCAAAAGAGTTGAACCAGTTGGATGCCCGATAAGCAAATGATCTTTGTCCTTGGGTCGTGCGACATCGTGGGATATGTAGTAGATGGGAATTGGATCTCCTTGTAGTGACATTCCTGACGTCTAGGCTTAAGGAGGGCACAGACATCAGGTGGGGTAAGTCTCATTATGATTTTCTTGGCCGTGATGCAGGTTTGGTATTTTATGCGTTTGTCCAGTTGAAGCCATCCAGATTGGGAATAAAGGTTACATGTGTGGGTATGGCGATGTGAGCCAGTGATGAGATGACAGGCCCTTATTCAGGGAGGTCACGATACGTTTGAGAGCAGTGGTAGTTACAGATCCATATATGATAAGACCATAGTCTATGATGCTGACAATGGAGCTTTGAACGACCACTGACAGTGCTTCTGGGGTTAGGCGCTTCGTGCCAGAATAATATGCCTAACCTCAAGATTGCAGACTTTGCCACATTGCTAATATGGACAACGATGAGAGGTGGGGATCAAGGGTGATGCCAAGGTACTTGAATGATTGTGTTTGCTCTAGGATGGCTCCTTGTTCGTTGCAATGGAGAGGTGGAGTTGTTTGTTTTTCTTGTGGGGCTGCAAAGACCATAGACTTGTTTTTTTTCTGATTGAGAAGCAGTTTATGATTTGGGAACCAGGGTTCGATGGAGGAGAAGGCCCGCTGAAGTTTATTTTGTAATTGGTTTGGATTAGGGTCTGAGGTGAGGATCACAGCATCATCAGCGTAGAGAATTATTTGTTCCGGGCAGCTGTCCAGTAGTGAGTTTAAGAATAGGCTGAAGAGGAGGTGTCCCAGAATGGAGCCCTGGGGGACTCCTGAGCGGACCGGTCTAGGGTCCGAGAGTGTATCAGCGATTCTTACTGTTTGGGACCGTTCTTCAAGGTAGCTCTTAAACCAGCCAATGGTGTCGGTTGACAGCCCAGTGTTCTGAAGCTGGACAAGTAGGAGGTGGTGATTGATGTTGTCAAAGACTTTAGTTAAGTCAATGTAGATTGAGCCTAGTAGTTCACTGGAATCAAGTGCGGTGTGGATTGCGCCGGTGAATTCAAGTAGGGCTGTGGAGGTGCTGTGACCTTTGTGGAACCCGTGTTGTTGCTTGCACAGGATGTTTTACGTATCCAGGTATTCTGTGAGCTGGTCTGAGACAATGCATTCTAGTGCCTTGGAGAGTGGGGGTAGTAGGGAGATAGGTCTGTAGTTATCATGGGCAGTTTTGTCATCACTTTTATGGACTGGGGTGACAGTGGCAGATTTCCATCTGTCCGGGAACTGGCTAAGGCTGAGGGAGAGGTTGAAAATTCTGGTCAGAGGACTAAGCACTTCATCAAGTGTGAGAGACAGGATTTTGGATCGAGGAGTCATTACTGAATCTTGATTTACCAAGGGCTATGGTAACATATTTGCATACTTGGTGAGCCTTGACTGCTGAAGTAAGAAGCAGGGGAGCTGGTGGGAGTAGTGTTCATTGCAGACAGGGGGGCTACACCATCTTTGAAGTAGTCCTGAGGTAGGACAGCGCTGAGGTCGGTAAAGGCTTTGTTAAAGGTATCTGCAATGGTTTTTGGGTTGAGGGTTGAGTTCCATTGATGTTGAGTATTGATGGGGGGGGGGGTTTGGATGGATTCCCAGTGAGTTCCTTTATGTTCTTCCAGAATTCCCCACCACTGCCCCAGGAGTTTGTGAAGGCATGCTTATAGTAGGTGGACTTTATTTGCTGGATGGTTTTGGTGCAGTCATTGCGGGCACGTTTGTAGTTTTGGATGTCGTTTCTTCTTCATTACTTCATCATTCTCTGTGATTCTTTGTGGTTCATGTTTCCAGTGTCTCTCTGCTACCTGTATGTTATAGTGTCTGCACAGTTTCCAGTGGATCAATCTTGTTACGTTGTTGTGTCTTTTGGTATACAGGCCTTCTGCAATGAGTTCTTCGCATCCAGCCAAGAGATGTGCACCTGTTTCTAATTCTGTACTACAGAACCTGCACTTGTCTGTTTCTACTGTTTTTCTATGGATTTTGTGAACCATCTTGTGCGTAGACCACTATCTTGGGCTGCCATTATCAATCTCTCATCTCATGACCTAAATTCACCTCTTTTTAACCACTCATGGGTCAAGGCTTGATCGACCTCTGGTTGTTCCAAAGCTCCCTGTATTTTCCACTTTAATTATGTGCTTTCCAGTTGTTTTTTCTTTTCTGTTGGTCTTTGTCCTTATACTCCTTTTTCTGGTTCTTTGCACTTTCTGTTGCTGGCTGTTCCTTATCTACTAGTGGATTAACATCCATCTCTGCTACCCTCCTGAAGGCTTCTCCTAATTTGATGAGTGAAGTCATCTTAGGCTTATTTTCTTCATGATGCAGGACCCTGACAATATTTGGGCCCAAGGATGTCAGTAGGTATGTATGTAACCCCACTATTGTGGATCTGTATGTGTAATCAATCTCAAGGAGGCCCATTCCTCCCTCTGACCTTGGGATGTATAATCTTGGCATGCACTGGTGTTTCTATATTAATTGGTGAGCATGAAGCAGTTTTCTTGTTTTATATCTAGCTGGTTCAATACTTTCTGTGGCCAGTCTATCACACCAAAGCTGTATGATATCATTGGAAGGGCGAGCTGGTTTATAGCTTGCACCTTATTCCATGTTGTCAAAGCAGTTTTCAGTGTGAGCTTTAACCTTCTAAAATATTCCTTGCTTGTTTCTGCTCTTATTTGTACATGTTGTGTTGTTGCTCCTTCCTCTATTCCCAGGTATTTATACACTCCCTCTTGCTCAAGTTCTTTTATGTCACAGCCCTCCGCCAGGTTAATGTTTTCTTTATGAGTTAACTTTCCTGCTATAAATGTTGCTTTGGCACATTTGTCTAAGCCAAATGTCATCCGTATATCATCAGAGAATGTCTTAACGATTTGTAGTTGTGCTTTCAGGTGTTTGTCGGATGAACTATAAAGCTTTAGGTCATCTACAAAGAGGAGATGAGATGTTAGCTGTTGATTGTTTTTGTTTCTGGGGTTCAAGCTGTATCCATAGCCTAGGTTGTTGATTAGGCAACTTAATGGATTGAGGGCAAGGCAAAACAGAAGTGGTAACAAGGAGTTGCCTTGAAATATTCCTCGCTGGATGCTTATATTTGGGATGGTGATTTGACCTTTCTCATGGTTTAATTGCAGGGTGTTTTGCCACTTTCTCATAGTGGTTGTGATGAAGTTTATCAGTGTAGGATGTATCCTGTAGATCTTTAAACACTCCATAATCCAGGAGTGTGGGATGCTGTCAAATGCTTTCTTGTAGTCAATCCATGCTACACTAAGGTTTTGGCATTGTTTGCAGCTCTCCATTATGGCTTTGTTCAGCAAGACATGGTCCTTTGTACCATATGATTTTCTTTTATTGCCTTTTTGTTCTATTGCCATGAGCTTATTGCAATCTAAATGATTGTGGTCTCTGTCTACATCGATTCCAGTATATAGTTTATATGTCGTTGGCAAACAGGTTATTGGGCGATAGTTCTTGGGGAGACTGGCAGGTTCAGATTTAATAAGAAGTGTGGTATTCCCTGTTGTTAGCCAGATGGGTGTCAACTCGGGATATGTGTATAGATAATTTGTACAGGCGGCTAAATCATGGTGTAGAGATGTCAGTACTTTTAGCCAGAAGTTGGGTACTGCATCTGGACCTGGGGTTTTCCAGCTGGGGGCCCTCTTTATCTTTGCTTCTATCTCCTTAGCTGTTACATCAGGCCACTCCATATCCCTGGTAGTGCCATTTCCTACGTTGTCTTTTACTTCCTGTATCCACTTTGCATCCCTATTATGTTCAGCTGGGTCTTCATAGATGCTTCTCCACAATTCCTCTCCTGGGTTAGTGTCTCCAAATGTTTAGGGATTTCTAATACCGTGGCAAGAGTGCACCCCATTCTTTAGCTAGGGCATATTCAAAACTCAAGAAATTAGTACTGTATTAATCTTTGATGTTTGCTGAGAGCGCTTTTCTCAGCACACGCAAAGTCCCCAAAATGGCTTCCTTTTGAAGTTCATACGGTGTCACAAGTATTGGTAGCATATTTAAATGTGCCTGAAAGTTCTTTTGATTAGTCCCATTGCTCCAAGCACTACTGGAACAATTTGTGTGTCCTTATTCCACATCAGTTTGGTTTCTGACTGCATATCTTGGTATTTCATGATTTTGTGTCTCTCTGTACGCAGCACACTGTAGTCACTAGGGGTGGCTATTTCAATCAGCAGTGCTACCTTTGTTCTCTTTTCTTGTATTACAATATCAGGTTTTCTTGCTTCCACTTTCTTGGCTGTTGGTATTGGGTTATCCCATGTGATCATTACTTCTTCATTCCCTGTGATTCTTTGTGGTTCATGTTTCCAGTGTCTCTCTGCTACCTGTATGTTATAGCGTTTGCACAGTTTCCAGTGAATCAATCTTGCTACATTGTTGTGTCCTTCACACCCAGCCACGAGATGCGCAACTGTTTCTAATTCTGTACTACAGAACCTGCACTTGTCTGTTTCTCCTGTTTTTTCTATGGATTTTGTGAACCATCTTGTGAGTAGCCCACTATCTTGGGCTGCCATTATCAGTCTTTCATCTCGTGGTCTAAATTCTCCTCTTTTTAACCACTCATGGGTCAGGGCTTGATCGACCTGTGGTTGCTCCAGTAGCTCCCTGTATTTTCCACTATAATTATGGGCTTTCCAATTGTTTCTTCTTTTCTGTTGGTCTTTATCCTTATACTCCTTTTTCTGATTCTTTGCGTTTTCTGTTGCTGACAGTTCTTTATCTACTTGTGGACTGACATCAATCTCTGCTACCCTTCTGAAGGCTTCTCCTAATTTGATGAGTGAAGTCATTTTAGGCTTATTTTCTTCATGATGCAAGACCTTGACTATATTTGGGTCCAAGGATGTCAGTAAGTATGTATGTAGCCCCACTATTGTGGATCTATATGTGTAATCAATCTCAATGAGGCCCATGCCTCCCTCTGCCCTTGGGATGTATAATCTTAGCATACACTGGTTTTTGTATATTAATTGGTGAGCATGAAACATTTTTCTTGTTTTTATATCTAGCTGTTCAACACTTTCTGTGGCCAGTCTATCACACCAAAGCTGTATATATCACTGGAAGGGTGAGTTGGTTTATAGCTTGCACATTATTTTCGTGTTGTCAAAGCAGTTTTCAGAATTAGCTTTAACCTTCTAAAATATTCCTTGCTTACTTTTACTCTCATTTGTTCATGTTGTGCTGTTGCTCCTTCATCTATTCGCAGGTATTTATACACTCCCTCTTGCTCAAGTTCTTTTATGTCACAAACCTCCGCCAGATTCATGTTTTCTTTATGAGTTAACTTTCCTGCTACAAATGTTGCTTTGGCACATTTGTCTAGGTCAAACGTCATCCGTATGTCATCAGAAAAGGTCTTAACAATTTGCAGCTGTTCTTTCAAATGTTTGTGTCAGATGAACTATAAAGTTTTAGGTCATCTAGAAATAGAAGGTGAGATGTTAGTTGTTGACTGTTTTTGTTTCTGGGGTTCAAGCTGTATCCATAGCCTAGGTTGTTGATTAGGTTACTCAAGGGATTGAGGGCAAGGCAAAACAGAAGTGGTGACAAGGAGTCACCTTGAAATATCCCTCATTGGATGCTTATATTTGGGATGGTGATTTGACCTTTCTCATGATTTAATTGCAGGGTGGTTTGCCACTCTCTCATTGTTGTGATGAAGTTTATCAGTGTGGGATGTATCCTGTAGATCCATAAACACTCAGTGATCCAGGAATGTGGGATACTGTCAAATGCTTTTTTGTAGTCGATCCATGCTACACTAAGGTTTTGGCACTTTTTGCAGCTCTCCATAATGGCTTTGTTCAACAGGAGATGGTCCTTTGTACCATATGATTTTTTTTATTGCCTTTTTGTTCTATTGCCATGAGTTTATTGCAATCTAAATGATTGTAGACTCTGTCTGCATCGATTCCAGTATATAGTTTATATGTTGTTGGCAAACAGGTTATTGGGCGATAGTTCTTGGGGAGACTGGCAGGCTCAGATTTAATAAGAAGTGTGGTATTCCCTGTTGTTAACCAGATGGGTGTCAACTCAGGATGTGCGTATAAATAATTTTTTGAGGTAGCTAAATCTTGGTGCAAAGATGTTAGTACTTTTAGCCAGAAGTTGGGTACTGCATCTGGACCTGGGGTTTTCCAGTTGGAGGCCTTCCTTATCTTCATTTCTATCTCCTTAGCTGTTACCTCAGGCCACTCCATATCCCTAGTAGTACCATTTCTTATGCTGTCTTTTATTTCCTGAATCCACTTTGCTTCCCTATTATGTTCAACTGGGTCTTCATAAATGCTTCTCCAAAATTCCTCAATTTCTTTCTTTACTGGTGGTGTTTTTACGTTGATTGTTTTCTTTCCCAGCTCCCTATAGAATTTATTCGGGTCTTCTCTAAACCATCTATTTTGCATTTTTCCATTGTTCCTTTCTACATATTTCCTGAGCTTCTCGGCTTGAGCAGAGATCTTAAGCTTGTTATTTGAGATTGTAAAATTTAGGTCCTGATCTGTTTTAATACAGCATTTTTCTTTGATTTCATCCACTTTCCCGATGACTTTCATTGATCTATTACCCTTTCTAAACTCCTCCAGCAGTGATACTTCTGATCTTAGCTCCATAATTGTCCTTTCTATCCACTTTTTCCATGGTGGTATGCTGAATTTCCCTCTCTTTTTGTTCTTCATTCCTTGCTTTTTTGGCACTGCTCTACTTGTTATTAGTCTCGCTGTACAATAATGTATTCTGTTTATTTCAGTGACATCATATGGATCCCTCTGGATGGTTCCAATAACTTTGTTTATTTGTGTTATGTGTTCCCTAACTGTGTATGTCATGCGTAATTTTTGCAGTCTTTCCCTTTGATGTATTTTGATATATTTGTCCATCTCAATTAAGTCCAGCAAGTCTTCTCTCATGTTTTCTTCCTCTTGGTTTGGAGTTGTTCCTGTAATTGGCATTTCCTGCTCTTCCGCTCTCTGTATTGGTTGAACTGGAACTTCAGCTGTTTTGTTCGGATATGGCACTTGATGTGCACTTTGCTGAGTGTCTTTAGGAGGCGTGTCATGTTCCGTTTCGTGTACCAGTATTGGCTGAGCAGTTGTCTGCTGTAATGGCTTACCAGATGATAGTGGTGGAGACTGAGTCTCCACCTCAAATCCTTCTTTCTTTAACTGTTCAAGGACTTCTGTTTCGATGTGTTGCCTTTCTAGATCACTAAACTGTGCACTTTTCATTACTTTCCACTTTTGTGTGGTTATTCTTTTCTTTGTGATGTTTGCCATATCTGGATGTCTCTGTCTAGATGTCTGTTCGAATATATCTGCAATTTTTGTTGCTGTGCTGGTAAGAGCTGCTTTCTTTTTGGCATAAATGCTACACCATATCAGATCCCTTTTCTTTGCTGTGTCCCATGTATCTGCTCTTCCAGCTATGACAACATCTGGTACCTCTTCCTTCTCTTTTGCTACTTCCTCACCTGCTTCCTTCTGTAGTCTGCCCAAGTTGATATCATCTATGTATTTTTTTGTTTTTATTTGTCCTATTAGGGATCTAAAGTTGGCATCTGTCACACTGTTCAGTTTGTCTGTGGCAACTATTCCTCTCTGCTGCAATTTGCTCGGAAGTCTAATGGTATATCCTCTCACAGGAAATTCGGGGTGCGTTGCATAATAGCAACAGTAAATCATTTCTAGTTTGTCCTCGTAAGTCCACTAAACTGTTTCCAGTCCTCTGGGCTGGCCTATCAGTCTTTTTACTGTTTGTGGCTTGCTGGGTTCTGCTGCCACTGTGGGACCCTGTCCTTTCGGGGTTAGTGTCTCCAAATGTTTAGGGATTTCTAATACCGTGGCAAGAATGGACCCCATTCTTTAGCAAGGGCATATTCAAAACTCAAGAAATTAGTACTGTATTAATCTTTGATGTTTGCTGAGAGCGCTCTTCTCAGCACATGCAATGTCCCCAAAATAGCTTCCTTTTGAAGTTCATAGCGTGTCACAAGTATTGGTAGCATATTTAAATGTGCCTGAAAGTTCTTTTGATTAGCCCCATTGCTCCAAGCACTACTGGAACAATCTGTGTGTCTTATTCCACATCAGTTTGGTTTCTGACTGCATATCTTGGTATTTCATGATTTTGTGTCTCTCTGTCACGCAGCACACTGTAGTCACTAGGGTGGCTATTTCAATCAGTAATGCTACCTTTGTTCTCTTTTCTTGTATTACAATATCAGGTTTTCTTGCTTCCACTTTCTTGGCTGTTGGTATTGGGTGATCCCATGTGATAATTACTTCTTCATTCTCTGTGATTCTTTGGTTCATGTTTCCAGTGTCTCTCTGCTACCTGTATGTTATAGTGTTTGCACAGTTTCCAGTGGATCAATCTTGCTACATTGTTGTGTCTTTCAGTATACAGGCCTTCTGCCATGAGTACTACATCCAACCACAAGATGCGCAACTGTTTCTAATTCTGTACTACAGAACCTGCACTTGTCTGTTTCTCCTGTTTTTTCTATGGATTTTGTGAACCATCTTGTGCGTAGCCCACTATCTTGGGCTGCCATTATTAGTCTCTCATCTCGTGGCCTAAATTCACCTCTTTTTAACCACTCATGGGTCAGGTCTTGATCGACCTGTGGTTGCTCCAGTAGCTCCCTGTATTTTCCACTATAATTATGGACTTTCCAATTGTTTTTTTCTTTTCTGTTGGTCTTTATCCTTATACTCCTTTTTCTGATTCTTTGCGTTTTCTGTTGCTGACAATTCCTTATCTACCTATGGATTGACATCAATCTCTGCTACCCTTCTGAAGGCTTCTCCTAATTTGATGAGTGACATCATTTTAGGCTTATTTTCTTCATGATGCAAGACCTTGACTATATTTGAGTCCAAGGATGTCAGTAAGTATGTATGTAGCCCCACTATTGTGGATCTATATGTGTAATCAATCTCAATGAGGCCCATGCCTCCCTCTGCCCTAGGGATGTATAATCTTGGCATGCACTGATTTTTGTATATTAATTGGTGAGCATGAAACATTTTTCTTGTTTTTATATCTAGCTGGTTCAACACTTTCTGTGGCCAGTCTATCACACCAAAGCCACTGAAGCTACATCATTTCTAGTTTGTCCTCGTAAGTCCACTTAACTGTTTCCAGTCCTCTGGGCTGGCCTATCAGTCTTTTTACTGTTTGTGGCTTGCTGGGTTCTGCTGCCACTGTGGGACCCTGTCCTCTCCAGAGTGAATTCGCTGATGTACTATCAGGTCACTCTCTGGAGTGAATTTGCAGATGTTTTATCAGGTCACTGTTCTGGACAAAACTCTTGTCGCATTCAGCACATTTATATGGTTTCTCTCCACAGTGAATTCTCTGATGTACTGTGAGGGTATCCTTCCGAGCAAAACGTTTGTTGCATTTAGCACATTTATATGGTCTCTCCCCAGAGTGTATTCGCTGATGTCTTATCAGTTCACTCTTATCACCAAAACTCTTCTCACATTCAGAACATTTATATGGTGTCTCTCCAGAGTGAATTCTCTGATGTAATAGCAAGGTACCCTTCCGGCAAAAATTCTTGTCACAATCAGCACATTTATATGGTCTCTCCCCGGTGTGACTTTTCTGATGTTTTATCAGGCTACTCTTATCAACAAAACTCTTGTCGCATTCAACACATGTATATGGTCTCTCTCCCGAGTGAATTCGTTGATGCTTTATAAGGTCACTCTTCTGGGCAACACTCTTGTTGCACTCAGAACATTTATATGGTTTATCTCCAGAGTGAATTTTCTGATGTCTTTTCAGGGTAGCCTTCTGGGAAAAACTCTTGTCACATTCGGCACATTTATATGGTCTCTCTCCAGAGTGTATTCGCTGATGTCTTATTAGTTCACTCTTATCACCAAAACTCTTGTCACATTCAGTACATTTATATGGTGTTTCTCCAGAGTGAATTCTCTGATGTAATAACAGGGTGCCCTTACGGCAAAAATCCTTGTCACATTCAGCACATTTATATGGTCTCTCTCCAGAGTGGCTTTTCTGATGTTTTATCAGGCTACTCTTATCAACAAAACTCTTGTCACATTCAACACATGTATACGGTCTTTCTCCAGAGTGAATTCGCTGATGTTTTATAAGGTCACTCTTCTGGGCAATGCTCTTGTTGCATTCAGAACATTTATATGGTTTATCTCCAGAATGAATTTTCTGATGTCTTTTCAGGGTAGCCTTCTGGGAAAAACTCTTGTCACATTCAGCACATTTATATGGCCTTTCTCCAGAGTGTATTCGCTGATGTCTTATCAGTTCACTCTTATCACCAAAACTCTTGTCACATTCAGTACATTTATACGGTGTCTCTCCAGAGTGAATTCTCTGATGTAATAGCAGGGTACCCTTCCGGCAAAAATTCTTGTCACATTCAGCACATTTATATGGTCTAGCTCCAGAATGACTTTTCTGATGTTTTATCAGGCTATTCTTATCACCAAAACTCTTGTCGCATTCAACACATTTATATGGTCTCTCTCCAGAGTGAATTCGCTGATGTTTTATAAGGTCACTCTTCTGGGCAACACTCTTGTTGCATTCAGAACATTTATATGGTTTATCTCCAGAGTGCATCTGCTGATGTCTTTTCAGGGTAGCCTTCTGGGAAAAACTCTTGTCACATTCGGCACATTTATATGGTCTCTCTCCAGAGTGAATTCGCTGATGCCTCATGAGGATACTCTGTGCTGTAAAACTCTTGCCACATTGAGCACATTTATATGGTTTCTTGTGAATTTGGTGTGTTACAGTTTTATGTTGTACAGTAAGACTCTCATTAGTACATTTAACTGCATGTAACTTGCTTAATCCCTTCTGATATTTGGTACATTTAAATTGCCCCTTTCCTTCATGAATCTGTTGTTGAACAGTAATGAGATGTAGGTCATGGAAACTCTTCCTGCACTGAGGATACTGATAGGGTTTCTCTGCTGTGTGACTCAGCTGGCAATTCTCGAACAATGATTGCTGACTCCAACTTGCATTGCACTCAAACTTCCTGCTGACTGAAAATTGATATTTAATTAGTTTTTTCTTACAATAAGGAAACAAACATGTCAATTGTTTTTATCTTAATATTTCTGAAAGCTGAGATGTAACTGCAGAAATGTGTTTTTCAGACATTCCCATTTTAAGATACACCACTTTGGATTAAATTAGTCTTTCTGCAACATATTTTTTTTATAATATTCATAGAATGGGTCTGATCAATTCTGGCTTCTCATTGGTCAACACCTGGTCACAACAGAGTATGTTGACAGGTAATAAAACATAGCAGTAGTGGTGTGCTAACCAAAAACAGTAATGACACAGGGCAAACATTTAATAAGCCACTGAAACAGAACCACATGGAACATTTCCAGCAGAGAGCAAAGGTACAGTCAATTACATTTTCAAAATGCAGAAAGTAACCAGAGTCAGAGTAGGACTGAGTAAAATATCGATCTGCAGCTACCCTCCTCCCTAAGTGCAAAAAGCAAAATCACATTTTTTAAGTGCAGTCACCAAAGTCAGATAGAGCATAATACAACTGTAGTTACCCCTTCCCGAGTAAAAACCAAAAATCGATTTTTTAATGCAGGTAGTCATCAGAGCCAGTCAGAATACAACGCATCTGCGGCTACCCTCAAGTGAAAACCAAAAATCACATTTTTAAAATGCAGATGGTCACCAAAGTGGAACAGAGTACAATGCATCAGCAGCTACCCCCTCATCTGAGTTAAAAAAACAAAAATCAAATTTCTGTAATACAGACAGTCACTAGAGCCAGTCAGCATACAATGCAACTTGAAGCTACCCCTACCTCAGAGTAAAAAGTAGGAATCGCATTTTTGTCATGCAGATGGTCATCACAGCCAGTCACAGTGCAATACAATTGTATTCTGACTGGCTCTAATCTGCAATACAAACATGTAATTCCTCTGCATCAAAAACAAAATCACATTTTTAAAATGCAGTTACCAAAGTCAGAGTAAAAAACAAAATCACATTTGTATTCTTTATTTATTTGAGATTACTCAAAGTGGGATAACCCCTTGAGATACAGCACCTCATGTTCATGGGTGTCTCAGGAAGAGTAGCAGCAGTCAGCGGGTTAACATAGTCTAGCAGGAATATTTACCTAAAGGCCAAAGTATACACAGGAAAAACAAACAAGTTGTAAATGTAAGTATGTCCAGACAGTAACAGAAACAAGCACACAAAGTGGGTTCAGTGCTTTTTATATTGCAGTTAACTAGTCACTAAAGCCAGACAGTGCAATTGCAAATATCCCACCTAACTAAATAAGCATTTATCAATGCTAAACATGTTTGCCTACATGATGTTACTTGCTCCACTAGCCACTGTCTTGTGGACTTTGGGTTCCACTGAGCTAAGTGGTATAGGTCCCATATTCAGAGCCAGTTGTCTGTGCTGTGCTGTGCTGTGCTGACAGAAGAATTGTGCAGCAGTTAGTGCACAGCCAGCTTGGAGGGCAAAATATTTGGTCTGATGCACTCCAGCAAGAGCGTGCCAACTCTTTGAATATGGGGCTAGGTTCACACACTGCATCACAACCATGCATTGTGCTGACACAGCCCCAGACAGAATGTGACCAACAGGAGTCTGGTGAGGATAGTACAGCCTGAACAGAATAGTGCCAGGGTTCCTGTAGGCCATCTTCAGCTCTGATATGCTAATGAGACCATTGGGCATTCAGGGATCGAAGATCCATTTGCGGGCCCATTATGAGCCCATTAGCATGCACTAGTTTTGTAACTGTCTTGACTTATAGTTAGAGCCTGGTTTCAGCCTGCAAACTGAACCCAAATCGAATGTGAACTGTCGGATTTTCTGACTACCAAACTTGAACCCTGCAACAGAAAGCCCCACTGAACCCAAATTGAACTTTGTCTTGAGCTTTTACTTCTGATTATTACTGCTGGTGAACATTTTTCGCTCTGTCTCTGTGATTTAACTTGGGGCACACTGCGGGGACAATCACAGAGAACAAGCTGCTGTACACAGACAGCTCAGATGTGATCAAGCTGGGGAAAACACAAGAGTAGCTCTGCAGGACAGATTGTGAACATTAAGGAAGGATCCAGCTTGTATGAGCCATTGATGTACTGTGTTTGTTAAAGAATTTGCTTTCAGTTTTGACTTTGTTTTTATGGACTGTGAGAGAGGGGGAAGTGAGGAAAGAGGATTTGGGGATTTTCCTTTTTTAAAATTGCTGTTACCCTTAAATTTGCTTGTCTGGTTTGCGACATAGTGAGCATCTGTCTTATCTTTTGACTAGTGGGATTTTTACATCTATGTTGAATCTTCCATATCAGTGTGCTTTTCTTGGGTCAGACCAGACCCTGCAGATTTTTATCCATTCTGAACTATGAAAAGCCATCTCAGCCAGTAAAGCGACATACTCTGTCCTTTTTTTGTTTTACAGGAAGTGCATGAAGCTGGTTGTGTATGAGTAGGATAGTTATTGTTCTGCATGTATTTAGTTAATTAATGGGCAATGTATGCAATTAAGGGTGGTTTTCTTAGGGAGATCTGGCTGGTTTTAATTTGACTTTAGCCGATAAGTACAGCAGCAGGAGGACGAGAGTTACAGAGCCTAGCTGCTGCACAGCTACAGAACAGAACTGAACCCGAACTCAAAAAATGTTAAATATAAACAAATAGAATTGAATGCAAACTCTACTCGGACAAACTCAGAACTGAACCAGAACCACAAAAAGTTGCTGAACCCAGACTATAATTATAGTGGTGGGTAGGGCCATTATAGTTAGGGTAGAAAAGGCTGTTTAATGTTAAATCCCAAGTTTTGCACTTTAATAGCTTCACCCCAATGAACAGAATTGCATGAATGTTTGTATTCACAGTCTGTGGGGCAAGGTCACTTGAACTAACAAGTTTCATTCCAATCAGACAGTGCAGATTCCAAGATCCAAATAGTACAAAAAAGTGGAAAAAGCAGTTTTTTTTTTGCTGCTTTTATGTCATTACACACAGCTCAGACAGTTTGGAATTTTGTTCTAACATTTTCAGGGTGGAAAGGGCCTGTCCCAGAATGCTATCTTTCATGTGTTTGGTGAAAACATAATTATACCTTCCAGAGTTATGAAGATTTAAAATTTCAGTTCTGAGCATTCTCAGGAGGGAATTGTAGATAGATGTTTGAAAGAAAAATGTGGCCATACAAAATTGGATTCTCTTCCGTGAGGGGAGTAATCCTCTTTTGTGATTAAAATTCTTCTTTTGTATGGCAGCCATCTTGTTTCTTTTTTTTAGTGTTTCAAATACTCATAAAAATGATACTCTGCAGAGACACCAACACGTTTCTTGCTAAACGGAGCCAGCTTAACTCCATTCTGCAACTACTTTTTCATAAAATGACATGGAAATGTGTTTTTAAAGTTTAATCATTAGACAATGTTCTTCATTCGTATGACCATATGGAAGAAGAATAGGACATACAATGAGGATTAGGGTCATACCAAAGTGGATATTGGATTTAGTTTTGTTTTTATCGCATTCTTTTTTCACATGAAGGCATCTTGTTTCATGAGCGCACAAGCATCTCTTGAAAGATGCTCTCATGTGAAAAAAGAATTTTGTTTCTTTTTCACCTTCTTCTTTCGTATGAACAAATCCTGTTTTGTGAGCGCACAAACATTTCATGAAAGAAGATCAGTTATATGAAAGAATAATTTGGATTTTTCATATATCCAAATTAAAAAAACATAATTCTATGAATATTTAGAGTTAAGGGACAATCTATATACAGTATAAAAAAGGGTGTCAATTAGTACTACAAGACTGACAAATAATACACCTCAAAGATTTATGAGCCATATAAAAAAACAAAACAATTAGAACAAACACACTCCCAGATGAAAAAAAAATAAACTTTAAAAGTCATACCTCTGTAACTTTGTGAAGTTAAGGGACAATCTATATATAAAAATAAAATGTTTCAATGAGTACTGCAAGATTAGCGCATACCCCCAAACAAATTCATGGAGTATGCAAAGCACAGGTAGCCAGTTAGAAATAAAAACAATGATCTTTTCTGGTAGAAAGTCTCCCTCAGTGGAATGTATACATAGGAGGTTGAGGCCCAAATGTAGCCCCTTCGATTAAGTCTGCTGTCTTATACATTGAATTAAGAAAGTTGGAATCATTATATAATTTTTGAGTTGCCCCTGTCTTATCTGAAAGTGTTAGAATATAATTAAAGTCCCCCCAAAAATGATAAATTAAGAGGAATGGAAAAAGGGCTGTACAGCCTTCATAGTTTCTATTCTTTGAGTTTTAATTTGAGGATTGTAAATATTAACTAGTCTCCATTCTTAATTCTGTAATATGACATCTATTATTAGCACCCATCCTTGTATTAAATCAATTAGCCTTATGTCCTTAACTTCTAGATTATTAAAAAGAATAGCCACCCCTGCACATACATCTTCCGAAAGGGACCAATATGACAGCCCTTCCCTCCAGTCCTGCATTGCCTGACTAGCCTCTCTGATAGAATAAAGTCTGGTATCCTGTAAAAAAATAATATGGACATTAGTTTCTGTCAACATAGAAAAAATGGTATGTCTCCTTTTGGGATTTTTTTAACTATTTACATTCAAAGTAGCAAAAGCCAACATGTCTGACATTTAGCAGAACAGAAATTTAAAATGTCAAGATTTCTTCTTCCCTTTCCCTGGAGACTTCATTTTGCGTCTTTGTTTCCTAGATGCTTGTGAATCACTGGATAGTTAATCAGTGTCAGTCAATAAATCCGGCTGTGAGGATGCCACTGAAGAGGCATCTGAATCTTCCTCCATCTCAGTCACTTGTTTTCTTTTGCTGCAAATTTATTCCTGGTAAAAAACCCATCCTCCATGTGGACTTGTGAGGACTTAGCTCCTCTGTTGGCACTGTTTCTTATTTGCCTTTGAGTACCAATCTGTACCCAGTCTGATTCATCTGGTGGTGGCATTATTTCTTTCTGTCCAGACCCACATGAAGGGGAAGAATTACTAGGTGCTGATGTATTAACAATATTTGAGACTCCTTCCAAGGGATCTATTGTGAGAAGATATATCTGCACTAACTCTAGTGGCTTCTACATTTGACTTTGGCCTGAGATGTTCTGACTGAGGAAGATCAGGGACTGGGGCTGGTATTTCTGATGCGATTAAACTTAAAGACTGAGAGGACTGTTCTCCTGAACTAGGCCTAAACTGAGGCCTATCCTTTGCATGTTGTTGTGCTCTGGAAACCGTTTCTTCCTGATCTTCTTGTGGGGTTTCTGGATTGTTATGGTAGGCCCAGGGACAATCACGATATGAATGTGTGGTTTCTTCACATAAGTTACAATAAATCGGCCTTGAGCAATTTATACTTGTATGCCCAGATCCAGAGCATAACGAGCACTTCAGTTTATCGCATACACTGCTCAAATATGTTTGCGCCCCACATGGAAAACATGACTTAGGTTGGCCAGGATAAAATATGAAACCCCTGTTCCTACCCAGGTAAAAACAGCTCGGTAAATGTTGTATAGATCCATTAATTTGTGGGAGCCGCACCTGTAGTTTCCATCCTCCAGTCCATAATTGCTCAGAATCTATAATAGGCTCTGGCAGGCCTAAAACTGTGCACTTTGATGTTAACCATCTGATAATGTCAGCCACTGCACCGCTTCATTTTTGAATAAAATTGTAATCATTTTAATCACAGGCTTTGTGAGAGGGATAGCAAGAAAGGGAGACCACAAAGGCGTATGTCTAACTTGCTGATATCGATGCCAGAATGCTTCTAGGCCCACTGACATTTTGAAACTTAAATCAAAATTACAATCTCCTGAAGTATGAATTAGAGCATATATCTCTGATGGTAAGAACTGCAAACTGTCTTTCACCAGTGGTTTCCCCACATATATGCGATCAGGAAATATGTCAAGACCACCCCTTTAGCTCAATCTCACTGCATTCCTCCACTTGGCCTGTTCAGGAGGAGTATGAAATAGGCCAGCATAGGTTCTGCCACTCAGGCCCCCCCCTCCCCGATGTCCTGGGGTACTGCCTCTCTGCCTTTGTTCCTCTTTTTGCTTTTGTTCCTCTTCATGTCCATTATTATGAGCTGGTATGGCAGGGCTAACAAGAGGAAGTGAACCTTGAGCCTCATTTTCCTTCTCTGTATGAGGTAAGTCCCCCATATCCATGTCATTGTGCTGAGTTGGGCCTGTCTCTCTTTTGTCTCCCATTACACCATTCACAGCAATTTTAGAGCTGACGTTGACCATATTGGATTTTGGGTCAAATGTAGCTCAGGTGGAATCTCCAAAGGATCTGTCATGTCTATCAAATTTCCCTGAGGCTCTACACCATTATGTGGCAGAGAAGACCATGTCTGAGCATTAGTCGACTTTTCCCATCCAGCCCCTTTCAAAGCATCTGCAATGGTAACTCCAGTTATCGAGAAATTATTATCATAGTCTGGATAGTAGTGGCCTGACTCAGTAGCAGTACATATTTTATCAAGCACTGGCTCAGGAACAATTGCTGGCAACCGACTGACATTAAGTTCAGCACAAATAGGGGAAACCATGGATACTTCAGGGTGGCAAACAGCATGCTCCTTTGGAAAAATTAAGTCAGTGTGTAAGGATAAATTAGTACCTGTATCTGAGCATTCGGCTCGAGGTAGTTTGTCAATTCCTGGTTGCTCATTGTGTGGCAGCAACTGTAGTTCCGCCTCCTCCGAACGTAGAAAAACCTCCGATACCTGCTCTGCAATGTTAAGTGGGTCTACAGGTGCATTTTGCACTTCCATACAGCATGTACTTGTCTGCCTTTGACTGTCCCGAGACTCCAGGCACTCACTAGATTCAGTGAACGTACTGCCAGTCCCTATGGAGACATTCAGAAACGGAGCTCCAGTTGCATTCATCTGTCTGCTGAAAGCCTTTGATGATACTGCGTCATCCCGCAGCTGAGGCCCATCAGGAGTCGACTGCGTTACACTGACAGAACAGACTGAAGTCGGTAAAGATGAAATCCGAGCTCTCAGACCGGCTTGTTTTTCTCCCAGTTGCAATTCTTCAGTGTGGGGACTGACCAATGGGGATTCCGATTAACTTGTCTGCGATAGGTGGTCTTGTAAATGCACCGCACTTACTCTATTTCTTGAGGTAAGGTTAACATAAGACATTTCATCTCAACCCCCCCACCTCTGACACGTCTGCAGTGTTTGGTACTGAGCTCTGAGTGGCCATCACTCTGAACAGCTGAGTCCCCTACAGGAAAAGCAGAGGAATTTCCACGGTGCCTTGGCCAGACTTCCCCCCCATTCACTAAAAATTCCACCAACAGCTTAATCTGGTTCAAAGTCAGTTGGCGTTAATTTGTATACCCCTCCCCCAGGTCATGCCTGAAAATAGGCAGAATTTGTCTAGTGCACTTACCTGGTCAACAAAAACAAAAATAACAAAAAAAATAAATAAAATTAGAGTGGAAATACATTACCTTAGTTTTCTTTTAGCAATCGGAAGAAGTTTATGATGAAGGAGGTAAAATCCAGCCTGAAGTTCCGCACAGAACTCATTCAGCCAGGATCTGGAGGTATGGAGGACAGTGTCATTTCCAAATAAGTGGATGTTTTGCTTTGCTGACATTACCACTGATGGACTTTATAAAGATCATGAACAGAAGACGTCCAAGAATCGAGCCTTGTGGTACTCCTCCTTGTGAGAGGGAGAAGTGGGGAGAGTGAACCTTCTGCCTTTACCTGCTGCATCCTACATGACAGGTAGCTAGTAAACCAGTTTAATACCCAGCCAGTTATGCCATTTCCATTTAGCCTGATTAGGAGTAAATCATTGTCCACAGTGTCGAATGCTTTACTAAGATCACGGAATATGGTGCCTGAGATCTGTTTTTTTCCATGGCAAGCAGCCAATAATTTGTGACCATGGCGAGGGCAGTAGTTGTACTGTGAGCTGGCCTAAAACCCGACTGGGATGGGTTCACTAGGTTTAACATATCAAGAAATCTCTTACCTGAGCATTTACTAGTTTTAATAAAAGTTTGGCGAGTAGGGGTAGTAAGAAAATTGGTCGGTAATTATTCAAGTCCATAGGGTCTCCTGATTTGAATAAGGGAAGAACATGTGCCATTTTCCAGGCCTCAGGTACAACACAGGAGGTAACTGACAAATTGAACAACTGCAGAATGGGGGCAGTTAAATAATGAAACCCAGATCTGAGGAAAAAAGGTCCTAATCCATCAGCACCAGCACCTTTCTTTATGTCTAGGTGCAGTAGCAGGTCTTCAACTTGATTATACTGGAATAGGGAGAATATGAAAGTATTGTCAGTTGGTGGTGGTGAGGGGGGGTTGATTGAGGTAGGCTAGATTTTAGGGTAACGGCTTTGGAGATGTCGAAGGCTAGGCCTGCTGTAGAGAAGTGGGCATTGAAGCTATCCAAGATTTTTGACTTATCACTTAATGTCACACCCTGATAGGTAATTTTGTTTGGTAGCATAGAGGTTGGTTTTGTTCCCTCCGTTGACTTTATAACCTCCCAGAACTTAGCGGAATTACCCTTTGCCATCTCGAAGGCTGATAAGTAATTAGCCTTAGCAGATTTGCATTATTCCTAGGGTTGGGTCGAGTGAATTCTGATAGTAATTGGGTGAAGCCTGAGTCATCGCAAAAGTCTCTCAGTTGTTTACTTTTAGAGTTGGTATTACGCCAGTCCAGATTTAGGCCACCAAGAATGATAGTTTCATTTTGCTTAGAGTCCGTGAAGTTGCTCAAATGACTTAAGAGCTTCATGCACCCTGTTTTCATTCTATAGCAGCCTATCACATTTATGGTCCCTACCAGGGAGATTACTAAAGTTAACACCAAGCATTCAAATTCCTATATTGTATTGTAAATTTTATATTGTTCTATATTAATGTCTGCTCCTACACCCCTTTCCCCAGGATGCATCTGAAAACGAGCATTTCTGTTCAGTATGCCTTTCCTGGAGAAACTCTTTATTAATTAAATAAATACCACTGCACCTTTTATGCATAAGGAATCCCTCGTTTGCACAGGTGCTGCACTATATTCTATGCGGCCTTGCTATTGGATTTGTGCAGTGCACAGAGGGCCTCCAAAAAAGGCTCTTACCCTGACCGCTGGCACTATTCATGGTTAGTGTGACTCTAACCCAGTTAGTGTCATGCTGTTTGACTATGAGGCTCTGACTACATCTGTTCTATTTTAGTAAAACTTCACTGGTTTCTTGTAAAACATTTAATTGTAAAATTCTCTTATTCTCAGTTACCCAGAGATGCACCCTGTCATTCAGTGATAAACCCCGTACGGGCAAGTTCACCAACAAATGTTGGGGCAGTCTTTGCCAGTTTTCCTCCCCACCCCTTCTGTTACTCAGAGATATACCCTATTGATCAGGAATCAACCTTGTTCAGGCGAGTTCACCAACAGATGTTAGGGGATTTCATTCCCAGTTTTTCTTCCACACCCTTCAGGGAAATACCTTGTTTATCAGGCATAAGCCCAGTTCAGGCGAGTTCCCCAACAAATAACGAGATTTATTCAGTTTTCTCCACACTCCTTACATTACCTAGAGATATAGCCTGTTAATCAGGCATACTCCTTGTTCTGGAGACCTCGCTAACAGATGTATGGATATTTTTTCCCCAGTTTTTCTCATCACCATTTCTGTTACCCAGGGATATCCTGTTGATCACGGATAACTCTGTTCAGGTGAGTTTGCCAACATATATCAAGGGATTTTTACCTAGTTTTTCCTCTCACTCCTTTTGTTACCCAGAGATATGTACCCTGTTAATCAGGTATAACCCTGTGCAGGACAGTTTGTCAACAGATAATATTCTTTCCCCCAGTTTTTCTTCCCACCCCCTCCAGCTCCCAAAAACATACCCTGTTGATCAGGGATCAACCCTGTTCAGGTGACTTCACCAACAGATGTCTGGATATTTTTTCAGTTTTTCTCCTCACCACTTCTGTTCAAAGATAACCCAGTTCCGGTGATTTTTCCAACAGATGTCAAGGGATTTTCCCCAGTTTTTCTTCCTACCCCTTCCGTTACCCAGCTCTACACCCTGTTGATCAGGGATAAACTCTGTTCAGATGAGTTTGCTGACAGATGTTGGGGGATTTTCCAAGTTTGTCTCCCCACCCCTTGCACTACCCAGAGATATATCCTGTTAATCAGGGATAAATCATGTGCAGGAGAGTTCCCCAACTGATGTCGGTGATTTTTTTTTACCAGTTTTTCTCCCCATCTCATCAGTTGCCCCAAGATATGCCCTGTTGATCAAGGATAATCCCTGTTCCGAAGAGTTCACCAACAGATACCCTGGGATTTTTTCCCAGTTTTTCTCTCATCCCTTCAAACATCCAGAGCTATACTACTAATCAGGAATAAACCCAGTGCAGTGAGTTCTCTAACAGATGGGGAATTTTTCTCCCAGTTTTTCTCCCTTAGTTCCTCCCTCCCACTGCCAGTGTGAGCTCTGCCCATCAGCTTCGGCATAACTGCATGGCACTGCAGCAGGAACAAGGGTACTTAAGGAACTCAGGGAGGTGCTAGCAGTCCAACTCATGGCCTTACTCAGCAAGCTATCTGGACTATCTGCAGGGGTCATAGCATGCCAGAAACCTCCACCTATCCTTCCTGGTTGAAGCATGCTTTCCTCTAGCATCTACAAGCAGACTGACCTGCCTCCCAATGAAGCAACAGTCTCAGCTATTTAAAGGAATTGTATGTTTATCTTCTCCCTTGTGAGCTTTGCTCAGAAATATTGTATTTTTTCAGTTCCAAAAGTCAGAATGAAGACAGTACAAGGTCATTCCTTTAGTGTCAGGGCAGCTGTATTATGGAATTCAATTGTGATGTGGTGTGTCCCTCAATGCCAGTCTCCCTTAAAAGACTGTATAGTTGTGCATCGAACATCTGAACATAGCTAGTCTCAACAACCTCACTGGGGCCACCAGTAAGAGGCAGAAAGCTGACCCAATGTCACATGTTGGTAATAAAGTAATAACGTGCTCATGATCAACTCAAAAGCATGGTCCACTGTTGTGCACACAACCCCATAGTTACTGCTATTGATGAAATTGTTTCCTGATCCATCCTCTGGAAAAGAAAGATGCTGAACTGAGCAAAACTCTTCCTCTTTTGGGGTACCAAACCCTATGGGGATCTGTCAACTGCTTCAAATGGAGGGTTCAAATGGGCCCTCCATTATACCTGCCTGCACTTTTTGCTTATCTTGCCCCTTGCTGCCACCATATTCTCCTATATAGATTTTAAACTATACAGCTTCCAGCTGACCCTTGGCCAATCATATGAGCATCGAAAACTTTCTCTAATACAGACCTCTAGTGCAGCCTCCATTCTGTTAGGGTATAAGTGCAGTGAAGTTCCGCAGTTTAGAAAACACTGATCCTCACATCATCAGTTATGAAAAAGGCTTTCTTCAAGCCATATTTGCACAATCTGAAGACCATGTTAAAAAAACAAATCACCAGAGCCCATACACCTAATGCATTTATCATCTATAGTATTTGCTTAATAAGGCTTGAATAAAGCCCTTTTTGGTAACTGATTTCTGAGATGATCAATGTTTTCTAAACTGCAGAGCTCTGCACTGTCACTGGTACTGCCTTTGACTGATGTGGCTGCTAGATGCATTTAAGTCAAGACATTGGATCCACAGAGTCATCTCTCTCACTTATTCTGCTCTTTCTGCAGTACAGGACAGAATAAAACCCCCTGCACTGGCAACATACATGTTTGAACTTGCACTCCTACCAGAACATAGGAATTTTATGTTTAGTGTGTCTACCTTGTTAAAAAAAATAAAGAAATCAATACACAAACCTTGTACAGGCACCACTATTGAAAAAGAAGCAATTAATCCTGTCACCCTCCTTTCCACTCCTGTTGTGTCCCATCATACCTCAAAAAACACCCTTCCTGCTGAGCTAGTCATATACACCAATCAAGAATCAGCGTGCCTTGAATCTCACTTCATCACAGTGAGCTGCCATAGGATGACTAAACTTTACATTGTGTTGTAGCCAAGCAACCTCCATGTCCCTTCCTAGCCAGAGTATGGTGTGTCTGTTCTGGGTATTTTTCTAGTGCAAATGTCATATATGAAATAAAGCCCATCACCCACAGGTTTAAGATTTTTCCCTTAAAAATGTTTACCACTAGTTGCCTATTCAACAACAGCAGCCAAATCCATCTTGCCTATCCTCTCTCTTCATCCTTCACCCTTCTTAGCTGCACACTTATCTGACAAAGTGAATCCATCCACATAGTGCCCTTTGAAAATGTTTATGTTTATTGTCATGCTCAAGTGGGTCACTACTCACTCTCCTGCTGCTCTGCTCCAAGGATCTCTTTTTCTTTTAATGTACTCTCCCACAACTCTGCACTGCTCCCCTGTGAAAGTCTATCTGCCTCACTTCTTTTGCCATCTCAGGGGTGAAAGAGACAGTGGGCCATGTCAAGCTAGCCTCTTTGCCTTTGTTCCCTTTGACATGCTAGAAATTCTCCAAAATGCCCCCCCCCCCGTTATTCTAATTAATATATATTTGAGGCCAACGTGTTTTGTTTTGTACCAGAAAACCCAGTAAAATTCTGGAATTTTGAATGCAAAATCCAGGAAGGCCCACCACTCCAGTCCAAGAGAGGCAAGGCTGTCAGGTGTTGCACATTTCTCTCTCAGCCCTACCGCTGCTGACCCCAGGTGAACTAAGCTGGTTCCTGAACTCAGGTCACTGGCGTGGTGAGAGGTGAGGGACATGACAGCACCTCAGCCCTCTGTGCTGTGCAGCTGACCTACAACTTGTTTGTTATATACACAGAAATACTGTCTTAGCACAATTTTAAATACAAAAAAAAGAGAAATACAGCACCACACTTATGAAAGCAAATCATAATGTCATTTCAGGAGACTTTGGTCCTATAGAAATATAGGCATTGCCTACAGATAATGACCATGGGTCTACTTAGTCTGCCCATAAAGAGTATTCTTCCTATGCCACTGACCTACCACGTTGAGGGGGTTTAGCCATGATGTCCACCCTGAACCCTCTCCCTCGTTCCCTACCTCATCATCCCTAGCTTCTCCTCTTGGAATTATCAGTCCTCTACACAGTACCAGTCCTAGCTGTTCCTGAACCCATTTATAGTCCCTCCCCCTCCACTTATACAGACTGTCTGTTCCTTGGGTACCCCACCCCTGAACCCTCCCCCTCTCCCCACATCCCTAGCTTCTTCTCTTGGAATTATCAGCTCTCTTTACTGTACTGGTCCCAGACATTCATGAACCCTTTTATAGTTCCTCCCCCACCACTTGCACAGGCAATCTGTTCCATGTCTACCTCACCACAAACCTCCCCCTCTCCACCTACCTCCACATCCCTAGCATCTCTTGAAATTATCAGCCCTCTGTATGGTACAGGCAATCTGTTCCATGGGAGGCAGTATAGTGCAGTGGTCTAAGGCTCTGAACTGCAAATCTGGTGACATCCAGCAGACCAGACCTGGGTTTGAATCCCACAGCTTCCACTTGCAGACTGTGTGACCTTGAGCAAGTCACTTAACTTCCCTGTGCTCCCAGGTCGCACCTGTAAAAAAGCTTTCAGCTTAGTGTGCTAGTCCTGGTTAAACAACTAACAAAAAAAAACCAAAAACCCCAAACTCTCCCCTTCCCCCACATCTTGACCCTCTCTACTTTAAATTATCAGCCCTTTATACTGCACTTTTGCCAGCCATTCATTACCCAGTTGATATTACCTCACACACACCTTACACAGACAGTCTGTTCCATGTCTACAGTATCATCATTGTAATGAACAGATTAGAACTCCGAGATTTAGCCCTGGAGACATCCCCCATGTCAGCTCCGACTTGATGGTCAGCATGCCTGGCTCCCTCTATCCCCAACCTGCAAAGGAATAAAATCCCAAACCAGCACTTACATTTATAGCTTTACTGAGCTTTGTCTTGTCCCTGCCCAACCACTTCTGATAGACAGAATCCCCAAATGAGCCCTTCACAGCCTCCCTGAACTTCCTTCCCTCTCAGTTTCCCTGTGCTCCCCAGTGAACAGATTAGTGCTCCACAAATTAGCCATTGCAACACTCATGGCTCTTATAACACTTCTAACTTTAGTATCAGCACACCCAGACCCTTCATTACCAATGTGCAAAAGATTCAAATGGAAGCAGTAGTCAAGTCTGCATAATGTACAGCAACTCCAGCAGTTATTGTACTGACAAAGTCATAAACCCGGCCATTTATTATGTTTGCTTGCAGAATGCAGCAAGCCAAACATATTACGGGATTGTCAAAAAAATACAGGTTACTCACCTGTAACAGGAGTTCTAGGAATGGTATATGTTGTTCATCCACACTGTCTGGCAGGTTCCTTGCCGCTTTAAATCTTGCCGGAAGGTCTTCAAGCTGGCTCCTCCCACCCATCCGGGTGGTAAAACTCTCGGCTCCGCCCCTGGCGCTCAGATCTGGCCCATGGAAGCTCAGGTTGTGCGCCGGCCGAGGAGGGTCAGATGAACAACATATACCATTCTAGAACTCCTGTTACAGGTGAGTAACCTGTATTTCTAGGGACATGGATATGTTGTTCATCCACACTGTCTAGCAGACTCCTAGCAGTTCTCCGGGAGGAGGGAGGCAAGGCGCACACCCCCTACTTAGGGAATAAAGACTGGAGAACCGAGGCCCCAAAATCAGCATCCCGGCGTGACTCAAGGTCGATGTGGTAATGGGTAATGAAGGTGTGTGCTGACTTCCAGGTAGCAGCCCTGTAGATTTCCTGGATAGGGATGTCCCTGGAAGCAGCCACCGATGCAGCAGTATGACGGATAGAATGAGCTCTTATCCCTCTGGGAGGCTCCATGCCCGCCAACTTATAGCAGAGATCTATGCAGGAGGTGACCCACCTGCTTATCGTCTGCTTGGCTGCAGGTCTGCCAGGTGCGGTTTCAGCGTAGGTGACAAACAGCTGGCGAACTTCTCCCTGAATTTCAGCCGTACGCTCCTTATAATAAGCGAGCGCCCTTCTAGGGTCCAAAGTATGAAGTCTGTATTTGGCCTCCAAGGTGTGACTGGGGTAGAACACCGGCAGAGTCAACACCTGGTTAAGGTGAAACTCCGACACCACCTTCGGAAGGAATTTCGGGTGGGGGCGCAGGACAACCTTGTCCCTGTGGAAGACCAGGTAAGGAGACTCGATGCAGAGCGCCTGGAGTTCTCCCATCCTTCTGGCTGACGTGATAGCCACCAAGAAGGTAGTCTTCCATGACAGGTGAGAGAGTTCACACCTGTGCATTGGTTCGAATGGCTTGCCCATGAGCTTTGCCAGTACCAGCAGTAAATCCCACGGAGGTGGAGGTTCTCGCACCGGAGGGGAAATGTGATCAAGGCCTTTGAAAAAGTACCAGACCACCTTCTCCTGCGCCACCAACTGCTTCCTGGCCTGCGCCCGGTAAGCAGAGATGGCTGCCAGGTGCACACCTAGGGTCATCGACCTAAGCCCTTGACTAGAAAGGGACCATAAATAGTCCAAGATGCTTGCCAAAGGACAGGAGGAAGGGTCCAAGCCCTTGCCCTGACACCAAATGGAGAATCTCTTCCATTTGAAGGCATAGCATTTCCTGGTCGACTCCTTACGGGACGCCTCAACAACATTGAGGACCTCGTCGGAAAGACCCAAGGCCTGGAACTCTAGCCGCTCAGGAACCAGGCCATCAGGTGCAGGAATTGAAGGTCCGGATGGAACACCTTCCCCTGATTGACTGAGAGCAGGTCCGGGCGAGCTGGAAGCTGCCTCGGGAGCCTGGAGCTGAGGCTGAGGAGACCTGGGTACCAGAACTGGCGGGGCCAGTCTGGGGCTATGAATCACCTGCGCCTTGTCCCTCCTTGCTTTGAGAAGCACCTTGTGAATCAAGGGAAATGGGGAAAAGCGTAGAAGAGGTCCGGAGTCCACAGCCTCGAGAAGGCATCCCCGCAGCGAGCCCTGCTGAGGGGGGCGGGCATGAAACAGCCTCAGCTTCGCGTTCTCCCTGGAGGCAAACAGGTCCACCTGAGGTGTGCCCCAGTGGGAGAACAGATCTTGTACTACCTCCGGCAGGAGAGACCACTCGTGAGATGCAGCCCCTATCCGGCTCAGGGCATCGGCCAGGGTGTTGGAGCCCTGCCACATGAATGGCTGGAGATCCACCTCCAGGCCCACACGAGTGACCAAATGTGGAGAGCTTCCCTGCATAGAAGCATGGGAACGTCCCTCCTGGCGGTTTAGGTAGTACATGGTCGTGGTATTGTCCGTCTGGACTCGGACCACTTGACCCCGGAGAAACGGAGCAAAGGCGGTGAGAGCTAGGCGGACCGCTCGGAGCTCCAGCAGGTTGATGTGGCATCGGGACTCCCGCGGGGACCAGAGGCCGTGCGCCCAGTGCTCCCCCAGATGGGCACCCCAACCCATCAAAGAGGCATCAGTCGATAGAGAGACCGTCGGCTCAGGGCAGACAAACGGGATGCCCTCCTGCAGATGAGATGGAATGGTCCACCACCGGAGAGCGTTCCACATCTCCTGGGTCACCATCACTAGCTGGTCCAATGGATCGCAGCATTGTGACCACTAGCTGGCCAGTCCCCACTGAAGGGGGCACATGTGCCAGCGTGCCCAACGGACCACGCTGGTACAGGCCGCCATGAGACCCAGGAGGCGCAGGAAGTCCCGGGCAGGGCGCGATTGCCCAACCAGAAATGACTGGGCAAAGGAGGTAAGAACCTCGGCCCCGTCCGCCGGAAGCCGTGCTCTGGCTCGAAGAGAGTCGAGCTCTGCCCCGATAAACAGAATCACCTGCTTCGGCTTGAGTTCTGACTTGGTCTCGTTGATGAGAAGGCCGATTTGAGAGCAAACCTGGAGGGCCAGATCTCTGGACCGCTCCACCTCCTGTCTGGAGGGGCTGCTATCAGCCAATCGTCCAGGTAAGGGTACACCTGGACCCCTCAGCGCCGTAGAAAGCTGTCCCACTGCAATGCATTTGGTGAAGACCCTGGGAGCTGGAGACAGGCCAAAGGGCATGGCTCGGAACTCGAAGAGGGATCCCTCCGCTCGAAAGCGAAGGAATCTCCGATGTGACGGACGGATAGGGACATGAAAGAACGCGTCCTGCAGGTCCAGAGAGCAGAACCACATGCCGTGTTCCAGGGATGGTATTATCTGAGCCAGAGTGACCATCCTGAAGGTTCGAGACCTTAGGAACTTGTTCAGGTCGGTGGTAGTCGAGAATGGGCGCCAGCCCCTGTTTCGGAACAGTAAGTATCTGGACACAAACCCGGGTCTGAGAGAGGTCCGCCACCGCCCTGATCACCTCCTTTTGGAGGAGGAAGCGATGTCGGCCCCGACGGCCGACAGGAGGCTGCGGACCCCGAGGCCCCGAGGTGCGACGGCTCTGAAGGGCGGGCCTGCTCGGATTCCAGAGGCAGGCCTTTTCCACCACCTCCAGTACCCACCTGTCCGTGGCTAATAATGGACCAGGCGGAAAGGAAGTGCCGGGCCGTCCCCACAGGGGAACCTGGGGTAGGTGATGGGGTTGGGCGACACCCTCAGCCCGTCCACTGGGCAGGCTTTGAGGAGGGACTGGCCGAGGGACCTTCTGGGCCTTACCTCCCTACTTCCTGTTGGAGGAAGCCCGGGCTTGGGTTGGGATGCCAAGCCCGAGCCTGCTGGCCCTGGCGTTGCTGGGCCGGATGCATGAGCGCATAAGGACGAAAAGAGGCTTAGGCTGTGGTTGCGGCCTTTGTCCTTCTGAGCGTGAAGAGACGAGTCCAAGGTAGCATTGGACTTCTCGATCCTCTGCAGGTGACCTTCCACCCCAGGGCTCGAAGAGGTCAGTCCCAAAAGGGAACATCCGCCAACTTGTGCTGGGTATCCAGTAAAGGTGGATATCCCTCAGCCAAGCTCGCGACGATGACAGCCACTGCGGCCGCCAGACCTGGCACATGAGTCCCAATGTCTAAAGCAGTCTGGAGCTGCTGTTTGGCCACTGCCCTGCCCTGGTCCGCATTGCCTGACCGTGGTCTGCAGATCCAGCGGGAAGATGAGGGACGACCTCATCCAGGAGCCCAACAGGGCATGAGAAAAATGTGCCATGAGGACGGCCGAACTGGCCTGGCGAAGGCCGAGGGAGGATGCAGCATAGACGTTTCACCCGGCATAGTCCAATTTCTTGGACTCCTTGTCGGAGGTTTGTCCCATCCCTAGCATTCCCAGCATGCGGAACAGCCGGTAACCAACCCCTCAGTCGAGGGTGTTCCAAACAGGCAGGGAACGGTGAGGGACCGATACTTCCTGGCCATCCTGGCCAAGGCGCAGGACAGGAAGCAGGCGCTGCCAGAGCTCAGAGCCGGACCACTGTGGCCTCGGCCACCGGAAGAGCCCTCGTGAGGAGGTCCCTCGGTCAGAATCTCCGTGAGGGATACCTGGCCCGTTTAAGCAGGTTCGAGCTTCATCCCAGTGGACTCTGAGATGAGGCGGAAGCAATCCTAGGAAGGACGAATGGCTATCGTCCATGACTGTCCTCCTGAGGACTCAAGTCCATCGCGCTGGAGAAAAGGGAGGAATCGTCCTCGGACTCGGAAGAGTCCTCAAAGAGCTGCCTCAGGCCTGAGCCACCCTCCACCTGCCGAGGCCGGTCGGGAGTGAGGGTGACAGACAGCCTATGGGGCAGTCTCTGAGCCGACCGAGAATTTTTGGTCGGAGCCCCAACTAACGGCTGTGGAGGCGGAGGTTCCACCGGAATCGGTGGGGCAGCTGGATTTGGCCAAACAACCGGCCTGGGAACAGGCTCCTCGGCTAAAATGAGGGGTTGTTTCGGCTGCTCCGGTGACAGCCACTTAATGGCCAGGGAAGACGATGGTGTCGGCTTATTCCCGGTCAGAAGGAGCTGTTGCCACATGAGTTCCTCATACCTCCACGACTAGCTGCGCGAAGCCTCTCGTCCAAGGAGGAGGAAGAGGATGGCGGCGGCACCGCTTGCCATGGTGCGGGACCGAAGACCCGCCTATAGCGGGCGGGATCGGCTGGACAGCGAAGACATCCAGACCGAGACCGGGAACCTCGGCTATGCCGAGGACGGTCTTGAGGAGGTGTAGCGGGAGTGCCTCCCCTTGGTTGAGACGATTCAACTGAAGGCTCGGAACCTGAGGCACAGGCAACCGGCCAGGATCCACAACTCCCAGAGGAACCGGGGAGAGGGATTCTCGGCTTCTCCAGCCGACAACCCGTCCAATGGGTAGAAAAATCTCGATCGGCGTCGGCGGAGTCTCGGTCAACTGGCCTGGCAGGGGACACCGTGAGACCAGTGGCGAGCCGAGAATCGACCGAAGTCAACGCCGACAACTCGGGAGAGGATCTTTCCGGCTCCCAAGAGCGTCGACGGTGAGACTTACCCTTGTCTCTCTTTTTGGACCGAGAAAACGGTCCAGAAGAAGTTGGACCCTCACCTTTAGTCGAGAGGGTCAGACAAAGCTCCTTAAAAGAAGCCGAATAAGAGGCACCGAGAGAGAGTGGGACAAATGCCGCAGCCGAGGTAGAAGGGGCCCACGCCGCCTCCTCTTCGAGGGCGATCATCTGCTCGAGCTGATCCGCCGAGCCCGCTGCTGCGGACACCGCCGACCGGGCCTCTTTTGACTTTACCGGAGGAAATCTCTTCTCGGGACGCCCCAGTTGTAAACGGCCAGCACGGTCTTCGAGGACGTAGGCCGAAAAGGAAGAGCACAGGTCGCAGGCCTGCGGGTCGTGCTCAAGGCCCAAGCAGTAGACGCACATGGAGTGCGGATCCGTCCAAGACATCTTCTGCCCGCAAGGGCATCTCCGGAAACCGGGAGTCGATTTGTCCATCGCAGCCACGAGGGAGAGAAGACCAAAGTCTTTTTAGCAAAAACTTTTTAATTTCGAAAATTTGAAGAATTAGGAACCAGTCCTATACGCAGAGCGTTAAGGAGGGAACCTGAGCTTCCAAGCGGTAAGGAAGATCTGGCGTCATGGGGCGGAGCCGAGAGTTTTACCACCCGGGTGGGTGGGAGGAGCCAGCTTGAAGACCTTCCGGCAAGATGTAAAGCGGCAAGGAACCTGCCAGACAGTGTGGATGAACAACATATCCATGTCCCTAGAAAGCACATTTTGGAGGTGTCTCAGGTTATAAGTCAATGATTTGACTGTAAATGAACATATAGGGCCCCATATTCAAAAGATTTGCATGGCACAAAATGGAAATGCATGGCACATCCCAGAAAATGTGCGATGACGCGATATTCAAAAGTGTGAAATGCGTTGTGCATATCTGATAGCACGATTGTGCACGTATAATGTATGCTGCACAGAAAAAGGGGGAGGACACCTGCATATGCCGTACATTGCAACTCACATTTGTGCTGTGCAAACTTGGGAATAAAAGGGGCAGCCCTAAATCAACCAGACACCCGGAGACAGGCCACTGAACTGCATACAGGATGGCTAGGACAGCTTTCCACATGGTTGCCTTCATAGCTGATGTGAGGGACTGAAGGAAGAGCAAAGTGGACAATGAAGGGTCTGTAGGCGATATGCCCCACAGTACTGGCCGCCCTATGTCACATTTGAACAGCTAAGTGACACAGACATCGTGGGTTGGTACTGGCTCAACAGGGCTGTTTTGAGACAGCTCTGTGAACTGCTCCATGATGAGCTCCAGGAACCCACACACAGAAGTCATGCTATGATGGCGGAGACCAAAGTCACAGTAGTGCTGTGCCTGCTCACCACAGGCACCTTCCAGATACCAGTGGGTGACGCTACTGGTATCACCCAGTCAGCAATGTCTCATCTTCTCACATGGTTCCTAAACGTTCTGCTGCCCCATGCTAGTGAGTTTATTTGATTCTCTAGCACACCAACAGAGTGGACAGTAACAAAGCAGCATGCTTACAGGGTTGCATGCCTACCAACAGTGCTAGGTGCCATTGATTGCACCCATGCCGCCATCAGAGCACCACCTGGTGGTGACAAGGAGATGTATGTAAACTGGAAGGGGTACCACTCCATCAACTGCCAGGTGGTGTGTGATGCCAGAAGGTGCATAACAAATGTGCTTACTCAGTACCCTGGGAGTGCACACGATGCATTCATCTGGTACCAGTTGTTCCTGTGCCATCGCTTTGAGTCTGGGACATACCCAGTGGCCATCTTGTGGGTGAGTGCAACCACAGCCACAAAAAAAGTGTCCACATGGTAAAACAGCGCAGTGATGGCGTACATACAGGTGTCAGCACAGAAAGAAGGGGTGTTGGAATGGCAGACATCCATGTGTCACACAGGAAGGAAGGAGGGAGTGATGGGACCTGAAAAGGACTGACACTGAACAGATGTGTAAAGCTGGCATGAGAGCGATAACATGTGATGTTGAGCAGTAGGCACAAGATACAGGGGTGGTGACAGCCAGTAGGAAGCTGTAACACTGTGGGAAGGTAATTGCAAGAGGCCACATAGGATAGTGTGATCGCTGTGTGGAACCAACATCCTGAGGATGTTCCCTGACCCACAACTGGAACAGCATGCAGGTGACAGTGAAAAGACAACAGCAAGTAAAGGGCCAGAAACGGGAGGGCAACAATGTACAACAATGACAATGTGGGGGGTGGAAAGTGCAGAAAATGCTGGCCATATGGAACAGGTCTGTGTGGAGATCTGAATGTAGTGATAGTAAATGGTGTACTAACATATCACCTTCCTGTACACAGGAAAAAGTGCATAGCCCCTTTGGCCATGGATGTTCACCCCAATACCATGGCCCATGTCTGAAGTGGAAGAGGGGTACAATGAGGCACGCACAGCTACAAGAAACACCATAAAGTGTGTGTTTGGCATGCCGAAAATGCACTTCAGATTCCTGGACAGGACCAGGGGTGCCCTACAGTGTAACCCAGACAAGACCTGTGACATGTTCCTGGCCTGTTGTATACTACACAACATGGTTATAGACCATGAAATAGTTGTCTAGGACCTGGAGGGGGGGACAGTGTGGAGGACTTGGAGCTGCCAAACGAGGGTGAGCATCAATGGTACAACAGGAGGACCCAAGATTGGTCCTGAGGGGATGGCGCACAGGGACATCATTGCACAGGAACACGTTGGAGCCCTATGGAGAGTATAACCTGCAGGTGTGACATTGCTGTTATGCACACTGCCCCAGTGTGTGTAAGTACACATTGTGGCTCATGATAATAGTGAGTACATACAGGACTATTCAGCCTGATGTGCACACAGGTGTGATGAAGTGGCATGCACACATGTCCACAACTGAGACGTTGGCAAGGATGCATGGAGGTGCAGGTAGCAGCTTGGCATGGGTCAGAGACAGGCCACTGGCACATACCCACAGTGGTAAGCCACAGGTGCACTCATCACGCCCATGCCAGTCCCACGACACCAGGAGCCACATCCATGTCCCAGCTGCCATCCATACTTATTATTTTTATTTGAAAAGGTTTCACCAGGAAAGACAACATAAGCTGCAAGCAGCTCATTTCAGAAGCGTCCGGGGGGTTACATAGTGGGAGAGCAAGCAGAACATAAATCTGGCAATATACATTACATTGGTCACTGGAAGGTTGGATAACTGTCACGGGGGAGGCGGGGGTGGTCGATCGCAGACTGCGTTACAACATCACCTGGCAGTATATTTGTGCCAGTGCAGTTGGTAGAACTGGGGGTGGTTATTGTGGGTAATGAAAGAGTTTCATGTTATGTTGTTTGTGAATGATGGGGGGGGGGCCATTGGGATGGGATTATTATTATATGTTATGGCTGTTTTGGGGTTTGTGGGGAAAGGGGTGCCAAATGTTTGTGTTCTCAGGTCTTTAGTGGGGGAAGGACTAAGACTGGGACAATGTCTTTATATGCTTATATCTTGATTTCAGTGTGTATCACTACCAGCCTGTAAATGGCTGGACCATATAACATATTGAGCTGGAATGTAAGTTGGGGCCCCGACAGGTGCAAGTGGCAAGTGATTCTGAAGCACCTCTCACATCTTAAAGCAGGGATTGCCTGTTTGCAAGAAACACACCTTCGAAGGGAGGATACCTCTTTGTTATGTAAAACCTGGGTTGGGCAGCCTTACAGTGCAGGTGTCTCCACGAGTAGAGGAGGGGTTGCTATATTGATTGGTAAGAATGTTCCCTTTAAGTTGGAGCAGGAGATATGGGATATCAATGGGCGCTATATATTGATCCATGGGGCATTAGCCTCTCGGCAAGTCTTACTTGGCTCAATATATGGTCGAAACGAGGACTCGTCCCACTTTTTTATCCATGTCCTGGGCCTTTTGGTTGCTAGCCCACCCAAAGTCACATTGCTAGAAGGGGACTGGAATACTACTCCCCAGCTACAACTTGATAGATTGGACTCTAGGAGATGTGGCTTGTCCCCAGCTCAAAGAGCAATGAAAGACCTAATGCTTGGGGCAGGCCTAGTTGATATTTGGAGGGTCTTGAATCCTGCTGAGAGGCAATACACTTTTTTTTCTTCCCCACATCGATCCTGCTCAAGAATTGATTCTTTTTTGGCGAGCTCTTTTGCTATTCTGGGAGTTGTAGATGTGATCATTCATGTACTTGTCATATCGGATCACTCCCCTGTCTCTGTTACCTATCTACTGGGTCCAGGAGTCAGGAGAGACTCCCTATAGCGTTTGAATAATCAGCTTCTTCAAACTCCGGCCACTTTGGAGCATGTCAAGGATTTTGTCTTGCACTTCCTAGAAAGTAATATAGGATCTGTTCCTAAAATAGATGTCATTTGGGCAACATTAAAGTGTGCATTAAGGGGGAGTGTATACGACTGTCTACCACAAGAACTCGCCAATTCCAGGCCCAAATGGAGGATTTGTTTAGTTCAATCAAGGCGGTTGAGTGGGACATCACTTGTCACTCATTGGAGCAGGACTGGGTCAAATTACATAATTTGTAAGCCCAATTCTCAGACCTTATGTCTCGGAAAGCTGAGCTTTTTCTTGAAAGAACTAAGCTTAAATATCTTGAATCGGGAGAAAGAGCTGGAAAACTACTGGCTATCCAACTTAAGCAAGTGGAGGCTACTTGGTTTATCCCTGGTCTATGTTTTACTAAAAATGGCCCTGTTACTACAGACTCTAGGGGGATTGCAGAGGGATTAGGAAATATTTTCAGAACCTCTATGCAGTACTCGAGGAAGAGATACCCAAAGAGGAAGAAATGTTCAATTATATTGACATCGCTGGGCTCCCTTGTTTGCCCCCCCCGAGACTGTCTCTCTGGGCTCCCGTATTCAAGTCTGGGAGGTTGAGCAAGCTGTTAGGCAGCTCCCCTTAGACAAATCTCCGGGGCCGGATGGCTTTCCGAGTAATTTGTACAAATCTTGTGCACCAGATTTAGCCCCCCTATTGACAGATGTGTTTAACTCCTGGTACGAGAATAGACTATCTGAATATAGTTTTTTAGAGGCCCTTATTACAGTCATCCCTAAGCAGGGTAAAGATTTGCATTATCCAGAGAACTATCACCCCATCTCCCTAATTAATTCCGATGTCAAAATATTAGCTAAAGTGTTAGCCAATAGACTGGGGCCCATTATGGGTAAACTCATCGGCAGTGAGCAGGTAGGTTTCATGACAGGTAGGTCTTCTAGTGACCATATGCGCAGGTTGTTACATCTCCTCCCTTTGATCAAGAACTCAGATACCCCGGTTGCGTTAATATCCCTATATGCCGAGAAGACCTTTGACCGGGTCTCTTGGGACTTTCTCTTTGCTGTACTAGAGTGTTTTGGCCTTCCAAACGAGTTCATTAAGTGGGTCCGGGTGTTATATTCTTCCCCAATGGCCCGTGTCTGGTGCAATGGTGTCCTCTCGAAATATTTCCCGCTGTGTTGTGGCACAAGGCAGGGCTGCCCATTATCCCCGCTCCTTTTTAACTTATATTTAGAGCCCCTCATTCGAAGGTTGGTCTCCACTCCACATCTTAGAGCTGTTGAGGTGGGGACGCAATGACATCTTTTATCGGCATACGCCGACGATCTACTATTGCACCTGGAAGAGCCTGTGATGGGTATCCCAGCTTTATTGGAGGAAACTGATCTCTATTCCAAAGTTTCTTTTTACAAACTTAATCTTTCAGAAACCAGAGTTTACCCAATGAAAGGCAGGATTACGCAAAGTGAAATAGAGGAATTCGGTCTCGTGTGGGAGTCTATGTCCTTGACATATTTGGGTATCAAAGTGGCTAGAGAGGCACCTACAATGGTAAAAGAGAATTTTGAAAAATAAATAGCTACACTGAAGGCAGACCTTGACAGATGGGGGAGGGTCAGCACAGTAAAGATGAACATGCTCCCTAGAATCCTTTATCCTATTGGTATGCTAGGGCTCTTCCTTCCTAAGTCTTGGTTTGTCAACCTACAAAAATTGTTAAACTCATACTTATGGAAAGGGAAAGGAGTTTTTTTCCAACTGTTGTTTAACCAGGTGAGACACACTAAGCTGAAAGCTTATTTACAGGTGCAACCTGGGAGCACAGAGAAGTTAAGTGACTTGCTCAGGATCACACAGTATGCAAGTAGTGGCTGTGGGATTCAAACCCAGGTCTCCAGATTTGCAGCTCAGAGCCATAAACCACTGCGCTATACTGCCTCCAGTTAGACAAGCATACTTTAAGCTTACAGGGCCAAAGCTACAGGGTGGCCTCTCCCCCTCCCTCATTCTTTACTTACTATAGTGCACTCCACATTAGTAAGTTGAGTTACTGGGCCTGCATGCCAGATCCACGAGGCCCAGGATCATATTGACCTCTCTGGTTGGGCATAGAGGAATACCTGGCTTCTAGGAACTTTTGTACCCTACCATCATTGGTTTATTCCTCCCCGAAGTTTCTCCCCAAGTCACTAAAGGATACTCCAATGGGATGGCCTCTCAAGGCTTTCCATCAGATGCAGAAACACCTGGCAATTGATTGGCATAAGTCCCTCAAACAACCGATAGTGGGCAATCCTCACTTTAAAATTGGGAATAGGCCCATTTCTTCTTCATTTTGGGCTCCTCTAAATGAAGCCAAACTCCTGGATATAGCCCCTAATGGGAAAATTCTTCCCTTCTCTCAATTTCAGCAGAGATTTAATATCCAAGAGAGATACCTTTTTAAGTATTGGCAAGTTAAGCAGACTCTGGTCTCCTTTCTGGGGAACTTGTCAGGGTCTACTCCACCGAAACTGGAACTCTCCTCTCTTTTTCAGGTGGAAGAACAGCTGCATTCGGTGTCCAGGGTATACAAAGTGTTACAATCCCTAGATTTTCACTTGCCCCAAGGTGTATCCTATTACTGGACCCAGAAGCTATCTATGGCAGGAGATGTAATACTTATAGATTTATTAAGCAGGATAGACTTCGCTTAGTACAATTTAATATTATGCATAATTTATATTTCACTCCTGAGAGGTTCCATAAGATGGGTAGGCTCCCCTCCTCTCAGTGTGAATGGTGCCTAGAGCCAGATGGGGATCTATACCACATGTTATGGACATGTCCGAAGGTTCGTACCTTCTGGCATGCTATCAGAAGATCCTTAGATCCAATGTTGGGACTTGATTCATTGTTTCTACCTGAAGTCTATCTGCTTAATAGTTATTCCCCAGGAACCTTTAGAATACGAAAGGCACATATGGCCTCGATATCTGCTGTGGCCAAATTAATAATTATAAGGCATTGGAAAGAGGAGTCCTTGCCATCTGTGCTGGAATGGCATAGGGAAGCTCTATTAGCTCTCCAACTGGAACGACACATTGTGTCGATGGCCAATAGATTTCAAGTTTATCAAAATAAATGGGGTCCCTTGGATTCTTTGCTTACTGCCTGGAAATCATAGAGACTTAGTCCGCCCATTTAAAAACTAGGTTTTGTTTTGGATAGGGGATACTATGTTTGGCACAAGAGAGGAGTGGGAAGGGGGGGAGGGTTAGTGGGGTTACTGTTTAGATTGGGGTTAGATGACTCTGTGTGTGTCTTTTTTGTTTAATTATGTTAAAAGCCTGATGAATGCAGTCTCATTATTATGTAATATCACAATGTAACCTTGACTGCTTACTCTGTATTTCCTAATGTTCGAATAATCTTGAATAAAATATATTGAATGATAAAATCTGGCAATATACAACCAGGTGAGTATACAGGCTATCATACAGGCAGATACACCAAAAAGTGCACACACAGAACAGTGGCTTACTATACTACAGATAGCTGAGGCATACAGGAGAATTACCTATTCCATACAGGCGTCAAAGCACAAACGTAACTAGGAAGGTATAGACCAGCCCCAGGAGTACACGTTAAAGTGCTAGGGGGGATGTACTGGTTATAGGGGAGGAAAAGTGCTTAAGTATTCTAGTCAGAAGACTGAGAGGCAATGGGAATGGTTGGGGGGGGAGGCATAGATACTGGGAACCCTATGATGGGATAAGGGCCCAGCAAATGAGTTGGAGAGGAGGGAGGAGTAAGAAGACAAACTAGGAACCATGCCCTTTCAGATGCTGAGAATCCCACGGGGGGGGAGGACCTAGAAAGGTGGGGGGGAGAGGAGGGGGGAAAAGAGGTAAGGGAGGGAAGAGAGACATGCTGAAAAACAGTCTCCCTCCAGGATCTAAAGAACCCAGCGAGGGGAAAGGCCTGGAATAGAGTGTAGGGATGGGGAGGCCTGCGGGGAAAGAAAGACATGGTAAGAACAACCACTCTCAGAGGATGCAGAGAACCCTGCAAGGGGTAGGGCCGGTGCGGATGCAGAAGCGAAGGGGAGAGTGGGAAAGTACGAGGAATGGGGGGGGGCATGAGGTGAGTAGGGGTAGGGGGGTTGAGGGAGAGCAGTAGGCATTGCAAGTCCTGAAAAGGGGGGGATGAAGTGGTGATGCAGGTTAAGTGCAACTGCAACGGTGTATAGTGTGCTTCCGGAAGAGGAGCAAAAGTGAGTGACGGGAGCTAGAGGAGCGAATATCGAGCAGGAGGGACAACCAGATGCCATGTCCCAGCTGCCATCCATAACCAGATGCCAGGGAACTTGTACGAGAATGCAGCACAACCAGAAGAAGTGTGCCACGGGGGCAGTCCAAGAGTTCTGTATGTGGATGTACAGAGGGTGTAGTGGGGGGGGCAGTGATAGGATGGAGGAAAGGTATGAAGGGAGAAAACCAAGCCAGAACGTTCTAATCAAATTAGCGCTGTGTAAGAGTTGTCTGGCGTAGAAGGAGAGAAAGGAGAACAAGGAGTAAAGACTGCAGTGGTGAGTAAGTGTAGGACAGCTGAGAACAAAGTGACAGAAAGAATTGAAGAGGGTGCCCAGTCTAGAGAGGGTGGTTTTAGGGGCAGAACTGTACACTATGTCTCTGAAGTCGAGGACAGGGAGAATCCTCTTTTGAACGATTTCTCTCCTGGCATGCTGAGGAAGGCAGCTGCAGTGTCTGTACAGAGCACTGAGCTTAGGGAGTAGCCTTTTGTGGATGGCATCAATGTGTACTCCAAAGTTAAGGTGTTTGTCTAGCCATAGTCCAAGGTACTTAAAGGAAGGAACATCATCTATTGTTGAACCAGTGAGGGTAGTAAAGGTTGGGGTGGAATCGAGTCTGGACAGTTTTTTTCTGGAGCCAAAGGTCATAGAGACCGTTTTATTGATATTCATTGAGAGCTGGCTAGAGGAAAACCAGCACTGGATGTTGTTAAAGTCCTGCTGCAGGTTTGCGCCACTTATGAGGGGGAGTTCCCGGATAAGAATAGCACAGTGTCATCTGCATATATGATGACGCGCAGGCAGAAGAGAAGTCGTTCAAGAAAATGGACAACCGGATGAGTCCAAGTACTGAACCTTGGGAGACACCTCTGTTGACTGGGAGGGAAGGGGAAGTGGAGCTACCAATTCTGACAGATTGGGAGCGGTCTATGAGGTAGGACCGGAATCAGTTTGTAGCAGATTCACAGAGACCAGCCGTGGTTAGCTTGCTCAGGAAAAGGGAATGGGAGACAGTGCCAAAGGCTTTTGCCAGGTCGATAAAGATGGCAGAGGTGAGGTGTCCCAGAACCATGCCTGTTATAATGGAGACAGTGAGCCGAAGAAGGGAGGCGGTGGTGAAGTGGTCTTTACAGAACCCAGACTGGAAAGGGATGAAAAAGGAAGAGGAGTCAAGAAAAGAGGAGAGTTGTTCCAGAGTCAGGTACTCTTGGAACTTGGCTAGAGTGGGGAGAAGAGAGATGGGACGGAAGTTGCCAGGGTTAGAGTCACCTTTAGGCAGAAGGATTACAGTAGCAGACTTCCAGATGTCAGGTACAGATGTGTGTAGGAAACAGAGGTTCAATAGATAGGACAAAGGAAGAGCAATGGAGTAAGCTGAAAGGTGGAGTAGCTTGGGGTCGAGGCCATCAGGGCTTTTGCTCCTGCTAGGGTTCAAGGTTATCATGCAGGGTGTCCTCAGGGAGTACTGGCTTAAAGGAAAAGCATGAGGTGGGGGGAGTTTGAGTGTGTGGGAAGGGGAAAGTGGGACTAGTGGGAGTGTCAAAGTCAGTGGGAGGGGAAGAGAGGCAAGAAGGGAAGTGGCGCAGGAAGTGAAATAGTTGTTGAATTTGGAAGCCACAGATAGGGAAGTCAGCTAAAGTGTGGGCACCAACTTTTAGGACACGTGAGGGGTAGTGGGCGGGGGGGGGAGAGCATGGATAACCTTTCAGAATTTGGATGGATTGTTGATATTTTCGTGAAAGGAGGCTTGGAAGTATTCAGCCTTGGCAAGGTGAATGGCTCTGGTACATGTGTTGCGTGGCATGCGGTATCGTTGATGGTCTTGTGGGTTGCCTGAAGTTTTGAACGCGGACCAGGCTTGGTCCCTAGCCCATTGACATGTGATAAGCTCAGGAGAGACCCAGGGGAGAGATTTGCCTCGGACCCTAGCATTTCTAAACGGTGCATGCTGATCCCAAACATTAAGGAACTGTGAGCTGAAGTAGCTCAGTGCAGCACTGACAGATGCAGCAGATGTGATTGGGGACCAGTTAATATTGGATAGGTCATGGTGGAGGGCGGATAGGTTCAGGGAGCAGAAAGAGTGAAAGTTGAGGATGACAGGAGGGGACTTAGTATAGTGGATTTTCCACACACAGAAGACCATATGGTGATCGCTGAGTGCATCTGGGAGTAAACCAGAATGCATGACACAGTGCGGGTGCAAGGTCAGTATCCAGTCTAGTAGTGTGTGCTTACCTGATTTGTGATTGAGGCATGTAGGGTCTGCAATACAGAGGTGTGAAGGGTCTCCATACAATGTGACAATGCCACAGGGGTTGGGAGGTGTGTCAGTGTGGTGTACAAGGTGTGGACAATGCACAACCATCGGCATTACAGGACAAAGGCAGCCCCACCTGTGACCTGGAGGCGTCACAGGCATGCCGCAAAGACACCAGACCATTCAGATGTTGCGTATGCGGCCACCACAGACACAAACATTGCCACAGCCTGATGACACAGCCATACTCACTGGGGACACCCTGCCCACCCTTAGTCAAGGAACCCGCAGCTGAGAGGGTAGAAACACGTATCCATGCATGGCCACGTGTTGAGGTGGGTATGGAGAAACAAACACCACAGCCAGAGGTGGAAGGATGTGCAAGGCTAGGGGACAGGATGTGAAGGGAAAAGGGGGTGATGCGTGGTGTTCTGGGGGAGCTAGTACTGCTGTGAGGTGTGTGTGGGGGGTGGTATGGGTACCAGATGCAGTTTGGGCTGTGGTGTGTTCCCATATTGCTGCTGTAATACCTGATAACCCTGCAGTAATCTCCTCACGGAACACACAAAGTGCCCCATGACTTCTGCATTGCAGATAGAAGCCCGCTCCTTATGGAGGTGCATCTGTGCCCACAACCCCTGCACAGCATCATACAGTCCCCCTCCAGGCTCTCCATGGCAGCCCTCAGTAGCCACATATGGTCAGCAAGCTGCTGTTCTGAGTCACTGTGTTTGGGGCTGGTGTCAGGCTGCCAATCTGGGGGACCTGGCATGTGACTATCACAGTGTGCGCCAGCCCCAAGGCTGGCCACTGGGGTTGTGGGGATGATGCACATGCAGTTACTGCACATGAAGGGGCTGCCTGATCCTGCACCTGGTCAGGCTGTAGCTGGTCCAAGGTTCCCAGTTGCTGGGCAATAGTGCCCATTTGCTGCACCTCTGAAGGTTGCAACTTGTTGCCCTCTTGCTGCACAGTGGCTGAATGCAATTATTGGCCCACCCGCTGCACAGATGGCTGCTGGTGGCATGTGCAGCATGTGGGAGATCAATCTAGTGCACATGGGAAGTAGTGTGGGGGATGAATCTGTCAATCATAGTGCTGTCATCCTCAGTGTTAGTGGCAAGCACCTCTGTAGCAGTAAGGGGGGCATTAGCAAAAAGGGAGACAGCCTCATCATCATCATCATCATCTGACTCCCCCTGTGTGTGCAGGGCCATGTCAGAGTGCCCCCACACTGGCAGTGGATCTGGCCACAGGTATGGGGCTCAAGCTGTGAAGTGTTCTGTACCTGTGGACCACCACCTGTCCCAGGATGTGATGGTGCTGTGGAAAAAAGGGATAGATCACAGAGATGTGTGTCCATGTATATAATACTGTAACGTACATGTAGGTGCACATGCATGTACCAGAACTGCACATGAAACCACACACAGACAAGACATAGTGAGCAGTGCACAAGCCAACCATGCTGGGGTGCACACATATGCCATGGAATGCACAGCTGTTAAGTGGAAGTACTGGGTTGGCCACACAATGCTACACAACATGGTTATGTGGAAACACATATGTAGGGCAACACATGCATGAATAGAAAAGATATGCCTCATGTGTTTCATGGCCCCAACCAGGAACACCCTGCACAGTCACCTGGCAGAATATTGTGGCCATAAGTGCCTCCTGTGCTGACATCTGGGTAGGCTTGGAGGGTCCGCCACCAGTAGTCTGTTGTTCTGCACAAGCCTGGGCCAGTAGGCCTTTGGCTAGTACATGTAGGCCACTGGCTCATTTTTTGCACTCCTCGGGAGTGCAGTTGTACTGGCCCTAGGCATTCAGGGCCTCAGCCACCTCCCTCCAGCCCTGTTCCTGCTCCTGTGGTATTCCCACCTGCCTGCACAGGAGGTCTTAATGCACCACATAGGCCTCGGTGAAGGCCTTCAATTCATCCTTAGTGAAATCAGGGTGTCTACATCTTTCCGCACACATTTCTGGTGCTTGTGGAGCAAACGGATAGAGACAATGCCTACTTAGAACGACACGGAAATAAAAGTTAATCACTCTTCAAAGATCAGTGAAATCCGCAAGCACTCAGGCACACACATCAAGGCTGCAGTACCTCTTGTTCACATCTGAGGAGTGGTGGTGCTGCCCTGATTTTATTGTAATGTGCATGCAAATGAGCTGAATACATTCCAGTAATGCAATGCAAATGTACTGTTTTGGCACAGACTGTGCAATGAGGCTATTTTGCAGATCTTTTTTTTTTTTTGTTATTTAACCAGGAGAGACACACTAAGCTGAAAGTTTGTTTACAGGTGCAACCTGGGAACACAAGGAAGTTAAGTGACTTGCTCAGGGTCACACAGTATGCAAGTGGGGGCTGTGGGATTCAAACCCAGGTCTCCAGGTTTGCAGCTAGAAGCCTTAAACCACTGCGCTATACTGCCTTGGCTGAATGTTACAAAGATGCATGCCATGCAACTGGTACAGCAGCATTCAATTCAGTCTACTCTGCAGAACACCGTGAAACACAGTCATAGATGTTTACGCGACAGATGCCACACATCACTGCTCCGTGCAGGACATGCCATTTAGTGATGACAGCATTAGCCAATCACACATATGCGAATGCCAGTCAGTCATGCATGACACTAGCCTGCCATGGATGCCACTTGTAATGCATGGTATGATTAGCCTGAGTCATGGCACTGAGCAACCTTCACAATATGGCACCATGTGGCTGCTGTGCATGCATGGTAGCATGGCACATAACCATAGTTTGCCATGTACCTCAAGGCTATCGTGCATGCGCAGTGTCACAGCTATAATTCCATACTGCGCAAAGGCATGGTGCCAACACCAGCAGCATGCAGCTAACTAATGATACCCTATGGCACTACATACATGGGTTACAAGCCTGCTAAAATGTGGCTGTGTGAGAGACTGTCTGGAACAGCAACATGGCCAAAGCAGGACGATGCATGGCACTCAGCCAGCGGGACTACAGATGGTCAGATGTGGAGATGGCCAACCTGGTGGATGTAGTGGTCACCAGGGAGAGCCATTTATTTGGGAATGAGGACATGGACTGGCCCAGGTCATAGGTGTGGACCTACATAGCCCGTTGGCTAACAAAGACCAGGGTGCAGCGCACAAGGGAGCAGTGCCAGCACAGATTTGGTGACCTGCATCAGAGGGATAGGGACAGGTTGGCCTGGTTCTAGGGCATGGTGGAGAAGGGCACTGTGCCATGCCCTAGTATGTATACCATGATACTGTGTGACCTGTGGGATGTCTTTCTCTGTCAGAGGTATGTCTGTGTCTGACAGTGACCACTGTGGAATGTGGTATGCGGTTTATATCGATACATTACTGCAGAACACCATGCTGCATACCTTTCAGACATGCCCTGCCTTCTCTATAGTGCAGAAGTCAAGTGGGACATGTTCATGTATGTTCTACTAAGGGCAACACCTGCCTAAGGCTGACAACATGCTGAGCAGTAATATTGTACATTATGCTGACAAGGGAATAGTGCCGTCAAATTAGGGGTATCAGATTTTGGGATGCCAAAAAGAGGACACTTAGTCCCTCCCTTGATGAGCCCTTGTGCCAGACCCCAAGTAAATAGGTTTAAAGTCTCCACTGCCTTCACAGCTCATTTACAAGGAGGTCCTGGGTAGGAAAGAGTAAAAAAATTATAAAAATAATAATAATACAACAGGATAAAGAAAGGTACATGAAGAATATTTGGCAGCTGGAAAAGAGGACATCTGGTAACCTTGCGTCAAATGCCAGACGCACAATGGATGATGGTGGAATGGCCGCAGGACCAGTGTATTGCACCTGTGTCTCCCCTGGACATAGTTCAATGTGGCAACAGGCACATACATGCCCAATACTGACAAAGGTAACCCAAATGCTATGAATGCCTCATGTGCACCATGCTAGTGTGCTGGCATGCACACACTCACTACAGCCACCTGTCCCAATCTGAATCTGTGGGTACACACACACCATTGGATGGTGCTGTACAGTACAGTACAGTGTGTGGTACTGTGAACCCACTGTGCATCTCCATGATACAGTGTGAAAGTTGCCATTCACAGCGACAGGGTATGCAGGCACCATGTGGACGTATGTGTCATACAGGTGTCCACTGTGTGTCGTACATCCAATCCTGTAACTGTTGTAGCAATGTTAACAATGCAACCATGTATCCGTCCACTGGTATCTGTTGCAGGTCAGCAGTCACAGTGGTGACAGGCACACAACTGCTGTGGTGTATCCTGCTATGACATGTACAGGTGAACTTGCATAGATATTCACATGTAGGTGCCTCTCAGGGACATTGTGACCGTTAGGTGCATTTGCACATATGGCCAACCCTCACACCACAGCAATGCAGTCTTGTGTCTGTCCAAGGCATGCCGTTGGTTGAGCAGTATAACACCTTGGTATGCACACAGCCATGACAGTGACCCCCAACCAGTGATGTCCTGCTGCCATGTCCTACCATTGGTGTCACATGTCCATCTACATCTGTGCCACACATTCCAGTGTGATACAGGCATGGGAATGCCCATGTTACCACCTGTGTGTCCATTGCAGCCCACATGACACCACCCACTGGGATTGTTGTCCATCCTGTGCAGTGGTCACTCATGGTGCACAATAGAACTGCACCCCCGGCCTGGCTGACTGCTATGTCACCCATCAACTTGTGGCATGGTCCACAGGATTCTACCTACGTATTGTACATGCAAGGCCCACAGTCAGGAGATGGATGTAGGGTGTCATATACATTACATGGTACATCCGCTGACTACATGTACGATGTACTAACTGTATATTGTTGTAGTGTATGGAGGTAGCGGCCAGTGTCCCTCCCTATAGTGTGACTATGCCTAGGTACACTGTATTCCATACACTGTTGAGGTGGCATGCATTCTCTTGTTGGTGTACAGTAGACATCCACATTGCTACTTCATATTTGGAAGGACTGTGGGGGACATGTGCGGTAATGCATGACTCTAAATGTGTTTTTGTTCACTGTGTTCTCATTGCAGACTGAGAGGTCAAGGCACAAGCCAGACGAAGGATCAGTCAGGGTGCAGGGGGAGCCAGCCAGTAGCGTGCAGCACATGTGTCACCACGCAGTCACATGATTATGCACGTGCGATGCACATTGCTATGCCCATTCTGTGCTGTACTTTCACCGTGATGTATCCACTGTGGCCTTGCATTCACTGCATGTGGGTTTGCATCATGCAGTCGTACATGTGGTGCATCCACCCTGTACATCGTGGCCTTCCCCACCCTGCTGCCCACCCACCATAGGGGACCCATGTCTGTTCCCTTGCTTAGGGCGCTCTGCACATCATAGTCCTGTCCTGTGCTACTTAGCATGCCCAATGCAGCTGTGCAGCCCATTTCTGTGTTGGACTCACATCCCCTGCAGGGCAACACAGTGTGTGCAGGCACCCTACATGGAACACGTGGCCCCCTATGTGGTCTGCATTTGGGCCATCTACACACCTGCCCATAGGTGCCATGGTGGGGTGGTCATGTGGCCCCTACACAGGCCGTGTGATCAGTGGCCTGTGGCATGTACACGTCCAGGTGACCCCTCCCATCTGGCCCTTGGAACAGCTAGGGTATGCTGTGGCTCGCGTTTGTGCCGCTCACAGCTTCAGGGGTCTCTGCATAGTCCAGTGTGTCACACCTCCTGGACAGACCGCCAACTGCACTGTTATCCCTACACCCATGCACTTGTGACAACCTGTTCTGCATGTCCCACAGGTGTGTTACATAGAAACATAAACATATAAAACATAGAAAGTGACGGCAGATGGGGACCAAAGATCCACATAGTCTGCCCTGAGTGCTAACTCCCCCCCCACTTAGAATTTCTTAGAGGCAATCCCCTTATGCCTATCCCAAGCAGATTTGAATTGCCTTACTGTTTTGGAGTCAATGACTTCTGTAGGTAGGCTATTCCATGGAGCCACCACCCTTTCCATAAAGAAGAACTTACACATGTTACCCCAGAACCTCCCTCTCCTTAATTCCATTTCATGTCATGACCCCTTGTCCTTGTGGAGCTATTAATCAGAAAGAGTTCCTGGGTAGGGACTCTGTTTATACCCTTCAGGAACTTGAATGTCTCTATTGTGTCACCCCTATCTCTGCGCGGCTCCAGTGAGTACATGTTGAGTTGTCATAATCTGCTTTCGTATGACAATTCATGGAGCCCTTGTACCATGTTTTATTGCCCTCCTCTGTACCGTCTCTAGTCTATCCACATCCTTCCTGAGATAAGGCCTCAAGAACTGTATGCAGTACTCAAGGTGGGGCCTTACCAGGGACTTGTACAGTGGCATGATCACTTCCCTCTTTCTACTTGTGATGCCCCTTCCTATGCATCTCAGCATTTTGCTGGCTTTTTGCGCTGCTTTTTTACATTGTCTGCCCACATTTAAGTCATCAGAGATGATGACCCCAAGATCCCGCTCCTGTTTGGTGGCTGTTAGTTGCTCCCCTCACAGATAGTAGACCATCCCTGGGTTGCTCCGGCCCAGATGCATCACTTTGCATTTTTTTGCATTCAATTTTAACTGCCACATGTTGGACCATTTTTCTATCTTGAGCAGGTCACTTTTCATTTGTTCCACTCCCTGAGCGGTGTCAACTCTGTTGCAGATCTTTGTGTTGTCTGAAAACAGACTCACCTTCCTGCCCAGCCCCTCAGTGATGTCACTTATGAAAATATTGAAGAGTAAAGGACCCAGGATGGACCCCTGTGGAACCCCACTGGTCACCCCCTATCCCCTGATGCTGCCCCATTGACCATCACTGACTGATTCCTCTGAATAAACCAGCTCCTAACCCATGTTACCACTTCCTGTCCCACTCCTGTATGCTCAAGCTTATTGATTTATTTAGCTTTTGTTTACCGAGTAGGGTGCATTAGCCATCAGCCACAGCCATTTAGCAGCCTTCTGTGTGGGACTGAGATGAAGGCTTTGCTAAAGTCAAGGTAGAGAACATCCATGGCTCCCCCCAGTCCACTAGCTTAGTAACTGAGTCAAAAAGTTTGATCAGATTAGTCTGGCAGTACCTTCCCGCTGTGAAGCCATGTTGCCAGCTGTCCAGTCTCTTAAAGGAGAGTTAAAATTATTTCCTTTAGCAGGGTTTCCATCATCTTGCCTACCACAGAGGTGAGACTGACAGGACTGTAGTTACCCGCCACCTCCCTGCTCCCTCCTTTATGCATGGGAACCACTAATGCCCTTTTCCAGTCTTGTGGAACAATCCCCTCTCTCAGGGATCTTCTAAAAAGATCAGTTAGTGGTGCTGCCAATTTAAAAGATCTGCTAGAGGTGCTGCCAATTCATCCTTAAGTTCTCTCAGTATGTGTGGGTGGATGCTGTCCGGCCCCATGGCTTTATCTATCTTTAGTTTATTAAATTCAATCCTTACCCTCTCTACTGTGCAAGGGCTTGTGTCTATCCCCCTCATGCAATTATTAACTCCTTTAGTGGTGTGCCCATTTCCAGGCTCCTCCTTTGTAAAGACAGAGCAAAAGAACTCATTTAAGACATCTGCCTTCTCTCTGTCTTCTTCTACCTTCTTCCCATCACTGCTTATTAGTCTAACAATATCCCCCATTTTTCCTTTTATCACTTATGTACCTAAAGGTTTTTTACCTCCTTTTGCCCCCTGTGCAATTTCCACCTCAGTTTGTGCCTTTGCCGCTCTAATCACACTAGAAGCCTCCATATTGAAAATAATAAAATGCTACTTGTGAATTTTATAACTGCTTCTGGTTTTACTAAGCTTCCTGACCTGTGCCTCAATGACAGGCATGGCTCTTCCTGAAGGCCTTCAGGATCCGACACATTTCAAAGAACTCATCAGTGAAGGACACTCAGACACAGGCCCCAAGAGGGAGCAGTGCAGAGGTTGACAAGGTGCCCACCATGGCCTTGGCCACCACTTCTTCTGTAGTACAAGCTGGGCAGAGAACCACGCTGCAGTGGCAGCCACCTTGTGACAACCCTTAGGCGGCAGCTTAGGATCTCGTTCCACCAGCTGGCTGAGTAGGAGATGAGCCTGACAGTCCTCCAGGGACAAGGAAAGTATAGCTTGGCAATGGCCACAACATGTGACATTGTGTGCTGTCCCCAGGCAGTAGAGACACAACGTGTGTGGGTCTGTCCATGACATCTTCTGCTTCATATAATGCACTGTTTGAAACTGGGAATGGGTTTCAGTTCCTCACGGTCCATCCTGAATGTCGACAAGAACGGAACAGAGGAAAAGTTAAAATAAGCTGCTTGAAGAGAACCAACCAAGTTTGCCAATGGCGCAGTTAGAAATAGGCCTACACTGTGCAGAGATGCAATAGAGGAGACCGACACTTCCAGCAGAAGAGAAAATCTGACATCATGGGGTGAAGCCGGGGGAGATACCACACGGGTAGTGGGAGGAGCTTCTGCTTAAAGATGTTGCATCAAAATCAGCCCTTAAGAAAGAACTGCCTATTGTGTGAATACCTGAACTATATCCATGCCTCTAAAAAGGGTACATCTGCAGTACATTTGGGCGATTGTTCCTTCTTTCTTTCTTTTGGACCTATCAGAGGGAGCCAGGAAATGCAGGAAGCTGCTGAACCTGCAGAGAAGCAGGAGATTTTGGTCTTTAGTTGTGCTAAGGTAGCAAGAGGAGTGCCAGACAGTTCTCAGCATAATAAATCACGTTAGTGGGGGATATTACTAAAAAAACTCTAACCCACTTTTATTTTCCCAGCTTGTGTTCATCTCCAAGGTTTAAGGAGTAAGGGCAGCATTTTGGTAGTACCACAGGGAACTGGAGGAGATGGAAATTACATGATCTGATCTGACCTATCAAGAGGGAACCAGGAAGTGCAGGAAAAGAACACTTGCGTAAGAACTTACTGTAACAGTAGATCTTTGAGGGGATCTCAGTCATCAGATCACACCTATGGAACTTCACCACCAGGAGAAGCAGGATCCACATGGAAGATTTTCAGCAGTACTTACTGGGGCTACTTATGCTGACATCGCCCTTCAACATCACCTGCTCTATATAGGTGTGAGTGGCCCTGCTACCGCCTCAGTTCTTTCCGTGGGAAACTAAAAAGGTCAGGTTTCAAAAACTTGGGACTGAGAAGACAGAGAGGTGCCCAGGCCGACAACAGTCTGGTGACACCAGATAGCCAGTTTGAGCAGAAGAAACCCCAAGAAGGGGGATGGTGGCAGGGAAAGCAGACCAGGTGACCGAGATCACCTCAAAGGTCTACCTGTTATGGTAAGTTCTTAAGTAACTGTTCTATCTTGTTTGGAGGTATCTCAGTTATCAGGTCATACCTATGGAATGAATCTCAAGCAGTACCCATTACAGCAGGACAATCTGGGAGGTTGGTGGGCCTAGGCCTTAGGATAAAAGGCCCTGAAGAACAGCACAACCAAAACCAGCCCAAGCTCTAGAGGCAATGTCCAGACTGTAGTGCTTGATGAAAGTATGGACAGTACTGCAGGCAGCAGCAGCACAAATGTAAACAGCTGATACCCCTTTGAAATAGGCCACCGATGCAGCCACATCTCTGGTGCAGTGGGCTTTCTCTGCCCCTGGCAAATCCTTGCCATGCTTGTTGTAACAAAACATAATGTAATGAGCCAACCATTTAGACTAACACATTGTGAAAAAATCAAATAAGGCTCTTCACACCAGAGAGCCTGAAGCTTGGAAATCCTTTGAGCAGAAGTAATAGCAACTAAAAATAACACTTTCCAGGACCGAAAGTGTAGCTCACGAGTTGCAGCTAACACAAAATTCAATTCCCAAGCTGGGACTGAGTTATAGATTGTGGGTTTCCAGTGCAGGATGCCACTGAGAAAAGTGTGGGTCATGTCCAATTGAGCATTGACATGGCCTTCCACCAGTATGTGGAAAGCCAAGATGGCTGAAAGGTGACCCTTGATGGAGGAGTACCAGAGGCCTGAATCAGACAAAGAAATCAGGTAATCTAGAACCTAGTTCACTGGACAGGAGAAGGAGTCTAAACAGTTCCTGGCAGCCCAAATGGCAAACAATTTGCATTTCATGGCATAGGTAGGTCTGGTGGAAGGCTTTCTAGCTGCCTCCAGAACATCCACCACTTGTAGGGAAACTCCAAATCTGGCAATGGCTACATCCTCAGCACCCGTGCATGTAGGCGAAGGGACCAAAGGTGTGGATGGACCAGGGTCCCCTGAGCCTGAGTCAACAGGTTGTGGCACAGGGACAGAGGGACCAGAGGTTCCACCGCCAGCTGTTGCAGGAGTGAGAACCAAATTTGCTGAAGCCAGTACCAAGCTATCAGGACCTTGCTGGCCCCCCTCCATGTGCAGCTTGATCAGTACCCTCTGAATCAGGGGAAACAGCGGGAAGGGGTACAGAAAACTCCAACTCCATGAGAAGGACAACACATCTCACCAGAAAACTCCAGGCCCTGGATATAGCGAGCAGAAACTGGGCAGTTTTGCTTTGAGTGGGGATGTAAAAATACCCAACTCTGGATGCCCCCACCTGTCGAAAAAGTCTTCTAGGACTGACAACAGAATTTCTCATTCGTGTGCCTTAGATTGGGACCAGCTAAGGCCTTCTGCCAAGGTATTCAGGGCTCCTGGGACATAGAACAAGGATAGATCCAGACCATAGTCTACAGCCCAGTACTATACTCTCATGGCCTCTCTGCAGAGGGGGTACAAAAGAGTTTCCCCCCACTTGTTTATGTAAAAGACCACACTGAGATTATCCAACTGGATCAGCAGCTGGGCTGGGGAGAGGTGTTTCTGAAAAGCCTGCAGGGCATACAGTCACCCTAATTTTGAGCACATTTATGTGGAGGTTTTGGGTGTCCATCCACCATTGCAGGGTTTTGCAGGCTGGGGATGAGACTAGCACTAGTTAGTCCAGGTAGTCCAAGCACTGATCCCACTGTACGTGAAGGTTCCACTGGATCACCCTCATGTGTAGAAGTGCCAAGGGGATCATGGTGATGGCGGCTGTCGTGTGTCCTAGTAGGTGAAGGAAAGACCTGGCTGGGACATAGCAACACTGAAAGATCACCTGAGCCTAGAAGATTAGGGTCTGTGCCCTGTCTGACGGCAGAAAGGTCTTGCCCTAATGCGAGTCAAGGGGGACCCAATATATTGGAGACACTGGGAAGGAACCAGGACCAACTTGGACAGACAGACCAAGATGCCCAGGGAATGGAACAGCTGAAGGGTCTGATCCAGGGTCAGCAGATGCAGAGGACAGGATGGAGACCTGAGGAGCCAATTGTCTAGGTATAGAAAGATGCAGAGGCCCTCCTTGCATGGCGCTGCAGCTACAGCCGCTAAGTATTTAGTAAACACTTGTGGCACAGAGAACAAGCCAAAAGACAAGACTCTGAATTGGTAATGTTCTCCCTGAAAGCAGAATCAGAGAAGCTGCCTGTGAGGGGGGTAGACTGAGCTATACAGATATGCATCCTGCATGTCTAGAGAACACAGCAAATCACCCTGTTTTACAAGGGGCATGAGGCATGGCAAGGTGACCATGCAGAATGTTTTGCACTGGATGTAGAGACTGAGGTCCTCAAGATCCAGAATAGGCCTCCGATCTCTGGTCTGCTTGGGTACCAGGAAGAACCTTGAATAGAAACGTTGGTTCCACTGTGTTTGGGGAACAGGTTCTATAGCCCGTTTATGCAGGACGGTGGAAACTTTCTCCCCTAGGCAATAAGATGTGACCCGCTGAGTAGGATGAGGGTATCAGTGGCATTTCAGGAACCTGCTCCAAGAGCGCCAGAGTATGACCCCTTCGTATACTTAGCAGGATCCAGGCATCCAAAGTGATGGTTGTCCATATATTGAGATGGAGGGAGAACCTACCTCTAACCACAGCCTCTTGGTTGGGAACCAAAGGGGGGGGGGTGGCGGCAAGAAGTCAGGCAGAGGTAAACCTGGCCGCAGGGCATGATCCATCACCTCTGAGAATGTTTGACTGCAGAGATAGAGGTGGAAGGGGGTGGGCAAGGCAGATCTAGTCACCTGCTTGCCTGTGGGTCTAGAGCCTGAACTAGGCCTGTAGGAGCCCTTGTGAAAGGACTGCTTTGGCCTACTCATAGGCTAAGTGTGGTACAGGGTGTGGAACAACTTGATGGCCCTTCCTGGAGCTTGCAGCTCAATAATGATGTCTTGGACATCTGGACTAAACAGCTTGGAGCCACTGAAAGGGACATTAAGCACCATCTGCTGAACATGTTTGGCAAATCCAGATACCGTCAGCCAGGCATGCCTACAGAGGCAAACACCCGCAGCAGGAGCCCTGACCACGGTGTCTGACATATCATAGAGCATCTGGAGGAGGGGTTTGCTCATGTCCTCTACAACTTTTAGGGACTGAAGGACCTCCTACTTTTGAGAGCCATTGGGTGGGGCCTGGACAGCCACCTGACCTTTCCTCCAGAGGGTATTTTGTAACTCAACCAGATGGGACAAGTAATTCCCAATACACAGGCCCAAAGTGCCAGAGGCATAGACCCTTTTACCCCATAGGTCAGTCCATCGGGATTCCTTTTCAGGGGGAAGGGAGCTAAGGTGCTTGGGCACCTTAGTCTGTCATGGGCTGTCTTGGTCTCAACAAAGTCCATTTTTGGTTGGGTAGCACAATGAGGAAAGCCCTGGGAGGGCTAAATATAGCTTACTGGCCCACCTGGGCATAGCCATAATCATATCTGAGCAATGCTAGGCTGCCACAATAGCGTTCCTAAGGGCCAGTAAGAGTGAATGAATGACCTTAGGTGGAGACTCAGGAACTTCAAGGAAGTCCAGCAACTCCTGTCTGTAAGTGTCCTCTTCGTCAGTCTGGAACCTCATAGTAGAGGGCAGCTAATTTATAAAGTCAAAAATCGTGGAATCCTCTGGACGAGACCTGGGAGTATGTTTAGTTGAATCCTCGCTGGCAGGAGAGGGGTAGACCTGTTGGAGAAAAACTGTCCCTCTTCTTCTCTTTATCCTCCTCTGGCAAGATGAGGTCAGGGTGATGCTCCTCCTTGATGTCGACCTGTTCATAATATGGGTCCGATGAACGAGGGGCTGATGACCTAAATACAGACACAGGTCTCATTGGATGCTGAGGTGTCGATGACAGAGTGGAGCCCGATGGCGTCAATGGCTCCAAAGCAAAGCTCCCAGTTGCTGCACCAACACTATGATAAGCTTGGCTAGTACAGAATTAAGATCCACAACGGTGTCCGTTGATGATGGGGAGTAAGTTGGGCTGGCTGCAATGACTTGGTTATCGGTTCCTGGAACCTGGATGGTCCCGGAGTCTGGGGGCCTGGCAATGGCTCAGGCCACAGCAGAGAAACATTAATAGATGACCTAGGTACCGACAAAGTGGTGGCGGACAACCCTAGGGTCGAAGGCTTGGCTCCCGGCAAAGAAGGAGAAGAAGCTGTCAGTACTGGTCTGGTAGGAGTAAAGGCCTTGATGACAAAACCCTGGATGGCAAAGAAGAAGCCACTGGGGAATGAGACTGTCCTTGTCACTGTCCTTCTTGTGACTTTTCCCAAATACTTGTCTCAGGCCTTGGAGGCCTGGGAGCTCGACAAGCCTACCAGCGACTGGGAAGGGAACCCCGGAGGACCCCTGCCCAGAACTGGCTACCTGCAGTACTATGAGGAATTTCTTTAAAGCCTTTTTATTGTGCTGGAGGGTCATAAGGTTGAAATTATGACAGATCTCACAGGAAGAGATGTCGTGGTCGGGCCGAAAACAGCAGACACAGCATTCGTGGTCGTCAGTTGTAGCAAACTTTTTTCCGTATCCACAGTGATGGAAGAGAGAAGCAGGAGCCATTCTAGATGTAAAGAATCTCTTGTAAAAAGAGATTCACCCAAAAAGAAACCACAACATCCAGGTCTTTCTCAGCAATAGCCTCCAGGTCTGGTATCTTATTTCACAGATTTCTAGTATTGGCACACATGGCTGTCCAGATTTTGTTAGTCCTTCTCTTATCCCTGCCTACTTTTTCTAGCTTTTCCCCCTTCATCTCCTTTTCACATTGGAAGGCTCCCCATCCTCCTTGGTAATACTTTGAAGAATTTTGAATAATCCAGCCCAAAAGATGGTGATTTTTTGATCCACAAGATGGTGGCCATACTGGGCTGCCGTTGGTGTGAGGAGTCCGTGAGAGGAGTCATATTCCTAACATCTTATTTTTAAGCATGTTAAGTTATTTTAAGTTAACTTTAGTTAGATGTTAGTTAGGGACAGGAATGTTAGCAAGGGCAATACGTGAAGAAGCAGTAGGAGATGGAATTTTTTGTTTTTAGGAGAGGTCTGACTGTCTGTGGAAGCAAGAACACGCCTGTTCTGCTGGAAAGCAGTGTTTTTTTCATCCTTAGTATTTTTGAGCAAGAAGCAGCAGCATCATTTGTTACTTGTGGTGGGACCACCGGAATATCAACTGGAGGAGAGCAGAGAGAATCTGAGAGTTGGCAACGGATCATTTTGTCTGCAAGTGGGACACTGAAGCTGTAAGCTGCTGGAACAACAGGAGGCTGATCGAGCAGTGAACTGTGGTCACCAAAGAAAATAAGGGGACAGCCTGGGGATAGTGTGTAGTCCCCTTGGACTGCCTTGGCATCCTCTGAAGCTTGTGGAGAACCAGAACCATTGTGTTACTGTTGGTTTTTCTGCACCCTGGTGAGGAGATGCACTTTCCGTGTCATGGCAAGGAGCAAGGTCGGGAAAGAGTGTGCTGCTACCTGACCAGTATATTTTGTAATGAGTGCTACACTTTTGCTCCTGGGACTGCCGAAGGCAAGAGGGAGCTGAATTTTAATGATTGCGCTTTGTCTTGAGCCTGTGGCATGACCGGGTAAGGGCTCAATTTGTCTAGACTAGATTGTGAACGGTACTGGTCGGTATTAGGTCGTGAGGCGGCCTAGGTTTATGCCTGGAAACCAGTTCTTTTCTGAACCTCTGCAGGGATTTTGCTACAGGCTTGAAGATGATTTTGAGGACTTGAGGTAGGACCAGAACAGTCCTCAAACTGTGAGAGGGATCGAGGGGCTGTATATTTCTGGTTGACTGCGAAAGCCAAGTCCTTAGGGGTGAGTGCCCTAAGGTATTTCGGACATTGGACTCAGTGATTATAAAGCTTTCTATATATGCTCCCCTTTGCTAAGAAATTGTTCTCCAAGAGGAACAATGACTTTGAGAGGCAGCGCTGTGGGAGAAGAAATCACCCTGACATTAAAGCCGTTTGCTAAGGACTGTGCATAAACTGCTTTCTCAGATCTACAGACTCTTCAGTAGACTAAGATTATTTTATTAGATCTGTTTGTGGGAAGGTTGGGGAGATGGAAGAGTGTGAGTGGAAGTGATTGAGTGCGTATTGTAAATGTGTGAATGTGAATAGTGTTATATTTAGTTATTGTCTGTTATTAATATTAATTTGTGAGGATTAAGTTAAAGGAAGATTAGTAGAGAATAAGCTGTTAAGACGTGTAGGTCTGTCCTAGGGAAGATTTTATTCTCCCTCCAGGCTCTGCGATCTCCAGCATTCGAGTGTCCCCCTTAGTCATTGGCGGTATATGGGCACTGTAGAGCACTGGGGATTTTTTTTCCAGTTGTTTTACCAGGAGTAACACGCTAAGCTGAAAGCTTGTTTACAGGTGCAACCTGGGAGCACAGAGAGAAGTTAAGTGACTTGCTCAAGGTCACACAGTATGCAAGTGGGGCCTGTGGAATTCAAACCCATGTCTCCAGATTTGCAGCTCAGAGCCTTAAACCACTGTGCTAGACTGCCTCCCACCACTGCACTATACTGCCTCCCATAGTGCATAGTGGATAGTGTGTAATGGAAGGAAAAGGAAATTTGTGGAGGCTGGTAGAGGGAATACAGTGGGGGGAGAGCGGATTGAGGTGATGGGAACCAGGAGACTCCCTGAGGTGAAATGGGCCCAGGAGAGGGGTTATCCCTGCCCGGTACCCATACTCAAGGGCTCCTCATTTAGTGGGAAGGTGACCGGACCAGCCTCATCAACCTATCCTTCGTAGGCGGTGTTGTGCAATGCCAGATCTAATAAAAACAAGATGGCAATAATTGTGGATCTTGTTGCGTCATCTGATCTGGCTTGCATCACCGAGATCTGGCTGGATGAAAATATCGGCCCAGTTTTGGAATTGGTGGTACACTGCCTCAGAAAGAATTGTAGGTGTGGGGGTGTGGCAATATGTTTTAAGTCAGACTTTAGCCTCGCAGCCTTCCCAGCAGAAACAATGAGATCCATCGAATGTGTTGCTCTTCAAGGGTGTGCAGGTGTAGGATGCAGGATCCTTCTCATCTACCGACCTCCAGGCGATGGGAAGGAGTTCCTGCAGGAAGTCGCAGACTTCATCATCAAAATGGTATTGGAGTCACCCAGATGGATATTTTGGATGGCTTCAAAGCCTGGATCAATGAAGAACTCCCACAGTTTGGTCAAGACTTCCTCCAACTAACATGTTTGTTGGACCTGACACAGGTTGTTACCTCCACAACCCATATTCATGGCTATTTATCGGACCTTGTCTTCCAGCTGGGAATGGAGGTCTTCGACCTTATGTTGGAACCGGTTGTATGGTTGGACCACCATACTGTGAGGTTCTTGTTCGAGGTTCCCCCATAGACCCTTCCCTACAGAGATGGTTCAGTGCTACTCTTTTAAGGGGTTTGTCCCCAGAGGGTCTGATGGCGGTGCTGTATCTATCAGGTCCAATGAATGCATGAGAGTAGCCAGAGGAACTGGTTTTGATCTGTAACAGGGCTGTTACTGAGACCCTCGACTATCGCACCTGTTCGTGTTCAACCCCTCACCTAACACCAGAAGTCCTCCTGGTTTGATTGAACTCTCAGGGGAGATGAGGAGGAGGGGTCAAAGGTTGGAGAGGCCTGACAGAGATCTGCTTTGGTTAAGGACAAGCTTAGATTGATGGTCCATTACAGAGACTATCAATTAGCAATCTCCTGTAAGAAGGCAGAGTTTCTGTCCAAGAAGATTGCTGCAGCAATAAATAGACCAGCTCAGCTCTTTCACACCATGGACACGTTGTGTAATCTGGCCTGTCTTCAGTCCGAGGGAGCCTTTTCACGGTCAAGATTTGACGAGTTCACTCTATTCTTTGTTGATAAGCTTGCCTCTATCAGATTGGAAATCCAGGCAACGCCCTCAAAGGGGCATTGCAGTGAAGGGCATGAGATTGCAGGACCTCAGTCTGTCTGGTCCGATTTTGACCAGGTGGCTGTAGTAAATGTCATGAGGGCTGTCCAGGAGCTTCGGCCAACTTACTGTAGTTTGGACCTGGGACCAATGCGCCTCCTTCTGGGGTGTGTCAATGTCATTGGCCTGGTCCTAACTAAGATTATCCATTGTTTTCTGATGTGGGGGAGTCTTCTGGAGCCCCTAAAGGAGGCAGTTGTAAGATCTCGTCTCAAAAAACCATCACTAGATGCGGACTTTCTGGCAAGCTACAGACCTGTCTTTAACCTTCACTTTGTGGGGAAGGTTATTGAGAAGGTGGTGGTTGGGCAACTGGAGACCTATTTAACAGCCCATGACATCTACCAACCTCTCCAGTCTGGTTTCAGGAAAAGGCATAGTACTGAGACTGCGCTGGCTTGGGTGCTAAAGGATCTCCTGGTGGCGAGGGATTGGAGGAGTCATTCCATTCTTGACCTTTGATCTCTTGGCAGCATTTGACACTGTGGATTATGGGATGCTGATGGAGTGCTTGCAGGTTTGCCGTGGACTGGCTGGTACAGTCCACAACTGGTTTACACCTTACCTCACTGGCAGGTCACAATGTGTGGTATCTGGGTTTTTTCCTCAGCACCCATGTCCCTGCCATGTGGGGTCCCACAGGGCTCCGTCTTGTCCTCCATACTGTTCATAGTGTATATGCTTCCATTAGGGGACATTATGAGGCAGTATGGGCTGAGTTTTCACTGCTATGCAAATTATATTCAACTCTACATGTCCTTTGCACCCAAGCAGCAGGAGACGGTCTTGGCATTTAAACACCTGCCTGACTGAGATCCAGGACTGGATGAGGGTGAACTGGTTGAATTTAAATCTGGATAAAACTTAGCTATTGGTGCTGTAATCTGGTTGCCAGGGGGTGAGGATGAAACCTGGTCAAGTCTCAAGGCTTAGGCTTGGCGACTCCCAGCTGCATACCTCTGACTGGGTGAGGAACCTTGACGTTGTTTTGGACTGCAACATGATGCTTAGATCTCAGGTGCTGGCCATAGTCAAGACCTCCTTTTACCACCAGAGGAACATCGCCAAGGTGAAGCATCTGACATCCCCGGCTGATCCGCCAGCACTGGTCGATGCCTTTGTGACCCCATGCCTGGATTACTGCAATGCCCTGTACTTAGGGCTAATGGGGGAGATCTACGCCACTTGCAGCTGGTGCAGAATGCGGCGGCCAGGTTGTTGACTGGCCTACCCAGGTCATGTCATATGTCACCTGTGCTGTGCTTTCTGCATTGGCTGCCTATTAGGTGGCAGCTCTCCTTCAATGTCAGTTTACTGACCTATAAGGCCCTACATGATCAGGGGTCCGGTTACCTGAAAGACCACCTGGTCCCCTATTGATCCATCCCCTCCCTTCATTCCGCAGATGTAGGTCTGCTAGAAGTTCCCAGGATTCATCTAAAAACATTGAGGGCCTGAGCTTTTTCATATGCAGCTCGGCAGCAGCCTGGAACAGCACCTAAATAACAGCGTGGTTGTGTGGGTGATTCCTCGAGAGCATATGCCAAAAAGGCAAATGCCCAAAAAGCCCGTCCGACAGTAGAAAAGTGAACAGAGCCGCAGTCCCACTAAGGGTGAGGGCAAGGGCAGCTACAGGCATGCAGGTAAGTATTTGGAGGAAGGGGCTGGACCGGCAAGGGTCATGGGCAACGTGCAGCACAAAGGCACCCGTGGCCCCACAGAACAACCTCTTTGGCAGCGATGTGAGGGGTGGGTAGCCTAACCACTCTTCCTGGCTGTTAACTGTGGCAACACAGCAGAAATGGGGGGGTCACTGGCACAGGGCAATGTAGAGCAACACCCCCCCAGACAAGGAGGACACAGGCGGGCAACTGAGTGTCTGGGATGTAGCGCCCTACCAGTAAACAACCACACAGCTGCAAAAGAGACATCTAACTGAGGCAATCCAAGCTCAGCATGGGGGCTGACAGCAGGCAGTGTGCCTGTGGTGGGCAGTGTGCCCATTTGGCACTGTGTGAGGCTGTAGCACTTGGACAGTGTCCTGTACACCCCTACCATGTTACTGTGCCCTGCAGATGACTAGTGTCACCCACAGCATGGGTGTCCGCTCTGTTTTTGCATCTACCATAGTTGCTCTTTTGTCACTCACTCTTCAGGTCTGTGCGCACATCGTCCCGCTATTGCACAGTTGCCCGGTACACCTCTGCTTGCTGCCGTCACACATATTGCTGGTCACCCTTATTCCCCATCACCCTTGGTGCGCTCTCGCTTGTGCAGTCGTTTATCCGGAGGTGCCCTAATCACAAAATTCCACGCAGCCCCAATCCTGTGGCACTCCGTCTCATGTCATATTTGTGACAGTCCAACAGTGGACACTGTCATCAAGGCACAGGTCAGAAAGCATAGGAAAACCAGGAGCAGTTGTAGAATTCACCAAAAAATTATTTATTTACACTAGCAGTATCATAAAATAAACTTGTTCAGCATAACTATTTACAAAGGCAAAATAAAATAGTTTTCTTTCAGTCTCGGTGTCTCTTGTTCTCCTAATCTTTCTTGCAGTTGCATCTTAGCTCTTATAAGTCCTTTCAACCCCCCATCCTTAGCAAACATCCTGTTTTTTTAAGTTTCAGGAGCTGCTAGAATACAGTGTGCTTTGAGCTGAGGCCCCTTCTGCAGCTTTTGCAAAAGCTTAAAAATTTGCACTCAAGTAACCTTTAAAGTTTACAATAGCTTTCTGCAGTCATCTCAAAATATAATCATATACATTTCAACAGCAACACTATATATTTTCTAAACAAAGGGATCCCAATATCAGTTACATTTCCATATAATGATTTGCACATATTTTTTTATATTAGCTGATAGGCAAGGGAGGGAAAGACAGAGCAAGAGAGGACTGAGAGGCAAAGAACTGCGAGATTGTTCGGGGTGATCAAATCCGAAGTCTCACAGGAACATTGGGTTGCACAACCAGACAAAGAAGAGATAGAAAAGGAAGGATCCTTGCATTTAAACACTTTCTCTAACAGATGGGACAAGGTTCTATTCCACCCTGTCACATGCACCCCACTCCTTAAGAGGGAACCTGTTTTATTAAACAGGTTTCCAAAACGTTTTATTCTCTAATAACATTTGCTGCTTTCAGCAATTAAGCACATGTACATCAGCTTTTATAAAAAAGGACAGCAAACAGTAAAATTCAAACCCATACATTTGTTTTCAACCTTCAGAACCCTCAATTCCTGCTCTATATCATGACAGAAAATTAGCATTGCTATTCTCTTTACCAGATCTGTGTATCACAGTGAATTTAAATGACTGTAGTGCCAGGTACCACCGTGTGATTCTGGAATTTTTATCTTTTATCTGGTTAAGCCAAAAGAGAGGATTGTGATCTGTTACAAGAACAAAATCAGTTCCTAGCAAATAACACTTCTGAGACTCCATGGCCCACTTTGCTGCTAGACATTCCTTTTTGATAGTGGAGTACCTTTTCTCTCTGCCATGCAATTTCCTACTTATGTACAGAACAGGATGTTCTGTCCCATCTACATTTTGACTCAGTACTGCACCTAGGCCTACCTTGGATGCATCTGTTTGTAGCAAAAATGGTTTCTCAGGGTCTGGGCTTCTTAAAACAGGGGCTGAACACAATGCAGCCTTTATGGCTTGAAAAGTTTCATCACACTCTGGGGTCCATTTCCCATTATTTGGGTACCTTTTTTTCATTAGTTCAGTGAGGGGAGTAGCTAATTCAGCAAAGTTAGGAACAAATCTATGATAATAACCAGTCAGCCCTAAAAATGATCTGACATGTTTCTTCTTTTAGGTACAGGGCTGTTAGCTACAGCTTCTTATAAACCTCTGGCTTGACTTCTCCATTTCCCAACACATAGCCTAAATATCTGGTTTCCTGCATGCCCAATACACATTTGGTAGGATTAATAGTCAGTCCTGCATTTTTGATAGCATGGATAACTGCTCGTAGGTATTCCAGGTGGCTTTTCCAGTCTGGACTGTACACCATGTCATAATCCAGGTACACAGCACAATAAACAGTGTGAGGGGATAAAATAACATCCATATACCACTGGAATGTAGCTGGCACACCAAGTAAACCAAATGGCATGGTGGTGAACTGATAGAATTCTACAGGGGTGGCAAATGCAGTTTTATCTTAGGATTCTTTAGCTAAAGGTATTTGCCAGCAACCCTTGGTGAGATCGAGGGTACTGATATACTTTGCACTTCCCAGTCTGTCCACCAAATCATCTATTCTGGGCATATGATAACTGTCAAATTCTGACACTTGATTAAGCTTCCTACAATCAAGGCAGATTCTAACACCTCCTTCTTTTTGTTCACAATTACCACTGGAGATGACCAAGCACTCCTTGACTCCTCTATGATACCCAATTCTTTCATTTTTTTGTATTTCCTTAACCACATCAGCTCTTAACTGCTCTGGCAACCCATATGTCTTTTGCTTAATAGGACGAGCATTCCTTGTCACTATTATGTGCGCAACCTCTTTTGCTCAGCCTGGTACCATGGTAAAAGTACTGTTAAATATCCTTAACACACTACGAATGTCTACAGTTTGTTCTGAGGATAAGGAAACATTCGCCTTTATAGCATCAGCCTTTACAGTTTGTTCCAGTCTGTCATAAGCTACATCAATATCTTCCTTATCAGTTTCTGGTAAAACTAGCAAAGCAGCTTTTGGCATTTTTTTAGCCCATTTCTTGAGGAGGTTAGCATGGTATATGTTTGTAGGATTTTTCCTATCAGGGGTCTCAGTCTCGTAGTTAACAGTGCCAGTACGTTTAAGAACTTTATAAGGTCCTTGCCACTTCATTAACAGTTTGTTTTCTGTTGTGGGTAACAGTAGCAAAACCTTTTCACCTGGCTCGAAAACTTTTTCTTTTACCCTATGGTCATAATATACCTTCAGCTGATTTTGGGCTTCTTCCTGATTACTATGGGCAATTTCAACATATTTTGCCAGCTTCTTTCTTAGGGCACACATATAAGATGTTATAGACTGTTTCTGAGTGGGGTTATCTTACCACTTTTCTTTTATCATATCCAGTGGCCCTCTTGACTGCCTACCATACAGCATTTCAAATGGTGAAAACCCTGTTGATGCCTGTGGCACTTCTCTGTAAGCAAAAAGTAGGTATGGCAAGTATTGGTCCCAGTCTTTCCCTTCCCCTTTTACAAACCTTTTTAACATGCGTTTTAGGGTTTGGTTAAAATCCTCAACAAGACCGTCTGCCTGAAGGTGATAGGGGGAGGTTCTTATGGCAGTGATACCTAGCAGTCTGTACCTGACTACCCTTTTTAACATATCCTGGGAGGATGGTATGGTACCTGAGGACTAGAGGAGGGCGGATGTGATTCCCCTTCACAAAAGTGGGAGCAAGACAAAGGCAGGAAACTACAGACCTGTTAGTTTGACCTCAGTAGTAGGGAAAATGATGGAATAACTTCTGTAGAAAAAATTGTTGAGTACCTAGAGGCCAGTGGGGCACAGGACCCAAGGCAGCATGGATTCACAGCAAGAAGGCCATGTTAGACAAATCTAATTGATTTCTTTGACTGGGTGACCAAAGTAGTAGACCAGGGAGGGGCTGTGGACATTGCCTACCTAGACTTCAGCAAGGCATTTGACACAGTCCCGCACAAAAGATTAATAAACAAATTAGCCAGCCTGGGAGTAGGTCCCAGAGCGGTAGCCTGGGTAAAACACTTTTTGGACAACAGAACACAGAGGGTAATAGTAAATGGAGTCCACAATGAAGAAAGGGGGGTTACTAGTGAGGTACCACAGGGTTCAGTACTGGGGCCGGTCCTTTTTAATGTCTTTATAAGTGACATTGCAGAGGGACTGGAAGGTAAAGTATGTCTCTTTGCAGATGACACAAAGATCTGCAACTGGGGTGATACAGGTGGGGTGGAAAGGATGAAAAGGGACTTGGCAAGGTTGGAGGAATGGTCAAATCTATGGCAGCTTAGATTCAATGCAAAGAAGTGCAAAGTAATGCACCTGGGAAACAAAAACCCAGTGGAAGAGTACACAATGGGGGGTGAGATACTGACAACAACAAAAATGGAAAGGGACCTGGGGGTAGTCATATCAGACGACCTAAAGGTGGGCCAGCAATGTGAGAAGGCAGTAAGGAAGTCTGGGGGGATACTGGGATGCATAGGGAGAGGCATCACCAGTAGAAAACAGGAAGTTGTTGGCCCTCTGTACGGCCAGTTGGTAAGACCACATCTGGAGTACTGTGTACAGTTCTGGAGACCCCATCTCTGCAAAGACATAGTGGAGGCTGTCCAGAGGAGATCAACCAATATGGTGCAGGGTCTGCACCACAAGACATATGAAGAAAGACTAAAGGAGCTTAAGATGTATAACCTCAAGGAAAGGAGGGAGTGGGGGGGTATGATAGAAACTTTCAAATACCTCAAGGGAATCAACAAAGTCCAAGAGGGTAGCATCTTTCAGAAAAAGAGATGTGTAAGAACAAAGGGGCACAATTTGAAGATAGAGGGGACGGCTCAGAGGTAATGTGAGGAAGTATTTCTTCACAAAGAGGGTTGTAGATGCATGGAATAGCCTTCCTGAGGAGGTTATAGAGTCAAAAACAGTGGGGGAATTCAAGAATGCATGGGACAGACATAAGGCAATTCTAGTGGGGGTAGGAGGAAGTAGGCTCTAGGTTAACTAGGATCTGCAGCTTATCTGTTAGGTAAGAAAATGGCAGACTAGGTGGGCCAAACGGTCCTTATCTGCCATCAGATTCTATGTTTCTATGTACAGCTCCTTAAGTAATGTAGCACCAAAATTACTACCCTGATCAGTAATAATTTCTTTAGGTATGTCCACTCTGCTGAAAATTTTTGCAAGCTCTGCTGCAACCTTTGGGACTGTAACAGTACACATTGGAACTGCTTCTGGGTATCGAGTAGCATAGTCACATACTACCAGGATGAATCTATTGCCCTTTTTACTTTTGTCTAAAGGACCAACCACATCCATTGCAATTCTCTCTAAGGGCACATCTATCAAGGGTAGGGGCACCTTGCCTTTTCTAGTGAATGGGGCTACTTTCTGACACTCAGCACAGGAATTACAATATGTAGCAAACATCTTCATGAATTCCAGGCTAGTAAAATCTATACAGCAATCTGGCAAGGATGCGATCCCTCCCTAAGTGACCAGCCATAGGATTATCATGTACTGTCTGTTACAATTCTGTTCTATATTTCTGTGCATAACCAATTGTTCTGCCTGTTCCTGTGTCTGAGGTTTAAACCAAACTCTGTACAGTAACCCATTACATTTTGTAAACATTGGTCCACCCTGTTTTGGTTTCACCCCCAGCTGCTTAAAATAACCCTGGAGAGAAACATTTAGTTTGTTCTGAAAGAAAATCACAATCGGTTATCAATTTAGTTTCAACATTTTCATATTTTAGCCCTTCATGTCCATCAGTCATTTCTTCAGGCATCATCTTTCTTTCCTGGATTTCCAGATCTTGGAGCTGTGCTCAAACAAGTCTGAATCAAAATCACTGAAAGGAAACGTGTCCCTACCACTCAGTAAATCCTGGAAAGTCATTTCCAATAATCACAGGTATAGGTAACTTAGGTACTACCCCCACTTTCATTTGGTGTGACACACCCTTAACAGTCAGAGTTACTTGGGTGGTGGGACAGTATTGTGTGTCCCCATGGATGCAGATGACACCAGTACCTGGTCCCTTTGCACAGTGTTTTCCCAGCACTTCAACATGCATTAGGGTTTGTCTGCTTCCTGAATCAATGAGTGCCTTCACAGTCTTATCCCCTACATTCACATCTGTTAAGTAATTGCCCCAATTTGCCAAGGACAAATCTGCTCCAGTGTCACTCTCCTTACTATGGCAGTTTCTTGCAAAATGGTCTGGCTTATTACAGTTATAGCAGATAACGTCTTTGGGCATAGATTTGTTACCCCCACCAGAGTTCTTATCAGGCTTGAAATTTAAATGGGAAAAAGGGTGTCTTACTGATGCTTGGTTGCTAACACACTGCTGTGATGTCTGTATGGCCATTTGGTAGTCCTCAGCCAAAGAACCAGCCTTTTCCCCACCCTCTGGTCGGTGCTCCTTTACCCACAGCTGCACATCTGTAGGCAAGATGTTGATGAATTGCTCCATGGCAAATGTGTCGATGATCTGTGGGACAGTTTTGCTCTCTGGTTGGATCCATTTTATCAGGAGTTCTCTGAGTTGAGTGAAGGCTTCTCGAGGATTGTCGACCGAGTTGTACCTCAGAGACTGAAATCTCTGCCTGTATGTCTCTCCGGAGATGTCATACATTTTCAGGATTTCGCTTTTCACCAGGTCATAGTTTTCTGACTGTAGAGTGTCCTAACTGCTGTAGGAAAGTTGGGCTTTACCTGTCAGGTAGGGTACCAGTCTGGTTGTCCATTGCTACTTTGGCCATTGGCAGGCTGTGGCAACTCTTTCAAAAGTTATCAGGTATGCCTCAATGTCATCCTAGGGATACAACATTGTAAGTTTAATGGCTTTTAAATCGCTTGCATTTTGTTGCTCATCTGGGTCTCTGCCGGATCCTCTGCCTTTGATAGCTTGCAATGCATCCAGCCATCGCTAATCCCATTGTTGCATCTCTTCTCTCCTCTGCTGCTCCTGTTGCTGCATCTCTTCTCTCCTCTGTGCTTCCAAATGTTGAATCTCTTTTTCTCTCTGCTTCTCAGTCTCTTTTTGTTGCATAGTCCACAATTTGAAATAGTTCATCAGGCTTTCAGGTTCTGTCACTGCCTGTTCTTTTTCTATAACTTGTGCTGGCTGTACAATCTCAGACTAGACTTCTGTCTCTGCTAGTTTGGCTGCCATTCTCCTGTTAACCACTCCTGGACTTGCTGCAGCAGAATCAATACCTTCCTATGTGCTTCCCTGGTACTTGGTCCAGTACCCATGCAAACAACTCCTGTCTTAGGGTATGCATGGTGTAAATCCCACTTAGGCTGACACCATCCGTCATCGAGGCACAGGTCAGGAAGCATAGTAAAACCACAATTCACCAAAAATTATTTATTTACACTAGCAGTATCATAAAATAAACTTGTTCAGAATAACTATTTACAAAGGCAAAATAAAATAACGTTTTTATTTTCAGTCTCAGTGTCCCTTGTTCTCCTAATCTTTCTTGCAGTTGCAGCTTAGCTTTTGTAAGTCCTTTCAACCCCCATCCTTAGCAAGCATTCTGTTTTTGTAAGTTTCAGAAGCTGCTAGAATACAGTGTGCTTTGAGCTGAGGCCCCTTCTGCAGCTTTTGCAAAAGCTTAAAAATTTGCATTCAAGTAACTTCTAAAGTTTACAATAGCTTTCTGCAATCATCTTAAAATATAATTATATACATTTCAACAGTAACACTATATATTTTCTAAACAAAAGGGATCCCAATATCAGTTACATTTCCATACACTGATTTGCACATATTTTTATATTAGTTGACAGGCAAGGGAGGAAAAGACAGACAGAGCAAGAGAGGACGGAGAGGCAAAGAACTGTGAGACTGTTCGGGGTGATCAAATCCGAAGTCTCACAGGAAAATTGGGTTGCACAACCAGACAAAGAAGAGACAGAAAAGGAAAGATCCTTGGATTTAAACACTTTCTCTAACAAATGGGACAAGGTCCTATTCCACCCTGTTATAGACATTTTTAAATGGAAGCTGGAGACCTTCCTATTTGGACAAGCTCTTATGGGAAGCTAGGAATATTTTACTGAAATCATTTGTATTTATTTTGGTATTTGTATGTGTGTTGTGTTGTATTTTAAATTTTTAGGAACTGTTATTGTGAAGTGTACTGAGTCGCAATTAAGAAGTGCACTATATGAAATAAAGATATGATTGCTTGATCAATTGCTTATACTGCATTCTGGTGGGGATACTGTCTCTCAGGATGTCTCTACCCTCTATCACAGCCTGTTGGGGGGGCAGTTGCCACCTCTCATTTCCCCTCCACTACACTCTTCAGCTAGCTTAAATGTTACTTCATTGGAGACTTAAACCATCCAATGAGGACTGCTGTTCCTTTCCTGGATGGATGTAGGCCATCCCCTGGGTACAAGCTCTGTTCCCTCCAGGTGGAGCCACAGTCTGCAATGTAGCCATACCCCTCCTTTCTGCACCATTTCTTCAACCATGAGTTGACAGTCTTAGTGCGGAACCCCTCTTCTTTCCCCCTGTTGTAGACAGGCAGCACTTCCATAAAGGCTATAGTGCATTCTACCCACCTAAGACCCTTACTCAGCTCCCTAAACTGCTCTTGCACTGCCTCCATCCTTTTCAAGGCTAGATCATTTGTCTCCAGATGGACAATGACATTCAGTCCCCATCCTTCCTATTTATTTATTGATTTATTGAATTTTGTTGACCAAGTAGGCCCACTGAGACTAGAAGTCCCTTTTTCCCAGGGCCAACTCGGGGGAGTGGATACAGATGGTAACCATCTGAAATTGAACCAGATTAAGCTGTTGGGGTTTTTTTTAGTGAATGGGGAAAATTTGGCCAGGACACCAAGGAAATTCCCCTACTCTTTGCAGGGGGTGCTGCCACTCCGCAGGAAGGTAGGAGGATCTCATTTAGTTCCTGGTTATGGAGGGTGAAGGACATGCTGCTGGACTTATGGAGTCTGGACTGGTGGAGACTGTGGAATTACCTGAACAGAATGTGGAACGTATGGCTACTATAGATCTCCTGGTTGTTATGCCAGCTTCTGATCAAATCGTAGAGGAGGATATTACTGAAGATGAGGTACTACTACAGGCAGAACTAAACAAGAAAAAACAACAGCTTTTGTTGATGTTGTCAGTGGCAGAACAGGAGTTTTTAAAAGGAAAAATGCAGCTAGAGGAAGAAAAGAAAAAAAGAAAGCGGTCTATGGCTAGCCCTCAACAGGAAGTAAGTAAGCGTTTGCCTGGGGGGTGCTCAGAACTTTTACCTCAACTGGAGTCTAAAAACATTCAAGAATGAATGTGTGAGGAGAACACGTCTCAGGACATTTGTTTTGAGGGCACTCCATCAGATTGGACTCCTGGTAGGGCGCTCCATGGAGCAGGCTAGGTTTTTACCACTGGGCGGTGGCTGCCAGATCCTGCTATTCCTATCCCTGGTTCCCCTAAAGAAGTAAACAATATTGATTTGGTACCTGTAATTGTGCCTGCTGATGGCGATCTTAATATGGCAGGTGAACTTTTGAGAAATCCGCTAGAACAGGCTTTGGGTGTGACAGAGGAACATAACTCAGTAGCTGCATCAGACACTGAACCTCGAGTGATCCAGGGAGTCAGCGTAGTGCTTAAGGAATTGCTACACATGGATCCCACTTTGCCTGTTGTTACGAGTGGGGAATGTATTGAACAAAATGAACAAGAAACTATGGGGATAGGACAGGGGTCTGCAGGTAATGTCAAGAAAAAAAGAAAAGAGCCAGAGGTAGCTCTAGGTAGTAACTGCCCTACAACCTATGCAAGATTATTTCAGACACCAGTCACTGCTGCAAAAAGGAGATTTTTGGTACGCCTTAGGTATAAAAGCTTAGCCCCAATTATGCCTGATAGACTGTGGGTAGGCAAAACACTATTAATGGATTCTATGGGATTTACACCTGCTGAGGTGTATTCGTTCATTCATGCACCGGGAGATCATACGTACAATGTTAGTTTTTGTACCATGGCTTTGCTTGACAAATTTTGGAGGTTATATTATAGGGTAAAAGATGCTGCTGAATGGAAAGATTTTTTAGCAATACCCATTACTAAACCAACTATTAAGATGATTACGTTGTTATTTAGGAATGAGGGTGTGGATATCAAGGATATAATATTTTGGCTGGAGAAATGATGTACCATATTTGATCATCCTTGCCCTATAATGGATTACAATGGCTTTTGGATGGGGAGTGGACTTTTAGAATTCAACAGAACCAAACAGATCAAGGTATTCAACACCTTCCGAGTTCCTTCTTCTTGGGCCGAGAGAAAGGAATTATTTTCTACGTTGGGCAGCCAAAGAGCTGTTATCGATGTGGATCTTTATCACATTTAAACACTGATTGTGACACTGTTAGATGCTTTCATTGTGGCTTGTTGGGCCACACAACAATGCAGTGTTCAGCTTCCCCCATGAGCAATCTTTGTGGGGATGACAAACATACTTTTCAGGACTGCCCTTGGGCTGCCCAAAATTCAGAGGAGGCCTCTGATCATGAGGTTTTGCTCTCACGGGCTAGGCATTCCTTTTCTCAGAATGAGGAAACTGGTATAGATTTTTCAATGCCTATCAGGGGAAGGGGTAGAGGAAGGGGTGGAGGTTTTGGGGGACAACCGAGGTCTGCTCCCTTGTTGTCTAGACCCACAGGAGTTAACACTTTTCCCACTTCTAGAACAGTGGGAGAGTTGCAGGTTTCTGAGGTTCCTAAACCTACAAAGGAAACCGAAGATTCTTTGCCCCCCCCCAAAGCTGTGATATGATGGTTACTAAAAAGCAGAAGAAGACCTGTGGAGTAATTCCCCTACAAAATTCAATACCAGTTACGCTTCCCGGTAATGGCAGTGATACAGAAACTGTTTCATGTCAACCTCAAGGAATGGAAGGTCCCCCTCTGACCTCTGACCTAACTACAGAAGGCGACCCTGAGACATTAACAAACCAAATGCCATTGTCCCCATTGCCTCTTTCAAACCGTTTTTCAGTGTTCTCTTCCTGGGATGATAGAGTTGAAGAAGGGCAACCTATGGACCAGGCTGCAGAACCTCTTCTTCCCTCACAAGGAGAGAAGGATGTTAGACAAGTTGGTGGTAAACTATCTGACCCACCTGAGTTATCCACTAGACAGACAAGGTCTAGTGTTAGATTGAAAAAAATCCTGCCCTGAGCCTGTTAATATTAAACTGGCAAGTTTAAATGCCAGTAGTCTGAAGTCACCTGTTAGATGAGCTACTACTTTTTCAATTTTGCAACATTTGCAGTATGAGATTGTTCTTTTACAGGATACTAGATTTCACATGATGTCAGATATAAATATAGCCAAGAAAGAATGGATATGGGGACCTTCCTATTAGTCCATTGGTCCTGATTTATGCTGTGGAGTGGGAATGGTTTTTATGACATGTGATGTTTGAGTATACAGGCTAGTAGATATAGAGCCTGGTAGAGCATTATTGTTGGATGTGGAAGTGGGTTCTTTCCATTGCCGTTTGATTAATATTTATGCTCCTCAATCAAAGGCCCAGCGTATAGAATTGATGGTGAAGATCCAGCCATTTTTGCATACGAGTAGACAAATATTTTTTTGGGGAGATTTCAATGTTAATTTCCAGCGGAAACGTTCAGGTAGCAAACAGTATTGTGATAAGACTTTTTTAATTAAAATTATTTCTCAAGCGGGCCTGCAAGATGCACATACTCAGGGATGCAATAAGGCTAACCCCATCTATCATAGGGGAACTTTATCATCTAGAATAGATTGAATTTTTGCAAAAAAACACGGTGGGAATTTTTTTACATGTACATTACCTATTGAAACCTCAGACCATATGTTGATAGGAATTCACATTGCAATCCCCCAACAGAATCTGGGCCGGGCTTTTGGAGGTTGAATATTATCTTTCTTGTTAAGACAGGATATAAAAGATGACTTAGGGATGATTATTTCTGATAAATGCTCCACTATATTTTTATATGAGGGAGAGCTTAGTTGGTGGTGGGAAGACTTCAAACAGTGTCTTTCACAGTATTTTCAGTTTAAGGCCAAGACTCAGGCTGCATCGGACAATGCTAAATATTTAGAGCTTAGGAGAATATTATATAAGTTATTGTCCGATCAAGCTGCTAATGGTCAGGATTTTAGTCACAAAATTAATTTAATTCGTACAGTAATGTCCTTATATCAATATAATAGGTTGGTATCTTTACAGAAGGAAAAATCCTTTGGGTCACAGGGTAGAGTGGATCAAACAAATCCATTTACAGATTGTCAACAAAGGAGGGAGAGGAAGGTTTTGTTAATTTGATAAATGAGCAGGGAGTGTTACTTACTGATAATAAGGATGTTATGACATATTTGGAAACTTCTATTACTAAAACATACGGGGAGTTACCCTTAAATTCTCCTAGTATTTCTGTGGTGCTTCAGGTGGCAGACCCCTCGAGATTGACAGAAGAACAATCAAATAATTTAACAGCTCCATTTTCTGCAGTGGAATTACAGAGAGTTATTAAGTCTCTAAAAACAAACCTCTCTCCAGGCTCTGATGGTTTGCCAGGAGAATTACATAAAATGCTATGGGAATATATGCCTGCTGAACTTCTGGCTATATAATTTTGTGTTGAGTGATCTTTGTTTACTGATACAAATGTATGAAGGACTTTTGATTTTTTTGTTTAAATCCGGACAGGTTTCAGATCTTGCTAACTGGAGTCCGATCACTTTATTAAATGTTGGGAGTTTTAAGCAGGTACTAAAGACCTTCCTTTGGGTTAAAGCATTTCCTGATTTTCACTGATTTTATTCTTATTTATTGTCTAACTGTGTATTTTGTGTATTTGTGAAGCACCTTGATGACTTGAAAGGCACTATATTAAATAAAATTATTATTATTATTTTAAAATATTGGCAAGATTATTGGGGAATAGACTAGCAGCAGTAATGGATTCTTTGATACATCCAGCACAATTTTGTGGGATACCTGGAAGAAGTATTACAGATGCTTTATGTTTATTGAGAGAAATAATGGATGGTGGGAGGAATACTGGGAAATCTGAATCAGATGGGGGTTTTGTGTTTAGTCTAGACCAGGTAAAAGCATTTGATAATGTTTCACATTATTTTTTATGGCAGTGTCTACATTCTTATGGAATTCCCGAGATATTTATTCAGTGGATTCAACCATGCTATGCTTTGGCCTTTGTGAGACCATATGAGAATGAGTATATTGGAAGCCCTTGTAAAATTTTGAAAGGGGTACGACAAGGGTGTCCATTAAGCCCTTTGTTGTATGTCTTTTATATCGATCCAATACTCAGAATTTTACAAAGGTCACCTTTGATTAAGGGTTTGGGTTCTGAAATGGTACAGAATGTTAAAGTTGTTGCCTGTGCGGATGATATCTGTCTGTTAGCACAAGATGATATGTCTCTTCTGAGGGCATATGAATTAATTCAGAAAATAGGGTTAGTTATTGGGGCCCGGTTGAAACCCCAAAAATCTATTTGTTTGGCAATTCAGGGTTTTGATATTCCGATCCTAGAGGTAAGAGGTATCCCTATTACTAAACAACCTAGTAAAATTCTGGGTATTTACTTTGGTCATGAGAATTTGGCTGATGATAACTGGAATAGGGTATTGAAAAAAGGGATGGATAAGGTAGCCCATTGGAACATGTGGAAAATGTCAAAAAAGAAGAACATTTATTTGATCAATTCATTTTCAGTTCCGGTATTTGTGTTCATAGGTACAGTTTTTCCTCTTCTTCGTTCACTGGAAACAAAATTACTGGCATGCTTTTTTTCTTGTGTTTGGGGTAGTCGTTTGAATCCTGTCAAGTGGAATGTGCTTTATAAATCTATTAAGGAAGAAGGACTGCATATGCTAAATCCACTGGTATTTTTTTTTTACGATTTTTGTATATAATAATTTGCTTCCTTTAATGAAACATTTGTCAAAATTATGGGTAAGTTGGGGTGTACCTAAATTACAGGGCATAATGATAGAATGGAGCACGAATGCCTTTTTACATAAAAATAAACATCGTCCCCAACTGGATAGCCAGTGGGCAGGGTTTTTGACAAAGTGAAACAGTGGAAGGTGAAATTCGATTCAGTTTTAAAATTTCCTAGGAAAGTCCTGTATGAGGACATTATCCAGGAATGGTTTATGGAATACCCATTTGCAGAATTTTCAGTGGTAGATCAAAATTCAATCTCCAATTTAATCACCGATATTAGGATCCCAGAGAAAATGTGGGACTTGGTTTGGTTAGCAATTCATGGGAAAGTGAATGTTCGAGGGAATCAAAAGCATAAACAGCTTCAGGACTGCTATTGCCCAAGATACACTTGTGTACAGTGCATTGAGACTATGGCACATTTGTACTCTGAATGTCGTTTGGGGAATTGATTAAGAATTTTGGTACTTGGAAATTAGATTTTCCTCCTGATGAGCGATTATTATTTTATGGTATAGTTCCTGTTTCATAAAGATCCATTCCTCATAGCACATTACATATGATCATGGTAGACTTTATATATTGGATATGGATAGGACGGTGTAAGTTGGCACTTCAACAAAAGGCGATTTTGGGAGTGGAACTTTATTTTATAATACTCACTGAATTAAAAGCATTTAAACATAAGGAATCTTTAAAGCTTTCTCCGACTAACTGGGAGACTCATTGGAAATATTTTGATTGGCTTTAACAAACTATCTTTAATATAGCTTAGATTAAAAAATATTGGATTTAAGGAACTCCATACTTTTGGGATACGGTTGGGAGTGTGGGTGACTGGTTTAAGATACCTCTAGGAATAAGAGCTTATAACAAACCTGGAAATGTTTCACATACTAAATTAACTTTAGATTAATTTCACTTTATGAGGTTGATGATGGGATGTCCTTCTGAGGGGAGGGGTACGTGTTTTATTATAATATTTGCATTACGTGCAATTTTTGATCTGACATATTCTTTTCTTTGTAATTTTTCTTGTCTCCTATTTTTAGGTCCGGAGGATATGATGATGTTTGGTAAAAAGTAGTAAGGAGGGGGGGTAATGAGGAATTTTTTGCTTATGTTTGAGATTTTTTAGTATGCATTAAATACTTGGTTTGATTTTGTAAATTTTTCCTTTGCTTAGGGTAAGGTAAAATGTCTTGTTGATATGTAATCAATTTTGTCAGGAGTTTGTATTGATTTTCCCCTACTCTTAGAGCGGGGAGGGGTTTTGTGTTTGAGACTATTGTATGACTTAATACTTATTTCAGTTTTGCATTTTTTCTTTCTTCTGGTCTTGTGCATTGTATTACTATGCTGTAAATAATTTTTTATGAGTTTGTTTTGATTTAATAAAAAATTCCCCTACTGAACTGTGGGAGGGGGGGAACTATTGGCCATGCCTGTGTGATGGCCACTTATTGCCAGACAGTGGAGAGGATGGATGTTATGGAGGCAAGAGATTGAACCTTGTTCCCTGACCTCGCAGGGCAAGAGGCTACCCAACTGCCAAATGCTGAAAAGGTTCCAGCTTAAATGGATTCCGGAGAAGATATTTTTATATCATTGGAAGATTTAAGTACTATCAATGGCGATATTTCTACTTGCACAAAAGAAAGAAATAAGGTTGTTTCAACAGAGGAAAAACGAGGTGAAATTCAAAAATTGCTGGAGGATGCGAAGAAACAATTTGCGGTGCATAAGGCGCACTTGCAGGCTGAAATTGTGAAGTTACAGCAGGCTCCGCTCACTGACAAGGGGTGTGGCCCTGCTGACAGTGGTGGCACACAAACATCAAAGGGTGAGGCCGAGACCCGTGGACCACCCGACTTACAAGTGCAGAGAAATTATTTTTCTATGCAAAGTAATGCGATGGACAGAGCGGCTGGCAGTGAGAATGCCATTGGCATGTGCCAAGAGCTGCAGTCTGCAGTTACCAGTAATAAAAAGCAAGCACTAGCATCTGAAGGATCGCCTACACATTTAGCAGTAAAACAACATGATGGGCTGGCCAAATGAAATGTGACAAAATGTACAAAATAAAATAAACAAGGGACATGATGCTGACCCTAGTGGTCTTGGGGAGACACGAAATATAGCCCCAATAAATCAAAAAGTGGACAGCATATATCCTGACAATAATATTCAGGAGGGGGAGAAGGTTGTTTACCAATCTAACATGAACTTGCAACATGAAGCCACTATTTTTTCTTTTATAGCAAGGGGACTAAAAACTGGATATAAAGAAGAAAGTAAAATTAAAAGGGCTGCGGTCACACTAGCGAACCGAGAATTAGGGCCAGACCCCCTGTTCAAGCCTAAGGACAGCAATATTTCTAAGCTGGACTGGTCCACTTCAGGCCTCTCCACCACCAAAACAATACAGCAGGCCTTTGCCCTACAAAGTGACCAAGCAATAATTTGTAACCCTTTTGCCAAATGGTCCCCAGAGAAAGCATTAAAAGAATCAGGTTGGAAAAAAATGTTGTCAGGTCAGTGGCTTCCAGATCCTGACTGGCAGGATCCGTTCTTACTTCATACACCAGAATGGCAGCCTGTAGAGCATAAACAGGGAGTTGATGAACAAAAACAGGACTTAGATCTTCAAGAGCCGGGGCTCCAACAGCAGTCAGTATAGTCATACCGGATCAGAATACTGCGGTGAAAGATACGGAACCAAGTGCTGACCCCCCCCCCCCATTAATCGATCCTAACATAACTGAACCCAGACGTGACTATAATCCTCCACCAGAAGAACCGATTGTGGCAAATAAAAAAACAGGATATTCCTCCACAAAGGCCCTTATTATCCAAACTTTTCAGTGAATCTAAAAAGGAGGCCACCCCAAGACAGAACACAGTCAGGATTCGCTATAAAGGAGGTTTGGAAATAAGACCAGATCGTCAGTGCGTGGGAAAAATATTATTGAAGGATTCTCTCAGGTTTTCCCTTAAAAAAGTATGTGTGTGTTTATTAACATTTCAGGGGAAGATAACTATGACATTAGTTTTCGATCCTCTTATATGGTGGAGATGTTTTGGCAGAGGTATAATGCTGTAAAATTTTCACCACTGTGGTCTCCATTTTTTATAATCGCCCTTACCAAACCTCTGATCAAATATGTCACGGTGATGTTTCACAATGAAGGGATGCATGTTGAGGACATCACATTTAATCACAGAAGTGTGAGGTTTTGGGTGACCCTGAGGCAGTGTTGGATTCAGAACTGTTCTGGACTGGTAGGTGGAAGTATAAAGTGAAGTTACAACAGATAGATAATACTATTGAATATATCTCCAACTCCTTTATGCTTGGCAGGGATAGAGGGGTGTGTTTTTATTCAGGGCAGCCTTGTGCCTGTTATAAATATGGGTCTAGGACCCACCTCTCCAGTGTCTGTGATAGACCAAGATGTGACAATTGTGGAAAGCTGGGTCATATTGCTATCCAATGTGCTAACTGAACCAAGTGTGATTTATGTGAAGAGACGGGGCACATTTTTCCCTGACTGTCCATGAGCCGCAAAAAACAAGGCTTTGGTCACCAGCCCAGAGTTTCTGATTCAATGAGCTCAGGAGGAGACCTTAAACTCCTCTAAACAAGAATTAGTTAAACCTAAGGAAAGCCTGTGTCCAGTATCTTCACCTCTCCTGCAGATCCCACCCATTACTGCAGCGGGGGTGGACCCATTGGTGATAGCGGATGACACCAGTCAGTTAGGAGTCCCAAATAAGTTGGTAGGACAGGGCGTTTGTCCCCTCATGATTACAGAACCAGTTCTCTGGGGGGATTATCCACCCATCTGTTATGCAGATGGCCCAGAAATAAAAAGTGAAAAGACTTCTTCCACTTCTGTACTGCCTGTAGGCATCCCCACATAGAGAAGAGTGACTAGAAACTCCAACCCCCCTCCCCCTGAGCCTAATTTTGAGGCACCAAACCCCTTTGCCATCCTTGTTCCCACTGGAAATGATTCCGATATGGAGGTAGTTGACCCAGACACTCCTATCTTACATGACCAGGGTGGGAAAGTAGACACCATAGAGTATAAGGGGAAGAAAAAGAGGAAAAAGGGCCCTTAAGGATGATTTCTTATGCACAAACTGGCAGTAGGATCTTGCAACTGTCATAGTTTATTGAACCCTGTGAAAAGACAAGGGTTTTTTCAATACCTGTCTGATTCTAATCTCAACATAGGGTTTTGCAAGAAACCTGGATGTTTACGTCTGACCAGCTCAGACTTTTTCGGGTGGAATGGAGGGAAGGGGCATCCTATTGGTCCTTCGGGCCCGATAAGGCAGATGGGCTAGGTATAGTCTTTACCTCCTATTCTTTTAAATCATCTAAGCTCATAGATATAATACCAGGAAGATTATTTATTGTGGATGATTACTGAGATCTGACACCATATAGATTAATAAATGTGTATGGACCACAGACAAAAGCAGACTGAGTGGGATTACTATCCCAAATACAGCCCGATTTACGTACCTCATCTTTTGTAATCTTAGGAGGAGATTTTAATTGTGATTTGCCATGCAAAAAACAAATGGAAGAAAACAAAATCTATTACGATTCAAATGCCTTGAATAAATGTGTAACTCTGGGTGGTCTGGTGGACTGTGCACTTTATCAGTCACAGGAACCACAATATACTTATTGCAGAGGTCGACTTACGTCAACCATAGAGCATATATTTGTATCATGAAATATGCCCTTACCAAACCTTTAAATATTTCCTATTGAATTCTCCGACCATTCATTTTTAAAAGTCACATTTCAATTAACCCCCTGTACTCCTAGACGCCATAAAAGGTGGAGACTAAACACCTCTACCCTTTTGGATGAGCAAGTCAGGGTCAAGATATGTGCTCTGTTATGGGCTACAGTATCAGTGACTGACCTTTATGAGGATCTTGGGGAGTAGTGGAAGGACACAAAGCAGGATATAATTATATGGTTCCAGTGTTTTGGGAAAAATCAGGAGAGACAAAAGTTTTTTAATTATTTAAAACTCAGAGCACAACTTTAAAATCTATATTTTGTTTCAGCCACCTCAAGAAGGGACTATGGACCACAAATAGATCAGGTAAGAGAGGAAATTAAGAAGTTTCAGTATGATAGAGCAGAAACACTGACAGCAGAAATGCAATATGGGACACAAAACTCCCCCATAGGAGATCCTTACGGGGCTTGTAAACAAAGGAAGGAGAGGATGGCTTGGACCAACTACTAGATGAACAGGATAAGGCAGTAGATACAGATATAGATTTGTATATAGAAACATAGAATTTGACAGTAGATAAGGACTGCTTGGCCCACCCAGTCTGCCCATTTCCCTACCTAATGGATAAGCTGCACATCCTAGTTAACCAACAGCCTACTTCTTTCTACCCCCACCCCAACCCCCTAGAATTGCCATATGACTGTCCCATGTATGCTTGAATTCCATCACTGTTTTTGACTCCACAACCTCCTCCGGAAGGCTGTTCCATGCATCCACAACCCTCTCTGTGAAAAAATACTTCCTTACATTACCTCTGAGCTGCCCCCACCGTGTTCAAATTGTGCCCCCTTGTTCTTGCACACCTCTTTTTCTGAAAGATGCTACCGTCTTGGACTTTGTTGATTCCCTTGAGGTACTTGAAAGTTTATGTCATGTCCCCACGCTCCCTCCTCTCCTCGAGGCTATACATAGTAAGCTCCTTAAGTCTCTCTTCATATGCCTTCCGGTGCAGACCCTGCACCATTTTAGTTGCCCTCTTCTGGACTGCCTCCATCCTGTTTATGTCTTTGCGGAGACTGGGTCTCCAGAACTGCACACAGTACTCCAGATGGGGTCTCACCAACTGTCTGTACAGAGGGATAACAACTTCCTGTTTTTACTGGTGATGCCTCTCCCTATGCATCCCAGTATCTCCCCAGCCCTCCTTACTGCTCTCTCACATTGCTTGCCCACCTTTAGGTCATCTGATATGACTACCCCCAGGTCCCTTTCCATTTTTGTTGTTGTTAGTATCTCACCCCCCATTGTGTACTCCTCCCCTGGGTTTTTGTTTCCCAGGTGCATTACCTTGCACTTCTTAGCATTGACTCTAAGTTGCCATACATTTGACCATTCCTCCAACCTTGCCAAGTCCCTTCTCATCCTTTCCACCCCACCTTGTGTATCAAATCTGTTGCAGATCTTTGTGTTGTCTGCAAAGAGATATACTTTTCCTTCCAGTCCCACTGCAATGTCGCTTATAAAGACATTGAAGAGGACCGGTCCTAGTACTGAACCCTGCAGTACCCCACTAGTAACCCCACTTTCTTCAGAGTGGACTCCATTTACTATTACCCTCTGCATCCTGTTCTCCAGCCAATTTGTTACCCAGGCTACCATCTTGGGACCCACTCCCAGGCTGGCTAACTTGTATATTAATCTTTTGTGTGGGACTGTGTCATATGCCTTGCTAAAGTCTGCGTAGGCCATGTCCACAGCCCCTCCCTGATCTACTACTTTGGTCACCCAGTCAAAGGAATCGATTACATTCGTCTGACATGACCTTCCCACTGTGAATCCATGTTGCCTTGGGTCTTGTGCCCCTCTGGCCTCTAGGTACTTGACAATTCTTTCCTTTAGAAGTGATTCCATCATTTTCCCTATCACAGAGGTTAAACTAACAGGTCTGTAGTTGCCTGCTTCTGCCCTGCTCCCACTTTTGTGAAGTGGAATCACATCTGCCCTCCTCCAGTCCTCAGGTACCACCCCATCCTCCCATGATTTGTTAAAGAGGGTAGTCAGTGGTGTCACTAGTTCTACCCTTAGGTCTTTTAGAATTCTGGGATGAATCCCATCAGGCCCCATTGCTTTGTCCACCTTCAGTTTTAAGAGTTCTTTCAGAACCGTGTCTTCTGTAAAGGGGCTGGTATCAACTTATGTATCCAGAGTGTTTCTATTGTTTGGTTTAGGTACCTCCTCTTCATTTGTGAATACTGAGCAAAAATATTTGTTCAGTATCTCTGCCTTTCAGTCACCCTCTGCCCACCCCTCCTCCCTTTATTAAGCCTCACTATCCTTCCTTGTCTTCCTTTTCACTCCTGATGTACCTATAAAAGGTTTTATCTCCTTCTTAACTGTGTTGGCTATCTTTTCCTCGGTTTGGGCCTTTGCTGTTCTGACTGCCTTCCCAGCTTCCTTTTGCTTTAACTGATACAATTCTCTGTCCTGCTCCTTCTGTGATTCCTTGTACTTCCTGAATGCTTTCTTTTTCTCTCTAACCTTTCCTGCCACCTCCTTTGAGAACCACAGTGATTTCTTATATCATTTTGTTTTATTTATTTGCTTCACACAAAAGTTTGTCGCCTCTGTGATGGCAGTTTTGATTATTCCCCATTGTTCTTCCACCCCTCCATCCTGTCCATTTGCTAGTCCATTCCTTAGGCACTCATCCATTTTGGCAAAGTCAGCCCTCCAGAAGTCCAGTACCTTTGCCTTTGTATGGCTTCACTCTACTGCTGTGCTTATTGTGAACCATACTGTTCGATGGTCACTAGTTCCCAGATGGCTACCCACTTCTAAATCTGTGATCCTCTCACCATCCCCATTTGAGAGTACCAGGTCTAAGATTGCTCCCTCTCAAGTGGATTCCAATACTAGTTGTCTAAGGCATGCCCCCTGTAGGGCATCTAGAAGGACCCCACTCTTCGAAGTGGCTGCTGCAAATGTACTCCAATTAACATCTGGCATATTCAGATCACCCATCAGCAATATCTCCCCTTTTCTGCCATTCTAAGGATACTTTCTATCATTTCCTTGTCCATGTCCTCCCCTTGAGATGGGAGTCTGTATACAACCCCTGTGTGGACTGTGGTGCCATTGCCTGTTTCCAAACTGACCCACATTGCTTCCTCTCCTCCCTGTTTACCCTTTTATTCTGTAGCTTTGATTACTTCCCTTATGTAGAGAGCTACTCCTCATCCTCTTTTACCCTCCCTGTTCCTCCTGTAGATAGTGTATCCTGGTATGTTTATGTCCCAGTCATGGTTCTGTGTGTACCATGTTTATGTGACTGCCACGATATTGAGATGTTCCTCCTCCATCAAGTCCACTAATTCAGGAAGCTTGTTACCCAGACTATGAGCATTAGTACTCATTGCTTTCCATTTTTTGATGGCTTTACCTCTTGTAGCACCATCCTTGTCCTCACTGACTTTGCTTTCTCCATTCACCGCTGTCCTGCTCCCTACTGACCTTTGTACCTTGGCCTTTCCCTCATTTAGTACCCTGTTTTGTAGGGGGAGGCTGGGAATTCCCTGCTGCTTATCAGTGTATCCCCCTTGACTAGTTTAAAAGCTTGCCAATGAAACATTTAAACTGATTGCCCAGAAGACTTGTTCCCTTCTTGGACAGATGCAGACCATCCTGCCAGTATAGGCTGGTATCCCTCCAGGTGGAACCCCAGTCCCCAATGAAGCCAAACCCCTGTGCTCTGCACCATTTTTTTAATCATCTATTGAACTGAATGGTGCGAAGTACCCTCGCCTCACCCTTGCCATAGACAGGCAGCACCTCTGAGAAGGATACTGTATATGCTACTTGCTTTAGGCCCCTCCCCAACTCCACAAACTCCTCCTGCACTACTCTAATCTCATGTTGAGTCAAGTCATTTGTCTCTAGGTGGACAACGATGTCCAGATCAGTCTCCTATGCAGCTGTTCTTGCGATCCTGAGGATGCGCTTCCTGTCCCTCCAAGCCATGGCACCAGGCAGGCACCTTACTTCAGTTTTCCTTGCCCCCCCCAGTTCTATCCCCCTAATGATTGAGTCCCCCAGCAGGAGCTACTTCCTTTCCCTGTGGTATCCTCTGTCTCCTTCCTGTGGGGCTCCATCAGGTCCCGGTGAAGCTCCATTTTTTAGTTTAGTTTAGTTTTTGGATGACTTCCTCAATTTCTTCTGCTAAGAAAGGAGCGTTTAATGCATTTGCATCTTCCAACGACAGGTTATCTGGTAAGTCCTATAAATAGAAGAAATTGAGGAAGTCATTCAAAAACTAAAAAATGGAGCTTCACCGTGACCTGATGGTCTACCATATGAATTTTATAATACCTTTCCAAGAGGAAAGGCATGTTGTTTAGTTGAGGTTTTTCCATCTTATTTTAAGACTCAGTCAACCCCTATCCAATTCACGTCAGGGCTCTTAATCTTCTTATATAAAACAGGGAACAGAAGGGACTTAGCTAATTGGAGGCCTATAACCCTGCTCAATACTAATTTCAAAATTCTTTCACAACTATTGAATAATAGGTTGAAAAAAATTGCACCAAAATTGACACACCCAGCCCAATTTAGTGGGGTACCAGACAGAAAAATCCAGCAGACCCTAGTGATTACTCAGGATATAATTGAATGTCGAAGTAATAGAGACAAAATGGGCTGTACTGTAACACTTGATCAATGCAAAGCATTTGATAGAGTGTATTTACCCTTTCATTTTCTAACACTGCGACACTATGGTATACCAAGGGATTTTATTAGTAAGATCAAATTGCTTTCTTCTACAGTAATTATACATCCAATCATACAAAATAAGATTTTGGGTGGGATCTCTCTTAGTACAGGGGTCAGACAAGGGTACTCTCTTAGCCCTTTGCTATATAATTTTTCTCTGGATCCTCTGGTAAGAAAATTATGTAGTACTCAGGTATTGGGGGGGGGGTTGCAAAGGCCTAGTGGCCTTAATGAAACAAAAATACAAGCTTATGCAGATGATGTCTGTTTATTTATGACAAATCCTGACCAGTTCTCAATGGTTCTTATACAGCTCCAGGAGTATGCAAAGGTTGCTAACTGTAAGTTAAATTTAGGGAAATGTAACGGGCTGCTTTTGGGTAACCCAGGACAACCATCAGTGACTATATGCCAAATCCGGCTTTCTACAGAACCACAAAAAATCCTAGGTATTCAATTTGGACCACAAAATACTCCCTTAATAAATTGGGAAAGAGCCCTGAAGGGGCAGAATTAAAGGTCAATAGATGGAAAGCATGGAGACTTTCCAAACTTAAGAGTACGTATAGTCATAAGGTTTATTGTTCCCTCCTTTTTACATGTGGCAATGATATTCCCCCTCCCTCCATCTTTAGAAACAAGGGTATATTCCTGCTTCTTCCAAATGGTGTGGGGGAGCAGGTTAAACCCAATAAAAAGATGCTTCACCTACCTTCCAAAGGCCCAGGGGGGCCGAGGAATGATTGATCCCACTCCCTTTTTTCATAGTTTATTTTTAGTTCAGAACCTTAAAATAGGTCTATGCCCAGCTCATAGCATACCTTACTGGTGGTTCCATGATACCCTGGGAAGGTTTTATGGTGCATGGGTGGAGGATAGTCCACCAAAACCAAATCCCAAGTTACTATTACCAGGCTATATTAAACCAGTGGTAAAATACTTCACAGATAGAATCTAACAAAATCACATATAAGTACAATGTCTGGACAACAACTGTATTGTTATATAATGGGTAAAATTCTTCCCACGGAACCTGACTTTAAGAATCGTCCACAGCCATTAAAACATAGAGTATTGAAGCAGTTAAATAATAACAGAATTCCCATTTCTATGTGGGAATTGTTATGGTTATCAGTTTATGGTAGATTGAATTTAAGAGGTAATGCTAAGCACAAGGTAAGAAAGGAAAGAAATTGTCCTTACAATGAATACCAGAATCAGGAAGAAACTATGGACCATTTCTTATTTACATGTTCTTATGTTACCCAGTTATGGACTTTTTTTGGCTGATGAGTGGCACTTGAAATGGGCATTACAACTCTCCTATGAATCATTAGCTCTAGGGCACTATCCTCACTTATTGAGTAAATACGACCACGGGACTTTACTATTTTTTTTTTTCCTGCTTAAGATACTATCTTTGGTAAGCATGATGCCAATGGGTACTACAGTAGAAAAGGATGCCTTATGTTACCTTTAAAATCCTAGTAGAACAAGATATGAATGGAGTATACATAAAGGATTTAAATACAGATCAAATGGTGGAAAGGTTTGTGGGGATTTATCAAATATAAATAATATGTAAACAGGTTTGTGGTCGATAAGTGCATAGGAGTTTTGTATGATATAATACTGATTTATGTCTTGCTTTTTTCCCTTTATTATGAGTTTGTATGCTACACTATTGTTTTGTATATACATATATATTTTTAGGGTAAATAAAACTTCCCCAACTCTTTTAGTGGGGGGAGGTGGATTACTTTCTTTCAGTTTATTGGATACATTTTGAGATCCCCATAGCTATTTGACAATAATTCAGACAGTGTATGAATGCAATACTTATTTTTTTGTTGTTTTTTTATCTCATGATTTGTATATTATTTTGTGTGATTTAACACTGTTTGTAATGATTTGTTTTTGATGTTATAATAATAAAAACGTCCCCTACTCTTTTTTTTGAGAAGTGCCATTGGATCTTTATCGTCCACCTGAACAACCACCAAAACAGGCAGACGGGACCTCGGTTTAATGTCTCATCTGAGAGACAGCACATCAGGAGTGCAGCATCCCCCTCATGATGCACTACAGCATCAGTACTGGGATTTTTCCCAAGTGCCTGGTGTGGGGCTAGAACCCACAACCTTTTGATCTTCCAGACTCAGAGGCAAGTGTGCAACCTGCTGAGCCACTGACTATGCCCTCACAATCCACTGGATACACTTTCCATCCCTCCAAGCCAATGCTCCAGGAAGACACTTAACCTCCCTCTCCACTCCCTTTCTTTCCCCAACCCCTATGAAGTTGCTTCTTCCTCCTCTTCCAGTGTGCACGAGGCACCCCACCATGGCCAACCAATGCGGCACCCTTCTAATCCCAACCTCCCGACAATGACGCACTGTGGTGTTAGAAACTGGGAGGTCAGTGAAGGGCCACAAGTCAAAAAGCTGGGACACCCCATACACAATTCTTGCCCACCTAAGCCCCTTAGGCACCCCCAGACACATGCCAACTAATTGAAGCCCCAAAGCAGTGAATAAACTACACTAAATAAACATACACACACATATCAAACATACACTAATACAATAAAACCTAGAACACACACACCACATATGCAGCCAATAACTACGGACACCCCTTCCCCACTACCCCCACACCAAAAACAGCAAAAAGCAAGGTATTCAGCTATTAAGCTCAGGAGAGCAAGTGATCACACTGAACTCAGCAACAATGCCCTACTTGCCAGGGCACAATATATTGTCAGTAGTAGCAGTCAATTCAAGCATCCAAAAAGAGTTACACAGCCCAGAAAAGAGGCTGGGGGCCCTCTCACAGACCCCAGTCACAGTGGGCAAGATGTTGTTAGTGAGCAGATCATTATAAAACAGGGAAACTTAGACAAGTGGGGCAATTCCCAGTCACAATCAGAGCAGTTCTTACCAGCACTGTAGGGCTAGGAAGACATTTTTCCTGATAGATGGATCAAAGTTCAGGATGAACAGCACAGTCTAGTCCCCAATGATGGTCCAATATGGAAAAATCCGGCACATGTAGTCCCCCAAATGCAAACACATGGCCAGCCAAGGGAACGGGCCTGCAGAAACACAGGCTGACTCCACACTCAGCACAGGACCATGGACCAGAAAAACGAGAACCAACCTTTCCCCCAGGGAGAATTACGTGGCACCGCTCTCTATGCCCACGCCCCCCAGGAAGGTCACAACAGGAACCAGGACACTGCCGAGCAATGATAGGCCCCTTCATATGATGTTGACAGAGGCACCTACCAGCACAGTTCAAGGCGCTCGACACCGACCGTACCAATGGATGGCAAACACGTTAGGTCCAGGGCCAACAGGAGGGGTATCGCAGTCCAGTATACCCCTCTGAGAGAGAGGGCACCCAGGTTCAGACGATCCACTCTGCTCAGCACATACTGAAACTGTGGCTGCTGCAGGACATGAGGCAGCCTGGAGAACAGGAGTCATCAGGTATAGGGAAGCTCCACTGCAAGTAACACCCAAAGATAGGAGGACAGTGTGACCACGACTCTAACTGGAAAATAAAAAGCTAGACCCTGACGCTTCCTCACTAAAATTGCCCTGCCTAACACTAAATCCCTTGCTAAACCCCTAACTCGCCTTAATTTTTTCAAGACCTATGGTCAAATACACTTACTGGAGGTCAAAATACTTTCCAAATTCACTCTCCTGAGAAAAAGCTACGGAGGTAAAACAAAATAAACCAGCTAGCATAAGGGAAGTGCTCTCATCCATGGAGTGCTGCAGAGGCTAGCACAGCTCTGCCGCCATGCTTCACTTATTAACTTTGCTCTGTTGTGCCACCATGCTTCACTTAATAACTTTGTTCTGTTGTGTTTAAACTAATGTTGATTGTACCTCAAGTTGGTGAGCATATTTTATGTCTGTCACCCGCTTTTGCAGTCTGCACTTTTGCCATGTTGCTCTACATTTGTTTGCATCTTATTTTGCATCCTATGCACTGATTTTATGGTACTTTATTTGACTGTTTCCTCCTCCCCCTCCACTGGGTCATACTTCGAAATGAGCCTTGGCTCAGTGTGCCTTTCCTGGTTCCCAGTGTTAACTAACCAACGAACCAACAAAATAAAGTACCAAACTTTCCTTTTCAAAGGGAGGAGCTGGCTCATCCCCAGGGTATTCATGTACCATCTGCTCTCTGCATTGGAAGAGAATACCTGTGGGTAACAGTACCTTACTAGTCTGATAAGACCAAGAACTGGTCAGGGTCAGATCAGGGCTACTGTGGAACAGGACCAAGAGGGCTCCTGTCTAACCTTAGGAGAGAAGATGTGAACCCCTTGGAAATGCAAGTTCAGCACTTTATGCCGAGCCGAAAGTGCCAGTCGGGACAAAGTTATGCTGTCTTTTAAACCCAGAATGCTGTTCCCACCAGTCTGGAGGCCACCTCTATAGCATTGTCAGATGCTTCTGCATGGTGCCATGCTACCTCCAGACTTCGGGTGGAAAGGTTGATGGCTTGTCTGACTTCCTTGTTTTGTGACAGCACAGCCAGTAGACTGCGCAGCTGCAACAATAGGCACTAATCACAAATCACTATATGGGCCTGGTGTGGAGTCACAAACTTTAGGGCATGTGCTAAGGTAAAACCCTTCATTCACAGTGCATCTGAATGAGCAGAGTCCACATCTAGAGGTTGATCATGCCAGAGGCTCTGCAGCCCTGATCGGGTCTGTAGTTCCTGAAGCGCCAAGGTGGGTGAGGTACATCACCTGCAAACCATGTTGTTGCATAATACCACATGAGGAGGTCCCTGAGAATGGCAAAAGTGGCATAGGGATGCCTCCAGGCCCTGTATGCCTTCTCAATGGCTCAGCGCCATGGAGGAATGACAACTATGTCAATACTGGGAACTCCAAGGAGTCCCATTGGCAGAGCTGCCAAATCGCAGCTGGTGAAGGCCTGAATGTCCAGTGCCTGAAGCATCTCCAACAAGAATTGCTGGTATAGGGCATACTCAGCAAAAGAGGCAACGTGAACCAATAATTCATTGTCTACGGAGAAGGACATTTCTGGAGATAAGGTGCTGCCTCTGGCTCAGGTCAGTTTTGTGGAGAAAGGTCTAAAATGGGCCTTGTCTGACTTCCAATGCCAGTTCTCTCTGGCACCATCCAATGCCTGGTGTTGATACCATGTTAGCAGCCCCAAGGTACCAGTAATGAATACATTACCATGAAGAAGCTGTGAGAGCCTTTAAGAGGGACTTGAGAGTCCGTGTCTCAGGAGCCTTGGCCTGGGCTGTGGAATTTCAGAGGAGACCTCACCTTAGGAGACAGTCTAACAGAGCCACCCGAAGGGTGTCCTCTTACAGTACATCTGAGAAGTAAGCTGATTAGTACCTTTAGGGAGAAAGCCCCAGATTAGTCTTCTAGATCCATACATGTCCCGCTAAGTGACCCTGATTCTCATCGGTAATGATGTTGACAAGTAGCTCTAGGCAGAAACCAGGCCCTGGATCTTCAGCTAGCTTGGAGTTGGTACCACCACTGGCACTGAACCTGGGTCAGATGATGTTTTCAGACACAAGCACCTCCTTGTCACTGGGGTCAGCATTATCCTCAACATCATTCTCAATGTCAACATTGATGTCTGGCCCACTGCCGTCACCCTCATCGACACCGAAGTTGGGGACAAACACCAAGCCAACACCACTATAGGCACTATGCTCAGAACTGGAGCTAGGTCTAACACCTTGGCTGCTCATAATGCTATCCCCAGGCTCAAAGTCATCCTCTGCAAAAACCAAGAACAACCCACACCAATGAATCAATGCCTCCAGTTACGTAACGTTGCACAAATGCATTGGCAAAAGTATAAAGTTCAAAATGAATCCATTTATTAGAAGTAAAGCAAACATAGCAGATCCCACTAACAGAAAACTTGGGACCACACTTCCAGACACCACAGTGATTAGCTCATTAGAGCTTCCCTGGGGGAAGGAGGTTTTAAGCTGTTTACTGGTGTGTATAGCTGTGGCCCCACCACCAGGAATGTCTACCACTCAAGGCAATCAGACTGTAGAGAGTTCTCAGCTAGCAACCCAGAAGGAGCTGGCTGTTCACCAGAGCCAACCACCATGGAATAAAATACCTCAGTGTGGTGAGATCAAAGAGAACCTTGTGTTTCCCTGTAACCAGAGGTTCCAGAAAGAGGCCCAGGGCAAAGGCCCAGCGACCTTACCTTTGAAGCTTGCATGCGCTGCTTGCCACTGAAAGTCAGAATTAAGTGATTCCACTTCAGCATGCGGGCTTCAAGGGTACGGCAGTCCACGGAGAAGCAGACATCACAGGAGTCTGTGTTGTTGCATCAGTCCATGGCAGGCTGCAAAGAGGTGATGCTGCTCTGAAGCCATCTTGTTCCCACAGGGACACAGATGCATAATGGGTGGCATTCTTTCCATCTTTTTGGCCATGGCTTCTTCCTGGTTCACTTTGGCATAGTGAACAAAAAAGAATTAGAATCAGGATGACACCAAAGAAGAAAAGGAGATGGTGATGCAGCAAAAAATACCAGCTGCAATGAGGCAAACCGAGACAATGCTCCCATGGTGTGCACTTGACAGCATAAAAAACAGAACTGAAGTTCATGAGCGAGCCAGCAGTGGTTATTGGATAATGTGTGGCACCATATGGAAATGTTCAGTCACCGTGCTTAGTAGCTGTTGCCAGCCCCCTAACCAAAGATTTGCTCCCTTGAGGTCCTAATGCCTTTGGCCCAGATCCATAAATGGGAATCAATGGAAAAGTTTGATTCAGGGAAGATACATTTTACTCAGAATGGCTGCTACCGATTCAGTGTGTAATGTATTTTGTATATTATAAAGCACTCTGCATTGATGTTATACTGTGCTATACGAATATGTATGTATTGTGATGTGAAGTGTCTGCCAAGACTTTCATTGTATTTCAGTGTACTATATAGTGCCTTGAATATTGTCACAGAAAATCACCATAAAGGGAATACATGCAACTAACAACTTTGCAATCCTGCTTCCACTGTCAATTCCTACAGCCTCTTCTGCTGAACTCCATTTTCTTGCTTTCATCACCTCTATTTTGAATTACAGTAGTTCACCCATCTCTGAAATTTTCAAATCCTTCCTTTTTCAAGAGTGAAATGTTTATAATGCAGATAACTGCATGCTCACCCAGTCCTGAAATACAGACTCCAAGAAACCAATCCTTTGTCATGTCAACCAACTCCCAGTTCAGTTCCATAGCCACTATAAAATGGAACCTGTTTCTTTTAAAAATACGTGGCTTTACTCATTTGAGTCTTTCTGACATCATCACTACCGCCCCATAATTGTATAATCTCAAATCCTCCAACTCTTAGACTTTTTCCCTATTCCTCTTACCCGCCTCTCAACAGCAGTTGGAAAAATCCCAAATACTCAGTATCTAGCATCCACTTACTGCTGGGAGTGTCTTCAAGATGACCATTCTGCTGTATGGTCTCTTTCTTTTCCATATCACCCCATGGGCATTCCTTATTCCCTTTAAATAACGATAACAGTTTCTTCTTTGGGATTTTGTATCCTGCACATAAAAAAAAAACAAGAAATCTAATAATACAGATACTATTTATAATCGGAGCTAGATGAAGGTAAAAGAAGACCCTCCAAGGAATTTCTAAATTGTACCTGTAATTGCTCTAACATGAAAACTGACAGATGATGACTCATAACCACACCAGTATACCATCATAATTTGTTTTTAACTCTGTTGCAGGACAGCATGTACCGTATATCAAACCCACAACTCTGGTACCACTCTCCACCCTGGCACTTCCTTCCTAGCTGCCCGGTCCAGGAGGACTGTGATTTGCACCTCATGAAGGTACTCCCAGTAGGAAAAGACCATATCACCCTATGAACCCATCCTACGACTTACGCCTTCAGGTCATTGCAGTGTACAGGAGGTCCAAGGTTCTGCTAACAAGCTGTAGCATGGTGAGAAGGATTTTCCTTTGAAGTTTCCCCTTGAGGCTAAGTCATACAGTGGTGTAACAGGCACTCTCCCATGTGTGCATTTGCCAGTGTCTGCCATGCTCCAAGCCCATGAGTGTCAGGCTCACTGACCCCTAGTCACTGCTACAAGTCAGACTACTGCAAACCGCCCTGACCTTTCCCCCCGAGGAGGCAAGCAATCCTCTGGACACTCATCCTCCTCCCCACAGCCGACCTGAACCCGGGTCTTCAGCACCACAAGTGGCAGCACTACCATTTGTGCCAGCGAGCTGGCTATTCCATCATAAATAAGGGGTAAAGATTGGACACATCAGCAGTCAAATTACTACTTTCCACATGTTCATATTCCTATACCCTTGTACCCCATGTTTTCTCCTTATCTACAGTACATATTCCTACCCATCCAGGCTTATATATTCCTACGCACCATGTTTGCTCCATAGTTACATATTTTTGTGTCTGTTCTCTCTTTACTTTCATGTTCCTGCATCTCCTGCTCATTACAGAATTAGAAACACAGAAACAATTTCAGGCAGAAAAAGCTGACGTTCCATCCACTCTGTCTTGATCCAACCTACTTCCACTCCAGCCTATCACTGGGTGGCTTAATCCAAGTCCTCTATTAGCATTTAGACTATTTTGTAGTTTTACCCACTCCCATAACTTCTTATACCTATCTCACCTTGCTCTGAATCCCTGCACCATCACTACCTCAACCACTTCCCTTCACAAGCTATTTCAGCTGTGCACCACCCTCTCCATGAAGAAGTATAGCCTCACACCTCTGCTGAACTTAACCACAGCCAGTTTGTATCTATGCCCCTTACACAGGTCCCCTTCGCCGAATTTGAACAATGGTTAACAAGCCCCCATACTGTTTGAGGTAGTTAAAGGTTTTTATCATTTCTCCCCATTCCTTTCTAGCCTCAAGCGAATACATCAGCCTCCTCAGTCTTTCCTCATAAGATCTTCCCTGCCTACCATGTATCATTTTGGTTGCCTTTCTATGCACTGTTTCCAGGCAGTCTCAATATCATTTCAGCCCTTTCCCTTCAGGCCTCAAGTGAGCACATCAGCCGCCTCAGCCTTTCCTCATGAGCTCTGCCATGCATCAGTTTGGTGGTCATCCTATGCATGGTTTCCAGATGATATGTATGTGTCTCTAAAGATGAGGTCCCCGAACCTATACAAAGTACTCTAGATGTGGCCTTACCAGGGATCTGTTGAGAGGCATGATCGTGCTCTACCCCCTACAGGTAAATACCCTGATAATCCATTCTGCTGCACTTAGAAGATCCCTTGCTGCAATTAGCTAATGTATTGTGGATATTTGCTAATAATTACCAAAAGCGTTCTTTTCCTCCATTGTCTGCCACACTCTGACACCTCCTGCACAGTTTTCTGTTTTGGGGTTCCTTCTGCCGATACGAACAACCTTGCATTTTTCACACTGAATTTGGGCACATTTTCTAGCCTCTGCAGGTCCCTTCTCATCACACTAATCTCCTCCTCCAAGTCCACCATACTACATAATTTTATTTAGTGAATATTTTGATCCTTGTGTGTGTATGCCCTCTCTAGTGTGACAGGTAAACATACTGGAGAGTACCGGTCCAAGTACTGAACCCTGTGGCACCCCACTTGTCTCCTTCCTAAACACTTAATGAGTTCTGTTTACCATTACCCTCTGTGTTCTCTCCCTCAGCCCATTGCTTATCTCAGGTACTAAGTAGCTTGTATGGGGCAGCAAAACACTACACAAAACAGAGGGTAATGCCATCCATTTCCGGTAATGCATAGCAGTAGACTGCTAGCCATTTTTTGAGTGAGTCAATAGCACAAAAGACAACATTAATAGAACTATATTTTTTTAATTTTGCTAAAAATCTGTGCCAAGTGCTATGCTTTTTCACAGTTGATTAGCAGGACTACTACGCATGAAAGTGCAAATCAATTTCTTTGGCTTATTTAATACCCTGTTATCCAATCAAGGAGGCTCTTTCCCCAATCCCAGGTCCTTCAGCTTCCTCACAAATCCCCTGTGCAGCACCAAGTCAAAGACATTGCTGCAGTACAAGCAGAGGACATCCAGAGCCTGTCTCTTATCCACTGCCTGCAACACTGAGTTAACAGTCAATCAGTGAGGTTTGTATGGCACAGTCACCCCTTTAAAAAGGGCTGCCTTTATTATGTAGGTCATTAGCTTCAAGAAATTCCACTGTCGGTTCCTTGATGGAAGGCACAAGCAACTCCACCATGATAGAGGTCAGACTAGCTGGCCTGTAATTCCCTAGGTCTCCCTTGTCCCCTCACCTATAAAGAGTGACTACATCTGCCACTCTTCAGTCTTCCAGGAACATCCATCACCAAAAAACAGTTCAAGGATTTGCTGATGCCCTCGCCAGTGTCCCCACAACACTTCTGCCAGTGCCCTGGGGTGAAGCCCACAGGGCCCCCAGTGCCTTTACCTTCAACCTCCTCAGCCCTTTTAGTACCTTGTCCCTGTAATTGGTCTCATTTCAAACTTATGTCGGTTCTTTTCGGACTCTGTTAAGCCCTCTGGAAGAAGACCGCCTTCCTCCACTGTGAATACTGAGCTGAAGTATTCATCAAGTAGGTTCACCTTCCTCTCATCCATGCCCCCACACACCCCTCATTTCTGTAGCTTTGCTATGCTCTTTCTCTTCTGTCTACTATATCTAGAGAAGGACTTATCATCCTCCTTTACCCCCCCCTCCACTATCTTAAGCTCTGCCTCAGCTTTGACATTATTTTCCTGCTGCTGCTCCCACTCCTGTTACCCTGTTCTGGCAAACTTTACTCTTGTCTGTCTGATCCAGTTTGTAATTTTGAAAGCTGCCCTCTTTGCCACCTACAGCTTCCCTCACCTCAATTGAGAAATTATATAGATTTTGTACGCCTCTTGCCTTTCCCCACCTTTTCATGCAACATCTGTAAACATCCAATACTGCATTTGTAGTGGCCTCCCATTTTGCTTCTACCCCATCTACTTGCTCTACCCCTCTAACATAAGCAAGCAATAATACCCAACATGGTGGGTGGTACTGGGCTATACCTGCCCACCCAGGGGTGTAATGAGGCCTGGGTGGGCCTTATAGTCCCTGGAAGGTTGGGTATAGCCCAATATCGCCTACCCTGGAGGGTATTATTGAGCTTAGAAAATGGGTATATGTGACATATTTTAAAAAAGAATAAAACAAGAATAAAAAAATTGAGAAAAAAAATGTTAACTCAGTTTTCTTCCTTTCTGGTAAAGTAGTCCCTCTCTTGTGATACTTAGTAGAGGGCACAACTGTGTTTCAGTCTTTTTTTAGACTGTAGTACAGTACTGTCATTTATTTACTGGTGACTTCTCTTGTTGCCGTACCTCCACTGGGGCTTCTGCTGCTAGTGCCTCATTCTTCCCCCTCCCCCCCTGTAAAGTATGAAGCATCAGTCGGGATTGCTGGGGCCTGCTGTCAAACAGGGCTGGGGAACACCACAGTATGCACAGTCGTTTTGTTTTAAACTAACATGAAACTGTTAATCAGGAGCTGTAGAGAGCATGTGAACTTAAAAATCAGAAAAGGAGCAGACCCGGGTATCTTTTTCTCCTGCTTGATTATCGGCACCACATCGCGTCGGAGTGGGGGAACACCACATGTATGAGAGTGACCATAGATTACTGCTGTTGCTGCCTGCAGAGACAGATGCACTGGTGACTTGCAGCACAAATGGAACCGGGTGGGGAGCTGGACAAGAAGGTCGCACGTATGAGTAGCATTCAGAGCGGAGTCAGCACTGGAAACTGTATGAAATTATACTGTTTCATTGAGAACCGGTTAGTATTGAACTGCTGTTTTTTTTTTTTTATAAAGTGGCACAGATGTGGGGGGGGGGTCCTCAAAAAGGACATAGACATGGTTGAAGCAGTCCAGAGGAGGGCAACTAAAATAGTGCAGGGTCTGCTTCAAAAGCCTTATGAAGAGAGAGACTGAGGGATCTCGCCATGTATGCCCTGGAAAAGAGGAGATTGAGAGAGGACATGATAGCGATCTACAAGTACCTCACAGGGGAGAACGGGCTGCAGGAGGGGGATATCTTTCATATAAGAAGAGCACAAGGACCAAAGGGCATGCAATGAAGGTGGAAGGGGAGGAGCTTAAGAGGGATATGAGGAAATATTACTTCACTGAAAGAGTAGTGGATGCCTGGAGCAGCCTGCCAGCAGAAATGGTGGAGGTGAAAACAGTAGCGGCTTCAAGCATGTGTGAGATACCCATAGTGGAATATTAGTAAATAGGCAGAAAGAAGGGGTTCAGTGGAGACCAGTTAGGCTCTGCAGAGACAGACTACACGGGGACCATCTGGGCAGAGTGGTGGCCAAGCGATCTTTTTCTGCTGACAAATTCTATGTTTCTATGTTTTTTGGGTTGGCATTTTAAAAATAAGTTCACACCTTTCAAAACAAAGATCCTACTTCCTAGATTTTGACTATACTTACCTACGGAAACCATGGTTTCATAATTCTGCACCATAACTTCCCTGTGAAGCTCCTTCTCCTGTTTGCTTAACATCTTCCACTCCTCATCTGAAAAAATGACAGCAACATCTTCAAAGGTTTCTGGTATCTGAAAGGATACAATATGTATTTAATTAATCTTTGTTCCACTACACACATTGCGAAATCTGAAACTTTTCAGCAAGAAGGGAACAGGTAATGTTAAAATTTGTAGCCTGAAGTACAAGGATGAATCAGTCACCCATTCAATTCAATTCAATCTTTGTTTAACCAGGCAAAACATTATTGAGCAAAGCTGATTTGTAAGATGGTCCTGGGATGGACAACCCTTTACAAGAACATATACAATTTAAAAAATAATTAGAAGCATAAATGAAATGTTACAATGCAACGAGCAAGAAGATATCAAGTGCACATATTTTAAATACAATCAGGGCATCATCATTACACTTCAGTCTAACCAGGAAGCCCAACTACAAGCAAGGAGGCTACCAATGGAAGTTTAGGCGATGGAGAAGGGATAGTGGGAAGGGGAGAAGATGGAAGAGCGTGAAAGGCAACGGTTTAGACTATGAGGTGTGTAGAAGTATGCAGAGTTGGGGGGGAGGAAATAGAGGGCTAGAAATAGAGAGCTAGAAGGGTTACTTAAAAGAGGGCTAGAGTGGCTCCATAGGTGGTGAATTGAAGGGAGGTGACTAAGTCTAGGAGCAGGGAAGTAGCCAAACTTCATATAATGTACTGACCAGAATGTAGGGCATTTAAGGATGGCAGGTACACGTTTCATGTAGCACACTATTTAGCATGGATTTAAAGGCAGTAACATCAGGTATTTGGGTTAAGTCTCAGTACCTTTTGGAGAGTGTTCCATAGAGAGGGGAGGGTGAAACTGATCAATGCAGTGCCATAGCGTGTTCTGGCCTTTAGGACAACAAATGTGATAAGGGAGTAGCACCATAGACAGTAGGACCCTTTCGCCCATTGGAAGAGTTCAGAGATGTAGGAGGGCAGCTTACTGGAAATGGCTCTATATATCCAAAGATAAGCATTCCTCAGTCTCCTGGCACTAAGGGAGGACCAGTCTAACATACTATACAGCAAGGAAATGGGGGTTGAAGGGAGCACCTTTGATGAAGCACAGCGCACGGTGATATAGCGTGTCCAGCTTGGATAGTGCAACTTTAGGACAGTGACTGTAGAGAATGTCTCCATAGTCTAGCAATGGTAGGAAGGTAGCTTGGACTAGCCTTACTTTTGCCTCGTAATTGAGGAGGTGTTTGATACAGAAGAATACACCTAATCTCTGTCATAGTTTTCTGCCTAGCTCATCAAGGTGATATGAAAAGCTAAGATTACTGTCAATCCAAAACCCCAGGTATCTGAATTGATCTACAACTTCCAGTGTTTCTCCGAGAAGAGTATGGATCTTTAAGACACGATTACTTGGTGCAGAGTTTGCAGAGTGTGAGAAGGTGGAGATGAACATGGCTTTGGTCTTTTTTACATTCAGGAGTAGTTTTAACTGTAGGTTGTGCTGCAGGACATCGAATTCTCCCTGTATTTCTGCACATGCTAGCTCAGGGGTGGACTTGGCTTCGTAAACTACCGTATCATCTGCAAGAGGTGCACATTTGCCGTAGTGATATTAGCATCTATCTTATTTATGTAGCTTGAAAAGAGAAGAGGTCCCAAAACAGATCCTTGAGGCACCCCTCTCAGGAGTAGTTGGAGTGGAGAGAGGTCACCCTGTGCCTTAATTTGCTGTTTTCTGCCAATTAGGTAGGATTTAAACCATCTCAAGGCCGCTTTGTCAAGCCCTAAACAATGCAGAGTGGTTAGGAGCAGGTCATGGTCGACAGTATTGAAGGCCTTGCTTAGGCCAAGAAAGAGATCCCAGATGTGTCTTTTGGAGTCAAGTGCAGTTTGCCAGTTATTAGTTACTCTAGCAAGGGCTAGAGTGTACAGCGCTTTGGCCAGAAGCCAGACTGTATTGGGTTTAACAGGTGATTAGTATCCAAGTATTCCCTCAGTTGGCAGTTGACTAGCTTTTCTAATAGCTTAGCAAGCATTGGCAACAGAGAAATGGGCCTATAATTATTAAGGTTACAAGTAACATAGAAACATAGACTTTGATGGCAGATGAGGACCGCATGGCCCATCTAGTCTGCCCATTTTTATACCTACAGGATAGGCCGCAGATCCTAGTTAACCAACAGCCTATTTCTTCCTACCCCCCACAAGAATTGTCTTATGTCTGTCCCATGCATTCTTGAATTCTCCCACAGTTTTAGACCCCAACCTCCTCAGGAAGGCTGTTCCATGCATCCACTACCCTCTCTGTGAAATAATACTTCCTCACATTGCCCCTGAACCACCCCCCCATCTTTAAATTGTGTCCCCTTGTTCTTGCACATCTCTTTTTCTGAAAGATGCTACCCTCTTGGACTTTGTTGATTCCACTGAGGTACTTAAAAGTTTCTATCATGTCCCCCCTCTCCCTTCTTTCCTCAAGGGTATACATATTAAGCTCCTTTAGTCTCTCCTCATACGGCTTCTCTTGCAGACCCTGCACCATTTTAGTTGCCCTCCTCTAGACTGCCTCTATCCTGTCTATGTCCTTGGGGAGGTGGGGTCTCCAGAACTGGATGCAGTACTCCAGATGGGGTTTCACCAACTGTCTGTACAGAGGGATAACAACTTCCTGTTTTCTGCTGCTGATGCCTCTCCCTATGCATCCCAGTATACCCCAGCTCTCCTACTGCCTTCTCACATTGCTTGCTAACCTTAAGGTCATCTGATATGATTACCCCAGGTCCCTTTCCTTTTTGTTGTTGTTACTACCTCCCCACTGTGTATTCTTCCCTGGGTTCTTGTTTCCCAGGTGCATTATTTGCACTTCTTTGCATTGAATCTAGCTGCCATACTTCTGACCATTCCTCCAACCTTGCCAAGTCCCTTCTCATCCTTTCCACGCCTCCTTGTGTATCAACCCTGTTGCAGATCTTTGTGTCATCTGCAAAGAGGCATACTTTTCCTTCCAGTCCCTCTGCAATGTCACTTATGAAGACATTAAAAAGGACTGGACCAACACTGAACCCTGCGGTACCCCACTAGTAACCCCTCTTTCTTCAGAGTGGACTCCATTTACAATTACCTTCTTTGTTCTGTTGTCCAGCCAATGTTTTACCCAGGCTACCACCCTGGGACCCACTCCCAGGCTGGTTAATCTGACTATTAATCTTTTGTGTGGGACTGTGTCAAATGCCTTGCTAAAGTCTAGGTAGGCCATGTCCACAGCCCCTCCCTGGTCTACTACTTTGGTCACCCAGTCAAAGAACTTTTTTAGATTCGTCTGACATGACCTTCCCACTGTGAACCCATGTTGCCTTGGGTCCTGTGCCCCACTGGCCTCTAGGTACTCAACTATTCTTTCCTTCAGAAGTGACTCCATCACTTTCCCTACCACAGAGGTCAGACTGACAAGTCTGTAGTTTCCTGCCTCTGTCTTGGTCCCACTTTTGTGAAGGGGAATCACATCTGCCTTCCTCCAGTCCTCGGGTACCACACCATCCTCCCATGATTTATTAAAAAGAGTAGCCAGTGGTTTCACTAGTTTCCCCCTTAATTCTTTTAGAATTCTGGGGTGAATTCCATCAGGACCCATTGCTTTGTCCACCTTCAGTTTTAGGATTTCTTGCAGAACCCTTTCTTCTGTGAAAGGACTGGGATCGACCCCCCTATCAAGAGTGCTTCTGTTAATTGGATTAGGCACTTCCACTTCCTCTTTTGTGAATACTGAACAGAAATATTCATTCAGTATCCCTGCTTTTTCACTGTCCCCTCTGCCCACCCACCATTCATTCTATTCAGCCTCACTATCCCTCCTTTTGTCTTTCTATGCTCGCTGATGTACCTATAACAGGTTTTATCCCCCTTCTTAACCGAGTTGGCTATCTTTTCCTCAGTTTGGGCCTTTGATATTTTGACTTCCCTCCCTGCTTCCTTCTGCCTTAACTGGTACAGCTCTCTGTCCTGCTCCTTCTGTGTTTCCTTATACTTCCAGAATGCTATCTTTTTCTTCCTGACTTTCACAGCCACCTCTTTTGAGAACCATAGTGGCTTTTTCTTTCATTTTGATTTGTTTATTTGTTTCACACAAAGGCTTGTTGCCTCTGTGATGGCAGTTTTGATGATTCCTCGTTGTTGCTCCACACCTCCTTCTTGCCTGTTTGCTAGTGCTTTTCTGAGGCACTCTCCCATCTTGCCAAAGTCAGCCCTCCTAAAGTCCAGTACCTCACTTTGTATGGCTTGACTCTGTAGCTGAGTTTAACGTGAACCACACTGTTTGATGGTCACTTGTTCCCAGATGGCAACCCACTTTTAGATCTGAGATCCTCTCACTGCCCCCGTTTGAGAGTACGAGGTCTAAGATTGCTCCCTCACGAATGGGTTCCGAAACTAGCTGTCTGAGGCCTGCCACCTGTAGGGCATCAAGAATGGCCCTTCTCTTGCATGTGGCTGCAGCAAATGTGCTCCAGTTAACATCTGGCATATTCAGGTCTCCCATCAACAGTATCTCCCCTTTCTCTGCTATTCTAAGAATGCCTTCTATCATATCCTTGTTCATTCCCTCCCCCTGACATGGGGGTCTGTACATAACCCCTGTGCGGATTGTGGTGCCCTTTCTAGTCTCCAAGGTAACCCACAGTGCCTCCTCTCCTCCCTGTTTACTCTTTTGTTCAGTTGCTTTTATCCCTTCCTTTACATAGAGAGCTACTCCTCCCCCTCTTCTCCCCTGCCTGCCTCTCCTGTATGTTATGTACCCTGGTATGTTAACATCCTAGTCATGGTTCTCTGTGTACCATGTTTCTGTGACTGCTACAATATCCTGGCATCCCTCTTCCATCAAGGCCACCAGCTCAGGGAGCTTGTTGCCCAGACTATGGGCATTGGTACTCATTACACTCCATTTCCTGATGGCCTTACTCATTTTTGCCCCATCCCTGTCCTTCTTGCCTTTGTCACTTTCTCCATTTACCCGTGCCCTTCTCCCAATCGACACCTCTATGTTGGTGTTTACAGCACTTACTACCATGATTTTTGGGGGGGCTAGGATTTCCCTGCTGCTTTCCATTGCCTCCCCCCTTGGCTAGTTTAAATGTTTGCTAATGAAACATTTAAACCTATCACCTAGGATCCTGGTTCCCCTCCTGGACAGATGCAGCCCATCATGCCAGTATAGGCTTGCATCACTCCAGGTGGATCCCCAGTCCCCAATGAAGCCAAATCCCTGAGCTCCACACCAGGTTTTCAACCACTGATTGAATCCCATGGTGCAGAACACCCTATCTTCTCCTACGCCATAGATGGGCAGCACCTTCAAGAAGGTTACTGTGCATGCTACTTGTCTAAGGCCCCTCCCCAATCCCTCAAACTCTTCCTGCACTTCTCTAATCCCTTTCTTAGCTGGGTCATTTGTCCCTAGGTGGACAATGACATCCAGTTCCCTCCCCTGTGCAGCTGCTCCAGCAATTCTGAGGATTCACTCCCTGTCCCTCCAAGCCATGGTGCCAGGCTTGAAGAGAGGTATAACGTGGGCTATTTTCCAGCATGCTGGAAGTTGACCTAAGGATAAGAAAAGGTTAAAGAGATGCATGATGGGGGCGGTTAGATAATGATAACCTAATTTTAGGAAAAGAGGTTTTAGGAGATCAGCACCAGCACTTTTCTTAATGTCCAAGAAGATGAGTAGGTCCTCGACCTGCTGTAGGATACAGGACTGAAGCTAAAAGAGGTGCTATGCAAATTCTCATTAGCTACAAGGGTATAGGAGTCCTTACTAAGGGGCTGGGTGAGGAGCTTACCTGCTGGAGAATAGTCAAAAGCTAACCCTGCCATAGCAAAATGATTGTTGAATTGTTCCAGGATGCTAGCTCTGTCGGTGAAAGTACTATTTTCAGAAATAATTTTGGAGGGCAACGGAGGTGAAGGCGTATGGCCTTGAATTTCCCTAAGGATGTTCCAAAACTTGGCAGCATTGTTTCGAGACGATTTGAGAGATGACTGGAAATATTTAGATTTTTCATCCTTTATGAGTTCGGTACAAAAGTTTCTGGCTCTTCTGAAGGCTGTCCAGTCAAGGTCGGATTTTGTTTTTCAGGCCCTTTTCCCAGAGTCTGTCCCTACTTTTTAATGCCTCTGTTAGAGAAGGAGTAAACCAAGGGCATGATCTTTTTCTAGATTCACCAAGGATGAATCGATTCTCCCTAGTGGATGATGGATTGATGGCAGTTCAATGATGTGAGGGATGAGCTGGCAAGCAAGATTAAAGCTCTTGATTTTTTGTAGCATCAATATAAAAGGAACAGTGGCTTGGCAGTACAGGACTTTTTAACTTTCATTTATTTATGATGTAGTAGTAAATGTAATCCACCAACATGAATAAGGCAACTCCCATAGAGAAATTGCTCATTTACGAGGGATATTCATTTTGCATATTCCGGGTTACAGAGGAAGGAAAAACAGTGTACAATATATACTTACGAAACTAAAATAACATAACAGTAGAAACAATCTTATTTAAATTCAGCATTATATAAAATGTGCAAATCATAAGGTTTATGGTTATGCAGTACGTTTGCACCTTTTAAAAAAGAGTCAGCAGAAATGCAGTATGTTGGATAGCATATAAGGTTAACCAATTCTGGTGACGGGACAGTAAATTTGTGGAAATATGGCTTGTTGTTCAAAGCAGTTTTCTAGTTTTTTTCTAAGATAACATGTTATTATATAGCCTCAGATTTTTAGGAATCATGTTCCAGGTTTGAGAGCCCAAGTAATTAAAGAACGATCGTTCTGTATTAACTTTTATTTTGGGGACTTCAAATACAATACAGTTTGCTGATCTCAGCCCAGGCCTCAAAATACTTATGGAAACATTACTGCATAAATAATCAGGCTTTCTTTTCGAGACATTTGAACATCAGTTCAGTAATATGAAGTTGCCTTCTCAAGTCTAAACACAGTTCAATTTTCTCTACAAGAGGCAGTGGTGAATATGCCATGGGGCCTTGAGGACAAACCTGGCGAAGTGGTTATACATGATGTCCACCTTATTTATGTAACAAACCCCTCCTAGTAGTCGTGGGAAGAGGTTGTTACCATATGTGGCCAGAAGGGGAATGTCACCCTGATATCATCCTCTATGGGTGAAGCTGATCTGGGAGGAGCTAGAAGGAGTACTGTATATAGATAAGGTGCCATCAGTGTGTAAGCATTCTTAAGGTTCTGTGTTCTGGAGGCTAGCAGTTGGTGATCTTCAGTGGTGAAGAGGCAGCTAGGTGCCAGAAAGCTGGTACACAGTGGAAACGCCAAGTGTCCTTCCTGGGTATGCACTCTGAGGTGCAGGTGAGGGGTTAGCTGGTACACTCAAGGAATAGGTGTCGGCTGAAAGTGGTAAGAAGGCACTGTCATCAAGGTACTTGAGAGTCAGGGACAGGGATAATCCTGCATGCCTGGCTGAAGTAGGGACATAACATGCCCAGCAAGAGGCTGGCTGAAGGACTTAGGCATGGGACACAAGAGACCCTCAATGTATGCTCTTATCTAGAAATCTGATCCTGAAAGTGGCAGGAGGTCCTAGACACCTCACCATGATAATAGCATCAGTATAACATTAGTGGGACCCAGGAGGCTGTCACAGAGGGACCTTAGGTACCGGGAATTTGTCCCATATGACTGGAACTGATAATTGAGGATCTGGAGATTGCAACAGTTTGGAAGTCTAGAGGAATCAACAAGAGGGTACAGGAATCCCAAGGGCTGTCTCCTCGAGGGACATCCCCCAAGGGGTTTCATGCTTGAGACAAATTCCCTTGAAGTTCATTGTGACATCCTAAAGGAGAGGGAACCCCCAAGACCTGTGCCCCGATACCACTGAGAACATGAGAAATGGGTGAAGCAGATACTGCAAACAGACAGTAGAAGCCAGGTAAGTGACTCATCTCCATAACTTATGTGGAGAGAGCAAACTCCCAAAACAACATTAGGGGATCCTAAGGCCTGTGTCACTGGAATGCCATCTTAGTAAAGTGGGTCACAGTGTCACCTGTGTATGCAATGCAAAAGTGGTGTGTGTGATGCCCAGAAGGTCTGGAGACCTGGTGAGAGAAGTGCCAGACTGATAAGATTCTTTAGGCTGAAAGTCCATCCTGATATTATTGGGTGTCTTGCAGGCATGCTACATTCTGTAACATGTAATAGGCCATGTGTGCAGGTAGTGCAAGTAGAAGAAAGAGCAGTGAAGCCTATATAAGGCTATGGGGCCAGATGGGATACATCCCAGAATATTAAAATAAGTTAAGAGAGGTGCTGGCAGCACCACTAACAGCCTTATTCAATAAATCAATAGAGACAGGGGTGGTTCCAGGGGACAGGAGGAGGGCAAATGTAGTCCCTCTCCACAAAAGTGGGAACAGGGAGGAGGCTGACAACTACAGGCCAGTCAGCATGACCTCGGTAGTGGAGAAATTAATGGAGTCACTGCTAAAGGAAAGGATTGTGACATTTCTTGAATCCAGCAGAGCACAGAATCCAGGACAGCATGGATTCACAACAAAAAAGGTCTTGTCAAACAAAATATAATGGATTTCTTTGACTGTGTGACTTTGAGGTAGCTGGGGAGGGGTGATGGTTGTGGTCTACCCAGATTTCAGCAAGGCCTTCAACACTGTCCTACATAGGAGGTTGATAAAAAAGTTGGGCAGCCTGGGAGTAGGCTCCAAGGTGTTAAACTGGGTCAGATACTGGTTGAGTGACAGGACACAGAGGGCAGTGGTAAATGGCATTCAATCCGAGGAGAGGGAGGTAACCAGCGGGGTGCCACAGGAATCCAAGCTGTGGCCAGTCCTATTTAATGTTTTCATAAGCGACACTGTAGAGGGGCTAGAGTGAAAGTTTTTTTTTGTTTTATTCTTTGGTAACCAGGTAAGGCCCACTAGGCACAGGTGCCTGTTTTCAGGGGCAATCCAGGAGCACTGGGGAAGTTCATTGACTTAGTAAGAGTCACACAGCATGCAAGTGGAGATTGTGGGAATCAAACTGAGGTCTGTCTGCTGGATGTACCAAGCTTTTCCACAGCTCATTACTCTAACCTCTAGGTTATACTGCCAGCCCCTTATCAAGTATGTCTCTTTACAAATGACACTAAGATCTGCAACAGGGTCGGCTCTCCGGGGGGGTAGGTGGAGAAAATGAGAAAGGACCTAAACATGCTTGAGGACTGGTCGAGAGTGTGGCAGCTAAGAATCGATGCAAAGAAGTATAAAATCATGCACTTGGGGCACAGAAATCCAAGGGAGGAGTACAAGATGGGGGCAGGTACTGATGGCCACCAGTCAAGAAAGGGACCTGGGGGTAATCATATCTGATGACCTAAAGGAACCAAACATTGTAAGAAGGCTGTAGGGAGAGCCAGTGGGATGCTAGGGTGCATTGGGAGAGGCATCACCAGCATAAAAAAGGAGGTGGTTATATCATTGTACAGATCATTAGTGAGACCTCATCTGGAGTACTGTGTCTAGTTCTGCAGGCCACATCACTGGAAGGACATAGACAAAATAGAGGCAGTCCAAAGAAGGGCAACAAAAATGGTGCAAGGAATGCACCAAAAGTCATATGAGGAAAGAATAGAGGACTTCAATATGTATTCCATGGAGGAGAGGAGGGAGAGGGGCTATGATAGAGACATTCAAGTGCCTCAGGGGTATAAACAAGATATAGGAGGGTAGCAACTTTCAGAAAAGAAGGTGTACAAGAACAAGGGGGCATGATATGAGGCTAGAGGGGGGTTAGGCTCAGGGGCAATTTGAAGAAGTACTTTTTCACAAAAAGAGTAGCGGATGCTTGGAACAGACTCCCTGCAGAGGTGATGGGGGCAAAAACAATAGGGGAAATTCAAGAATGCATGGGATAGACATGAGAGTACTCTCACAACATGGAAGAGAGGGGAAGTCGAAGATCATCAAGGGTCTGAGGTAATGCATTAGGTAGGGAAAGGTCCTTATCTGCCGTCAACTTCTGTGTATCTGTGTAGAAGCCAGGTTTTAGCACTGAAAGGGGATGGGGACTCCCCGGGCACCCTGTTTCTCAAGAAGTACAGGGAAGCTGCACAAAAACACCTTGCATATCGAACTGGAAAGAATTGCATGTGTCAGAGACCATACACTGAGGGAGGACTGATGAGGGTGAGAAAGGATAGTATGCCCCACAGCAGGTAACTGCTATGCAGCTAACATGTCATATAGTCAGACAATGGGTGAAACGGCTACCCAGGAAAACTGAATTACCATAATGAATTGTGTATGAGCTGAAGAACTGAGGTCTATTGGCCCATGACTAATTTATTGTGCAGATGAACTTTGGCCTGAAGCCCTCCAGTAAAGTCAAATTCTTGGAATTCAATGGTCCAGAATATTTTGTTCCACTATCTAAAGTGTAAAATTACAAAAAGAAGGTTCGACTACTGGGTAATTGATACTTATGTGAAGGATAAAATAAAGAGAGATTTTGGAAAATTTCATGGCTGGCTTCTGACAGTGGGGAGTCAGCTTATCACAGAAGTATGGAATACTTTTCACGATAAGCAAACCTGATGGCAGTAAAAAAACACAAGCAGATGCTTGGGAAATCAGGAAAGCTGACTAGCCTTGTTATAATCTGGAAAGATTTTCCAGGAGGCTTGTATTGGGTAAAAGCAGCGAAAATACAGGTTACTCACCTGTAACAGGAGTTCTAGGAATGGTATATGTTGTTCATCCACACTTATTGGCAGGTCCCTTGCCGCTTTAAATCTTGCCAGAAGGTCTTCAAGCTGGCTCCTCCCACCCACCCGGGTGGTAAAACTCTCGGCTCCGCCCCATGACGCCAGATCTAGCCGCTGGAAGCCAGGTTGTGCGTCGAGCCGGGGGAGGTTGAGGAATGTAGGATGAACAACATATACCATTCCTAGAACTCCTGTTACAGGTGAGTAACCTGTATTTCTAGGGACATGGATATGTTGTTCATCCACACTTATTGGCAGACTCTTAGCAGTTCTCCGGGAGGAGGGAGGCAAGGCGCACACCCCTACTTAGGTAGAAAGACTGGAGAACCGAGGCCCCAACCAGCACCCCGGCATGACCCAAGGTCGATGTGGAAGGGGAACGGTAAAGCCTGCTTCCGGGCAGAAGCCCTGCAGATATCCTGGATGGAGTATCCTCGAAAGCAGCCACCAATGCAGCGGAAGGACGGGTAAAAGAGCGCTTATCCCTCTGGGAGGCTCCATGCCCGCCCGCCTATAGTGGAGACCTATGCAGGGGTGACCCGCCCGCTTGTCGTCCACTGGGCTGCAAATCTGCCAGATGCGGCTTCAGCGAAGATGATGAACAGCTGTCGAACCTCTCCCGAACTTTAGCTTTATGCTCCCTAGATAGGTGAGCGTTAAACTGGTTCCTATGGAACCTGTATGCAACCTCGGCGTGTGAATGGGGATAAACCCGGCAGAGGCATCCCCGAAGGAAGACTCCGCCACCGCCTGGAAGGACTTGGGTGGGGCACAGGACAACCTAGTCCCTGTGGAAGACCGGATAGGGAGGGTAAAGGAGCGCCTGAAACTCTCCCCGCCTTCTGAATGGCGGAGTGGCCCCAAAAAGGTGTTCTTCCACAACAGGTGGGGGAAACTCACACCTGTACAAAAGGTTCGGATGGCTTGCTCATGAGCTAAGCCCATACCAGCAAGGATCCCACAGAAACGAGGATACTCTCCCCAAAATGGGAGGCGTGATCGAGGCTTAGAAGTGCCAGACCACCTTCTCCGTACCACCAACTGCCTCCCGGCCCGTGCCCGGAAGACAGGGGAGACCCGGAGAAGCACCTAGGGGTTGTTGGCCGAAGCCCTGGTTTAAGGATGGACCGCAGATGGTCCGGAATGCTCTCCCAGGGACGGGGAAGGGCACGGCCCTATCCCATCAACAAAAAGGGAGAACTTCTCCCAGAGAACGAGCATCTTGGCCGATTTCTTGGCAGGACGCCTCGAAGAACCTTGCCGATAGACCCTAGGCCTGGCCCCTAGCCGCACAGGAGTCGGCCTACAGGTGCAGGGATTGAAGGTCTAGATGGATAACCTTCCCTGAGAAAGACAGGACACGGGCGGGACTGGAGGCCGCCTGGGAGCCTGGGGCTGAGACTGAGGAGGCTGGATACAGAACTGGCAATCCAGTCTGGGGCTACCAGCATCACCTGCGCCAAGCCTCCTCGCCTGCCTGTCGAGGTCAAGGGAAATGGGGAGAGGCACGGAGGACCGGGGTCCAGGCCCTATGGCATCCCCTGCAGCAGACCTTGCTGAGGGGCGGGCAAAACAGTCTCGCCTCAGATTCTCCCGGAGGGAAGAGGGAGAAGATCCTGTGCTACCTCCGGCAGGGGAGACCACTCATGAGGCGTAGCCTATGCCCGGCTCAGGGCAGCAGCCAGGGAATCGGGGCTCCTGCCATCAAATGGCTGGGAACTCTCGACTGCGCAACAACCCAATGTGGAGAACCTCCTTGTACCGAGACAAGGGGATCGACCGAACCTGGCGGAGTAGGTAGCACATGGTCTTGGTGTTGTCCTACTTGGACTTAGACCTGTAGACCCTGTACAAGCGGAGCTAGCGGTGCAGGCTAAGCGGACCGTCTGTTCTCCAGTGAGCAGGAAGGACATCGGGACTCGCGAGAGGACCAGAGGCGAAGCACTCTGTATTCCCCAAGATGGGCACCCCACCCATCCGAGAAGCATCGGTCGGAGAAGAAAGCCAACTCAGGGCGAACGAACAGGATGTTCTCTTGCCGAAGTTGGAACGGTCCAAGGGAGCATTCTCTTAACTCCTGGGCTGTTAGTCACAAACTGGTCCAAGGGACGCAGCGCTGTGACCTCTGGCTGGCCCCTCCCACTAAGGGAAGGCTGCCCTGAGGCCCAGGAGGAGCAGGAGGTCCTGGCAGGACATAATTTCCCGGCCAACCCGACCGGCAAAGGAGGAAGAACCTCAGCCCTGTCTGCCCGGAGCCGAGCTCGGACTCAAGAGTCGAGCTTAGTCCCGAAGAAGCTTCACCGCTAAGGTACGAGTTCTCACTTGGCTCCTGAAAACGGGAGACCAGTCTGCCTTCCGGTTGGGGTGACATCCAGACCCTTCAGTGCCGCAGAGACTGCTGAGCAAAGAAGGTCCTGGTTAGGAACTCGTAAGGAGCTCCCCCGCAAGAAGGGGTGGAGCCTCCCAAGAAATGGACGGAACGAGGAGTAGGTACATCCTGGAGACCAAGGAAACAGCTACGCGCCACGTTCTGAGGATGGGATATCTGAAGTAGAGAGACCATCCAGGCGTGCGGGAGAATGGGCGTGAGCCCCCGTCCGTTTGAGACCAGGAATACCTGGACACGAACCCAGGGTTAAATGGGGGGTCCACAGCCTTCCTGATCACCTCTAACTAGAGAGCCAGGCATGTCGGTACGACCGACACAGAGGCAGTGAACTCAAGATCCCCATGGGGCAATGGCTCAAAATGGGGAAACCGCTCGCAACCTGCGACAGGATCCACCCTTAAATACCTCCAGAATGAGGTGCGGAGCCGTCCCCCCATGGGGAAACCCGGGCTGGGACGACGGGGCCGGGGCAGTGCCCCTTGGCCCATCACTGAGCAGGCTTAGAGGGGGAAGGAGCCGAGGAGCCTCTCGGTTTCCTGCCTCCCTGCTTCCCTTTGGAGGAAGACGCTGGACTGGCAACAGGCCGCCCAGCGCATGCCTGCTGGCCCTTATGCTGGGCCAGTGGGGCCCCAGGGCTCAGGGGGCAAAGGGGCTTACGCAAAGGCTGACGGCTGTCCTTGACCCTCCGGGCGAGAGTGACTGAGTCCAGAGTGGCATCGGACTTCTCGGGCCCATGGATGTATCCCTCCACTCCAGGGCGGAAAAGGTCAGTCCCCAAGAAGGGGATGTCCGCCAACTCGTGCTGGGTTTCCAAAGAGAAGGAGGATAACCTCAGCCACGCCCTGTGGTGCATGGCCACTGTGGCCACCACCGATCTGGCACAGGAGTCGCCTAGATCCGGAGCCGTCTGGAGCTGCTGCTTCGCCACCGCCCTACCCTGGTCCCGCACCTGCCGAACCGTGGTCCACAGGTCGGCCGGGAGATAAGGGAGGACCTCGTCCAGGGAGCCCAAAAGGGTGTGGGAGAAATGTGCCATCAGTGCAACCGAGCTGACCTGACGGAGGCCTAGGGAGGATGCAGTGTAAACCTTGCGCCCGACGTAGTCCATCCTTCTGGACTCCTTGTCGGGGGGTCTGTCCACATCCCCAGCGTTTCCAAGACATTGGAAAACGTCATCAGTGACTATCTCTTCAGCTGAGGGGTGCTCTGAGAAACCGGGCAGAGAACCGACAGGGACAGGGTACTTCCGAGCCACCCTGGCCGAAGGCGCAGGGCAGGAAATAGGCCGCCACCATAGCTCCAAGGCTGGGTCCACGATAGCCTCAGCCACTGGGAAGGCCTCTGAGGAAGAACCCCTTGATCCAGAATCTCCGTAAGGGGGTAAGGTGCCCGATTGGAGATGGGCTCGAGCTGCATCCCAGTGAATTCTGAAATGAGCTGAAGTAGACCCTTCGAAGACAATGGGCTGTCGTCTACTGAATGTTCTTGGGAAGACCCCAGGTCCTTCCTGCTAGGAAACATAGCAGAGCCTGCTTCAGGCTCCGAAGGATCTGCAAAAAGCTGCCGCAGGCCCGAGGCACTCTTCGTCCGCCGGGGATGGGCAGGAGTGAGGGGACTGAGTGACCTGAAGAACAGGTCATGGCCTGGCCTGAACCCCGCTGAAGGCGGAGGGGCAGCAAGAGTCGGACGAGCAACTGGCCCTGGAGAGGGTTCCTCGACCGATTCGAACAGCTGCCGACCGAACGTCGGCTGCTTGCTATCCGGAGAATGAATCGGGGTCGATTGAAACCCGGACAACAACTGCTGTCGCCACATAAGTTCCTTGTAACACCGATGCCAATGGCATCGAAACTGCTCCTCATCCAAGGAGGGGGATGAGGAAGAACGGCAAAGCCACTTAACTCGGTGCCTCGACCGAGAACGCCGAGATCGGCCTGAGCGGCTAGACCGAGAGGTTGACAGAGACCGAGACCCAAATCCTCGGGGGGGGGGACCGAGGGCGGGCCTGGGAAGGAGCTGGATGCACCCGCTCCTCCCTCAGCTCGGAAGAAAGGACCGAGGGCTGTCGACCTGAAGGGGAGGACAGAGTCTCAGCCTCCGCCGAAGGCGGAGGGAAGACAGCACCAGAAGACCCCAAAAGACGGGTTCGAGACTCGACTAACGCCGACGGGAACTGCACGGCTGACCTGCACGGGATACCATGAGGCCAGTGGCGAGGCGAATCTCGACCGAAGTCGGCGTCGGCCGAGGTGAGGGAGGGGAGAGATCCCATTCCCGGGCCGATGAAGAGACCTCGCTCATGCCCTTTAGCCTAGGCCGAGCGACAGGGCTTTTGCAGTCTCTCCTTGGAGGAGAGGGAATGATGAAGCTCCTGAATGAAGCTGCATGAGATGAATCCAAGGAGATGGGATAAGTGCAACCGAGGGGGCGCCCTTCCCCAGCAGGATCAAACTGCAGAGAAACAGTCGGGAAGGGACACCTGCCCGGTCGAAGGAATCTCGGAGCGGAAAAAACTACGGATGTCCGAGCCCGAACGGCCGCAGGGTCCTCCAGAGAGCTGACCGAAGGGCAGAACAAAATTGCAAGCCTGAGGATCGTGATCAAGTCCAGGCAAAACAGGCACGTGGAGTGCGAGTTCCTCCTGGAGGAACTAACCATGCGCCTCTCGGGGCCGGAAAAAGCCATCGCTGTAGTGAAGAAGAAAAGATCGAAGATTCAAAAAGGACACTTCAATAAATTCGAAGACCAAAATTTTCAGGAACCAGTCGAAAACGCAGAGCACTAAGGAGGGAACCTGAGGTTCCAAGCGGTAAGGAAGATCTGGCGTCATGGGGCAGAGCCGAGAGTTTTACTACCCGGGTGGGTGGGAGGAGCCAGCTTGAAGACCTTCCGGCAAGATTTAAAGCGGCAAGGGACCTGCCAATAAGTGTGGATGAACAACATATCCATGTCCCTAGAACCATTAATTCTGAGCAAGTGGCATAGCCATGAATTGTTGATATTTAAGGTGGAGGATAAAATAAAAAGTTGTTTAGAAATTAGCCACTAGTTGAACCTTCTTTTTGTATTTTGGGGACTAATAACTGCTTGGAAGAGTTCTTCCAATCTTACCCTTGTACCTTTTAGGCTAAGTTCCAGCCTTCCGCCTTTTTCTTAATATCCTCCCTTTAGCCTGCTCTGGCAATTTGCTCCTCTATGCTAATGATGCGGTCATTTTCACAAGCCACCCTGATCCAGTCCAATTAGAACATAGTCTCCAAATGAACTTTGCTGAAATTGAATCTTGGTTCTCCCAAAACAAACTTAACATAAACTACAAAAAGACCAAATCCATGCTGTTTGCCAGCACCCAAAATAGACATAAAGAGGTTTCCCTTACAATCCTCAATAATCAGCACCACCCCTTAGAGCAGGTATATAGCTTCAAATACCTTGGTATCACCCTGGACTCCTCCCTCCCTCTCCTACCACGATCATGTCAATCAAGTCTGCAAAGCAGTAAATGCCAGGATCGATCTCTTGTATAGACACAGACATTTTACGATGAATGATGCCCTCTGCCTAGCTGTCACAAGCTCTGTCCGCTCCATAGTTTACTATGGTATTGTCATCTATGGATCTGCATCTGACTCTGTCCTTTACAGAGTTCTGATCTCCCTCAACAAAGCCCGCCGCTTGGTGCTCACAGACTCACTCATACCTGTGACCTATACAATCAGGTAAATTGGTTAAATTTCGAAGGCTGTCTAACATACCAAACATGTTTGTTGGCAAAAAAGAAATCGCCTCCAGTCAGTCTCCTCCATCAACCTCGAATCTCCACCAGTTCCGCCCTGCCCCAGTTACTACTGCCAGCTCTGACAAAGGTTTCTTTCCTTTTTCTTTTCTGCAAAACTGCTCTAGAACAGTGCTCTTTCATGTATAGGGCTCCTGTTTGATTAAATGATCTGCCTCAAGACATTCAGGCCACCGAAAAATGTGGCCTTTTTAAAGATAAGCTTGGACAGCATCTCCTCTCTCTAAATTTCTGTGCCTGCTCATAATTTCCTCCCTGTTGCCTACCCTAACTCTCTGTCCCTCATTGTTTTACTCTCTTTTTACCTCTCAGATCTGTTTATTTCTATGGGTGCCCTGTTGCATTCCCCCCACTTCTCTCTCTTTCTCCCACTCTCTTTTCCCGTTTCCTTTCCCCTCATCTGACTACTCCCTAACTTAGTAATTCTTCCTCTCTGCCTTCTTAATTCCTATCTTGTCTACCTTGACACCCCGACAACGTCCTCTGGACTGCCATCCCTACTGTATACCATGTTACGCCTGCTGCCCCTCCCCATTCCTGTGTTATTTTGGTCTGCTGCCTCCTTTCCTCTCTCCACCCTCCTCACAGCACTTCTCAGTCCCCTTGCCCTCTACTTGTTAATTTATTTGGTTTCTTCTACAATTCCTGAGACCCCTTTCACCCCACTTCTGTTGGTTCATAATAACTTAAGTGCACATTGTTACTGCCAGTCCCAATTGTAACCTTTTCTCCTTTGTAATCTCACTGAGCTTGCTTGTTATTTTCTCCCTCTCCTGATTGTCCCTTGTGTACTGTTTTTTTATTGTACTAGACTGTTTGCACTGTTTGTGCATTCTTGTAATTATTGTGTACTACTGACGTGGAGCCTTTGTAGAAGAGTCTCTGACTCAAAGGGCTGTAATTCTGAATCACAATAAATAAATAAATAAGCTAAGCCCTGGACATCCTGGTCCATGTCATTAGGTTGCCACTGTCTAAGGTGCCCACATCCACCAACTCCAGCAGACAGTCAAGTAGCACATACTGCTGAGTGCAAGAGGCTCCCAGAAAGCAGTTTTACCAAATGACTCTAGATTCAGGCATTCACTGGGCCATGTCCACCCTCATCCAGGGCAGTGATGCAGGGTGGTCATGATGCTCCCTAAAATGGAGGTTGCAGTTACATTCTTCACAAAGTTTTGAAAACAGGACAGAATGATAATAAACATCAGACCCAGGGTACATATGTCAGCCTGTCAGTGCAGTGGGAGTGCTACTGCTCGCAATACCAGTGTCCCAGGATAAGGACTATACAATGTTAAACATTAAAACCTAGGGAAAAATATTATTGTGCCACACAAAAATACTGAATTTGTATAAAGTGCTGGTTATTTTATAAGTTTCTCTTATATGATGTAATGGGTATCTAACCTAGAACTTGGGATTTTGAATAGTCATGAGACTACCTTCATCATTGCATTCTTCTTCTTTTTCATTGTTTATCTTTCTATGATATCATGAATAAATGTATTTAAAAGGAGAGTCATCTAACCAGAACACTGCCCACCTGAGGAAGCTCAAGGAGCGAAGCGCCGGGAGTTCTGGCATCACAGTGTGAACTGTTAGTAATTTTGTGTGTTGCTGGATTTGCAATTTGGAAACTTTTTCAATAAAATAAATATATTTATATTGGCGTAGAATTGCCTCTGACTTTGTTTTCAACCACATCACCACCACAGAGTGTCTTTAGTTTTCAGTGGTGTGGTAGTCATCACACCAGATCTGCACCCAGTCTCATACCAGTGAGCGCTGTGACTTTTTTTTTTTGCTAGTTACTGATGTCTATACAGCAACCTTGGAGCAGGTGAACTTCATCTGCATGCCTTGAGACTTGTGAGTGGTTGCTAACAGCTCATGTGCCACTGGGGAGTTAGTCAGCACAAGGATTTAAAGTCATATCTAAGTGAACTTTGCTGGTTTTATTGAACCACTGGACTATTGTGAAATGAGCTCTAAAGATACTGATACAAATGATGTGATAGAGACTCCCTTGGCCTACCTAACTGTGATGGATGATACTGAGTAATAGAAACAATCAGCACAGCAATGCCTTGTGGTCCTTGAGGCTAACCCAGAGACTGGTGAGTTAAAAATTTTATTTATTACTTTGGAAAGACAGCTTTTTCTGGAAATAAATCTCACCTGCAACAATGGTAGTGTGGAACAATATTTGAAATGGGACATTGCCCAAAGGGACTTGAAGGTAACAGTCACACCATCCAGTGGACTGGATGAGTTTGACTATAAAACTGAATGGGAGGAGGCAGTGTCTAACAGCACTAAAAGTTTCATATAAACTCATTATCAAGAAAGAAACTAATAAACAAACAATTAATAAATGAAATTGTGAATACAAAGAAAAACTTGCAAAAGTATAGTAATCACCCTGAGTTTACCACTATAAACAGAGAACTTAAAGTGAAATTGGAGAAACATGAGGCTGAACTAGACGTAAACAACAAAAATTAGAATGGGATACAACAGACTATAAAAATGGCAAAATATTTGCCTAGTCCAGATTCAAAAATACACGGTCAACGTCCTGTGAAAAGTCAAGATCTAGATCATGATTCAATTCCAGACTTTGGGAAAATAAAAACACAGTGGTTCAGGATACAGACACTGATAAATCTAATACAGCTGGCAGCTCAGTTTCACAAAAGAAAGGTTAGCTTTTCAGAGGAACCATCAATGAGTTTAGTGGAACAAGTGAGTAAAACACAACCACCCAAAAATGGAAAATGAAAAGCTGGAGGAGTAAAGAGACCATAAAAATCAAGACAAACCAAAGATAAGGTATGGAAAATAATTAATCTGTCAAGTCACAGGTTAACAGAAGCATAAAAACTGGTTCTGGAAAAGGGGCTATCTTTTATTTTGTGACCAAAACCAAATGCATTCAGGTTCTTGAAGGACCTGGAAAGACTTTTCAGGAAACTTATTTTAAAGAATGGGTTTCTTATTTGAAAATGTGAATGAATCTATGACTAATTCAATGTGGGATTTAGACAGTTCACTGATGAACTTTTCAGGATCACTGCAAGACGCATGTGATTCCTGGGACACAAATGACTGGGATAATTTGTCTGCTTTAGATTCACTTTGTTTTTTGGGGGGGGATTTTTGCTAGTCTTTTTCTCCCCGGGTCCCGCCAGCCACCTCTGATGTTCCCCCCCACCGTCCCTGAGTATCACAGCCCCTTTCCCTATTGCCCCCATGACTTACCCTTAGTGGCAGGAAGTGGGAAATGACTCAACCCACTGGACCAGATCCATCTCGGGAGGTGTCCTCTCGGGGTGGCTCGCAGGGAGGAACTATAGTCATTCTACACAGCGGGGCCAATTTTTCTGATTTTTTTTTCCTTTTTGCAGTGGGGAGCATGCAATGCTGCCAGTGATGCACCACACACGTGTCCACATGCCGTGCATCAGGCGACTGTTCCACCTCTGCCCCCACATTATGGGACCTGGCTTGTCAGCCCCAGCCACAGCTAGAGGTCATGCAAGTACTGGTCCATGTCCCCACCCTCCCCAGGAGAGGACAGCTGTCCTCTGGATGCACAATCCTCTCCCACCCCAGCGACCCCGCTCACACCATGAACACGGGTCACCGGCGTGGCAGGAGGAAAGGCATCACTGCCTCAGCCCTCCATGCCACTGGGCCGGCACCTTTAGACTCACTCTCAAGAAAATGTACAGCAAGAGTGGGGTAATTTTAATGTTTATCTCTATGATGTAGATCAGATTAATTTAAGCTCCCTAAAAGAACTTAATTACTAAATCTGACGTTTGCCCCACTAGCAACAATACTGCATTCAACACCTATAAAAAAACAGTTGGTGAAGTCCAGAAATTACTACTAGATAACCAGAGACATCACTATAATTTAAGTAGGGATGAAATTACAGCTTGAAATTAATTGAAAGCTCGGGAAAGTGTAATAATAAAACTGGCAGATAAAGGGGGCAACGTTCTGATGGACAGGGAATATTATAAATCCAAAGTTCTGGATTTATTCGCGGACACCAATAATTATCAGAAATTGACATCAGACCCAGTTTCAAGGCATAAGATAGATTTAATTAGGATGACTGAAAGGGGGAAAAAGCACAGCGAAATAACAGAGAATGAATTTGAATTCCTAATACTAGATTCACCAATCACCCAGACCCTCTACATACTGCCCAAGATTCATAAGAATGTGTCGGATCATCCTGCAAAACCTACTGTTTCAGGGGTAGGGTCATTAATTAGTAATTTATGTGCATTCTTTGATTTCTTTATAAAAAGAAGTGTGACCTGCCTTGGATCTTATGTGCGTGATACAATGCATACATTACAAATCTTCCAAGATTTCATTTGGTCTAGTCAACATCAGTGGCTAACTACTGACGCAGAATCTCTTTATACATCAATAAAGCATGAAGATGGTTTGAAGGCCTGTGAATAGTTTCTGCAGCAGGACACACTTGTAGAAAACATGCCATTCTATCTTGCACTGGAGGGATTGGAGTTTGTAGTGACCCACAATTATTTTGAATTTAATTCAGATTTTTACATACAAAAATGTGGGACGGCAACAGGGACTGCCATGGTCCGCTCCTATTCCAATCTAGTTGGGAGCATGTGCGAAAAGAGAACTGTATTCAGTCCAAACTCCAATCCTTGCTTTGGCAAGACAGTAAAATGTGGCCGTTGTATAGATGACATTGTTTGTGCTTGGTCAGGATCTGATGAGGAATGTACAGATTTCATGATATTTCTTAATAATATGTTGAATTTGCATTTTACACGTAAACTGGACAGAACTCAAACAGATTTCTTGGACACCACATTAGTGGGTACAGATAACAATTCTGTTGTTGTTTTGAATGAATGTATTTTGGGATCACACTGTAAATGAGCGCTGCTCAACTGGGATAATTCCCTTTCATGGTTTATGAATAAAAGTATACTACTACTACTACTATTGTGGTCACTAAAGGATTCAGGAAGCCAATGGCTACAAATAACCTCTTATTGGCTATTCTCATCCCTGATCTTTAAAGAAATCAATTTCCTATGGTCCGTTTGTTCATCTAAAATGGAATAGTTCGGAATCAAAAACATTCAGAGAACCAGCAAATGAATTAAGAGAGAGAGAGAGAGAGAGAGAGAGAGAGAGAATTTTGGAGAGAGGGTATAGTCCTGTAATACTGGATGACGTACTGAAAAGGGCTGAATGTTTGGACAGAAATGATTTCCTTAGACCAAAAGTGAAAAACACTAACAGCAATAACGTTATTCATTTTGTGACCAAATATAACAATATTGCAAGGAAGACTGGCAATACTATAACTACATATTGGCTGATTTTAACAACGGACCCTGTACTTGCACCACACTTAGGGGAAAACCCATGGGTAACATTTAGTAGAGGGGAAAACGTAAAGAAAAAACTTGTTAAAAGCCAATTTTATAGAGGTATTGCAGCACCCCAGAGCTGGCTTCCAATTAAACCCTTAGGTTTGTCTAAGTGCAGTAACTGCAGTGCATGTAATTTTTGTAATCAAGGCACTTCTTTTGAATTGCCAGTGAATCATAGGAAGGTTACTGTACGTCAATTTAAATCCTGGGTCACAAGTTTCATAGTATATGCAATTTGGTGAAGCTGCGATAACCTATATGTTGGGAGGACTGTTAGACATCTTAAACTTCATATACAAGAGCAACTTAGAGATATTAAGAATGCAAATTTGGACCGTCCATTAGGGGAACATTTTTTACCATCCCACAACAGTGACACTAGTAGTTTTAGATTTTTGGGGTTGGAGCAAGTGAAAGTAGGTAGAAAGGGAGGTGATTGATGGCAACACATCAATCAAAGAGAGAGCTGTTGGGTTTTCTCCCTACAGGAACTATAACCAGATGATCTAAATTCAAGCTGGGACCTCAAACCTCACCTGTGAAAAAGATTAAGAAAAAAATATGATCTATATCAGTCCCTATCATATTTTATCTCAATAAAATATAAATTATGTTCCCCCTCTACATGCCTTGAACAAAAAAAATCCCTCACAGTCACCTCCCTGTACCATAACAAAGCAATTTCCCAATACTAAATATCCCCCCCCCACCACCACCACCACCACCACAAATGTCGCATCAGCTCCCATTGTTTTCTTTACTGAGATGTTTTCCAAAGGTAGTTAACTCCTTTGTGGTTTATCTGGGATATTGAAAATGAAATAACAAGTGTGGCAATTACTACAGTATAATCTTTTCTTTTGTTTTTTTTTATAAACAGGCTACATATTTTAGGAGAGTGCAGGAATTCCTGTATGAACCGCACTGACTGGAGGTTGCGCTACTACCATAACATTGTGGGATTTGTTCCCTATATTGGTCTGTTTCTTTTCTTTCAATACTTTTTCTTGTCACTTTGAATATTATGAATAAGACAAACATTACTGTGCCACACAAAACTACTGAATTTATATAAAGTGCTGGTTATTTTAGAAGTTTCTCTTATATGATGTAGTAGGACTCAAACCTAGAACCTGGGATTTTGAAAATTGCAGTATTGCTTTAACTCTGATTTAATATTCATGAGACCACCTTCATCATCATCACATTCTCCTTTTTTTATTGGTAATCTTTCTATGATGTCATGAAATAATGAGTTTAAAAGGAGGTTCATTTAACTAGAACACTGACCCCCTGAGGAAGTTTGAGGAGCGAAGTGCTGGGGGTTCTGGCATCACACTGTGAGTCGTTGGTCAGTTTGTGTGTTGCTTTATTTGCAATCTGGAAACTTTACCAATGAAAGAAATAAATTTATGTTGGAGTGCAATTGCCTCTGACTTTGCTTTCAACCACATCACCATCACGGAGTGCTGGTCACACCAGATCTGCACTTAATCTCAAACCAATGAGTGCTGTGACTTTGTTTTTGCTGAGGGTAAACATGCCAGCCTCTCACTGCAGTGGGAGTGCTACCACTCACAACACCAGTGACCTGTGTTAGGGAACATGACTTTATAGGCAGGGACTGTCACGGGGAGGAGGATCATGCATTACAGAGGATGCTCTGATGGCAGCTACCTCCGCTGGTATACTACCACTTCTAGAAGACCACAGGTGGCAGCGAATCTGGAGCAGGGGGAGGGGGAATATTGGCTAGTGCCAGGCTGCACACTCTTGCATCCTGAAGGAAAGGAATGAAACATAGAAACATAGACTTTGACGGCAGAAAAGGACCACTTGGCCCACCCAGTCTGCCCATTTCCCTACCTACTGGATAAGCTGCAGATTCTAGTTAACCAACAGCCTGCTTCCTGCAACCCCCCACTATAATTGCTTTGTGTCTGTCCCATGCATGTTTGAATTCCTCCACTATTTTAGACCCAATGACCTCCTCAGGAAGGCTGTTCCATGTATCCACCACTCTCTCCATGAAAAAGAATTTCCTCACATTACCCCTGAGCCGTCACCCCTCTATCTTTAAACTGTGCCCCCTTGTTCTTACACATCTCTTTTTCTGAAAGATGCTACCCTCCTGGACTTTGTTGATTCCCTTGAGGTACTTGAGCGTTTCTATCATGTCCCCGTCCTCCTCCTTTCATCAGGGTATACATATTAAGCTCTCTCAGTCTCTCTTCATATGGTTTCTGAAGTAGACCCTGCACCATTTAGTTGCCCTCCTCTGGACTGCTTCCATCTTGTCTATGTCCTTGCGTAGATGAGGTCTCCAAAACTGCACACAGTACTCAGATGGGTCTCACCAATTGTCTGTATAGAGGATAATCACTTCCTTTTTCTACTTGTGATGCCCTTCCTATGCATCCCAGTATCCCCTGGCTCTCCTTACTGACTTTTCACATTGCTTACCCACCTTTAGGTCATCTGATATGACTACTCCCAGGTCCCTTTCCATTTTTGTTGTTGTTAGTACCTCCCTGCTTATTGTGTACTCTTCTCCTGGGTTTTGTTTCCAAGTGCATTACTTTGCACTTTGCGTGAATCTAAGTTGCCACATGTCTGACCATTCCTCCAACCTTGCCAAGTCCCTTCTCATCTTTTCTACCCCTCTTGTGTATCAACTCTGTTACAGATCTTTGTGTCATCTGCAAAGAGGCATACCTTTCCTCCAGACCCTCTGCAATGTCACTTATAAAGATGTTAAAGAGGATTGGACCCAGTACTGAGCCCTGAGGTACTCCACTAGTAACCCCTTTCTTGAATGTGTTCCATTCACTATTACCTTCTGTGTCCTGTTGTGCAGCCAGTTCAGCTACCAGGCTACCACCCTGAGACCCACTCCCAGGCTGGCTAACTTGATTATTAATCTTTGTGTGGGGCTGTGTCAAATGCCTTGTTAAAGTCTAGGTAGGCTACATCCACAGCCCTCCCTGGTCTATTACTTTGGTCACCCAGTCAAAGAAATCAATTAGATTAGTCTGACATGACTTTCCTGCTGTAAATCCATGTTGCTTTGGGTCCTGTGCCCCGCTGCCTCTAGGTGCTCAACAATTCTTTCTTTCAGAAGTGATTCCATCATTTTCCTACCACTGAGGTCAAACTTACAGGTCTGTAGTTTTCTGCTTCTGCCTTGCTCCCCACTTTTGTAAAGGGAATCATCTGCCCTCCTCCAGTCCTCAGGTACCACCCATCCTGCCATGATTTGTTAAAGTGTGGTCAGTGGTGTCACTAGGTCCCCCTTAGTTCTTTTAGGATTCTGGGGTGAATCCAGTCAGGCCCCATTGTTTGTCCACCTTAAGTTTTAGGAGTTCTTTCAGGACTCTTTCTTCTGTGAATGGACTGGTATCAACCCCCTACCCAGAGTGCTTCTATTGTCTGGTTTAGGTAACTGCTCCTCATCTTCTTTTGTGAATACTGAGCAAAGTATTCATTCAGTATCTCTGCCTTTTCACTGTCTCCCTCTGCCCACCTCCCTCTCCTTTATTAATCTTCACTATCCCTCCCTTAACCTTTCTATGCTCCTAATGTACCTATAAAGGTTTTATCCCCTTTTGACCGAGTTGGCTATTTTTCCTCGGTTTGTGCCTTTGCTGTTCTGACTGCCTTTCCTACTTCTTTCTGCTTGAGTTGATACAGTTACCTGTCGTGGTCCTCTGTGATTCCTTATACTTTTGAATGCAGCCTTTTTCTCCTTAACCTTCCTGCCACCTCTTTTGAGAACCATAGTGGTTTTTACTCCGCTTTGTTTTCTTTATTTGTTTTACACAAAGACTTGTTGCCTCTATGATGGCAGTTTTGATTTTTCCATTGTTCTTCCACCCTCCTATTTGGCCATTTGCTAGTGCATTCTTCGGGTGTTCACCCATTTTGCCAAAGTCAGCCCTTCTAAAGTCCAGTATCCTTGTTTTTGTATGGCTTATCTCCATGGTTGTGCTCATTGTGAAGCACACTGTGCAGTGGTCGCTTGTTCCCAGATGTCTACTGACTTCTAAATTTATGATCCTCTCTCCATTTGAGAGTACCAGGTCTAGTATTGCTCCCTCCCGAGTGGGTTCCAGCACTAGCTGTCTAAGGTCTGCCCCCTGCAGGGCATCGAGAATGACCCTGCTCTTGGATGTGGCTGCAGTACATGTCCTCCAGTTAACATCTGGCATATTCAGGTCCCCATCAACAGTATCTCCCTTTTTCAGCCATTTTGAGAATGTCTCTATCATTTTCTTGTCCATTTCTCCCTTGAGACGGGGTCTGTATACAACCCCTGTGCAGATTGTGATGCCATTCCCCATCTCCAAGGTAACCCAGAGTGCCTCTTGTCCTCCCCCTTTACTTTTTAGTTCTGTAGCTTTGATCCCTTCCCTTATGTATAGAGCTACTCCACCTCCTTTTTTGCCTTCCCTGTCCCTTCTGTAGATTGTGTACCCTGGTATGTTGACATCCCATTCATGGTTCTCAGTGTACCATGTTTCTGTGACTGCCACAATATCCAATTGTTCATCTTCCATCAAAGCTGCTAGCTCAGAAAGCTTGTTTCCCAGACTACGGGCATTAGTAGTCATTGCCCTCCATTTAATGCTGGCTTGATCCTTTTTTCCCCCATCCCTGCTCTTATTGCTCTTATCTATTTTACCATTTACCCCGTCCTGCCCTGTGTTGAGCTCTGTACCTCAGTGTTTACCTACTACCTGCCATGTTTTGTGGGGAGGCTTGACTTTTCCTGCCTTTTATCAGTACCTCCCTCCTTATCTAGTTTAAAAGCTTGCCAAGGAAGCATTTAAACCTGTCACCTAGGAGCTCGGTCCCCTTAGTGGATAAATGCAGACCGTCATACCAGTATAGACCTTTATCTCTCCAGGTGGACCCCCAGTCCCCAATGAAGCCAAAGCCCTGTGCTCTGCACCAGTTTTGCAACCATTCATTAAACTGCATGGTGTGTAGTACCCTAGCATCACTCCTGCCATGGACTGGTAGCACCTCTGAGAAGGTTACTGTGCTTGCTACCCGTCTAAGGCCCCTCCCCAACTCCACAAATTCATTCTGCACTGCACTGCACTGATCCCATGCCTAGCTAGGTCATTTGTCCCAAGGTGGACAATGATATCTAGTTCTCTCTCCTGTGATGCTGCTTCTACAATTGTGAGGATTCGCTTCTTGTCCCTCCAAGCCATGGCACCAGGCAGGCAGCTTACTTCCTTCTCTCCCTTCCCCAGTTCTACCCCCTAACAATTGAGTCCCCTATCAGTAGCTGTTTCCTTCCTTCCCCTGTGGTGTCCCTTGCCACCCTTTTGTGGATCTCCCTTGTGGATGTCCTCAGCATTCTTCTGGGTCTCCACTGAGGGTGCCATCATAGAGGAGCCTTGCTCTGCCAGAATGGCATCTGATTTGTGTAGAGGTACAACTGGGGGGCTTCGCCTCTGGTCCACCACCCGTACCCTCCCAGAACCCACTGTGGTCCTACTGCTCTTCATACTCCGAAACCTCTGACTCAGTGGTTGTGGCAGTGGTGCTCTTTGGGAGGGGGAGGCCTCCTTAGTCCTTGCTAGTTCAGCCTGGAGGTGGGCAACCTCCTCTCTCAGAGCTGACAGTTGCCTACAAATAGGACAGCAACGCAGTTTCCAGAATGTTCCCAGAAACTGCTACCCCACAGCCAGTGCATTGCACCACTCCCACATGTCCCACTCCTCTTATATATACAATATGTAATTATATATGTATTATTTGTTTTGTGTAACTACTCTTTATGCACGTTGCAGGGTTATTAGGAATATGACGGTTCTGCCCAAGACCTGTTGAGGAAGTAATGTCAGAACTGTGGCTATTAAGGAAATGCCACGCCTGGTGGGGGTGGGGGTGGGGAAGGGTGGGTGGGTAGTGCACAGCCACTGGTGACTGTTAGAAACAATCAAATACACAACTGCTCCACCACCCTGGTGAGTACTGTCCTTTATAGTAATACAACTAACACCACAATTTACTAGACCACGGCTCCAACACAAACCACTCTACTGAGTCCAGGGATAAAAATGAACTCACTCCTCAGCCAGCAGGACACTTAAAATGTTACAAAAATATCCTTCCAAATGCTAGGTCTCAACCCCCGCACTCAAGCAAATTCAGTTGTATCTCACTCACTCTGGTTATAAAATTACTACCCTTTTAAAGGAATCCTGCAATTCTCTGCTTAATGCCAATAAGGAAAAATAAAAATAAAACTTTTTGTAGAAAGTGTATCTCCCCTTCTTACCCAGTGCTCTGCAGTATTATGCCTTAATCAGGTTTCCAGGTCCTAAATGGAGTTGCAGTTTGTTCTTTGCAGTAAGTTTGAGCTTCCAACAGACACTTTAAAGTCAGTGTGAAGTAAAGTGAAAACTTCACCCAGTAGCAGGAAGATGACCTAGCCTCCCACAGGTCCTGCACCAATCACATGGACCTTCTCCGAGCTGGATGCCGAGTTGTGGTAGGAGTCCAGGAGCTTCACTACCCTTGCCACAGGAGGCAAGCCTTGAGGGATGGAATACTGCTAAGCCCACGAGAAGCTGGGTAATAGTGTTACCAGAGCACCATGTACCAGTATGCTACTACCACAGCCTTATGACCACAATACAGGTTGAGAGGCCTGGGATCTGTTGAGATCGTAATTGGGGGTTCTTTCCCAAAAAGGAATAAGTAATAGTGTGGTGCCTCCACCCAGAGTAAGTATAGTGGGCCAGATATTTGTAGAGTACAACCCCCCCTCCCGGGATGCTGTATCTACCCACCTCCCCTTCCAGTCACCCCACACATGAATTACCAACTTAAACAGTAATATTTTACTATTCATGCAATTATTAACTACAGCTAATAATATGCTCACAGACAGTTTTAACCAATAACAAAGAAAAATGTATTAATGGGGGAAATGGAAATGCAGAAGTAAATGGCATTTGGCAAATTTGGTAAACAACTGAAATCAGAAAATAGAGCATTAACAGTGCCCAACCCTGACAGCAACAGCACATTCCAAATAGCCCACCTTCCCACTGGTACCAGTGCCCCTTATAACTTATCAGGGTACCCAGGTACAGAATGATATAGGCCTGAACATTGCCGTGACTTGGCCAGCGTTGCACTTTAAACAAAACTGTAACTTGTGAAACTTTAATCTAACTCCCCCACATCAGAGCAGGCCCTGTTTTACTTATGGTTCTGTTGCTCAGTTCAGAGGGTCTAGCAATGAGTGCACATGCAGTCTGTTGAGCTGGGGTCCTCGAACTGTACAAAGTAGGGGCAGCTGTCTTGGGTGTGGCAGGGTCTTGCAGCTTGTCACCTTCTGTCTGGACCCTCTGTGAATGCAGCTCTTCTGGCAGACACTTTTCTATCACGGCTCCTCTGGGTCACCCAGGATACAAAAGCACTGCACAGTGGCTTCCTGGCTCCCAAGGACCCCAGACCCAGAAGCAACCCTGTGGTCCAATTCCCCCAAATGGGTCAAGAGTACCCCCAGTACTCAGACATACACCCGTGGCTCCCTGTTCCCCAATTCACTTCACCTGATAAAGACTAGCTGGCCCCTTACCTGGCTCTGAGGCACCTGAACAGCATACAGGCTCTGTGGCTTCCCTAGACTTGGTCACAAGCACTGGCACAGGTGAATCTGGGCTCCTACAAGCTGAGGAGTATACAACCTCTGTTGTGGTGGCCCAGCTTCCAGGCTTTTGTGGTTCTTGGTTCCCAAAGTCAACTGGGGCTCAACAGGCTTTTCCCAGTCTGCAGCAGGTCACAGGCCACTATTTCAGTCTCTGGCAGATACAGTCCAGTCCTCTTGCAGGCTGAGGGCTTCACTCCTTCAGGACACTCTGGCTCTCCAGATGAGGACAGGCTTCTGCAAGTCTTGCTGCCTTTTGCAGTGGAAACCATGGACCAACTTCCAAATTGTCTCTCTCACTCACAAATGGCTCCCTTAAGCATTCTGAGAGCCTCCACCACCAACTGCCCCAAGCTGTAAATGTTCCTGGGGTTTCATGGTGCCAGCATCTGATTAGTTGCCACAGCAGTCAGTCCATAGAATTAATAAACATTAGGCTCTTTTGAGATCTGATAGGCTGACAGTTTCTGCACCAAGACAAAGTCCTTACTCCCTTCCCAGGGACCACAGCTGCAGGTCCTTAGGCTCCTTGAATACTGATTGCTGGCTTGGGGGTCAGAGGCAACAGAGATGACTGCAGACAAAACAGTGTATACATAGTCCCAACTTTAAAGGGGAACAGTCTGCAATAAGTAAATAACAATGTTTCTGCACACAAAGTGCTAATTGTGATCAGCCTCATACTTGAGTGGAAGGCTCTTTTTGCTGACAGTTTCCTATAAGTTCATTCTGCAGCCCAAGAAAATAGTTTTAAACGTATTTGCCCCAATGGTCTGTTAGCTGCCCCTCTGTCCTGTCATCCAGTGGCAGAGTGGGGCACACATTTGCCTTCCATTGCCTTTTGCTGCTGCTGAACTATACTGCCCCAAGGCAGCAGGCAGGGCTGTTCATTCATATGGCAGTCTTGGCTGCTTTAAAGGAGCAAGCACCCATTTATTATCTGAAAAAGTTCAGCCCCTGGTTTATCTACCCCCTCCTGCGAGTCTCTGGGCCCTGATTAGCCTCCCTGGAGTCCGGGAACACAGAGGGGAATGGTCTGTGGCGCTGCTGCAGGGGCTTTAACTTTTGAACACTGTAGTGCTCACAGACATTCAAGCTGGTCACACCCAGCTCGCATATTTGTGCAGGCATACAGCTCAATGGCCACACATTGAGCCGTATGGCATTTACAAAACTGTATGTCAGATGGTTTACTTCTACATGCCCAACACCCCCTGACCAAGGAAAGCAGCCACAAGCCCAAACCAGGCTCTCCACTTTAGCCGAGTGGCCCTGGCACTGCTACCTGCCAGCGGCCGGACCTCTGCATCCAGCAAACCACCCCTGACCAAGGAAAGCAGCCACAAGCCCAAACCAGGCTCTCCACTTTAGCCAAGTGGCCCTGGCGCTGCTACCTGCCGTCGACCGGACCTCTGCATCCAGCCTGCCACCCCCTTACCAAGGAAAGCAGGTACGTTTGGTCAGCTCCTAGCTTGGAGCTGTCAGATTTCAATCCTCATAATTGGACTGGCTCCTGGGGACTGTACTGCTCTCTGGACAATTTTTTTCTGCTGAATTTACTGCTCGTGTGGAATTTTTTTTTGTTCTCTTCTTGGAATTTTCGGCTATTTAGCCTGCTATACTAGCTAGGCCTGACTTCTATAAAAAAAAAAAAAAAAAAGTAAACAACTAAATTTAAAAAAAAAAGTGAGGCAGTATAGTGCAGTGGTCTAAGGCTCTGAGCTGCAAATCTGGTGACATCCAGCAGACCAGACCTGGGTTTGAATCCCACAGCTTCCACTTGCATACTGTGTGACCCTGAGCAAATCACTTAACCTCATTGTGCTCCCAGGTCGCTCCTGTAAAAAAAGCTTTCAGCTTAGTGTGCTATACCTGGTTAAACAAATATAAATAAATAAATATAGTTTATGGCTTATACCGTTGAATATTTTTACTGCTTAAACATTTTACCTTTAAACTATTGCACTGTATATGTAGGAATTGCCTAGCAGAGTTGTAGCGAACTTTGACTGCCTGACGTCTATATAGCTTACTGCTTGCACTACTGATTTTTTTCTGCTGAGCTAATTGCCCAATATTGTAGAATAGCTTGAACAGCTGACTACTGGCTGCCGTTTTTCTGCTACACTCTTTTCCCATCACGGTTCCTCTCATTCATCCTCGGACTGCCTTCTTTATTTCCCTCTTTCTTCTGAACCGGCCTTTTGTTTTGCTAAATTCCCATCTGGCACCTTTGACCAGACCTCTCTGTAGGAACCTTTTCTCTCCCACTATTTGCACCTACTTCTGCCCTGAGCACTAAATTTCCCAGGGCCCTCCCACCAATTTACTTGAGCTTTGTCTTTGACTTTTTAACTAACGGCCCGCCTTTCTTTTCTGCTCTATTTTAGCCACAAGCTCAAACCAGGCTCTCCAATTCAGCAGAGTGGCCCTGGCTCTGCTACCTGACCTCTGCATCCAGCCCGCCACCCCCTGACCAAGGAAAGCAGGTACGTTTGGTCAGCTCCTAGCTCAGAGCTGTCAGGCTTCAATCCGCATAATTGGACTGGCTCCTGGGGATTGTGACCACTTCCCGATTGGATGCTGAAGATCCCCTTGAGAAACCAAGCACCCAAGGCACCTTTTTCAAAACACAGCTCGGCCACTGCCTTGCTGTACTGCTCTCTAGACAGTTTTTTCACCCACCCCCTCCTTCCTGCTTTATTAAATACACTTCCCCAGTGATCTCTGCCCCCTGAGGCCTCACAATAGTCAATTACAGCAACTCCTTAAAGGGACTCTCCTTCCTGTAACTTCTTAAAGGGGCGATCCTCTCTCGTGCTCAAATTTAACTTATCGTCCTCAATGCATCCGGGATCAAGTGCATTGACACTGACTATGGTCCTCTTCCTACTTCACACCAGCCCCACCTCACTTAGGACCATCACCCTCTACCCATAGTACCCCCTCTTATCTACAACACTTACCAGACCCCCAATGCTCGACCACATCCCCCTTTAGTACCCCTCACACTTACTTCCCACCATACCTTGGTCTCTTCTCCTCTATGCCTTTTCCAACCTTCGTACTTTACCCACCCCTTGCACCCGGCCCCGTGCCCAGTCACAAGGGGAGATGCCACAATCACTACCATGCTTTGGTGTGCCTAATCTCCCTCCTGTTGCTTCTATCAGGTAACATTCATCCAAACCCTGTCCCCGTCCCCAACCTTATGAACAAGCCTGCCCAGGCTCAAGGACTCCGCATAGCTTCTATGAATATTTGCAGCCTCCTTAAGAAGGCTGCTGCATTCCAATGCTGGGTTACTCAGCACCAACTGGACATTGTCACACTCGTTGAAACCTGGTTATCCAAATCTACCCCTGACTCCTTTGTCTCCCTTTCTGGTTACACTCTTTTCAGGGAAGATCGGGTGGGTAAGCGTGGAGGTGGTTGTGCTGTCTACATGAGTGACTCCTTCCTTGGACATGCACTTTCACCACCCAAGCTTGATAACAGGGCATAAGTCCTTACACTAAAAATCTCCCACAACCCTGGTAAGGGCCCACTCTTTCTCACCATTGCCTATATTCTCCTCAGAAAGCAAGACCTCACCATTCAGGTGCTTGCTGACTACCTCTCTGGCCTACCGCCCAAAATGGCCCAGATAATTGTTGGTGACCTGAATATCAACTGGCTGTCTGCCATGGCCTCCCAAACCAGAGATATCTTTGCCGCCCTTGACATGTCTCAGCTTGTCACCACCCCAACTAGATTTAACCCCTCTACTGGCACCAGCACCCTTCTTGGACATCACCATTACCAACTGCCCCCAGAGGGTGCTCGATATCAGTGTACTTCCCAACTCACTTAGTGACCACTCCCTGGTTATATTCTCTTGGTCTGCTACCAACAGCAAACCCACACCACAAACCACCCAACAATGTCGCCTACTCCCAGGAGGCCTGCATCACTTTAAACTGTACCTCTCACAACTGGATTGGTCTCCAATCAGGCTTGCACCGTCCATAGATGAGGCATTGGATTTTTTCACCCATACTTTTAACACTGCCTATAACATCTATGCCCCCTTCACTAGAAATCGCAGCAAAAAGCAAAGCATGCCCTGGGTTACCCCTTCCCTCCTTCAGAAACTTAAAATGAGAGACAACCCATGGCACACTGCCGTGGAATCTGGCATGCCAGCTGATAGGCAAGCATACAACACTGAGCGTAGTAAGTGTACTTGGGCCATTCGACAGGCCAAAGCCCAGTACTACCAATCTGCTCTTGTCTGCTCCTGGGGGTCGGCTAGGAACTTTTGGGATAATGTAAAAGAGCTGAATGGGAAATCCCGCTCCCCACCCTCCTCTCAACTCTCCTTTAATGGAACTGTCTGCTCTGACCCCCTTGGCATTGCAGACTGCCTAAACCACACTTTCTCAGACCCGAGTTCATTCCTGCCCAGTAACTTCTTTGACCCCATCCCAGTAGCATCCCTGCCCACTCTCCAGAGACCTCCTGTCTATCTACATACCATCTCCCTGCTGGAGGCTAGACTCCTTCTGCAAAAAGTCGTTAGTAGTAACAACCCCGGCACTGACCTACTGGACACTAGGCTACTTCATCTGATGTTGGATGCTATCCTGATCCCACTTACCGAGCTGTTCAACCGCTCTCTGTGTCTGAGGCAGTTCCCCAGCACATGGAAAGCCGCCATTATTACTCCCATCCTAAAGAGTAGCAATTGAGCGACCCCGGATAACTATCGACCTATCTCCATCCTCCTCCACTCTCTAAGACCCTTGAAAAAGTAGTTGCCAACCAACTTGCCAAATACCTGGCCATGCACAATATCCTATGCCCTGAACAGCATGGCTTTCATGCAGGTCACAGCACCACAACCGCGCTACTTGAATTCTCCAACTTTCTGCACTCTGCTCTTGATGCGGAAGTCCTGCGGTGCCGTGTTCATTGACCTCTCAAGGCCTTTGACATGGTTTGCCATCTCCTCCTGCTTGATTCCTCAGATGCCTTGGTTTCTCCCCAGCCTCCTTGCATGGTTCACCAGCTACCTCTCTGCCAGAACTCAGTCTGTAAAATCAATAGCACCCTATCGACACATGACCTGTCCCGCTCTGGGGTTCACGGGAGCTCCATTTAGGCCCTCTCCTCTTCAGTCTCTACCTCAACTCCTCCCTCGGCCTGCCCAAGTAAGATCCTGCTCTATGCAGATGACGCTGTGCTCTTCGCCTCTGACCCCAACCCCAACACACTCCAGGCCACCCTCCAACAAGCTTTTGATAGAGCTGAGCATTGGTTCACATCACGAAGGCTAGTCCTGAACCTAAAAAAGACCAAAGCTATGCTCTTCTCGCATTGCCAAAGCAAAGCCAGTGGTGCCCCTCTCGTGATACTGCCTAGCACACTAAACCCCACTCAGCAGGTTTCCTCCTACAAGTATCTGAGCATTACATTTGATTCGACCCTCTCCTTCCACTCCCATATCAATGCCCTGTCTGCTGCCACCAATGTCAGGATTGGACTGTTATACCGCCATAGGGACTGCCTACCACAAGAGGCCCTTAGACTGGCAATCGCCTCCTCTGTCCTGTCGCTAATCAACTATGGGCTGCCCATCTATGCTGCAGCTGACAACACTGCACTTGCAAGAATCCAGCTCTCTGTAAACAAGGCCTGCAGGCTAATGTTGGGAGCCCCTAGGTGCACCCATACATGCCTGCTGTACTCCACCACCAACTTGCTCAACCTTGAAGAAAGACTCCACTTCCCAACCTGCCTTCTTGTAAAAAAGACCCTGCTAGAGCTCTCCCTCCCCCGGGGTCACCACCTCCTTGCAATGTGCCTCCCCCTCAGTCTCCACCAGCAGCACTGTCGAAACCTCCCTTATTGTCCCCAGGGTAAGGACCCCTATGGCCCAGAGATCCTTTTGCTATTGGGCTCCCTCCTGGTTCAGATCTCTCCCAGCCAACATAGCTGACTCCACTAAGCTTGGTCCTTACAAGGTCTCCATCAGAAGCCATCTGACAAGCACTTGCTGCTGCAACTGCACATAATCCCCCACCTGCTCCTTACCCTCACCCTCACCCCTAGGCTGGGTTTGCCCTGTCTGCATTTGCTGTATATGCCTGGGGTCTCAGGCAACATCTGCTGACTAATATAATAAAATATCTCTGGTTGCCACCTGATGTGGTAATCGTGTACCTATATTATGACCACTGTGATCTACCTATTACCAAGCTTGTACCACCAGTGAATTCCGGTAACACTGGTTGCTTTCCTAATCTAAGTGTTATGTACTGTACTGTTTTGTTTGCTGTGATGTATTGCTCTCTTGACAAGGTGCCTTTGTAAATGAGTCTTTGACTCAAAGGTCTGTAAACTGATGATCTAATAAATAAATACATTTATTTATTTAGTTTTTGTTGACCGGGTAAGTGCACTAGACAAATCCTGCCTATTTTCAGGCACGACCCGGGGAGGGGGATACAGATGAATGCCAACTGACCTTGAACCAGATCAAGCTGTTGGTGGTATTTTTAGCGAATGAGGGAAATTTGGCCAGGACACCGGGGAAATTCCCCCACTCTTTTCGATAAGTGCCATAGGATCTTTAACATCCACCTGAACTACCACCAATCCAGGCAGATGGGACCTCGGTTTAACGTCTCATCCGAAAGACAGCACCTTAGAAGTGCAGCACCCCTCTCATGCTGCACTACAGTGTCAGTACTGGGAAATTAAGCCAAGTGCCAGATGGGGGAACCGAACCCACAGCCCTCTGATCGCCCAGCCTCAGAGGCAAGTGTGCTACCTACTGAACCACTGACACTGCCAATAAACATGCTCCTCCAGTCTCCTACACAGAGCTTGTGCTCACAAGGCTGGCAGGAGCAAATAGAGAAAGAAATGGAACCTTGGAATGGTGGGACTAGCCGGGGGGCTAAACAGCACACACGGGGAAGATGGGCAGGCGGAGGAGTGCCCAAGGTGATTCAGGTTAGCCCCACCCATGGGAGGGGTTACAGTGGGCTACGAGGATGGACTAAAAGTGAGCATGGCCAGTACAATGGGGCATTAACAGAGCAAGTCAAAAAAACTAAGATAAATACTTATGTCATCTAATACAGCTGTCCATAGGCTACATTTGTATGGGAGGGCTGGTAAAACAATGGGCCCCACAAATTCCCTGTTTAGATGTCTACAGCAGCATGCACATTGACTTTGTACCGCTCAGAGGGACAGTCTGGACCAGCCAACTCTATCAGTAAGCCTCCAACTGCTAGCAAGTGGGGAGTTACATTTGTATTTATTATCTCCACATGTACCTGTTTTAACAAGTATTTACTAACTCCAACAGCCAAATGTACTTTTTAATCACATAATTATGTTTATTTATACTTTAGTACTACAGTAAATGCTTTATGCATGCAAGCAGGTCACTCCCGAAAAGGAACACCCCTTTCTAGTGAAACACATTTAACAAGAAATAAATCTGTCACAGTGTTTCATTTTTACGTTCACTTGCATGCATGCGCAAGGAACGTTTTAGGAGAGTAGCACACTTTGGAGGTGTGCCTCTCCCATTCAATCCAGTGCTCCGTTGAGTAGGTGTGGCGGTCCTGCACCAATGGGTGCAGGAGCTCTGTATGACAGCGGTGGTTTTCTGCTTCAAAGCAAACCACCGCTGCCATACCGAGCCCCGTGTCACGCCGTCCCCCCCTCACGTCACGCCGCCCCAAAGCTTTGGTGCCGCTGAGAGCCCACCCAGCGTGGCAAGCGTTCAATTTTTTTGCGATGGGGTGCCCAATCCCGCGTCGGCTCCTCGGCCCCACGTAGTTTGCCGACAGGGTGCCCAATCCCGTCGGCTCCTCGGCCCCCAGCCATCTTCTGCCATGCTGGGGAGCCACCCCAGCGTAATAAGCGTCCACGTCGTCATTTTTTTTTTAACCTGTAAAATAAAAGCGGTCCCACGGCCTCCCAGCCCCCTCCCACAACCGCACTCCACCACTGCACACCAGCCTCCCACACCCCCCACCCCATACTTACCTCCCGACTCCGCGCGACTCGATCTTCGTGGACCGGGACATGTCTGCACTCTTCAAAGGCGACCGCAAACTGAGGAAATGCCAGTAAGCTGTATAATGGGCTAGATAGGGGTTTCAACTTTGCATCTCAGGTATTTTTTGGAATTTTTGCACCAAATTTTCAACATGGAGTTTTTGGGACCCCTTCTCATGAATGATGTCACTGTCATGGCGTTATTCGGGCCCGATGGGTGATTTGGCAGTCACTGTGCGAAATCACCCTTTGGGCCAGAATAGCGCCATGACAGTGACATCATTCATGAGAAGGGGTCCCAAAAACCCCATGTTGAAAATCTGGTGCAAAAATTCCAAAAAATGACTGTTTTACGAGCGTGCGTTGCGCAGTTTCTACACATGCTCGTAGGTTTGCGAATTTTCAATATTTCTACTCCAGATTTTCAACATTGCCATTTTATCACACCTTCTTATGAGCAGTACAGCTGTCATTTTTTCACATCTCACCCAAAACGTGTTTCCGCCCATGTAGCACACAATGGCGCAGCCGGTGTGTGAAATCAATATATGGGACACATTAAGAAAATCACAGAGACACTGTTCATGAGCAGAGGTCTTAAAATGGCTATGTTGAACATTTGGTGAAAAAATTCCTAAAAATGACTGTTTTACGAACGTGCGTTGCGCAGTTCCTACGCACGCTCATACGTTTGCGAATTTTCAATATTTGTAGTCCAGATTTTCAATATTGCCATTTTACCACACCTCCTCATGAGCAGTACAGCTGTCATTTTTCACATCCTGCCCAAAACATGTTTCCGCCCATGTAGCGCACAATGGCGCAGTCCGTGTGCGCACTCAATGTATGGGACGCATTAAGAAAATCACAGTGACACTGTTCATGAGCAGAGGTCTTAAAATGGCTGTGTTGAAAATTTGGTGAGAAAATTCCTAGAAATTACTGTTTTACGAGTGTTCATTGCGCAGTTCCTATGCACGCTCGTAAGTTTGCGAATTTTCAATATTTTCACTCCACATTTTCAACATTGCCATTTTACCACACCTCCTTATGAGCACTGCAGCTATCATTTTTTCACATCTTGCCCAAAACGTGTTTCAGCCCATGCAGCGCGCAATGGCACAGTCGCTGTGTGAACTCAGTGTATGGGACACATTAAGAAAATCACAGTGTCACTGTTCACGAGCAGAGATCTTAAAATGGCTATGTTGAACATTTGGTGAACAAATTCCTAAAAATAACTGTTTCACGAGCGTGCGTTGTGCAGTTCCTACGCACGCTCGTAAGTTTGCGAATTTTCAATATTTTCACTCCAGATTTTCAAATTGCCATTTTACCACACCTCCTTATGAGCAGTACAGCTGTCATTTTTCACATCCTGCCCAAAACTTGTTTCCGCCCATGTAGCGCACAATGGCGAAGTCGGTGTGCAAAATCAATGTATGGCACACAGTAAGAAAATCACAGTGACACTGTTCATTAGCAGAGGTTTTAAAATGCCAGTGTTGACAATTTGGTGAAAAAATCCCTAACAATGACTGTTTTACGAGCATGCATTGCACTGTTTCCACGCACGCTCCTAGGTTTGCAAATTTTCAATATTTCCACTCCAGATTTTCAACATTGCCATTTTACCACACTTCCTTATGAGCAGTACAGCTGTCATTTTCACATCCTGCCCAAAATGTGTTTCCGCCTATGTAGCGCATAATGGGGTAATAAAAGGTCATACTGACAATTTATTGTGCAAATACCAGCAATCGCACAGGGCATTAGGGTAAAGCACCATACATGCCAAACACCACTGCAAATACCTGCAAGCGAACGTTCGGCATTGACAAATGCTTGTTAATTTTGTGTGAAACTTTCCTATAATTGAGTTTCTGCATCCATATACATTTGATTATAAAGGTGAAATATCATTTCTCTCCTGAATATTGATGATAAAACTCAGAACTCAACAGTAACATGAACACAGCCAGGCTTTATTCTCAGACCTTGACTCCCGACCACAGTACATTGCCCACCACCTACAGTACTTCCTCGTACAACCCCATCTCTTCTCTTGGCATCGCCAGACAGAGGTGGAATATCTATTGTGCCCCACTGGCCTCTAGGTACTCAACAATTCTTTCTTGCAGAAGTGATTCCATCATTTTCCCTACCACTGAGGTCAAACTAACAGGTCTGTAGTTTCCTGCCTCTGCTGTGCTCCCACGTTTGTGAAGGGTAATCGCATCCATCCTCCTTCAGTCCTCAGGTACCACATCATCCTCCCATGATTTGTTAAAAAGGGTAGTAAGTGGTGTCACTAGTTCTCCCCTTAGTTCTTTTAGAATTCTGGGGTGAATCTTGTCAGGCCCCATTGCTTTGTCCACCTTCAGTTTTAGGAGTTCTTTCAGGACCCTTTCTTTTGTGGTTGGACTGGTATCAACCACACTATCCAGAGTGCTTCTATTGTTTGGTTTAGCTACCTCCCCCTCCTCTTCTTCTGTGAATACTGAGCAGAAGTAATCATTCAGTATCCCTGCTTTTTCACTGTCACCCTCTGCCCGCTCCCCACCCCTTTATTAAGCCTCACGATCCCTCTCTTGGTCTTTCTTCACTCCCTAATGTACCTATAAAAGGTTTTATCCTCCTTCTTATCCGAGTTGGCTATCTTCCTTGGTTTGGGCCTTTGCTATTCAGACTGCCTTCCCTGCTTCCTTCTGCTTTACCTGGTACAGTTCTCTGTTCTGCTCCTTCTGTGTTTCCTTATACTTCCTGAATGCTATCTTTTTCTCCCTAACCTGAAGTTCAATCTGAAGAAAGGGGAGTAACCAATGAGGTGACACAGGGTTCAGTACTGGAGCCAGTCCTCTTTAATGTCTGTATTAGTGACACTGTGGACGGAATCAAAGGAAAGGTGTGCCTCTTGGCAGATGACACCAAGATCTGCAGTAGGGTGGACACTTCAGGGGGGAGGTGTGGAGAAGATGAGGAGAGACTTAACCAAGTTGGAGGAGTGGTCAAGAGTGTTGTAGTTCAGATTCAGTGCCAAGAAGTGGAAAATCATGCACCTGGGAAACAAAAATTCAGGGGAGGAATACACAGTGAGGGTGGAGGTACTAACAACAACAAAACTGGAAAGACCCCTGGCGGTAGTCATAACAGATGGTCTAAAAGTAGCCAAACAATGTAAGAAGGCAGTGAGAAAAGCCTGTGGAGGGATGCTGAGGGACACTGGGAGAGACACCATCAGTAGAAAACAGGAGGTGGTGATACCGCTGTACAGGCAGTTGGTGATGCCTCATCTGGAGTACTGCGTGCAGTTCTGGAGACCTCATCTCCAAAAGGACATTGACAGGGTGGAGGCAGTCCTGAGAAAGGCAATGAAAATGGTGCAGGGACTACACCAGAAACCATACAAGAAGAGACTGAAGGAACTCAATATGTATACACTGGACAAAAGGAAGGAGAGAGGGGATATGATAGAGACATTCAAATATTTCAAGGAGATCAACAGAGTTCAAGAGGGCAGCATCTTTCAGAAAAGAAGAAGTGCAAGAACAAGGGGTCACAATATGAGGCTGGGAGAGACTTGGGGCAACGTGAGGAAGGATATTTTCACAGAAAGGGTGGTGGATGCATGGAACAGCCTCCCTGAGGAGGTTGTGGGAGCAACAATGGTAGGCGAATTCAAGAATGCATGGAACAGGCAGAAGGCAACACAAGGGGCGGGAAGGAGGAGGTAGGCTGCAGATCAAGTAGGATCTGGATTTTATAGAGTAAGTAGAGAAATGGGCAGACCAGGTGAACCATAGATACATAGACAGTGTCGGCAGATAAGGGCCTATGGCCCACCCAGTCTGCCCATTTGAACTTGTAAGTTCAGTTTATGTTTTCCTAGAAGTCTGTTGCCCCTTACCCCTGACCTCCAGAACTCCTTTATGTCTATCCCATGCATTCTTAAATCCCGTGATTGTTTCAGCCCTCACCACTTCCTCTGGCAGGGTGTTCCACTTGTCCACCACCCGTTCTGTGAAGAAATTCTTCCTCACGTTTCCTCTGAATCGTCCTCCCTCCAACTTCATCCGATGCCCTCTAGTCCTGGAACATCTTTTTCACTTAAAAATAGTGTATTCCTGCACCCTGTTCCTTCCTATAAGATACGTGTATGTCTCTATCATATCCCCTCTCTCCCTCCTCTCCTCCAGGGAGTACGTGTTCAATTCCTTCAACGTGTCCTCATAGGACTTGTGATGCAATCCATGCACCATCTTTGTTGCCCTCCTCTGAACCTTCTCTACCCTGTCTACGTCCTTACGTAGGTAAGGTCTCCAGAACTGTACGCTGTACTCCAGGACCAGGAGGTCCTTATCTGCTGTCAAATTCTATGTTTCTATGCTGAAATTAAATACAGCGTGGTCATAAACTGCACAAACAAAACAGCTAAATCAATGGCAGCGCTCAGTAAAAATATCGACCCTCAAAACATCAGCAATAAGAAATGTTAGCTGGGGGCTTTTCCCCCTGCACTCCTCGATCAAATAATAAGCAACTCCATGGTGGGGGGGGCGTTGAAACTTGGGGACGGGGAGAAATTTCGAGGGAACTGAAAATGTGCACAGTGGGGGAGAACAAATGAAAAAAACAACGTGGGGGGAAAGAAAAAACACCACACTCAGGAGATCAGGAACAGAACCCTGGTCTCCAGGACATTCTGTTTGCCGTATCTGCTCCTGTTCTCAGCCCCCTTCACCACAGGAGCAGCTTGTTGCCCTCCCCCTCAGCTAACTGTTTTGTCCTTTTTTCAGATGTGACAACAGTTACAGGGGTAGCGGTAGCTGACTTTCGCTACGGTATCCCTATAGCGTCTTCACATTCACCATTGTTGAAGCGCTGTTTTTACCAGCGCTATTCATGAAGCAGCATATTCACCCAGTATGTCCCTCAACTCCCTTACATAACACAATATGGTCACTGGTCAGTACCATACCACCACTCCCTTCCACAACACAGATATGGTCAGTACGCCCACTCCGCTCCCTTCCACAACATAGACACGATAAGTAACTCCCATTCCCAACTCCCTTCCACAACACAGATATGGTCAGTACCCCCCACACTCCCTTCCACAACACAGCCATGGTCTGTATCCCTACACCCCCTTCCACAACACAGACACAGTCAGTATCCCCTTCCCCAACTTCCTTCCACAACACAATAATGGTCAGAATCCCAAACACTTTCCATTCTACAATATGAACACAGTCAGTACCTTCCGCACATTCCCTTCCACAACATAAACACGGTCAGTACCCCGCAAATGCTACCTACATTCCGTAACACAGACATGGTCAGCACTCCCCACTCGCTTCCACAACACAAACACAAACATGGTCAGTATTGTACACATGCTTATTTCCTTCACACAGACATGGTCAGCATCCCCCACTCCGTTCCACAACACAGACATAGTCAGCACCCCACACATGCTCCATTCTATAACACAGTCAGTACCCCCACACTCCCTTCCACAACACAGACACAGTCAGTACTCTCAGCCACTCCCTTCCACAACACAGACACAGTCAGTAACCCCACCCCACTACCTTCCACAACACAGACATGGTCAGTTACCCCAGCCCACTCCCTTATACAACACAGACATGGTTAGTCACCACAACCCATTCCCTCCCACAACACAGACACAGTCAGTACTCCCACCCCACACCCTTCCACAACACAGACACAATCAGCACCTCCACCCCACTCCCTTCCACAACACAGACATGGTCAGTTATCCCAACCCACTCCATTCCACAACACAGACACAATCAGTACTCCAACCCCACTCCTTTCCTCAACGCAGACACAATCAGCACCTCCACCCCACTCCCTTCCACAACACAGACACAGTCAGTTACCCCAACTCACTCCATTTAACAACACAGACACTATCAGTACTTCCACCCCACTCCCTTCCACAACACAAAAACGGTCAGTACTCCCACCCCACTACCTTCTACAATACAGACACGGTCAGTACTCTCTTCTCACTCCTTTCCACAACACAAACACAGTCTGTACTCCTACTAAGTCCCTTCCACAACACAGACACAGTCAACATCTTCATCAGTGACATTGCACAGGATCTAGAAGGCAGAATTTCACTGTTCGCTGATGACACAAAGCTCTGTAACAGAGTAGACACACCAGAGGGTGTAGACAGAATGAGAAGGGACCTGCAGAAACTTGAAGAATGGTCAAGGGTTTGGCAGTTGAAATTCAATGCAAAGAAGTGCAAGATAATGTATATGGGGCACAAAAACCCTGGCACAATATATCAGTTGGGGGTGAGGATATAGCATGCACCAAGCAGGAAAGGGATCTTGGGGTTGTCATCTCTGATGACCTCAAGGTAGGAAACAGTGTGACAAGGCATCAGGTAAAGCAAATAGGATGCTGGGATGTATAGGCAGGGGCATCACCAGCAGAGAAGGGAGGTCATAATTCGCTATACAAGACACTAGTGAGGCCCACCTGGAGTACAGTGTACAGTTCTGGAGACCATACCTACGTAAGGACATAGACAGGTAGAGAAGGTTCAGAGGAGGGCAACAAAGATGGTGCATGGATTGCATCACAAGTCCTATGAAGACAGGTTGAAGGAACTGAACATGTACTCCCTGGAGGAGAGGAGGAGAGAGGGGATATGATAGAGACATACAAGTATCTTACAGGAAGGAACAGGGTGCAGGAAAACACTATTTTTAAGCGAAAAAGATGTTCCAGGACTAGAGGGCATGGGATGAAGTTGGAGGGAGGACGATTCAGAGGAAACATGAGAAGAATTTCTTCACAGAGCAGGGTGGTGGACAAGTGGAACACCCTGCCAGAGGAAGTGGTGGGGGCTGAAACAATCACGGGATTTAAGAATGCATGGGATAGACATAAAGGAATTCTAGAGGTCAGGGGTAAGGGGAAATAGACTTCTAGGAAAACAAACTGAACTTACAAGCTCAAATGGGCAGAGTAGGTGGGCCATAGGCCCTTATCTGCCGACACTGTCTATGTATCTATGTAAACCCCACATTCCCTTCCACAGCACAGACACAGTCAGTACTCCTACCCACTCCCTTCTACAACATAGACATGGTAAGTACAGGGGTCAACCTTAACTTTTTTTGTACCAGCCAACCGGGCTAGTGAACAAGAGATTGCACTAGCCTGCAGAAGTCTGCAGTAGCCCGCAGTCAGTATGGTTAATAGTGATTTGATAAATGAAAGGCAAATAAAATCTCATGTGTCCTGCCAACAGTCTGGACACCTACCAACTGATTTTGCACTGTGCCTTTAACTGCACATACACTATCTCAGCTTCTGTGACTGAAGAGTCAGTGGTTCTGTCACTGATGACTGAAATTAACTTTGTTCCCATAATTTTTTCTCATAGTGCCATGTGTTCAACCTCAGCTACATAGTGGATAAAGTTGCAGGCATATTTGTCATTCTGATATGCTGAACTGACATCTAGGCTTTTCATATCATCAAGGCAGCACATCTACACAAAGTCTGTGAAAGGACATCCTTTCTTAGCAATTGCATGGCGTGTGCGAAACAGTTTATCTAGACGGTTAAGCATTGCTTCATTCATGTTCTTCAGCATTCCCTCCACATTGTGATTGGTTGGGCATCCAAGGCACTCCAGACATTACCTCATGGGTTTTAGCCCACCTGATAGGCTAGTGATGCACATGACCCTAGATCAAATTTCTGGTATATCCAGGTCCCAGAAGCCCCTGCTCTCCAGTTTCGAATCGTGCATCTGATCAGGCAACTAGCACACCAGGAATCCCTGTCTGCTCCACACAAGGTAGGAACTAATCTTATAAGTAGATACCTCTAATATAGAAAAAAGAAATACAAGCAATCTGTTGAGCCTTCATTGTTGTTAATGGTTGGGACTGTACTGCCCATCTGGGGGCTATATTGAGAGTAATTTTGGAGGGGTCTGAGATAGGAACAGTTTTCCTTCCAGCTCTACCTGAGCTGATCTCTATTTTCCACAGAATCAGAGGCAAAGCCTTATCTGGCATCCTTTGTTCCCCCTATACTGCCTCTCAGTACCTGAGCTACGGGTTGCAAGTTGTTTGCATTTGTTGTTTTGCCAGTTGTGAAAAAGCATACAAATATATCGCTAGCGCAGTAATGTATTCCAAGTACAGAGAAAGGAAATACGCAGATCGGGAGTTTTTTTGCTCCCTACTAAGCTTGTTTTTTGGTTGGTTTGTGCTCATTTAAAGAAATTTTCAAGCGATACATCTCTAGGGATGGAAGGTAAAAAGCGCGCGTATCGCTACTTCAGGAGCACTCCCCTGAGTTAATGGTGCTCGCCAGAGTGAATCCTGATCAAGTCCCCCTGGGGCTTTGTTTTTATTGTCTTCCTCGCATGGACTGCGTGGTGACACCCCGGCGTGGTCTTCAGGCCCACAGCAGCCACCCCGACCCCTCGCCCCCACGTGGCCTCCACCATTGTTGTTTTCCTTTCCCCTTTTGCCGCATGCCTACAGGCATTAGATTCATGGCCTCTAGGGTGAATGAGCAACTCTGGCTCCCTCTTTTGGTCGCCTGATCCTTCCCCTGTGGGGTATGCACACGGTACCACGTGGCTCCAGCGCCCTACCCTGCAGGCTCTCTCTCTCGCTGGCCCCACGCAGTACACGCAGTAGGCCTCTAGCCCACCACCTCCATGTGGTCCCCCTGCCTCCCCCTACTAGCCACCGGTAGCCCTCTTGACCCCGCTCCTCAGACCGAGCTCTCAGCGTGGGTCATGGTCAAACGTGGGGACGACGGAGGCCCCCTTTTTCAGGGTGAACGAGTGACTACTGGGGGTATACCCCCCCACGGGGACCCCGGCCACCCTGTCAGCTTCTCCTTCTCCCCGCAGAAAGGGGGGGCCTTGCAGCCCCCAGCCATCTGAGTGGGACCACCACACCCAAGGTCTGTCCCCACAACCGACGCTTCCTCTGGTCGCCTCCGGCTCCATTAATGTCCCAAAGGGTTCCAAAAGGATTCGTTCTTGTGTACAGCAACCTCTGCAGGGACTGTACGCGTGACCGCCCAGAGGTGTCCCTCCCAAGCGACACTCCCTAGTCCTGGTCACTAAGGTACTCGGTGCCCGCCCTTCTCTGCCTGGGTCCCTCCCACAGCGACCTGGGTGTACGGGAAGGACACTCCCCAGGCCCACAAGTTGTTTTGCCATGGGTCCTTCCCTACAGCGACCCATGTGCATCGCCAATGACAGCACAACCTAGAACAGAGTGCTCCCCCAACACTACTGACTCGGACTGAGCCTTCAGAGGACCCATACAGATGCCAGGCGTTTACCTGCCATCAGTGCTGGGTCACAAGGGACAAAACAAGAGGGCAACACGGTGCGTTTACAGATCTAACCAAGACCGTCTCTCTCGTCTTCTCTTCCTCAGATGGTTAAAGCAAAGAAGTGCTCCACCTGCAGCGCCACCCTCCTACCCCAAACCCCGGGACCCCTCTGTGCCGCCTGCCTGCTCGACGAGGATGACTCGTCCATGGAACAAACGCCACCCATGGGCCCAGCACGCAGGTCCCAGCGGCCCACATGGTTGGACCCGGTTCCCTCCTGATTCAGAATCAGCAGGCCGCGTCGCCATGATGGAAAGCCAACAGAACTTTATGTTAAAAATAATGGAAAAGCTCGAATCACTCACCCAGCACAGAGCCGTCCCAGTGATTCCAGTTTCGGGTAAGGAAGGGGGCCAACCGGAGGAGCTCCCAGATCGTGATGAGCCTTTACCAGAGAACCCTCGTGAGGACGCCGAAGAGGATAAGGACCCCCCGGAGGAGGAGGAGGGGGAAGGGGGTAGATTCAGACGAAGATGAAGCGGAATCCCCACCACTCCATCCCTCACGCCTAAGTTGTGCTCCTTTGACTCAGTTCCAGGACTCATGAGGGTTATCAAAACCACCATGGGGTTCAACATCGAAGAGAGTAAGCCTGAGTCGAAACTCGACCCTATGATACAACTGAAGGTGTCGAAACCCGAGACATTCCCAGTGTGCCCAGCTACTGAGGAGGTCTTCAATAAGGAATGGCGATCCCAGGATCCAGGCAGGATGCCCAACGAAAGGAACCTGGAGAGAATGTACCCAGTACAGGAGGAGACATCTAGTGCTTGGTGTAGAGCCCCCACCATCGACCCTCAGGTAGCAGCACTCAGCAAAAGGACAGTGCTCCCATGCGGAACAATAGCCCTAAAAGATCCTATGGACAAGAGAGTGGAAGATATGCTAAAGAAGGCATTCGAAGTTGAGGGCACAGCAGCAAAGGCGGCCACGACCGGCATCTATACAGCCCGAGCACAGATCCGTTGGCTCGAAGAACTGCAGGAACAAGTCAACCCAAAATCCAGGGAGGCAGAGCTCTTAAAGTGCACTTTGGATGCAGCAAAGTACCTAGCTGACATGGCCATGGACACCCTGCGCTTACACACCAGGGCCACAGCTATTACCAATCGCGCTCGGACAGCATTATGGCTAAAATTGTGGGACGCTGACACTGAATCTAAGAACTTGTTGCAGAATTTGCCTCTGGGAGGAAAGTATGTTTTTGGGGAGGGATTGCAGGATTACCTGAAACAAAAAGAGGAGGGTAGAGATCTACTCAAGAGTAAAACTAGGTGCCCAACCAATCACAATGGGTGTTTACTCACCTGGTAAAGGTGATTGTGTTGGTTGGCATCCATGGCACTCCAAGGCCCTCCCGTCAGAGTGCTCAGGAGTAACTAGGACACATAAATAAATCTGTTTCAACCAAGTGGCAGCATTAGGAAGGGAGGGGCTGAAGGAAGTTGCAGTGAAAAGTTTTCACGGTCTCTTAGATTGTAAATAATAGGTATAATAAATACAGCCTCTAGCCTCTGAGACTACGTCATAGCCAGCCTGTTTTTTCGTTCTGGCCATCATCTTGGTCTACATGGCATTGTTGTTTTCTCTTGTTTTTTCACTAACCTTGATTTTCAGCTATGGAAGATTCGAACTGGAGAGCAGGGGCTTCTAGGACCTGGATATACCAGAAATTTGATCTAGGGTCATGTGTATCACTAGCCTATCAGGTGGGCTAAAACCCATGAGGTAATGTCTGGAGTGCCATGGATGCCAACCAACACAATCACCTTTACCAGGTGAGTAAACACCCATTACTTGTCCCTGGAGTAGCAGTGTTGGCATTGTCCTTTTTCTTTGCCCTAATATGAGCTTCACTGATATTATGGGACGAGACAGTCAAAGCCGGAAGTTATCTGTACCGAAATGAAAATTATTGTTATTGCCCACCTTACTGAACTGTATTTCATGTTTGATACACAACTGGCAGAACATCAGATCTTTGCACCTTCATACCCCAACCAGTCATATTTTTCTAGCCAGCATTGCTGGAACTGACAGCTTTACTTTGTCTTTTTGTACTCATCATCTTTTATTTGTTTGTCTTCGTCAGCATGCTTTCTATTAATGTCAGCTGGGTGACTGACTTCTGTAATATATTTCCACTTTTTCAGATTTGTAGTTAATAAAGTTGTGTCATGAAAAGTGTGTGTGTCATTTTCTTCCCTTTCTCCTTCCATTTCCCATCCTGGCCACAGATCCCAGAAATGCTTGATAGTCCCAGTTCTATTAAAAAATGTTCACCCAAAAAAAGTAAGGATAAATTCAACAGCATCAGCCCACACTGTTATTTATCTATATTTGTTCTTTGGCAACCAGACAACTCCCATTGGCACAAGACCTATTTACAGGGGTGGCCCAGGAACACAGGGAGGTTAAGTGACTTGCTTAGGGTCACACAGAATGCAAGTGGAGGCTGTGGGAATTTAAACCCAGATCTGCTGGATGTACAAAGCCCATTCACAACCTGTTGCTCTCTGTTAAACACTCTCTAGTTTTCCTTTCCATGACAGCCATGTATTCTGATATGCTTTGACCACCTTTTTAATAATTGAACTATCAGTACTTGTGGTATCCTCAATACTACATTGTGTTCCCTTTACCTCATCAGCTACTGCTGTTTCTTTTCAAATATCTAAGACATCACATTCCACAATTTCAGACACACCATTCCATGCTATTTATTCCAATGGCCTGTAATGGTGTAGCTAATATCATGGAATGTTCAGGTTGGTAGTATTAAAATAAGAGCAGCAGCTGCTGAGGATTTAGGAGAGAAATAATCAGCACAGTAACAAAGGCAATAAAAATGTGAAAAGTAATTTGAAAAAGTGGGTCTAAAACATATGAGAATATATGAAAAACAAAAAGGAACCCATTGCAGCATATAAAGGGGTAAAAACTGTTCCCAATCATGGCAGTAAAAGGCCATATTTAAAATTCAGAGTTGAAAAGATTAGGTTGATTTACTACTAATGGTCTTAATGGCCATACTTTACTCCTCCTAGACAGACTGGTTTTACAAACAAAGGTCTGTGACTAACGACATCAGAACTTTTTTTTGTAACCTAGACATGCATGCAACAGTGAATGATTTGAGACATCAGTTTTAAGAGTATATGAGCACTCAAAATGGTCCAAAAACTGGACTACATTTAATCAAAACTGGATGACCAGATAAGGAGTCTGAAAACTGGAGTAGTAGACTGGACAGGTGGCAACCCTAGGACTGTGCTGTTCCTGGGCACAGTCACAAATCTGCCTGCCATGAGTACTGAGCTAAACAAGGAAAGGAAAGGAAAATGAGAAAGGATCTTTACCAGCAAAAAATTAAAGTAGTAGTTAGTATAAAATGAAACAGTTTGTAAATGCACTACACACAGACATCTATTTTTTCATTTCACTGATGCTTAGGCAGCACATAGTTAAACCTCCATGAAAAGAACCTGGCTTTAAATTAAATAACATTTCTATTTGTTTGTTTATTTATTTGATACCCAGGTTGAGACTGGAAATGCAGCTTTCCACAGGAGGAGTTGCACTAGCCCAGCCAGGCAAGTAACAGAGATTCTGCACTAGCCCGCAGCAATCTGCACAAGTACCCGGGCTAGTAAATGAATGTTAAGGTCAACCCCTGTAAGTACTCCAATCTCATTCCATTCCACAACACAAACACAGTCAGTTCCCCCTCACTCCCTTCCACAGCACAGACATGTTGAGTACTCTCATACACTCCCTTCCACAACACAGACACAGTCAGTACTCCCACTCACTTCCTTCCACAACACAAACATGGTCAGTACTCCCACCCCACTCCCTTCCACAACACAAACATGGTCAGTACTCCCACCTCACTCCCTTCCACAATACAAACACGGTCAGTACTCCCACCCCACTCCCTTCCACAATACAGACACGGTCAGTACTCCCACCCCACTCCCTTCCACAACACAGACACGGTCAGTACTCCCCCCACACACACACACAGTCAGTACCACCACACTCCCTTCCACAGCACAGACACAGTCAGTACCCCACATACACTCCCTTCCACAACACAGACACAGTCAGTACTCCCACCCCACTCCCTTCCACAACACAGACATGGTCTTTACCCCCCACACGCCCTTCAACAACCCACATTTAGGAAATACTGTGGTGTGGGATGTTAGAAACCAGCCCAAAATGGAATGATTTGCAGAGTGGGGAATGAGCTGGGTGGGTTCAGAAAAAATCTGGGGTAAATTTGGGGACTCTGTCCCATGAATGGTAGATTTAGAGGATGGGGAAAATCAACTGACATTGAAATTACTGATGAGGATGTGTTCACCTGTGGATGAATGACAAGTGATGGTGGAAAGAGAGTCTACCTGGGATGAATGTGAGAATATAGGAGAGGCATTGAACATCCCAATGAATATAGGAACTTATGAGGGGAATGAAAGTTTGATAACGGCACGCAAAGCATCCTTAACAGCTTGCATAGCTTAAGAAATATTAGTATGCTGGCTGATAAATATGGCACCTAGAAGCACAGGTGTTATCTGTTTGGTATGGGCAAGCTCCCTGTGTTCCTGGGCATCAATTACCATCAGTGGGCTGAGGTGCACTGTGCCTCTAGACTATGTGCAATGCTACCACAGCCTGATATCTGTAAAGGCAGCAGGGTGGGTTCAGAGTGCATTGTGTCTCTACACTTTGCACTGTACTATAATGGCTTGATATACATACATGCAGCAGGGTGCGGTTGAGGTGCGATGTGTTCTGCAGTTTGTGCAGTGCTGCCACAGAATGTGTTAGAAACCTTCCTTCCACAACACAAACATGGTCAGTACTCCCACCCCACTCCCTTCCACAACACAAACACGGTCAGTACTCCCACCTCACTCCCTTCCACAATACAAACACGGTCAGGGAGAAACAGGGTGCAGGAAAACACTATTTTTAAGCGAAAAAGGTGTTCCAGGACTAGAGGGCATGGGATGAAGTTGGAGGGAGGACGATTCAGAAGAAAAATGAGAAAGAATTTCTTCACAGAACGGGTGGTGGACAAGTGGAACACCCTGCCAGAGGAAGTGGTGGGGGCTGAAACAATCACAGGATTTAAGAATGCATGGGATAGACATAAAGGAATTCTAGAGGTCAGGGGTAAGGGGAAACGGACTTCTAGGAAAACAAACTGAACTTACAAGCTCAAATGGGCAGACTGGGTGGGCCATAGGCCCTTATCTGCCGACACTGTCTATGTATCTATGTATCTATGTAATGATGCCTGTACATGCAGCACGTCAGACTGAGATGTGCTCTGCCTCTAGACTTTGTGGGGGTGTTACCACAGCCTGATATCTGTATATACAACAGAGTGGACTGATGTGCGCCATGCCGCTACACTTTGTGTGGTGCTACCACAGGCTGATATCTGTACATGCAGTAGGTGGGCTGAGGTGCACTGTGTCTCTATATTTTGTGTGGTGCTACCTCAGCCTGATATCTGTACATGCAATAGCAGGCTGAGGTACGCTGTGCCTGTACACTTTGTGTGGTGCTACCACAGTCTGATATCTGTACATGAAGTGGGTGGGCTGAGGTGCAATGTGTCTTTACATTTTGTGTGGTGCTGCCACAATGTGATATCTGTTTATGCAGTGGACTGGATGAGGTGCACTGTGTTTCTACACTGTGCATGGTGCTACCACAGTCTGATATCTGTACATGAAGTGGGTGGGCTGAGGTGCACTGTGCCTCCACAGTTTGTGTGGTGCTACCACACCTTGATATCTGTACATGTAGCAGAGTGGGTTAAGATTCACTGTGCCTCTACACTTTATGTGGCGCTACCACAGCCTGATATCTGTACATGCAATGGACAGGCTGTCTCTACACTTTATGTGGTGCTACCACAGCCTGATATCTGTACATACAATGGACAGGCTGTCTCTACACTTCGTGTGGTGCTACCACAGCCTGATACCTGTACATATAGCAGAGTGGGTTGAGGTTCATTGTATCTCTACAGTTTGCATGGTGCTTCCACACCCTGATATCTGTATATGCAGAAGGGTGGGTTGAGGTTCGCAGTGCCTCTACAGTTTGCATGGTGCTACCACAGTCAGATATCTGTACATGCAGTGGGTGGGCTGAGGTGCAATGTGTCTTTACATTTTGTGTGGTGCTGCCACAATGTGATATCTGTTTATGCAGTGGACTGGATGAGGTGCACTGTGTTTCTACACTATGCATGGTGCTACCACAGCCTGATATCTGTACATGCAGCAGGGTGGGTTGAGGTGCACTGTGTCTGTACACTTTGAACGGTGCTACCACAGCCTGATATCTGTGCATTTAGTGGGCTGGCTGAGGTGCACTGCTTCTGTACATTTTGCATGGTGCTACCACAGCCTGATATATGTACATACAGCAGGGTGGCTTGAAGTGCACTGTGCCTGTACATTTTGCAAGGTGCTACAACAACTTGATATCTGTACATGCAGTGGGCAGGCTGAGGTGCACTGTTTCTGTTTATTTTGCACGGTGCTACCTCAGCCTGATATCTGTACATGCAGCAGGGTGGGTTGAACTGCACTTTGCCTGTACACTTTGCAAGGTGCTAACACACCCTGATATCTGTACATGTAGCATCTGCACTTTGCACGGTGCTAGCACAGTCTGATATCTGTATATGCAGTGGGTGGACTGAGGTGTACTGTGCCTGTACACTTTGTGCGGTGCTACTACACCCTGATATCTGTACATGCAGCAGAGTGGAGTAAGGCACACTGTGCCTGTACACTCTGCATGGTGCTATCACAGCCTGATATCTGTACATGCAATGGGCAGCTGAGGTGCACTGTGCCTGTATACCTTACATGGTGCTACCACGGCCTGATATCTGTACATGCAGTGGGCAGCTGAGGTGAACTGTGCCTGTACACCTTGCATGGTGCTACCACAGCCCGATATCTGTACATGCAGTGGGCGGCCGAGGTGCGCTGTGCCTGTACACTTTGCACGGTGCTACCACAACCTGATATCTGTACATGCAGTGGGCAGGCTGAGGGTGCACTGTGCCTCCACAGTTTGCACAGTGCTACCACAGCCTGATATTTGTACATGTAGCACAGTGGGCTGAGGTTCACTGTGCCTCTACACTTTCTGTGGTGCTACCACACCCCGATATCTGTACAAGCAGTGGGTGAGCTGAGGTGCGCTGTCTCTACACTTTGTGTGGTGCTACCACAGCCTGATATCTGTACAAGCAGTAGATGGGATGAGGTGCACTGTACCTCCAAGGTTTGCATGGTGCTACCACACCCTGATAGCTGTACATGCAGCAGAGTGGCTTGAGGTGCACTGTGCCTCTAAAGTTTGCACAGTGCTACCACAGCCTGATATCTGTACAAGCAGTAGATGGGATAAGGAGCACTATGCCTCCAAGGTTTGCATAGTGCTACCACACCCTGATAGCCGTACATGCAGCAGAGTGGCTTGAGGTGCACTGTGCCTCTACAGTTTGCACAGTGCTACCACAGCCTGATATCTTTACATGCAGCAAGGTGGGTTGAGGTGCACTGTGCCTGTACACTTTGCACGGTGCTACCGCCGCTCCGATATCTGTGCATGCAGTGGGCTGGCTGAGGTGCACTGTTTCTGTACACTTTGCATGGTGCTACCACAGCCTGATATCTGTACATGCAGTGGGCGAGCTGAGATGTACTGTGCCTGTATACTTTGCATGGTGCTACCAAAGCCTGATATCTGTACAAGCAGTGGGTGGACTGAGGTGCACTGTACCTCCACAATTTGCATGGTGCTACCACACCCTGCTATCTGTACATGTAGCAGAATGGGATGAGGTTCACACTCTGATATCTGGATGTAACTCCCAGGTGGCGCTATTCCAGAGGCTACTACCCCTGCTTGATGGGCTAGTAGCAGGTTACGGGGCCCGAGTTCTGAAATGGGTGCCTCCACCCAGAGGTCAGGGTTGGTAGTGGTCAAGCTAACCTTGGCACAGCCCTCCAGGACACTGTAACCCCCCTATTTTCTTACTAGTGGCCAGAACAATATACAATAATCACTTTCACAATACCCCGATACACCACACAAGTACCCACACTGTCTGCACTTACCACCAGGGCTTTCCTCTGGCTTGGCCCTGGGGACCCCCTGTAAAACAAGGTTATACACAGCAAATAACAGCAGTACAGTACTCTTGCACAAACTGGAACCACAGTCAGGGTAAATGCAAAAGAGAGTTAGATCTGATTTATTTAAGGGACTTGAACAAGGAAGGGGCGTAATCAGGTTAATTTGCTTACAGACTCTATCATTCAAGTAGTTATGCATGCACTTCAGGGTCTATTAACAGTCACATACTCTGAGTACCCAGATGGAGAATGGTGGGCTAGCCAGGAACATTGCAGCTGGTTGGGGCCCTGTGATAGAAGAAAACAACATGCACAACACACACTATTTGTAATCCGGAGCCGGAGGGCTCAGTTTGTGAAAAGAAAACAACAAGACAATCAGATGACACACTTTTAGATTAGGCTGTTGTTGCAGGGAGCTACCCTGATGATTACTCATGATACCCAAGACTGGACACAGGCTGGACAAAAATTGAGACAGCAGGTGGTTAATCTGGAGTGCCAGGAGAAGCAGGGCCCACTCGGTTCGCCGAGGCATCGTTTCCGTTCAAGCATGGAGCAAGGGGCTGATCCCCAGGCAGATCTCTCATTGATGGCTTTCTCTGTGCAGGTGGGTAGTCTAGCTGGACCAGTGTGGCAAGGTCCTGGCCAAATGGAGACAAATTTGGATACAGTCCATTTTGAGCTGGATACAGCTCCCAGCAAGCAGAAGACAGTTCACACAGTGGGGAACCAAATCATGACCCAATTTCAATACACAGCACATTTACATGTAAGGAAATTCTACTGTACCAGGCAAACCACTCTCCGATCAGGGTCGCAAAGTCTCTGCACAAACTGGGAATTCAAAAGCAGCTAGAAATCCTGACAGGCCAATCGCATTCAGCAAAATCTTCGGTCTTCTTCAGGTATGAGCCTGGTAGAAAATCAGTGGTTTACTTCGTTCACACAGACTCAGATTTAGCCCAAAATAATTCTCTTTTCTCCCTCTCAGGGGCAGCAGGCCAACATGCAGGCCAAAACTTAGCCCTTTCACAGTTCTCCCATGCAAATTCACTCAAGATTGCTGCTCAAAAAACACTTGAGCTCTTCTCATTTCACTTCTCAGCTCAGAACTAACTGAAAATTGCAAGAAACATAGAAACATAGAATTTGACGGCAGATAAGGAGCGCTTGGCCCACCTAGTCTGCCCATTTCCCTACCTAGAGGATAAGCTGCAGATCCTATTTAACCAACAGCCTATTTCTTCCTACCCCCCACAAAAATTGCCTTATGCCTATCCCATGCATTCTTGAATTCTCCCACAGTTTTAGACCCCACAACCTCCTCAGCAAGGCTGTTCCATGCATCTACCACCCTCTCTGTGAAAAAAATACTTTCTCACATTGCCCCTGAGCCCCTGAGCACATTGTCCCCTTGTTCTAGTACATCTCTTTTTCTGAAAGATGCTCCCCTCTTGGACTTTGTTGATTCCACTCAGTCCAAGCAGTCTGGGATTTCCCCAAGATCCAAAAGGTTCGGTTGGCTGATTCAGCTGTCAGACAAAGCAAGAGTTCCCTCTTCAGTTGCAAAAAGGCACCAAAAAACCAAAACTACAATTCCTACAGATTTTGTCTCCAGACAGCTCCTGTAGTCCGGTTCCATTTTAGGTCCCACCAGACTGATTGGTCCAAGTCAGCCGTCCAAGACCGAGATAGTGGAGACAAACAAAACAGTCCTTGCTGCAAAGAAGGCAGGTTAGACAAACTATATTATCATTATCTCTCTAAATGATTTTCAGCAAATAGTTACATCTTTCAACAGAACTCCCTCTCAGATTACTTATGACTGCAATCCAAACAGCTCTTAAAGAGGCAGCACACAGAGGCTATACAGGTACTCTCTGGCAATCACATTTAAACTGCTAAAACACAGGACACCAACCTGACAGTGATTATTTAGGCAAGCTCAAGGAAGACTTTTAAGGAACCCCCATTTGTAGGGGGGGGTTACACCCTTCACTGCCTGGAGAAAACTTGGCGTCCGCGTCAAGTCTGTACTATGTTGCATCAGTTAACATAAACTTACTACTATATTATACATTTTTACTACACTTTATAATACTATATCCATTTTGACAATACATTAGGCATATTTCACACAAGTCAGTTGAACATTACTATACTAAATCAGGTAATAACTTCTTGTACATTAAACAGAGTAACAGGGGGCCCTTCCCTATCAGCTAACTTGGGGCTGGATGAGGTGGGGGCAGAACAAGTAACCTGGAATGGGCCATCAAGCTCAATTTGGGCAGTGAGCTCAGTGAAACATAAACACCTTTGTGAACCACATGGAGAGGCAAGTCCACAGGCCTCCCCTGGAGAATCACAGCTGAAACGCAATACTGGCTTGACAGCTCAGCCAGTCTTTCTGGGGGGAACAATCACAGTCTCTGTACTCTCAGCACTGGTCCTGAAACTTTCAACACTTGGGAGGGGTGCCTCTGCCTGGGTAGAAATGTTCAAACTTGGAGCACTATCAGCTCCTTGCTCTGTAGGCTCTGTTTCTACAACACTTTGCTAATTTTGAAGAGGCCCTGGTACTGAAGGGGGTTTATTTTTCAAGTTCTGGCATGTCACCAGAAAGACTCATTCCATCAGCCCCTCCCTCAGGGAAATCATACAGTTCCACAATACACAGAGACTCAGCATCCTCAGACATGATACTTTGCACTTCACTTTCAGGGATCATTGGCTCCAAGGACGAAGCTGGGGGGACAGGCAGTCCAGAAGGCCCAGCTTCATCCCCACAGTTAGTCATGGGATTACCCCGAAACAGCTGGCTCAGTTCATAAGAGGGGTAATAGGCATAGTCGCACTCACTTTTGTCAGAAGTGAACTGACAGTCACTATCATTCTGGGCCTGCTGCGGAGGAAACCTTAAATCTGTGACCACTGGACATAGTTTGGCTGTCTCTTTCTTGCAGCAGCATGAGTCACTGGCCCAATTTCTGGGGGGTTCAGCCTCAATCATGACTTGGCCGATAGGTAGTAAGTGGTTACGGTGCATGGTCTTGACAGCTTTGGAGTTGTTCTCTGGGTGCACCTTGTACACAGGTAGATCATCCAACTTTCCAACTACTACATGGAGAAAATGGTGCCACCGATCAGCAATTTTGTGTTTACTATGCAGTCCCAACTTGCATAACAACACATGGTCTCCAGGTCGAAGCTCTTGAGCCTTTACCTTTTTTTACATTGCCTCTTTTTGTCGGCTAGATTTCTCTTGGTGACCATTGTCTGGGCCAGTTGATAGGCATGGTTCAATTGAGCTTTCAGTTTTTGTACATATTGCAAGTCGTATTCGGCTCAGACCCCATCTGGAGAGATCCCAAAAGAGACATCAACAGGCAGACGGGCCTCTCTCCCAAACATAAGGCGGTAGGGAGAGAACCCGGTAGCATCATGTTTCGTGCAATTGTATGAGTGTACCAAGGTGCTAATCTGCTGGTTCCATTTATGCTTGTCTTTTGGGTGAAGGGTGCCCAGCATGTCTAGAAGGGTGTGGTTAAAATGTTTTGGTTGAGGGTCTCCCTGCGGGTGATGGGGGTGGTTCTTGACTTTCACACCCCCCATAGAGAGAGCATTTCTTTGATTAGTCAACTCTCAAAGTCTCTGCCCTGGTCAGAGTGGATCCGCTGGGGGACACCATAGTGGACGAAGACATTTTCCACTTGCACCCTGGCCACAGTAGATGCCTTTTGAACTTTGGTGGGAAAAGCTTGTGCACACAGTGTGAAATGATCCATAACCACCAACACATTGCCAATGTTCCGCTGATCAGGTTCTAAACACAAGAAGTCTACGCAGACTAGTTCAGTGGGGGTGCTGGTAGTAATATTAACAAGGGGGAGCCCTCTGAAGCAGGGCTTTTCTTTGCAGGCAGCGACTACAAGTCTTTACAAGGTGCTCAACATCAGCCCTCATTTTGGTCCAGCAGAAGCAAGATTGTACCAGGTCAAGGGTTATGTCAATACTGAGGTGCCCCATGTGATTGTAGAGGGACCTTAGTACCAAATCTTTAAAGGCCATGGGCAGGACCAATTGTTGCTTGTCTACTTTGCCATTACGATCTACTGTCTCTCTATGCAACAAATGATTGAGCATCTTCAATCTGGGGCCTTCTTTAAACAATAAAGCAGTTCGCAAGTCAGTGGAACATAACTTAGACACATCTTTCCCCGCACGCAGGGCATCAAGTGCTGGCTGAATCATAGGATCTTGGGATTGAGCCCACTGAATGCTGTCACTGTCAAATTGAGGTAGTGCACTAATATCTAGAGCAGCAAAGTGCAATAAGCAGCTGGTATACAGGTGTCAGAAGGGCCCAAGCAATCTACTAAACAGTCCACTGTGTCTGCAGACATCTGTTCATCTCTATCAAGCTTTTGGCACAATGCTTAAATGTCAGGATCAGATAGCCTGACCCAATCACTCTTGGAAGTGGACCTTCTTGATAGGGTGTCAGCATCAATATGGTTCAGGCCCGGTCTGTATTCGACTGCACAATCATAGGTTGATAATGCAGAAAGCCACCGGTGCCCAGTGGCGTCTAACTTAGCTGAAGTCTGTACATAGGTCAATGGGTTATTGTCAGTCTTCACCAATATCTTTGCCCCATAGAGGTATTCATGAAATTGGTCAACTATGGTCCATTTTAGCACAAGGAACTCCAACTTATGCACAGGGTAGTTTCGTTCAGACGGGGGGTCAAGCTCCTACTGGCAAAAGCTACTGGTCTCAGGCCATCCTCATGGTCCTGATACAGCACTGCTCCTAGACCCTATAGACTAGCGTCCATATGCAGCACATAGGGTTTGGTGGGGTCAGCATAGGCGAGGATGGGGGCATGGGTGAGCTGGTATATGATCTCATGGAAGGCTGCTTCACAGTTGAGAGTCCAGCAGGGCCTGAAGAGTTCACATGGGCGGAAGTATACTTTTTCTGGTTCTTTAGCTGCCCCTTTTTTGTATTTACGATTGGTAGGAGGGTAACCCTGGGGAAGGTTCAAGAGTGGGTGAATCACCTTGGAATAGTCTTTTATGAACGTGTGGTAACAGCCACAGAACCCCAGGAACATTGTAGTTCTTTTAGATTATGGGGCTGGGGCCAAGTAGTCAGTGCTTCAATCTTACGGGGATCAGTCTCTATCCCTTTTGTAGATACTATGTGCCCCAAATAGTTCACGGAGGTCTGGAAAAATTGGCACTTATCAATGGACAGCTTGAGGCCAAAGTCTTCCAGTCAGTCTAGGACTTTAAACAGTCAGTTCTCATGCTCCTCTAAGGTGCTCCCAAACACAATTACATTGTCCAAGTACACCAGGCATTCCAGCAAATTCATCTCCTACCGCATGCTCCATCAGTCACTGAAAATGCAGCAACTCAATATTCCCTGTGGTATCTTCAGAAAACTCGAGAACCCCAATGGACAGATGGAGGCTGTTTTCACAGTCTTTTGGGGCTTCATGGAGGGGGGTGGCTCTGGGGTAATGTGAGGACATTTTTTTTCATGGAGAGAGTGATGGATGCATGGAACCACCTTCCTGAGAGGTTGTGGGGTCTAAAACAGTGCGGGAATTCAAACATGCATGGGACAGACATAAGGCAATTATAGTGGGGGTTGCAGGAAGTAAGCTGTTGGTTAACTAGAATCTGCAGCTTATCCAATAAGTAGGGAAACAGGCAGACTGGGTGTGCCAAGTGGTCCTTATCTGCCATCAAAGTCTATGTTTCATCGGGATTTGGTAGTATCCGCTGCGAAGATCCAACACAGAGAACCATTTGCTCCCATTCAAGCAGTCCAGGGCATCTTGTATACAAGGCATAGTATATTGGTCTGGGATGGTCCGCCGGTTCAGGGTTCGATAATCAAAGCACATCATCACAGACCCATTCTTCTTATGCACAACCACAATGGGAGAGGCGTATGGGCTCCTGGATTGTTGTATCACGCCAGAGGCAAGCATTTCCTACAGGTGTCTTCTCACATCATCTATGTCTGCTGGGGCAAGGCGTCGGGACTTCTCTTGAAATGGCCGTTCATCGTGCAGGCGTATGTGATGCTCCACACCCTGGACACATCCCACATCCCATTCCTTCAATGAAAACATTTAGTCTCTCTGGGCAAATCTCTTGCTGATTCTAGCCTTCCATTCAGCTGGTAACGGGGAGTCACCAAAGTCAAACAAGTCTGGGGTCATTCTCTCCTTCTCACCAGGGTGCTTGTTGCTGGGCAATACTGCAGTGTCTGTGAAGTGTACCATAGCCAGGGTGCACCCTCTGTTCACCCGGATCTCCCGATCTGACACATTGTGAATCTGGACTATCACTCGTCGTGCATAGGCATGGGCACGAGCAGGCAAGATGCTGGGCTTGACCAATAATCCTTCTGGCAATTTTCCATCGCCTGGTGCCTCCAACATCAGTATTTTGTTCTTGACATCTTTCCAGAGGCAGACCTCCCCTTGAATGGTACACTGGGCATTAGGGGCCAGTACCACTGAATCGGGATCCTTCTTCCACACGATCCCACTGGTTCATCCTGGTTGACTTCCTCAGGTTTCTGTTGCAAATCATACGCCTTCTTGATCAGAGCCAGAATTTTAAGGGCCCCTCCCAGTCCATCGCCCTTGTTGCTTGTGACAAAGTTGGCCAGTCTCCCAAACATATGGGCGTTTGTTCTAATCAACAGGGGAACCCCATCATACAGTCTGGTGGGGGGACACACTAGGGCCAGTGTCTCTACTTGCTCCTCTACACCAGTGACAGTTGCAGGAAAAGACAACCAGAGGCAGGCATATCCTATATATGGATAAGACTCGTCATTCAGCCCCCACACATGTAGGCCTTCCAGGGATTGTAAGGGCACATCAGATAAGTGTTTGTCATACCAGTCCTGAAACACAATGGTCACTTGTGACCCACTGTCAAGCACAGCCCGAGCATGAATACCATTCACAGTCACCGTAGTCTCCATTGAAGGGCCCACTATTTTGGACCAGTCTGGAGAGGCAGTAGCAGAGGCCTGGACAGACGAGTTAGCCACAAACAAATTTGAGTTAGGGTTTCTCGAACCCTTGCTGCAGTCATTTCGGCACCCCTGGTCATTGATTTGCTTTTTGGAGTGCCCCTTGGAGTCTGTTTACTACTCTTCTAAGTCCAGCATTCTCTTTCATATGGCCATCCTTTCCACAATTGTGACAAATGATAGACTCCTGGGTCATCCTGGGAGAGAACATCGTATGAGGAACTGAAGCAGTAGTAAGAGATTGGGGTCTAGTATGAGCTTGCAGTGGTGAGAGTGTTGCAACGTGTCTTAACAGTTCCTTTAGAGTGGCAGTCAATCCAGTGATCTCAGCCTTGGAGCCACCCTCAGTAGCGGATGCCTGAGGGTACACCCCCACCCTCATGGAAGTCACGTCCTGAAAGGGACCAGAATCTTGTTCCATGTGAGAAACCCTTGCAGAAGCACCTGTCTTCAACTCTTGGACTTCCTTTAGTAGCTTGTCTTTCCAATGCTGGACCCAGGGCGGGAAGTCCTTTGCATTCTCAGAGTGCACGTTAAGTGCCGACTTTGGCCCCTGAGCCTCACTTGGCTGATCACTCTCGATCACTTGCGCAGCAGTAGCAGACATGAATGCAATTCCCCCATGGGGTCACCTTTGCTCAACCTCCCGAATTTCTTTCATTAACTCACAGGAGGGGCATTCCATCGGTGGCAAGGTGCAACTGAAGCAGTAACAATTTGAAACAGAGCAGACTTAAGGATCCGGTCCAGCCTAGTTCGATCTAATTCATTTGATGGCAAGCACCCTTTCTAAGGCACTCTTGTAGCAGCTTTTCAAGCCGAGGTACATACACAGACAATGGCTTCTGGTACTGCTAGCGATTTCTTACTCTCCACCACAGATCCTCATCTGAACTGGGCCCTATATAAGTTTTCCAATGCATCAAGATAGTCCTGTGTAGTTGCTTTGGGATCATTGGGCTGCTTATAACGTATGGTAGCCAGGGCAGGATCTCGGAGGCTCACCAACATCTTTCATTTCTCTGCTTCTGAGCATTGCCCTTCAAGTGCTAGAGGGGCAACATAGTCTATCCAGGTCTCCCAGTCATCCTCCCCTTGGGGGGTGGGAAGGGTGCCTGAGAAGATCCTCAGCCTTCGGTAGGAGTCGTGACTAATGGCAGGTACAGATATAGGGGCCAGCATTGGCACAGGCACAGAAGGCAGGGCAGTAACAGGTGCTGGAGTGGGAGGGGGTGTTGGGGAAGGAACACCCCCAGGTAGCAGGAATAGTTTCTTAAAGTCCTCTATGGTTTTCCCTCCCTCCAGTAACAACTTAGCAAATTTCTCCTCAAAGTCTCAGATAATGGCGGAGCTCATCCTCCCCGGGTCTTTACTGTCTTTTGTTTTACTCTCCAGGCAACTGGAACCCCTTCTGGGGCAATAGTCTGTGGCACTTTAGAGCTGTCCACGAGGTCACTACTCTCTACCAAGGCTATGAAAGTTTGGGAGATCAAATCAGCCAGTCGACCCACCACCACAGGGTTTTTTAAACATTCAACTTTGGAGAGTGTTCCCTCTACAGTGTCTTTACTGGTATCCATGGGAATATCCAGTATAAGTAGAGCATTTTGGGAGTCGATTTTCTGCCCAGTACACCACTCCACCAACTGGTGTACAGCCATTTCTACTGGGGTAGCCATTAATCTTTAACTACAATTCATAATGTTTGGCCACCAGAAGGCACACAAAATCCCAGCGTGAGCCTCCAGAATGTAACCCTAGGTGGTGTTATCCCAAGGGCCACTACCCCTGCCTGCTGGGCTAGTAGCAGGTTAAGGGGCCTGAGTTCTGAAATGGGTGCCTCCACCCGGAGGTCAGGGTTGATAGTGGTCAAGCTAACCTGGGCACAGCCCTCTGGGTCACTGTAACCCCCCTCTGTCCTTACTAGTGGCTGGAACAATATACAATAATCACTTTCACAATACCACTGATACACCACTCAAGTACCCACACTGTTTGCACTTATCACCAGGGCTTTCCTCTGGCTCTGCGCTGGGGACCCCTGTAAAACAAGGTTATACACAGCAACAACAGCAGTACAGTACTTTGCACAAACTGGAACCACAGTCAGGGTAAATGCAAAAGAGTTAGATCTGATTTATTTAAGGGACTTGAACAAGGGAGGGGTGTAATCAGATTAATTTGCTTAGAGACTCTATCATTCAAGCAGTTATGCATGCACTTTAGGGTCTATTAACAGTCACACACTCTGGGTACCCAGATGGAGAATGGTGGGCTAGCCAGGAACGTTGCAGCTGGTTGGGGCCCTGTGATAGAAGAAAACAACGTGCATTACACACACCATTTGTAATCCAGAGCCGGAGGGCTCAGTTCGTGAAACGAAACCAAAAAGACAATCAGATGACACATTTTTAGATTAGGCTGTTGTTGCAGGGAGCTACCCTGATGATTACTCACAATACCCAAGACTGGACACAGGCTGGACGAAAACTGAGGCAGCAGGTGGTTAATATGGAGTGCCAGGAGAAGCATGGCCCACACGATTCGCCGAGGCGTTGTTCCCGTTCAAGAGTGGAGCATGAGGCTGATCCCCAGGCAGATCTCTCGTCAATGGCTTTCTCTGTGCAGCGGGAGTCTGGCTGGGCCAGTGTGGCACAGCCCCGGCCAAGTGGAGACAAATTCGGATACAGTCCGTTTTGGGCTGGATACAACTCTCAGCAAGCAAAACACAGTTCACACAGTGGGGAACCAAATCATGACCCGCTTTCAATACACAGCACATTTACATGTAAGGAAATTCTACTGTACCAGGCAAACCACTCTCCGGTCACGATCGCAAAGTCACTGCAAAAACTGGGGATTCAAAAGCAGCTGGAAATCCTGACAGGCCGATCGCATTCAGGAAAATTTTTGGTCTCCTTCTAGGTATGAGTCTGGTAGAAAATCAGTGGCTACTTAATTTTCACAAACTCAGATTTAGTCCAAAATAATTCTCTTTCTCCCTCTCAGGGGCAGCAGGCAGATATGCAGGCCAAAACTGAGCCGCTTCCAGTTCTCCCATGCAACCACTCAGGATTGCTGTTTAAAAACACTTGAGCTCTTCTATTTCACTTCCCAGCTCATAACTAACTGAAAATTGCAAGCAGTCTGGGACTTCCCAAGATCCAAAAGAGTTGGTTGGTTGGCTGATCTGTCTGTCAGTCACAACAAGAGTTCCTCTTCAGTTGCAAAAAGCACCAAAACCTAAAACTACAATTCCTACAGATTTTGTCTCCAGGCAGCTCCCTCCATTTTAGGTCCCACCAGACTAACTGGTCTAATTCAGCAGTCCAGGACCAAGATAGTGGAGACAAACAAAACAGTCCTTGCTGCAAAGAAGGCAGGTTAGACAAACTACATTATCATTATCACTCTAAATGATTTTCAGCAAATAGTTACATCTTTCAACAGAGCTCCCTCTCAGATTACTTATGACTGCAGTCCAGGTAGCTCTTAAAGAGACAGTACAGAGAGGCTATATAGGCATTCTCTGGCAATCACATTTAAACTGCTAAAATGCAGGACACCAACCTGGCAGTGATTATTTAGGCAAGCTCAAGGAAGACATTTCGGGAACCCTCATTTGTGGGGGGGGGTTACATAGACATGAAGCAGGGTGGACTAAGGTACACTGTGCCTGTACACTTTCGTGGTGCTACCACAGCCTGAGATCTGTACATGCAGTGGCAGTGGAGGTGCACTGTGCCTGTACACATTGTCTGGTGCTACCACAGCCTGATATCTTTACATAGAAACATAGAATTTGACGGCAGATAAGGACCGCTTGGCCCACCCAGTCTGCCCATTTCCCTATCTACTGGATAAGCTGCAGATCCTAGTTAACCAGCAGCCTACTTCTTCTTACCCCAACCCCCCAGAATTGCCTTATGACTGTCCCATGCATGCTTGAATTCCACCACTGATTTTGACTCACAACCTCCTCCGGAAGGCTGTTCCATGCATCCACAACCCTGTCTGTGAAAAATACTTTTTAAATTACCTCTGAGCCGCCCTCTATCTTCAAATTGTGCCCTCTTGTTCTTGCACACCCTTTTTTTGAAAGATGCTACCCTCTTGGACTTTGTTGATTCCTTGAGGTACTTGAAAGTTTCTATCATGTCCCCTCTCCCTCCTTTCCTCGAGGCTATACATATTAAGCTCCTTCAGTCTCTCTTCATATGTCTTCCGGTGCAGACCCTGCACCATTTTAGTTGCCCTCCTCTGGACAGCTTCCATCCTGTCTATGTCTTTGCAGAGATTGGGTCTCCAGAACTGCACACAGTACTCCAGATGGGGTCTCACCAGCTGTCTGTACAGAGGGATAATAACTTCCTGTTTTCTACTGGTGATGCCTCTCCCTATGCATCCCAGTATCCCTCCAGCCCTCCTTGCTGCCCTCTCACATTGCTTGCCCACCTTTAGGTCATCTGATATGACTACCCCCAGGTCCCTTTCCATTTTTGTTGTTGTTAGTATCTCACCCCCCATTGTGTACTCTTCCCCTGGGTTTTTGTTTCCCAGGTGCATTACCTTGCACTTCTTAGCATTGAATCTAAGCTGCCATTCATTTGACCATTCCTCTAACTCTGCAAGTCCCTTCATCCTTTCCACCCACCCTGTGCATCAACTCTGTTGCAGATCTTAGTGTCATCTGCAAAGAGACATATTTTTCTCTTCCAGTCCTTCCGCATGAATGTCGCTATAAAGACATTGAAGAGGACTGATCCTAATACTGAACCTCGTGTACCCCACTAGTAACCCTCCTTTCTTCTGAGTGGATCCATCTACTATTACTCTCTGTGTCATATTCTCCAGCCAATTCTTTACCCAGGCTGTCATCTTGGGACCCACTCCCAGGCTGGCTAACTTGTATATTAATCTTTTGTGTGGGACTGTGTCAAATGCCTTGCTAAACTCTAGGTAGGCCATGTCCACAGCCCCTCCCTGATCTACTACTTTGGTCACCCAGTCAAAGAAATCTATCAGATTTGTCTGGCATGACCTTCCCGCTGTGAATCCATGCTGCCTAGGGTCCTGTGCCCCTCTGGCCTCTAGATACTCGAAATTCTTTCCTTCAGAAGTGATTCCATCATTTTCCCTATCACTGAGGTTAAACTGACAGGTCTGTAGTTTCCTGCTTCTGCCTTGCTCCCACTTTTGTGAAGGGGAATCACATCTGCCCTCCTCCAGTCCTCGGGTACCACCCCATCCTCCCATGATTTGTTAAAAAGGGTAGTCAGTGGTGTCACTAGTTCTACCCTTAGTTTTTTAGAATTCTGGGATGAATCCCATCAGGCCCCATTGCTTTGTCCACCTTCAGTTTTAAGAGTTCTTTCAGAACCCTTTCTTCTGTAAATGGGCTGGTATCAACTTCTGTATCCAGAGTGTTACTACTGTTTGTTTTATGTACCTCCCCCTCTTCATTTGTAAATACTGAGCAAAAATATTTGTTTAGTATCTCTGCCTTTTCACAGTCTCCCTCTGCCCACCCTCCTCCCTTTATTAAGCCTCACAATCCCTCCCTTGGTCTTCCTTTTTCTCCCTGATGTACCTATAAAAGGTTTTATCCCCCTTCTTAACTGAGTTGGCTATCTTTTCCTCGGTCTGGGCCTTTGCTGTTCTGACTGCCTTCCCAGCCTCCTTTTGCTTTAACTGATACATTTCTCTGTCCTGCTCCTTCTGCGATTCCTTGTAATTCCTGAATGCTTTCTTTTTCTCTTGAACCTTCACTGCCACTTCCTTTGAGAACCATAGTGGTTTCTTACATCGTCTTGTTTTGTTTATTTGCTTCACACAAAGGCTCTACCTCTGTGATGGCAGTTTTATTATTCCCATTGTTCTTCCACCCTCCTTCCTGCCCATTTGCTAGTGCATTCCTTAGGCACTCACCATTTTGGCAAAGTCAGCCCTCCTAAAGTCCAGTACTTTTGTCTTTGTATGGCTTGACTCTATTGCTGTGTTTATTGTGAACCATACTGTTCGATGGTCGCTAGTTCCCCAGATGGCTACCCACTTCTACATCTGTGATCCTCTCTCCATCTCCATTTGAGAGAATCAAGTCTAATATTGCTCCCTTCGAGGGGCTCCAGTACTAGTTATCTAGGCATGCCCTGTAGGGCATCTAGAATAACTGCACTCTTTCAAGTGGCAGCTGCAACTGCACTCCAGTTAACATCTGGCATATTCAGATCACCCATTAACAATATCTCCCTTTTTCTGCCATTCTAATTATACTTCTATCATTTCCCTGTCCATTTCCTCCCCTTGAGAAGGGGGTTCAGATACAACCCCCTGTGCGATCAGGTGCCATTGCCTCGTCTCCAAATTTACCCACAGTGCTTCTTCTCCTCCCTGTTTACCCTTTTGTTCTGTTGCTTTTATTCCTTCCCTTATGTAAAAAACTACTCCTCCTCCTCTTTTACCCTCCCTGTCCCTCCTGTAGACAGTGTGTCCTGGTATGTTTATGTCCCAGTCATGGTTTTGTGTGGACAGGCTGAGGTGCACTTGCCAGTACACTTTGCATGGTGCTACAACACCCCGATATCTGTACATGCAGTGGGTAGGCTTAGGTGCACTGTGTCCAAGGCCCCTACTTTTCTGCAGCACATTGGGACCAAGTTCTGTGGCAAGATTACCATCTGCCGCAGAACTTCTTCGGTGGTGGTTTTTTATTTCTGAGGAAGTTCTGTGGCACTAATGAACTACCACATCACAGTGTCAGCTTGTCATCCTGACTTCACTTCCATGGCAATGATTATAGCAATCAGAAAGGGGGAAAACACAGCAACATTAGTTCAAAAAATAACAGAATTATAGAAATAATTTTATGCCTAAAAAAGTCAAAACAAATATCTATGCCTTAAGGTCCTAGCCTATTGCATAAAAGAAATATGCAGAGGGGACCTTGTGTGATAAATAAGGTATTTCTATACTCATGCTGTCTACACCACTCATGAGATCCCCACTGTGTATCATTTATATATCTATATGCAATCTAGCATACATACACATATGTGTGTGTATGTATATATATATAGATATATTAGAGCAAAAAACTCAGTTTAATGCATTAGTTAGGGTTGTTCCACAGTGACAAAAGTGAGGAAATTAGCTGTTAGGGTTGAAAACCCCCTTGGACCCCGCCCACCCCCAACCGGCATTAGGAGTGCGCATTGGGATAGTCAGCCTAACTCTCACCCCATGACATGTGTAAAGCAGCAGAAGTATAGGAGAATGGGTGAGAGTTAGGACCACGATCCCAATCGCACCCCAATGCCGGTTGGGGGGTGGCGGAGGTCCAAGGGGTTTTCAACCCTAACAGCGAATTTCCTCACTTTTGTCACTGTGGAACAACCCTAACTAATGCATTAAACAGAGTTTTTTGCCTCTAATTTCCCTTCTTTTTGAGAATGATAACGAGAAATAGTGAATGTAATGTGTTAGCGGGAGCGCGGGGCCCGGACAGCAACGCAAACAGAAATGCTAACAGTGGCGCACATGGTAACACAAGCATGAATGAGAACAGAAAGGGTAATGCACATGGTGGCGTAGACGGGAATGGTCTGCCACGTGATGTGTTGTCACATAGTAACATGGTGCCTGCAAACAGAAATGTCAATGGCATGGTGATGTAAAGTGAAACAGTAAGATAAACAGTACTGTAGACAGAAATGGCAAAAATAACAGAAACGCAAGCGCAATGAAAACGCAGGGATAACGCAATATGGCGCAGGACGTCAATGGTAAGTAGAAGGTGGCAAGATCTGCAAGCGGAAAGGGCAACAATAACAGTAATGTAAGCACACAGGCTGGTTTTCCCAAAACCTGCATTGAGAAAGACAGTGAGTACAAATAATGTATGCAAAATAATGAGTATCACGAGAAAATGAGATCTTGGAATATTAACATTATATCTCAGGAACCGTACGACGTAGAAAAAAAATTTAAAAGTCATATTATTTACAACTGTCCTGGCTAATTTGAGTCTTAGCCCCAGTAGGGGGCTAAGAAATTTTCCGACGAAAAGTCCGTATCTCGCACCGTTTCCGAGATACAGGCCCTGAAAGGCACGGCGAACGCCATAATGTTATCCTATGGGGAAAAAAGAAAAGTTTGGAGCGCCATAACTTTGCCTCCCTGTAATGTTTTTTCACCAAACTACTGAAAGGCACATCTGTGGGCTGTTGGCTGTCTTCCTCCAAATTTCAGGAAAAAGACTAAACTGCTATTTTGCAGCAGGCTCCCAAATGATTTCTGTTAAGTGTCGGGCGCAGTAATGTTATCCTATGGGAAAACTCACAAATTTGGAGTGCGTAACTTTGCCGCCATGTGATATTTTTCACCAAACTACTGAAAGGCACATCTGTGTACTGTTGGCTGTCTTCCTCCAAATTTCAGGAAAAAGACCAAACCGTTATTTTGCAGCAGGGTGCCAAAGATTCCTGTAATGCTTGCGGACCGTGAATGTTATCCTATGGGAAAACTGTCAACTTTGAAGTGCCATAACTTTGCCGCCTTTGTAATATTTTTTCAATACAACACTGAAAGGCACATCTGTGAGATGTCGGCATGCTCTCTCCAAATTTCAGCCCAAAACTCCCAACGTTATTTTGCAGTGCAGTGCCAAGAATTGCTGTCATTTTCCACAGACTAGAAAAATTACTGTCACACTTTATAAAGTTTGTACCTATATACTTTCGTGAGCACGTAAAGTAATTTGATAAGTACTTTTTCCAGAAATTTGAAAACATATTTCTGGGGTGTTTTACCACAAAATAAAGACATGGCAAGCATCCTCAGGGCCCGACTAGGTGAATACAAAAAATTAGGTTGCTAGATGGTCCCAAATTTAAATGCCAACCATTTTCTGATCACTAACTGAAACAAAATGGCCAATTTATGAAAGTAACAGGCCCATTTCATGAAAGTAAAATGCATTTGCGAAAGTGTTGAACTTTTTGTTAACTTTTCCCATTGACTTATAATGGGAAACTGTTTTTGAATAACTTTTGAACGCTTAATATTTTTCACGAAATCTTCCAAAGGCACATCGGGACCCCGCTGCATGTTCCCTGAAGATTTCGGCCGGTCACACAAACCGCGACGACCTGTAGGTGTGACCCACAGAATTCCAGAAAAGTATAAACGCAGCGACAGATCATGCCTTAATAACGCTACAGTCAGGATATCCGACCAGACGTAAACTTGGCAGGTCCCAAGGCCTATGGTTCTTGATCATAAATTCCAAATTTCAGGCAAATCCATCAAACAGTTGCAAAGTTATTAAGGTGCAAAGTTTTGGGGTTTAACATAGAAATGGCTCCTCAACCCTAACTATGGTAGCACTACCGTGTCTACCATATATATATATATATATATATAGTGAGATATATATATATGTATATATATATATATATATATATATATATATATATATATATATATATATTTATGCAATAGAGTGAAGATAAATGAGTGATATAAAACAGTGTATCATCCACTGCAGTGTGATATTTTTACCCTCTGCTCTACAGTGATGATAGCCGTTTACACACACAGGTCATACAAAGGTCACTGATATCATCACTCTAGGCAGCTTTCCCCTCAGCATATAAAAAACACCTGTGCTGTTACCATAGACACAAATGCAGAACTACATGAGAGGTCTGACTGTTGCCTGCAGCTAACTCAACATTACAAAACACTATCACCTATTCCTACACTCTAACTTCCAGTTCATTACTGTGATACTCTCAGCTTGACTGCAGCCAGAATTCTAAAGAGCACAGCTTCACAGAACAGTCTGTTCCTCACTGCTGCCTGCAGCTAACTCTATTACTACTAAAAACATTCACCTGTTCCTCAAACTCTGCCTCTCGCCCACTACACTTACTGTGATACTCTCAGCTTGACTGCAGTCAGACTTCTAAAGAGTACAGCTTCACAAAATAGTCTGTTTCTACTCTTACCTAAAACTAACTCATTTAGCATTGCAAAACACACTCATCTGTTTCCCATAGTTTGTAACACTTCCAGCCCTTTCACAAAAACTCACACACAAAATGAGCAAACAAACAGAAACAGAATGCACAGCAACATAACAATACTTCTGAAACTCCAGGCACTATTTTATGAATCGAATACATGATGTGCAAATCGTGTGCTATGGCAAATATTGTCACTCCTGCAGAGTGAGTTCTGAATATCTCACTCATGCCTTCGGCACTCGTGAAATATCCAGAGCTCACTCTGCAGGAGTGACAATATTTGCCGTATCACCTCGCCCATCATGTATCCCTATTTAATTATATATACATATATATATATATATATATATACATATATATATATCATATATATATATATATATATATATATATATATATATATATATATATATATATATAAACACACAATATATATATATATATATTTTTTATTTCCATGAAATTGTGTCCTCATTCATACAGGTCCCTTTGGAAATGGAATAAACAGAATAGAGGAGATATTGTAAAACTCATTTGTCATGCCAACATGCTTCCCCTGACACACACTATGTAACACCACCAGGCCATGAGATGCATGTGAACCCATTGTGAGATAAAGCTCTCCAGCCCATCACAATGTGTCCCCTGTGTGACAGAACACTGCACCATACCTTCCAAGGCTCAGAGCAGGGATGTGTTCCCCCAAACCTTGCACTGCCCAGCCAGCTCCCAGAGCTGATCTCTGAACCTGAGTTGCCAGCACGGGAACACAACATGCTACCTTCTGGCCCAACAGCTGGCCCTGCACACAACATTTCTCCATAACTTTTAGGTGATTCTGTCTACCACTGACAATATGTAATCAATAACCCTGGCAAAAATGTGTACAGTGCAATTATTTATTTAACATGTCTACACATTGTTATATTCCACTTTTCTGTGCATAATTACTTTATTTTTCTTAATGACAGGTTAATTTACTTTACCAATTATTCATTTTAGATGGCATCTCAATTACTTAAAGGCAAAAATAAGTTTGTACAAAGTAAGGCATGGACTTAACAGATCTATGCTACTGTCAAGGTTTTGTTTAAGTTGGCTCTAGCGTAATAATATAAGACTGAAAACTGTATTAGGATGTAGTGCAGGTTGAACAAATATCATCGATGTGCTGTGCCACCACCTCTGGCAGTGGCAGCTGTGGTAGATAAGCGACTATTCATTTCCGTGGCAGAATGCAGACATTTCATTAGCTAATGTATGATGTTGTAGCATTCATAACATAGAGGATAATGTATGGTCTCTATCGGTAACTGGTCTGTTAACCATCGAGAGGCCACCAGGGTGACTGTGTAAACCTCGAGAGTGAAGCTTGAGAGGTTTACGTCGCCATGACATCCTCGAGGCGGTTAACAATGTAACGGTACTGATAGAAGGACCATACATTATTTTATAATATGTATAGTCCCAAGAAAAAGAAAAGCGGCTCCTTACTTTTGAAAATATAGTCAGCAACGCGCTATTCAGTCTTTTTCCTTGCCACTGCGAAAGCATCCATCGGTTCCTTTAAAGAAAAGTATGCCGCATATGTGCAAACTGGGATTCTCATGGTTAACTTATCGATGTGACGTAGCATCGATAGGTTAACAACATTTCTACATCACAACGATGGGATAACAACCTTAGGAAATGATGATTTCCTAAGGTTAACAGTGTTCTACCATACATTATATCACATTTTGAGCATAGAGGGGTTTGTATAGAAAGAGAGGAAGAGAGCCAGGTTCTATGGATAAACAGAAATATTAATAAATAATCACCAAGAACAGTGAATTCTGTAGCACTGCAGAAGTTCTGCAGTAGGCTGCAAGTTCTGTGCAAAATTCTGTGGCCGCGAGAATTCTAGAGGCTTCAACTGTGTCTCTATACTTTGTGTGTGTGCTACCACAGCCTGATATCTGTACATGCAGTGGGGGCTGAGGTGCGTTGTGTCTGTACACTTTGCATGGTGCTACTACAGCCTGATATCTGACATGCAGTGGGTGGGCTGAGGTGCACTGTGCCTCCACAGTTTGCATGGTGCTACCACACCTGATATCTGTACATGTAGCAGAGTGGGATGAGGTTTACTGTGCCTCTAGTTTGCAGTGCTACCTCAGCCTGATATTTGTACATGTAGCAGAGTGAGTTGAGGTTCACTGTGCTGTTACACTTTATGTGGTGCTAGCACAGCCTGATATAATGTGCCGCTACACTTTGTGTAGTACTACCACGATCTGATATCTGTACATGCAGTGGGCAGGCTAAGGTGCACTGAGTTGTGACAGGGTTTTGGAAACTTGTTTGATAAAACAGGTTCCCTCTTAAGAGGGGGTGTATGTGACAGGCTGAATAGGACCCTGTCCCAATTGTTATGGAGAGTTTGAATGCAGGGATCTGTTCTGTTCTTTCCTTTCCTGTCTCTTGTCTGTCTGGTTGCGCAACCAGATTTTCCTGTGAGACCTAGGATTTGATCACCCCAACAGTATCGCAGTTCTTTGCCTCTCGCTGTCTCTCAATCTTCACTTGCTGTTCTGTCTCTTTTCCTCCCTCGCATATCCGCTGGTATAAAATATATGCAAATCATTATGTGGAAATGTAACTGATATTAGGATCCCTTTGTTTACAATTTGTATAGGGTTACTGTTGAAATGTATATAATTATAGTTTAAGATGATTTGAAAAAACTATTGGGAATTCAAGGGGTTAACCTGAGAGCAGTTTTTAAGCCTTTTTCAGAAGTTGTGGAGAAGGGGCCTCAGTTCTGGGACATCGTGTTCTGGCTGCAGCTGTCTGAAATATACAAGAACATTTTAGAAAAAAACAGGATGTTTGGTAAGAAGGGGGGGTTGCAAGTGCTTATAGAAACAAAGCTGCAATCTCTTGCAAGACACACAGAGATTGAAGGAAAACTCAGATGTATCTTCTCTGTTTATTTGGCCTTTGTAAATAGTAATACTGAACACATTTATTTTTTTATTTTATTGTTATTCATAGTAAAATTCTTGTGAATTTTACAACTACTCCTGGTTTTTCTATGTTTCCTGACCTGTGCCTCGACGGTAGATGGTGTCAACCTAAGTGGGATTTACACTGTGCATACTCTAAGGCAGACGTTTTGTGTGTGGGTACTGGACCTAGTACCAGGAAGCATACAGAAAGGTATGGATTCTGCAACAGCAAGTTCAGGAGTAGTTACCAGGAGAATGGCAAGCAACTAGCACAGACAGAAGTCCAAGCTGAGATTGTACAGCCAGCACAAGTTATGGAAAAAGAACAGGCAGTGACTGAACCTGAAAGCCTGAAGGACTTTTCAAATGGTGGGATATACAACAAAAACAGTCAGGGAAACAGTGAAGAGAGGAAATGCAACAGAGAGACAAGAGACTCAATGTTTAGAAGCACAGGGAAAAGAAGAAATGCAACAACTGGAGCAGCAAGAGAGAGAAGAGATGCAGCGACAGGAGCAGCAGAGGAGAGAAGAGATGCAGTGACAGGAGCAACAGAGGAGAGAAGAGATGCAGCGACAGAAGCAGCAATGGCTGGATGCCTTGCAAGCTATCAAAGGCAGAGGATCTGGCACAGATCCAGATGAGCAAGAAAACATAAGCAACTTAAAAGCCATTAAACTTACAAAGTTGTGTTCCTCCGATGATATCAAAGCATACCTGACAACTTTTGAAAGGGTTGCCGCAGCCTGCCAATGGCCAAAGCAGCAATGGGCAATCAGACTGGTACCTTACCTGACAGGTAACGTCCAACTTGCCTACAGCAACATGGACACTGTGCAGTCAGAAAACTATGACCTGAAAACGAAATCCGGAAAAGATTCGACAACTCAGGAGAACCCTACAGGCAGAGATTTCGATCTCTGAAGTACAACTCAGTCGACAATCCTCAAGAAGCCTTTCACCTGACCCGGAGAACTCCTGATAAAATGGCTCCAACCAGAGGGCAAAATAGCCCCACAGATCACTGACACATTTGCGATAGAACAATTCACTAACATCCTGCCTACAGATGTGCAGCTTTGGGTAAAGTGACACCGACCAGAAAGTGGGGAAAAGGCTGTTTCTTTGGCCAAAGACTACCAAATGACCAGACAGATGCCACAGCAGCAGGTAACAGCCAAGCACCAGTAAGACACTCTTTTCCCCATTTAAACTCCAAGTCTATTAGAACTCTGGTGGGGTAACAAATCTGTGCCCAAAGACATTATTTGCTATAACTGTAATAAGCCAGATCATATTGCAAGAAATTGCAGTAAGAAGAGTGACACTGGAGCAGATTTGTCCTTAACCAAACTGGGGCAAGTACTTAACAGATGTGAAGGTGGAGATAAGACTGTAAAGACTCATTGATTGGAAGCAGACATATCCTAATGCATTTGAAGTGCTGGGAAAGCACTGCGTAAAAGGGCCAGGTACTGGTGTCATCTGCATCCACGGGGACACTCGATACTATCCCACCACCCAAGTGACTCTGACCATTAAGGATGTGTCACATCAAATGAAAGTGGAGGTAGTACCTAAGTTACCTATATCCATTATTATTGGAAATGACTGTCCATGATTTACTGAGTTAATCTCAGAGGAACTGAACCCTGCAGTTTCAGCAGCAGTGGTAACAAGAGCTCAGGCAAAGAAAATCTCAAATGGTGGGGAACTTTTCCTTTCAGTGACTTTGATTCAGACTTGTTTGAGAACAGCTCCAAGATCCAGAAGTCCAGGAAAGAAAGAAGACGTCTGAAACAATAGTGGCAACAAATGACTGATGGACATAAGGGGTTAACATATGAAAATGCTGAAACTAAACTGATCACTGATTGTGATTTTGTTTCAGAACAACCTAAGGATGTTTCTCTCCAGGGTTATTTTAAGCAGCTGGGGGTGAAACCAAAACAAGGTGAACCTATGTTTAAAAAATGTAATGGGCTATTGTGCAGAGTTTGGGTTAAACCTCAGACACAGGAACAGACAGAACAACTGGTTATTCCACAAAAGTATAGAACAGAGTTGTTACAGATAGCACATGATAATCCTATGGCTGGTCACTCAGGGAGGGATCGCACCCTTGCCAGATTGCTGTAGAGATTTTACTGGCCTGGAATTCATGAAGATGTTGCTACCTATTGTAATTTTGTGCTGAGTGTCAGAAAGTAGCCCCAGTCACTAGAAAAGACAAGGTGCCCCTGGTGCCCCTACCCTTGATAGATGTGTGTTTTGAGAGAATTGTAAAGGATGTGGTTGGTCCTTTAGACAAAAGTAAAAAAGGGTAATAGATTTATTCTGGTAGTATGCGACTATGCTACTTGATACCCAGAAGCAGTTCCAATGCGTACTGTCACAGCTTCAAAAGTGGCAGCAGAGCTTGCAAAATTTCAGCAGAGTAAGCATACCTAAAGAAATTATTACAGATCAGTGCAGTCATTTTGGTGCTGCATCACTTAAGGAGCTGTACAAACTGCTGGGTATCACTGCATAAAAACCTCCCCCATCACCCTCAGACAGATGGTCTTGTTAAGCGTTTTGACCAAACCCTAAAACGCATGTTAAAAAGGTTTGTGCAAGGGGAAGGGAAAGATTGGGACCAATACTTGCCTTACCTACTTTTTGCTTACAGAGAAGTGCCACGGGCATCAATAGGGTTTTCACCACTTGAAATGCTGTATGGTAGACAGCCAAGAGGGCCACTGGATGTGATAAAAGAAACATGGGAAGATAACCCCACTCAGAAACAATCTATAATATTTTATATGTTTGTGCCCTAAGAAAGAAGCTGGCAAAACATGTTGAAATTGCCCATCGTAATCAGGATAAGGCCCAAAACCAGCAGAAGGTATATTATGGCCATGGGGTAAAATAAAAAGTTCTTGAGCCAGGTGAAAAGGTTTTGCTACTGTTACCTACAACAGAAAATAAACTGTTAATGAAGTGGCAAGGGCCTGCTTAGACGTACTGGCACCATTGACTCTGAGATTGAAACCTCTGACAAGAAAAATCCTTCTAAGACATACCATGCTAAGCTCCTCAAGAAATGGGTTGAAAAAATACCAAGAGCTGCTTTACTAGTTTTACCAGAAATTGATAAAGAAGATATTGATGTAGCTTATGATAGACTGGAGCAAACTGTAACTGCTGATGCTGTAAAGGTGAATGTTTCCTTAACCTCAGAACAAACTGCAGAAATTCGTAATGTGCTAAATACGTTTAACAGTACTTTTATCACAGTAACAGGCCAAGCAAAAGGGGTCGAGCACGTAATAGTGCCAAGGAATGCTCACCCTATTAGGCAAAAGACATACAGGTTACCAGAGCGGTTAAGAGCTGGCATGGTTAAATCATTACCTCCTGGGCGGCCATTTTGTGTCATGTAAACAATGGATAGTTCGGACTTCATATGGAGCTACTGGAGGCAATGAGTTTTAAGGAAATACAAAAAATGAAAGAATTGGGTATCATAGAAGAGTCAAGGAGTGCTTGGTCATCTCCCATGGTAATTGTAAACAAAAAGAAGGGGTGTTAGAATCTGTCTTGATTTTTAGGAAACTTAATCAAGTGTCAGAATTTGACAGTTATCCTTGCCCAGAATAGATGATTTAGTGGACTGACAGGAGTGCAAAGTATATCAGTACCTCGATCTCACCAAGGGTTACTGGCAAATCCCCTAGCTAAAGAATCCAGAGACAAAACAAAATGTGCTACTCCTGTTGGATTCTATCGGTTCACCACTATGCCATTTGGTTTACATGGTGCACCAGCTACATTCCAGAGGTACATCGATGTAATTTTATCACCTCACACTGGTTATTGTGCTGCAAACCTGGATGATGTCATGGTGTATAGTCCAGACTGAAAAAGCCACCAGGAACACTTTCGAACAGTTATCCAATCAAACAAAAATGCAGGTCTGACAATTAATCCTACCAAGTGTGCATTGGGCATGCAGGAAACCAGAGATTTGGGCTATGTTTTGGGAAATGGAGAAGTCAAGCCTGAGGTTTCAAAGATAGAAGCTGTAGTTAACAGCCCTGTCCCCAAAACCAAAAAACATGTCAGGTAATTTTTAGGGCTGGCTGGTTATTATAGGAGATTTGTTCCCAACCTTGCTGAGTTAGCTTACTCCCCTCACTGAACTCACGAAAAAACGGTACCCAAATAATGTGAAATGGACCCCAGAATGTGATGAAGCTTTTCGAGCCATTAAGGCTGCATTATGTTCGGCCCCTGTTTTAAGAAGCCCAGATTTTGAGAAATCATTTTTGTTACAAACAGATGCATCAGAGGTAGGCCTAGGTGCAGTCTTGAGTCAGCATATAGATGGGATGGAACATCCCATTCTGTACATAAGTAGGAAGTTGCATGACAGAGAGAAAAGGTACTCCATCATTGAAAAGGAATGTTTAGCAGCAAAATGGACCATGGAGTCCCTTAAGTTTTATTTGCTAGGAACTGACTTTGTACTTATAACAGATCACAATCCTCTCTGTTGGCTTAACCAAATGAAAGATTAAAATTCCAGAATCACAAGGTGGTACTTGGCACTACAGCCATTTAAATTCAAGGTGATACACAAATCTGGCAAAGAGAATAGCAATGGTGATTTTCTGTCAAGATATGGATCATGAACTGAGGGTTCTGAAGGTTGAAAAACAAATGTATGAGTTTAAACTTTGCCGTTTGCTGTACTGTTATAGAAAAAAGAATAGTGCACATGTGCTTAATTCCGGAAAGTTAGAAGCTAATGCTAGTACAGAATTAATATAAAGTTTTGGAAACATATTTGATAAAACAGGTTCCCTCTTAAGGAGGGGGGTATATGTGACAGGGTTGAATAGGACCCTGTCCCAGTTTTATGGAGATTTGAATGCAGGGATCTGTTCTGTTTCTTTCCTTTCCTGTCTCTTGTCTGTCTGGTTGCACAACCAAATTTTCCTGTGAGACCTAGGATTTGATCACCCCACAGTCTCGTAATTTTTTGCTCTCACGTCTCTCAGTCTTACTTGCTGTTCTGTCTCTTTCCTCCCTTGCATATCTGCTGGTATAAAATATATGCAAATCATTATGTGGAAATGTAACTGATATTGGGATTCTTTTGTTTAGAAATTATATAAGCGTTACTGTTGAAATGGACAGAATTATAATTTGAGATGATTGCAAAAGCTATTGGGAACTCAAGGGTAAACCTGAGAGCAGTTTTAAGCCTTTTCATAAGCTGTGAAGAAGGGACCTCAGTTCTGGGACACCGTGTTGTGGCTGCACCTGCCTGAAATATACAAGAATATTTTAGAAAAAAACAGGATGTTTGGTAAGGGGGGGGGTTAGAAACATAGAAACATAGAACATAGAAACATAGAAACATAGAAGTTGACGGCAGATAAGGACCGCAAGGCCCATCCAGTCTGCCCTTTCTTTCTACCTTATAAATGTGCCATCGCCTTTGCTCTGTCAGTGACCTATCTATTCATAGTCATTTGTATTGCTCCTTATGCCTATCCCATGCCTGTTTGAAGCCCCTGCACTGTATTCATAGCCACCACTTCTGTGGTAAGCCATTCCATGCATCTACCACCCTTTCTGTGAAAAAGAATTTCCTCCATTCCCCTTAATCGGCCTCCTCTAATCTCATGCTGTGTCCTCTTGTCCTGCTATTTTTCTTATATTTAAACATGTTAGACTCTTTCACCTTGTTTATGCCCTTAAGGTGTTTAAATGTCTCGATCATATCACCTCTCTCCCTCCTTTGCTCAAGGGTATACATATTGAGCTCGTTAATCTGTCCTTATATGTCTTCTGATGCAGTCCCTGCACCATTTTGGTTGCCCTTCTCTGGACTGCCTCAATTTGGTTAATGTCCTTGTGAAGGTGTGGCCTCCAATACTGCACATGAGTACTCAGATGGGGCCTAACCAATGTCTTGTACAGAAGAGTTATTACCTCCCTCTTACGACTTGTGATACCCTACTAATACACCCTAACACCCCTAGCCTTACCTACTGCTTTAGAGGTCTGCTTGATGATTTTAGGTCATCAGTGATGATGATGCCCAAGTCTCTTTCTTCCTTTGTGACTGCTAGCAACTCCCTCCCAGCCTATAAGTGGCTTGGGTTTCTCTTCCCTATGTGCATGATTTTGCACTTCTTGCATTAAATCCCAGTTGCCACTCTTCTGACCATTCTGCTAGTTTATCCAGATCTCTTCTCATTCTGCCCACCCCATCTGGATCATCTACTCTGTTGCAGATCTTGGTGTCATCTGCAAACAGACAAGCCTTACCCTCTAGTCCATCTACGGAGGTCACTAATGAAGATGTTGAATAGGACTGGCCCCAGGACTGATCCCTGAGGTACCCACTTGTGACTTGCATCTCTTCTGACTGTATACCATTTACCACCACCTCTTTTCTGCCAGTCAACCAGTTTGCCACCCAGTTGACCAACTTCTGACCCACCCCGAGCCTACCTAGCTTATTTATCAATCTTCTATGTGGAACAGTGTCAAAAGTTTGCTGAAGTCAAGGTAGGCGACATCAACTGCTCCCCTTGGTCCACCACTTGGTTACCCAGTCAAAGAAATCTATGAGATTAGTTTGACAGGACCTTCCTTTTGTAAACCCATGCTGTCTTGGATCCTGTGCCCCTATGGATTCCAGGTGTTGCATTATCCTTTCCTTAAGGAGTGCCTCCATAATCTTGCCCACTACTGAGGTAAGACTGACCGGTCTGTAGTTCCCCGCCTCCTCCCTGCTACCACTCTTGTGGAGTGGGATCACATGAGCCTTTCTCCAGTCTTCTGGGACCTCTCCTGTGCTCAGAGACTCACTAAACAATTCTGCTAATGGCTCTGCTAGTTCCTCCTTTAGCTCCTTAAGTACCCTGGGATGTATGCCATCAGGTCCCATTGCCTTATCCACCCTGAGCTTAGCAAGCTCTTGTAGGACCCTTTCTTTTGTGAAGGAGTAGTGCTCACCTCCCTCCCCTGTGTCCATGATGCTGAGCTGTGGGCCTGCCCTACCTTCTCTTCAGTAAATACTGAGCAAAAGTATCTATTTAGGATAGATGCCTTTACAGGGTCCTCCTCCTCACATGCTCCCTTTTCTCCATTAAGCTTAGCATACCCCTCTGGACTTTCCTTTCACTAATGTATCTATAGAAAGTCTTGTCACCTTCTTTTACTGTTCGTGCTAGTGTTTCCTCAGTTTGGGACTTTGCCTGCCTTACTGCCTTACCTGCTTCCCTTAGGGCAGTTTGGTATGCCTCCCTATCTTCATCCCGCTGTGTTCCCTTATATTTTCTGAAGGCCAGCCTTTTGGCTCTGACCTTTTCTGCTACTATATTTGAGAACCAAAGTGGTTTCCTTCTTCTTTTGCACTTCCTTTTCTGTCTAACACAATGGGATGTTGCTTCAAGTATTGTATCCTTAATGCTTTAAGGACTTATAAAACAAAGCTGTAATTTCTTGCAAGACACATACACAGATTGAAGGAAAACTCAGATTGATCTCTGTTTATTTGGCCTTTGTAGTTAGTTATACTGAACAAGTTTATTTTTTTATTTTATTGTTATTCTTAATAAAACTCTTGCTGCGAATTTTACAACTGCTCCTGGTTTTCCTATGTTTTCTGACCTGTGCCTCAATGACATGTGTCTCTACACTTTGTGTGGTGCTACCACAGCCTGATATCAGTACATGCAGTGGGCAAGATGAGGTGCGCTGTGTCTGTACACTTTGCATGGTGCTACCACAGCCTGATATCTGTACATGCAGTGGTGGGCTGAGGAGCACTATGCCTCCCACAGATTGAGTGGTGCTACCACACCCTGATATCTGTACATGTAGCAGAGTGGGTTGTGGTTCACTGTGCCTCTACAGTTTGCATGGTGCTACCACAGCCTGATATCTGTATATGCAGCAGGGTGGGTTGAGGTTCGCAGTGCATCTACAGTTAGCACAGTGCTACCACAGTCTGATATCAGAACATGCAGTGGGTGGGATGAGGTGCACTGTGTCTCTACAGTTTGCATGGTTCTATCACAGCCTGATATCTGTATATGCAGCAGGATGGGTTGAGGAGCACTGTGCCTGTACACTTAGCACAGTGCTACCACACTTGATATCTGTGCATGCAGTGTGCGCTGAGGTGCACTGTTTCTGTACACTTTGCACGGTGCTACCACAGCCTGATATCTTACATGCAGTGGGTGGTCTGAGGTGCACTGTGCTGCAGCAGCCTGATATCTGTACATGCATCAGTGTAGGTTGTAGTTGTACTTGTGCCTGTACAATTTGCAGTGCTAACACACTCTGATATCTGTACATGCAGTAGGTAGGCTGAGATGTGCTGTGCCTCTACACTTTGCAAGGTGCTATCACAGCCTGATATCTGTACATGTAGCAGGGTAGGCTGAGGTCGCTGTGCTTTTACAGTTTGACAGTGCAACCACAGCCTGATATCTGTACATGCAGTGGTGGACTGAGGTGAGCTGTGCCTGTACACTTTGCATGGTGCTACCACACCCTGATATCTGTACATGCAGTGGGCAGGCTGAGGTGCACTGTGCCTCTACACTTTGCATGATGCTGCCACACCCTGATATCTGTACATGCAGCAGGGTGGACTAAGGAGCACTGCACCTGTACACTTGCATGGTACTAACACAGTCCGATATCTGTATGCAGCAGGTGGACTAAGGTGCACTGTGCCTGTACACTTTGCATGGTGCTACCACAGCCTGATACCTGCACATGCAGTGGCAACTGAGGTGCACTGTGCCTGTACACTTTGCATGGTGCTACCACAGCCTGATATCTGTACATGCAGTTGGCAGGCTGAGGTGCGCTGTGCCTGTACACTTGCATGGTGCTACTATACCGATATCTGCATACATTCAGCAGGGTGGACTTAAGGTGCACTGTGTCTGTACACTTTGCATGGTGCTAGCACAGCCTAATATCTGTACATGCAGAGGGAGGCTGAGGTGCACTGTGTCTCTACACTTTGCATGGTGCTATCACAGCCTGATATCTGTACATGCAGTGGGCGGACTGAGGTGCACTGTGCCAGTATACTTTTCATGGTTCTAACACAGCCTGATATCTGTACATGCAGAAGGGTGGACTGAGGTGCCCTGTGCCTCTATATTTTGAACAGTGCTACCAGAGCCTGATATCTGTATGTGTAGTAGGGTGGATTGAGGTTCACTGCTCCTGTACACTTTACATGGTGCTATCACACCCTGATATCTGTATATGCAGTGGGTGGGCTGAGGTGCACCATGCCTCTACACTTTGTGTGGTGCTACCACAGTGTGATATCTGTACATGCAGTGGGTGGGCTGTGGTGTGCTGTGTCTTTACACTTTACATGGTGTTACCACAGCCTGATATCTGTACATGCAGTGGGCGGGCTGAGGTGCACTGTGTCAATCTTTACACTTTGTGTGGTGCTACCACAGCCTAATATCTGTACATGCAGCAGACAGGCTGAGGTGCACTCTGCCTGTACACTTTGCACGGTGCTACCACAGCCTGATATCTGTACATGCAGTGGGCGAGCTGAGGTGCACTGTGCCTGTACACTTTGCATGGTGCTACCACAGCCTAATATCTGTACATGTAGCAGGGTAGGTTGAGGTGCCCTGTGCCTGGACACTTTGCACGGCGCTACCATTGCATGATATCAGTGCATTCAGTGGGTGGGCAGAGATGTGCTGTGTCTCTACACTTTGCACAGTGTTACCACACCCTATCTGTACATATAGCAGGGCAGGCTGAGGTGTGCTGTGTCTCTACACTTTGCTCGGTGCTGCTACAGCCTGGTATCTGTACATGCAGCAGGACAGGCTGAGGTGTGCCATGCCTCTACACTTTTCACGGTGCTACCAAACTGCTATCTGTACATGCAGTGGGTGGGCTGAGGTGCAGTGTGCCTGTACACTTTGTATGGTGCTACCACACCCAGATATCCATACATGCAGCAGGGTGGACTGAGATGCGCTGTGCCTCTATATTTTGCATGGTGCTACCACACCCCAGTATCTGTACATGTAGCAGAGTGGCCTAAAGTGCACTGTGTCTCTACACTTTACATGGTGCTACCACAGCCTGATATTTGTATGTGCAGCACGGTGGGTTGAGGTTCACTGTTCCTGTACACCTTGTACGGTGCTATCACACCCTGATATCTGTACATGTAGCAGAGTGGCCTGAGGAGCACTGTGCCTCTACACTTTGCACGGTGCTACCACACCCTGATATCTGTACATGCAGTGGGTGGACTGTAGTGTTGCTCAGACAATATCCTAGAAATCAGGATACCAACAGATACCTCCAATTTGCCCAGATAGTTGCTGTGGTAGGATAGTTGTATTATCTAACCATGGATCCTACCCTCTAGTAGGATAAATGGATCCTAACCAGGATCCATCACTATCTGGCCCCAGATCCTAACTATCTGCCCTAGGATCTGTGGATCCTAACTAGGATACCTGGATCCTAACCAGGATCCATCACTATCTGGCCCGGATCCAACTATATGCCCTAGGATACCTGGATCCTAACCAGGATCCATCACTATCTGGCCCCAGATCCCAACTATCTGCCCTAGAATCTTGGATTCTAACCAGGTTACCTGGATCCTAACTAGGATCAATCACTATCTGACCCTGGATCCTGCATCTGTGTTTGGCAGGATATCTGGTAGGATCAAGTCAGGATACCAGCACTATCTGACAGATCGTGGCAGGATCCACAAAGGCACTATCTGAGCAACACTAACTTCAGTCCTCCAAAACAGCTAATGCATGCATTTAAAGACACAGCAAGTATTTAAACTTAGCATGCAGTTCCTATATGAGATTCACCATACACTGGCATTTCAAACTGACTCCATTTTAGTCTTGTTTACGTTTCCCTTAGGTTTGTTTACACAGCAGCTCAGTGTTCCTTACCTCTAGCTTCATGGTCCTCTGTTTCAGTCTCCAGCCCCACAAACTGCACTGTTCAGAAACGCAAACAGCTGCTGCACTTAGGAGTTTGGGACTAAAAGAACAAAGGATATATAGCCACAGAAAACCAATTCCTTCTGCAGCTCTCCATGTGCTCAACATTCCTTACCTCCAACTTCATGATCCTCTGTTTCAGTCTCCAACACCACAAACTGCACTGTTCAGAAACGCAAGCAACTGCTGCACTTCAGAATTTGGGATTAAAAGAACAAAGAACATCTATCCATAGAAAGACAGGTCCTTCTGCAGCTCTCCGAGCATTCTGCTCTGTGTTCCTGTCTCAAGTAGTTTTTAGAGGTTAAAGTGCGCTTCCTGTCTTACACAGAAATGTGTTCCACTACTCATTCTAAACAACTCATTAATATTCATAGGGTGCAGCAGCACTGGAGGAGCAAGAAGGGATTGCTTAACCTTTAAAGGCACGCTGTCGACCTTAAACTGGCAAGATGTTTTTTTTTTTTTTTAATTCATGACAGTTCATAACGTGTGTCAGTAAATGTGTATATAATACATTTCTCCTATTATTGCTGCTTGGTTTGCAGAAATATGTTGAGTTTTCCCTGAAAAATAACATGTCCTTGGAATCTTGGATCAAGAAGAAGCCATTGCTGCAGAGGACCACCTATGATCCTCAGCACATCTGAGATCACCCACAGTACATACACCAGCGTGATCACACTATGAGTAACTGTGCTTTTTATTTACCTTCGTCTGCCAGTTCGTAAACATTTGCAGTGCCTTTCTAGTAACAGCTGCGGTTGCCACTAAATTTTGAAACACAGAAACAAAGACAATGATGGCAGAAAAAGACACATGGGGTCCATCCAGCCTGCCTGAGTTCCCTATTTAGCCCTGGGACCTACCTTCCCTCCAGCGTCTAGCCCTCCTCAGCCTCCCCCTCCCACCATTATCCTCCCAGTTTCTGGCACCCAAAGCAAGCACTACACCCTTCATTACATAAGAACATAGGAATGTGACAGCAGAAAAGGATCGCCAGGCCCACCTAGTCTGACCAGTTTGCCTAGATACCCCTAGGCCTTTCTTGTATCCCCCCCATGTCAACAGCCCCCTATGCTTATCCCATGCCCTCTTGAACCCTCCCACCATCCTCTCCCTCACCACTTCCCATGGTAGCCCATTCCATTTGTCCACCACTCTTTCAGTGAAAAAGTATCTTCTAATGTTTCCTCTGAATCTTCCCCCCTCGATTTGGAATTCATGTCCTCTCATCCTAGGTCACTCCATTAATTGGTTTAGGCTCCCTACTGGCACTTTACTGATACCCTTTAAGTACAGTTGTCCCTCATTATAGCGAATCTCATCATAATGAATCCCACTTAAAACTAATGTAATTTATGGCTCCCGCTACAATACATTCATTCTGTCTGCTCATTTGAAAATTGACAAACTGTCAGTTCATAAAAGAACAATGAGCTAACGATCAAATATGATTTTAAATTATTTATGAGATACCCCGTGTGTATGCTTTCCATGCTGTAACTTTAATTCCTGACTAATTAGCTATCAAGCTACCAAGTGTAGTTGTAGCTGTAGTAGCTGTAACTAGTTTCAGACTTTTGCAATCATTGCAATTAAGTTATTAAGCAACTGAATGCACTTTTTGGGGGCATACAAGCTCATTCACACTGCAGCTCTCGACAGCAACCCTGGTCCTAACTTCATGACTGAGATAAAAAAAGGAAGACACTGGATGTCAGTACCAAACTGGCCATCATACAAAGGTTAAAAAATGGAGAGAGACTCACAAAACTTGCCTCCGAATTTTCACTTGCCAAGTCGACGATTTGCACCTTCCGTAAACAAGAGGAGTCTCTGAGGGCTCTCGTGGACAACTGCTTAGAGAAGGAGGGTATGCAGCAAAAATAAAGTTTGCTGGCAATGCTGATGTGGATCAACCCGTTAAAATATGGTTTGAGAGTCAGCGTGCCATTGTTAAAGAGAAATGATTCTTTGGCAAAACAGTTTATGGGTGATGAATGCAACTTCAAATCCTCTCTGGCAGGCTCTGGTGATTCCAATGCGGAAATGGCATCAGACAACTTAAAATTGCAGGTGAGCAGCAGTTGGCAGATGATACTGCTGCTACTGAATTCATGCCAAAATTAATAGTCATTTTAGAAGAGGAGATTATGAATCTTGCCAGCTGTACAGCACTGATGAAACAGGATTGTTCTACAAGTGTTTGCCTGACAAAACCCTCGCTGCACGAACTGAGACAGATGCCTCAAAGGATACAAAATGTTTAAGGACCGGTGACAGTGCTTGTTTGTATTAAAATGCAACTGGCGTACCATGAATTAAAACCACAATGTTTCGTCGCTTGGAACCCAAGATGTTTCCATCACATAAACGGAGATTCCTCCCTTTTGTATGACTACAGTGCAAACTCATGGATAACTCGGATATTTTTAGACAGTGGTTCCATCAGGAATTTATACCTTCTGATCGCAGAGTCCTTTGATCGAAAGGTAAGGACACAAGGCTATTCTCCTACTAGACCAGTGCCCTGTACATCCAAAAGCTGAAGAAATGGTGAACAGATGTGGGAAAATAAAAGTTCTTTACCTGCCCAGTAACACCACATCAATCATCCAGCAGATGGACAAGGGTGTAATAGCAAATCTGAAAAAACTTTACCGGAAGCAGCTGTTAAGGGAGATTATTTCACAAGACAATGGGACAGAACTGATAAAATTTCTAAAGGCATACAACATTAAGGATATGATGTACATTGCTGGTACTGCATGGGACCCAATTACAGCTGAAAAAGTGACCAATTGCTGGTGCGAGAGTCTCGGGCCAATATTCAAGGACAGTACCACTGTTACCCCTGCTGTGTCCACTCAACATGATGAAATTGACAGAGAGGATATCACCCTGCTGCACGATTAGGGCTTATTGAAGGACTGGTCCTGATGCCCACAATCAACTTCAGCAGTGGTTCACCAGGATGACACAGCTGTGTCGGGTGTGCTAACAGACAAAGACAATCATTGTGGCTGAAGTAAAATCTGGGCACTGCACTCTGTCAGACAGTGAAGATCCTGTTGAAGGGGCACAGGCACTGAAGAAATCAAAGTAAGCTCAGCCGAGGGAATAGCAGGACTGGAGACAGGGCTGCGATATCTGGAGCAGCAGTCCTTTGTGTCCTCCTTACAGCTGCTACAGTTAAGACAGCTCATATTGCTGTGTAACAAGGATGTGCTTAACAACGGTCTAACCCAGAAAACACTGGACTGCTATTGTAAATAAATTAATAATGTATACTACAGCTCTGTATGTTGAGTGAATACATTTTAAAATTACAACCTGAGATTCCTACAGTCTGTCATGTGCTTATTAGGTTTGATTGTAACAAATTTTGATACAGTATTTACTGAAAAGCGTACTTAAAGTCATTGCAAATTTATTATGTATAATCTTATTTTTCATTTATAATGAAGACTAGCTATAACAAACAAAAGCTAATGGCCCCTGCGCATTTGTTATAATGAGGGACAACTGTATCTGAATGTCTCAATAATGTCACTCCCTCCTTCTCTGCTCCAGTGAGTACTTGCTTAGGTCTATCAGTCCTCCTCATATGTCAAGTGGCCAAGCTCCCATACCATCTTTGTTGTCCTCCTCTGAACTCGTTGCACCCTCTCCATATCTTTCTTGAGGTATGGCATCCAAAACTGAACCCCGGACTCCAGGTGCGTGCCAACCAGCTGGGTATTCAATCGGACTATGATCTCTCTCCTCCTGCTGGTGATCCCCTCCCTACACATCCCAACATCCTGCTGGCTCCTGCCACTGCCCCTTCCACACTGCTTTGCCATCTTCAGGTCCTCGAAATGGTGATGCCAAGGTCCCTTTCTTCTTCTGTTACCTCAAGGGATTTGCCCCCATCCAGTACTCTGCTTTCCCATTTTTCCTACCTAAGTGCACAATCCTACACTTTGCTGCATTGAACAACAGTTGCCACTCTCTGACCACTCCTCCAACTTCATCATATCCCTTCACATCATCTCAATCCCCTCCTGAGTGTCCACTCTATTGCAGACCTTTGCATCATCTGCAAATAGACTCACCCTCCCTTTCAGACCCTCTACTATGTCTCATATAAATATATTAAACAGTAGTGGTCCCAACACTGACCTTTGGGGAACCCCGCTGATGACTATGGTCTCCCCAGAGGGTACCCCATTGACCAATACCCTCTGTGTTCTGCCCTCCAACCAGTTCTGCACCCACCTCATTACCACCTCCCCAGCCCCAGGCAATCCATTTTGTGCAATAGCCTCCTGTGCAGCACCAAGTCGAATGCCTTCCTAAAATCAAGGTAGGTCACGTCCACCGACCCCCCCGATCCACCACCTTGGTGACCCAGTTAAAGAACTCTATCAAGTTCATTTGACAGGATCTGCCCTCGGTGAACCCGTGCTACATCAGATCCAGAAGGTCATTTGCCTCCAGGTAGCTGAGGATTCTGGTATTGAGCAGTTTTTCCATGAGCTTGCCAACCACAGATGTCAAGCTAACCAGCCTGTAGTTTTTCACCTCTTCCTCCCCCCTTTGTGAAGGGGTACCACATTCTCACATTTTCAATCATTAGGTACCACCCCTGATCTTAAGGAATTGTTGAATAGAGCAGTCAAGGGAGTTGCCAGTACATGACTCAGCTCCCTCAATACTCTTGGGTGTATCCCATCCGGCCCCATGGCCTTGTCAATCTTTAAGCCTGCAAGCTCCCTCAGGATCTCTTCAACCTGAAAGGGACTCACATCCACCCCTTCCCCTACAACCTCTGCTACCCTAGAGTTACCCCCCCTTCCATTCATTCTCCTTCATGAATGCTGAGCAGAAATAGTTATTCAGCAGTTCAGCCTTCTTCTGGTCCCCCACCACCCACTCACCTGCCCATTTCTCAGACTGGGTATTCCTTTCCCCGTTTTCCTCCATAATGTGTGTATATATATATATATATATATATATATATATATATATATATATGTATTGTGTTGATTATTGTCACTCCATTTTGTATGATATTATTCCATTTTGAAATGCTTAATGCTTAATCATAGTTATATAAGATGTTTTGTACAAGATGTTATGAGACTTTTCTTTTGAAATCTCTGGCATTGTTTGGCTCATGATGTTCTGGGCACCTGGCCAGTGCTTAGGGCATAATGATCTGACAAATGCCAAATATTTATTACAAGATGTTATGAGACTTTTCTTTTGGAATCTCTGGCATTGTTTGGCTCATAATGTTCTGGGCACCTGGCCAGTGCTTAGAGCATAATAATCTGATGAATGCCAAATATTTATTAGGTGGTGTTTGTCATGCTAAACTCGTAATGTTCTGGGCACCTGGCCAGTGCTTAGGACATGGTGGTTTAGCATTTCTAAATACCAAATAAAACATATAAAATGGGACTTTCCAGACGCCTGGTTAGAAGCCTCACTTGCAGGATGGACGCATCACTGTAGGACCAACTCCCGGTTCACGAGACTACTGGCCAGGCTGACAAGGGGGCTTCCCAGCCATTGGAGAGAGGCTTAAATGTAGACTTTTCTTTTGAAATCGGTAATGTATAATTTCCTTCTCTATTGTAACTTGGCAAAATAAAGCTTTTCGCTTGCTACAGTTACTGAGTCATCGTTTGTGTGTGTGTGTAAATAATATTTGTTTAAATAAAAAGCTGCTTTGCTTAAGTTGGCAATACATTATTTTGGCGTAGTCGGCAGGATGAGTTCTTCGGTCCGTGTCACCTCATGATCGGGTTGTTTCCCTTAAACAAAAAAAAACATTTTTTGTGAAACCCCATCAGGACGTGGCCTTAGAGCAGCGACACTCATCATCACTGTAAGTACAAGAATACCTTGAGGTGAGTGTGCACTATAAAAGAACAGGCCTAAATAATAAAAAAAATAGCTGGGTCCAGAGTTAGTATTATCTGGACCGGCAAAATGTATGTTTAACAAGTTTGACCAAACAAATTACAAGGGCAACTGCACTGCCCTTTGTACTTGTAATTTGTGCTTGCTGCAAGTATATACTGTTAGAGCCAATAATGGCTTTCACAGTTCAGGCTGTTTTTAGGAGAAAAGCAGCAGCTAATTAAGTAAAGTTAAATAAGCAACATCTAAAAAAAGAAAAATAAACTACTGTAAATGTACGCACAGTAGGTGACTACAGACAAAATAATTTAAAAATCCTCCCCCCCATGTTGTCTATCTGTGTAGTTTCAAGTTTTTCTGTATCAATTTCAAGTTCCCTTGCCTCCTATAGAGGCTAAAACATTTAATCCCAAACCCAAGACCTCTACCAAATAAATCTCAACCTAGTACTGTTACATTTTTTTTTTTGTTTTGTTTTTAAACTGCAAACCAAAGCTCTAAAAAGACTTGGTTTGGCAGGTTACTAAATGGCTAAAAAAACCTTTAAAAGGGTTAAAACCTTTAAAAGGGTTAATAGCTGCAGTGTTTAAAAATTATCATAAAGGTCCTGCAGTCAGTTTTCTTACTCAGACTTGTGTATCAAAAAAAAAAATACCTTGGCACCGGTAAGTCTAAATTTTTTTTTTATTCAAAGTTGTTTTATGTCTGTCTGTTTTATTTCTGTAATACGATACTAAACAAAGTAATGCTCCTCTTCTCGTGCATATTTTCTAGCTTATATCTGTGTTCTATGATTATGTTCTATTGTCAAAGTTGCAAAATAAAATTAACTGCCTTCAGTGCACATGTTACAGTAAAAAAAAAAGAAAAGAAGCTTCTTTGTCTCATAGCTGACTGTTTTAATTAGTTTTATTTTTAATAAAACATTTGTGCTGCCTAAATTGAGTAACTTTTGTATGTAGTTATTAGTTGGAGCAAGTAGTGTTAAAGGTAAAAAAATATGACGTCATAAATTGCAATGTGCAAAAAGAGTTGTAGTTTACAAGCAATGTGCCAAGCCACTGCTAAGTAAAAATGTAATATATTAACAGCTATAAATGGCTTTATCATACTTCTATACTAGACGTGTTCACTTACAAATAGTGTGTTGTACTGCATTTTAAAAAAATTAAAATGTGTTTAAAAAGGTTTTGTTCTAAAAATATTTGGCATGGCAATATGTATAAATGTATTAGTTTAAAAATTGTCAGTGTTACAAGACAGGCAGGAGGCAGCACATATATCTAAAACACATTCAGTTTTCTAATAAAACTATGGGCATTACCTCAGCAAATTAGTGTCAAATAATGTCAGTCTTATTTTGTGTTAAGTATTTCTTTTTGTGTATGTGCATGAGTGTGTACTGTCTTGGCCAGCAGTTTTGTTGTGTGCTCTATTATTATTTAAAAATATTTAATATCAGTAGTGTTCAAAAACACTACAAAAATAACTGGGTTTAAACAACCCTTGCATGCACTCTGTGACCTTTTGCACATTATTTAACCTTCTTGTGTTTCAACATTTTATGTTACTACCAGTTCAAACTTAATGTGTATTCCATATCTAAAGCACAACTTTTCACACAAAATGTATATTTTCATAAAAGCACACCAAAAGTAAACCATGTAATTTAACTTTTTATTGCAAAACTAGTATTCTAAGTGAAGAGGAACGAACTTTTCTTCTCTTCTCACTGCTTCTAACTTGCAGCCAACACAGGCAATACTCCAGCTGGAAGGGGAAAATTATTCATCATCTCCCCATATTTTATTATTATATATATATATATATATATATATATATATTACGCTTTTACAAAAAGGACTATTACAGCTGTTTTTGAGAGTTTACCATCTACAGTTAAAAACAATAGCTTTTGTTTTTATGTGTGACCATAGTGTAATCATTTTTTTTTTTGTCTTTTTAAAATGCATTCTAAGAGATAGTGTATGTACGGTTACCATCAATCTAAATTTTTATAAACTCAGCTGACATTTTGTCATGCTTAGGATAAGGGAACCAGGGACGCTTGGCTTCTTTTATCCTATAAAATAATCTTATTTTTATTTTTAAACTGTGTGTGTTTGTTTTTGTTGTTTGTCTGTGTTTCTTCTCTTTCTTCTAAAAAAAAAGTTCCCATCTTTATAGTAAGGTATAAAACTTACTAAACTAATTGTAATATAATATAATTGTTTCTTATTTACAGATTTAAAAAAAAAAACAAAGTATTTTAACAGCATAACCCAGCCCAAGCCCTTCTGTTTTCTCTAGTGCAAACAGTTAAATCTCACACCTATTATTAGTACAAGGGTTTCTGCCCTCAGCAAGTAATCAGTTACGCTAGAGGGTAAAGTTGTGTATGTATGTCCACACATATTCATTCTTTTAATTGTCTTTTCAGCTTTCTTATCCAGCCACATGACAGGGTTGCACAGTTGTTAATTATTCCCTATCACAAAATGACGCCGACTAAGGGGGAGCCCCCCACACTTTTAACAGTAAGAGGAGACAAGGGGTTTAAATCCACCAACAATTTTAATAATGGAGCTAAAGTATAAATCACTAGTCCAAATGGCCCGCCAAAGCCGGCTAAAGTAATAGCCATAAAAAAAACAACACTGTGCTAGTCATCAAATCAAAAAAAAAATAAAAAATACGTGCCTGCACATAAATGTTATCTTCAAAAATAATAAAATTTGTGTCTTTCTAAGTCCAGCAATAAATTAAAAAAAAAATGCTGGTGTGTCTTATAGTCCATTTGGCAAAGCTAGTTACCCCTAAAAAAAAAATTCAAAGGGTTAACTATAATAACACTAGTTGTAAAAAAACCTAAAGTTAAAAAAATAATACCAAAAATAAAACCCAAAAAACTTTAGCTGCCCATCCGGACAGAAGTGTGTGGTACTAAACATAACGGCCCAGATATTCAAACTGCGCCAGTCTGAGGCGCAAGCCCTTGCGCTGCTCAAAATAGTTGCGCAGAGGTGTGGCCGGGGTGATATTCAAAGGAGTTGCGCTGTTGAGCAACTCCTTTGAATATCGCCCGAAAGCCACAGGCACTTTGGCAAGATGGTGCAGTGGAACTTGCGCTTACCACAAGTTGCCAGAGTTGAGCATTCAACTTGGCGGTGGCGCAGTACCATTGGGCGCCATGCGCAATTTCCGATATTCAAAGGTGACATGCAAATGGGGCCATAACTTATGCAAGGCGCAGGGAGGGCCATTTGCATCTCTTTATGGCCCCATTTGCATGCCATTTGCATGTAGGTGCGCGATCCCGAGGACTGCTCTGGCCACCCTGCAGGCAGCAGCCGTGGGGACCGGCCACACCGCAGCCCGAATGTGGCATCACAGTTACATGCCCCCACACCTCCCACAGCCCGATCGCTGGCATCACAGTTACATGCCCCCACACCTCCCACAGCCGATCGCGGGCATCACAGTTCCATGCCCCCACACCTCCCACAGCCCGATCGTGGGCAGAACACATACATGTAGCCCCTACACCTCCCACAGCCCGATCGTGGGCAGAACCTGTATAAACCCCCAGTGCCCGATCGCGGGCAGAACCTGTATAAACCCCAGTGCCCGATCGCGGGCAGAATGTAACCCTCCCCCAACCCGAATAACTCCTGGTGGTCCAGTGGACCGTAAAGCCCGATCGCGGGCAGAATGTCACAACAGAACCCCCAAACATCTCCCTGGTGTCTAAGTGTCCCCCCACCCACCCACGAAGCCCCTCACCCGCTCCCCCGCACGGCGGCGACAGCATCCACCCACCTGCCGCCCGCCGCCCGCCGACCTGACTGTCCGGTAGGGCTGCACGCCCATTGGTGCAGAGCTACAGCCACATGATGATTCTTAAACTCTGGACTGTCAATGTACGGTATGGGCTGCATGCCCATTGGCTGTAGCTCTGCACCACTGGGCGGCAGCCCTACCGACAGTCAGTCGGGCGGGCGGCAGGCGGTGGATGCTGTCGCCGCCGCTGCGGGGAGCGGTGGAGGGGCTTCGTGGGTGGGTGGGGGACACTAGACACCAGGGAGATGTTTGGGGGTTGTGCTGTGACATTCTGCCCGCGATAGGCTTTACGGGTCCACTGGACCACCAGGGAGTTATTCGGGTTGGGGAGGGTTACATTCTGCCCGCGACCGGGCACTGGGGGTTTATACAGGTTCTGCCCGCAATCGGGCTGTGGGATGTGTGGGGGACATGACGTGTACTGCCCGCGATCGGGCTGGTGGGGGGCACAGGGAGCGAGTTGGGGCCAGCCAGGGTGGCAGCTGCTGTGTTGCGCCTGCAATGCAGCAGCTCACCTGTGGGTGGCCCTCGATCTAGCCTTTTTGGCTCAAGCTTGTGCAGGCGCAGCTTGTTGCGTATCAACTCTCGCGCAACCCGACTGAATATCGGGTTGCGCAGGTTATGCATGGATCCTCCCCCTCCTGTTGAGCATGCATTCATTTGCATTGCTCTCTTGCGCAACCTGGTGCCAGTGGCATAACTGCCTCCTGCTGAATATCGCAGAATGGCGCATTTTGGACTTGCTCATGGCGCAACCCTTTTGAATATCTGGGCCAACATTTTCACCAAAAGTCAATCTCTGGACAACAACTAGTGGCCCAGGACAATTATATGTACAATATACCAATAATACTAATAAAGTCTCTTTGCTCAACACAACTAATATTAAATGCTGCAACCTACCCAATAGGTGCATGGCAGAGCGAGGCCTGGCACAACATTACTGTGCAAATCAAACAAATATTTTTAACAAAACTCTCCAGTTAATAAAAATAAACACTTTATTTTGCATAAATGCTACAAAAATAACCAACAAAACTATTTGGGCTAATTACTTAACTATGTTAAAAAATCATCCTACCGTTAGTAATAACAGCCTAATTAAAGTGCCATCTACTTGCATATCGGTAGCGCAACAGTATCAAAAAAATGTTATTAATTTTAATATAACCTTTACTTCTAGTCATAAGTGTAAAAATAAACGAGCTTAGTATAATACATTACTAGGTGGCACTGGTGCTAGTGTAAAAATATTAAATAGCATAAATATAAAATCATTAGCAAACAAGTTAAAAGTGGCAAAAACAAATATATCACAGTTAGTTAATTTACAAGCGCAATAAATGCCTACTGTTTTTAATCCGCAGAAGTTAACGTTAGATTACAATGCAAAATTCTTGCAATTGTTTAATATGTCACAAGCTTTGCAGTTAAGCACATTCCAAAACATATCGCAGTTTATTAATTAAACAAAATGCACTATGCAAAAAAGATATGCATTAACACAAAAAAAGCACAAAATAATTTAATAAATAATAATAAATTTATATAAAAAACCGTGTTTAAGCAATAAATACCAGTCACTAATTAAATATCAGTATCTTCTAATAAAGTTAAATGTACTAACACGTATTGTTCTAAACAAATTGTCCATTATAATGTCAGTGACCCACAATTAATGTGTAAAATATAGTATTACCCATAATATTTGGCCCCAATATTTAATCCCAAATTTTAGTTGCCACATTTTAACAAAACTATATAAATAATAATAATAAACGTACAATTTAAGTTTATGCTCACAAACAATAAATAAAGTGTTGTGTAAAAATATTCTCAATTAACAATATAAAATTGTTACTTGTCATATCGTATACAAAAATATATAACAATAGACCTTTTATAATGCCATTTTCATACAAATTGTATTCACAATAATCAAAGAACCAAATAATGTATATATATGTATTGTGTTAATTATTGTCACTCCATTTTGTATAATATTATTCCATTTTAAAATGCTTAATGCTTAATCATAGTTATATAAAATGTTTTGTACAAAATATTATAAGACTTTTCTTTTAAAATCTCTGGCATTGTTTGGCTCATAATGTTCTGGGCACCTGGCCAGTGCTTAGGGCATAATAATCTAACAAATGCCAAATATTTATTACAAAATGTTATAAAACTTTTCTTTTAAAATCTCTGGCATTATTTGGCTCATAATGTTCTGGGCACCTGGCCAGTGCTTAGAGCATAATAATCTAACAAATGCCAAATATTTATTAAGTAGTGTTTGTCATGCTAAACTCGTAATGTTCTGGGCACCTGGCCAGTGCTTAAAACATAATAATTTAGCATTTCTAAATACCAAATAAAACATATAAAATGGGACTTTCCAGACGCCTGGTTAAAAGCCTCACCTGCAAAATAAACGCATCGCTGTAAAACCAACTCCCAATTCACAAGACTCCTGGCCAGGCTGACAAGGGGGCTTCCCAGCCATTAAAAAAAGGCTTAAATGTAGACTTTTCTTTTAAAATCAGTAATGTATAATTTCCTTCTCTATTGTAACTTGGCAAAATAAAGCTTTTCGCTTGCTACAGTTACTAAGTCATCATTTGTGTGTGTGTATAAATAATATTTGTTTAAATAAAAAGCTGCTTTGCTTAAGTTGGCAATACACTCCGTTCACCTATATACCTAAAAAAGGTCTTGTCTCCCTTCTTGACCGCCTTGGCAATGCTCTCTTCCATCCTTGCCTTTGCTCATCTTATCTCCCTTCCCACCTCCCTCTGCCTTGCCTGATACTCTTCCCAATCATTCACCCCTTGTGTCATTTTAAATCTCCTGAAGGCTCTCCTCTTAGCTCTGATGCTTTCCTCCACTTCCCTACCGAACTACAAAGGCTTCCTTTTCCTCCTGCTCACCCTCTTCACGCAAAGGTCTGTAGCCCCCACAGTGGCCCCCTTTATCATATCCCACTTATCCTCCACCCCAAGCCACCCCACAGCTTCTAGCACCTGATGAGCATATTCCCCCATCCTTCTAAAATCTGCTTGTCTGAAGTCAAGCACCTTCACCTTGGTCTTGTTAACAGGGCTGACATGTGTACCATGAACCACACAGTACTGTGATCACTTGTACCAAGGTGGTCCCTCACAGATACTTTCCCTACCCTGTCCCCATTCGTTAGCACCAGATCCAACACCTCTAGTTGGTTCCCTGACCACCTGTTGGAGTAGGACTACTTGAAGGGAGTCCATAATCACCCTACTTCTGATTGAGGTTGCTGACAGTGTGTCCCACTCCACATTTGCAGCTTTAGGTCTCCTATCAGCAGCACCTCTCCTTTGTTGCCATCCTTAGTATATCTTCCATCATCTGGTTGTCCACCATGTTGTGCTGCCAAGGTGGCTTGTATACCACTCTGGTGCACAATACCTCACCTCTCTCCGTGGTCAATGAGACCCATAATGCCTCTGTGTCCCCTCACCTGCCCTGTATTTCTGTTGCTGTAATCCCTCCTCACGTAAGTGCCACCCATCTCCTTTAACCCTGTCCCTCCTAAACAACTTGTACCCCAGTATTATCATGTCCCAATCCTGCCCATCATGACACCAAGTCTCTGTGATTCCCACCAAATCTAAGTTTGCTTCATCCAGGACTGCTGCCAGATCAGCCCTTGCCTGTAGGCCTGTTTCTACAACACTTGCTAATTTTGAAGAGGCCCTGTACTGAAGGGGTTTATTTTTCAAGTTTGCATGTCACCAGAAAGACCTATCCATCAGCCCCTCCTCAGGGAAATCACAGTTCCACAACACAGAGACCCGCATCCCAGACGTGATACTTGCACTTCACTTCAGGGATTATTGGCTCCAAGGATTTAGGTTGGGGACAGGCAGTCCAGAAGGCCCAGCTTCATCCCCACAGTTAGTCATGGATTACCCCAAACAGCTGGCTCAGTTCTATAAGAGGGGTAATAGGCATAGTCGCACCACTTTGTCAGAAGTGAACTGACAGTCACTTATCATTCTGGGTTCCTGCTGCGGAGGAAACCTTAAATCTGTGACCACTGGACATAGTTTGGCTGTCTCTCTTGCAGCAGCATGAGTCACTGGCCCAATTTCTGGGGTTCAGCCTCAATCATGACTTGGCCGATAGGTAGTAAGTGGTTACGGTGCATGGTCTTGACAGTTTTGAGTTGTTCTGGTGCTACCTTGTACACAGGTAGATCATCCAATTTTCCAACTACTACATGGAGAAAATGGTGCCACCGATCAGCAATTTTGTGTTTACTATGCAGTGTCCCAACTTGCATAACAACACATGGTCTCCAGGTCGAAGTCTTTGAGCCTTTACCTTTTTACATTGGCTCTTTTGTCGGCTAGATTTCTCTGGTGACCATTGTCTGGGCCAGTTGATAGCATGGTTCAATTGAGCTTTCAGTTTTGTACATATTGCAAGTCGATTCGGCTCAGACCCCATCTGGAGAGATCCTAAAAGAGACATCAACAGGCAGACGGGCCTCTCCCAAACATAAGGCGTGTAGGGAGAGACCCGCAGTAGTCAGTGTTTTTCATGTAATTGTATGAGTGTACCAAGGTGCTAATCTGCTGGTTCCATTTATGCTTGTCTTTGGGTGAAGGGTGCCCAGTATGTCTAGAAGGGTGGTTAAAATGTTTTGCTGAGGGTCTCCTGCTGGTGATGGGGGGTGGTTCTGACTTTCACACTCCCATAGAGAGCATTTCTTTGATTAGTCAATTCCTCAAAGTCTCTGCCCTGGTCAGAGTGGATCCGCTGGGGACACCATAGTGATTTAAGACATTTTCCACTTGCACCCTGGCCACAGTAGATGCCTTTGAACTTTGGTGGGAAAAGCTTAGCACACAGTGTGAATGATCCATAACCACCAACACATTGCCAATGTTCCGCTTGATCAGGTTCTAAACACAAGAAGTCTACGAGACTAGTTCAGTGGGGTGCTAGTAGTAATATTATCATGGGGAGCCTTGAAGCAGGGCTTTTCTTTGCAGGCATGTTATCAAGTCTTTACAAGGTGCTCAACATCAGCCCTCATTTTTGGTCCAGCAGAAGCAAGATTGTACCAGGTCAAGGGTTATGTCAGGGCTGAGGTGCCCCATGTGATTGTAGAGGGACCTTAGTACCAAATCTTTAAAGGCTAGCGGCAGGACCAATTGTTGCTTGTCTACTTTGCCATTACCTTACTGTCTCTATGCAACAATGATTGAGCATCTTCAATCTGGGGCCTTCTTTAAACAATAAAGCAGTTCGTGAAGTCAGTGGAACATAACTTAGACACATCTTCCCCGCACGCAGGGCATCAAGTGCTGGCTGAATCATAGGATCTTGGATTGAGCCCACTGAATGCTGTCACTGTCAAATTGAGGTAGTCACTAATATCTAGAGCAGCAAAGTGCAATAAGCAGCTGGTATACAGGTGTCAGAAGGGCCCAAGCAATCTACTAAACAGTCCACTGTGTCTGCAGACATCTGTTCATTCTCATCAAGCTTTTTGCAATGCTTAAATGTCAGGATCAGATAGCCTGACCCAATCACTCTTGGAAGTGGACCTTCTTGATAGGGTGTCAGCATCATGGTTCAGGCCCGTCTGTACTCGACTGCACAATCATAGGCTGATACGCAGAAAGCCACCGTGCCCAGTGCTGCCTAACTTAGCTGAAGTCTGTAACATAGGTCATCGGGTTATTGTCAGTCTTCACCAATATCTTTTGCCCCATAGAGGTATTCATGAAATTGGTCAACTATGGTCCATTTTAGCAAAGGAACTCCAACTTATGCACAGGGTAGTTTCGCTCAGACGGGGTCAAGCTCCTATGACAAAAGCTACTGGTCTCAGGCCATCCTCATGGTCCTGATACAGCACTGCTCCTAGACCCTATAGACTAGCTGGCCCATATGCAGGCATATAGGGTTTGGTGGGGCTGCAATAGGCAGGATGGGTACAAGGGAGTTGTATATGATCTCATGGAAGGCTGCTTCACAGTTGAGAGTCCAGCAGGGCCTGAAGAGTTCATATGGGCGGAAGTATACTTTTTCTGGTTCTTTAGCTGCCCCTTTTGTATTTACGATTGGTAGGAGGGTAACCCTGGGGAAGGTTCAAGAGTGGGTGAATCACCTTGAATAGTCTTTTATGAACTGGTGGTAACAGCCACAGAACCCAGGAACATTGTAGTTCTTTAGATTATGGGCCAGCCAAGTAGTCAGTGCTTCAATCTTACGGGATCAGTCTCTATCCTTTGTAGATACTTATGTGCCCAAATAGTTCATGGAGGTCTGGAAAAATTGGCACTTATCAATGGACAGCTTGAGGCCAAAGTCTTCCAGTCAGTCTAGGACTTTAAACAGTCAGTTCTCATGCTCTAAGTGCTCCCAAACACAATTACATTGTCCAAGTACACCAGGCATTCCAGCAACACATCTTCCTACCGTGACGCTCCATCAGTCACTGAAAGGTGCAGCACCTCAATATTCCCTGTGGTATCTTCAGAAAACTCGAGAACCCCAATGGACAGATGGAGGCTGTTTTCTCACAGTCTTTTGGGGCCTTCGATGGGAGGGGGGTGGCTCTGGGGTAATGTGAGGACATTTTTTTTCATGGAGAGAGTGGTGGATGCATGGAACCACCTTCCTGGAGAGGTTGTGGGTCCAAAACAGGGAATTCAAACATGCATGGGACAGACATAAGGCAATTATAGTGGGGGTTGCAGGAAGTAAGCTGTTGGTTAACTAGAATCTGCAGCTTATCCAATAAGTAGGGAACAGGCAGACTGGGTGTGCCAAGTGGTCCTTATCTGCCATCAAAGTCTATGTTTCATCGGATTTGGTAGTATCCGCTGCTAAGATCCAACACAGAGAACCATTTGCTCCTATTCAAGCAGTCCAGGGCATCTTGTATACAAGGTGTCATAGTATATTGGTCTGGATGGTCCGCCGTTCAGGGTTCGATAATCAAAGCACATCATCACAGACCATTCTCTATGCACAACCACAATGGGAGAGGCGATGGGCTCCTGGATTGTTGTATCACGCCAGAGGCAAGTATTTCCTACAGGTGTCTTCTCACATCATCTATGTCTGCTGGGGCAAGGCGTCTGGACTTTCTCTTGAAATGGCTGCTCATCGTGCAGGCGATGTGATGCTCCACACCCTGGACACATCCCACATCCCATTCCTTCAATGAAAACATTTATCTCTCTGGGCAAATCTCTTGCTGATTCTAGCCTTCCATTCAGCTGGTAACGGGAGTCACCAAAGTCAAACAAGTCTGGGGTCATTCTCCTTCTCACCAGGGTGCTTGTTGCTGGGCAATACTGCAGTGTCTGTGAAGTGTACTCATAGCCAGGGTGCACCCTCTGTTCACCCGGATCTCCTGATCTGACACATTGTGAATCTGACTATCACTCGTCGTGCATAGGCATGGGCACGAGCAGGCAAGATGCTGGGCTTGACCAATAATCCTTCTGGCAATTTTCCATCGCCTGGTGCCTCCAACATCAGTATTTTGTTCTTGACATCTTTCCAGAGGCAGACCTCCCCTTGAATGGTACACTGGGCATTAGGGGCCAGTACCACTGAATCGGGATCCTTCTTCCACACGATCCCACTGGTTCATCCTGGTTGACTTCCTCAGGTTTCTGTTGCAAATCATACGCCTTCTTGATCAGAGCCAGAATTTTAAGGGCCCCTCCCAGTCCATCGCCTTTGTTGCTTGTGACAAAGTTGGCCAGTCTCCCAAAACATATGTGCTTTGTTCTAATCAACAGGGAACCCCATACAGTCTGGTGGGGGGACACACTAGGGCCAGTGTCTCTACTTGCTCCTCTACACCAGTGACAGTTGCAGGAAAAGACAACCAGAGGCAGGCATATCCTATATATGGATAAGACTCGTCATTCAGCCCCCACACATGTAGGCCTTCCAGGGATTGTAAGGGCACATCAGATAAGTGTTTGTCATACCAGTCCTGAAACACAATGGTCACTTGTGACCCACTGTCAATCACAGCCCGAGCATGAATACCATTCACAGTCACCGTAGTCTCCATTGAAGGGCCCACTATTTTGGACCAGTCTGGAGAGGCAGTAGCAGAGGCCTGGACAGACGAGTTAGCCACAAACAAATTTGAGTTAGGGTTTCTCGAACCCTTGCTGCAGTCATTTCGGGCACCCCCTGGTCATTGATTTGCTTTTTGGAGTGCCCCTTGGAGTCTGTTTACTACTCTTTCTAAGTCCAGCATTCTCTTTTCATATGGCCATCCTTTCCACAATTGTGACAAATGATAGACTCCTGGGTCATCCTGGGAGAGAAACATCGTATGAGGAACTGAAGCAGTAGTAAGAGATTGGGGTCTAGTATGAGCTTGCAGTGGTGAGAGTGTTGCAACGTGTCTTAACAGTTCCTTTAGAGTGGCAGTCAATCCAGTGATCTCAGCCTTGGAGCCACCCTCAGTAGCGGATGCCTGAGGGTACACCCCCACCCTCATGGAAGTCACGTCCTGAAAGGGACCAGAATCTTGTTCCATGTGAGAAACCCTTGCAGAAGCACCTGTCTTCAACTCTTGGACTTCCTTTAGTAGCTTGTCTTTCCAATGCTGGACCCAGGGCGGGAAGTCCTTTGCATTCTCAGAGTGCACGTTAAGTGCCGACTTTGCCCTGAGCCTCACTTGGCTGATCACTCTCGATCAGCCGCAGTAGCAGACATGAATGCATTCCCATGGGGTCACTTTGCTCAACCTCCCGAATTTCTTTCATTAACTCACAGGAGGGGCAATTCCAATCGGTGCAGACTGAAGCAGTAACAATTGAAACAGAGCAGACTTAAGGATCCGGTCCAGCCTAGTTCGATCTAATTCATTTGATGGCAAGCTACCTTTCTAAGGCACTCTGTAGCAGCTTTTCAAGCCGAGTACATACACAGACAATGGTTCTGGTACTGGCTACGCATTTCTTACTCTCCACCACAGATCCTCATCTGAACTGGCCCTGTCTATAAGTTTTCCAATGCATCAAGATAGTCCTGTGTAGTTGCTTTGGGATCATTGGGTCTGCTTATAACGTATGGTAGCCAGGGCAGGATCTCGGAGGCTCACTCAACATCTTCATTTCTGCTTCTGAGCATTGCCCTTCAAGTGCTAGAGGGGCAACATAGTTATCCAGGTCTCCAGTCATCCTCCCCTGGGGTGGGAGGTGCCTGAGAAGATCTCAGCCTCTCGCAGAGCCGTGACTAATGGCAGGTACAGATGTAGGGGCCAGTACTGGCACAGGCACAGAAGGCAGGGCAGTAACAGGTGTTGGAGTGGGAGGGGTGTTGGGGAAGGAACACCCAGGTAGCAGGAATAGTTTCTTAAAGTCCTCTATGGTTTTCCTCCCTCCAGTAACAACTTAGCAAATTTCTCCTCAAAAGTCTCAGATAATGCGGAGCTCATCCTCCCCGGGGTCTTTACTGTCTTTTGTTTTTACTCTCCAGGCAACTGGAACCCCTTCTGGGGCAATAGTCTGTGGCACTTTAGAGCTGTCCACGAGGTCACTACTCTCTACCAAGGCTATGAAAGTTTGGGAGATCAAATCAGCCAGTCGACCCACCACCACAGGGTTTTTTAAACATTCAACTTTGGAGAGTGTTCCCTCTACAGTGTCTTTACTGGTATCCATGGGAATATCCAGTATAAGTAGAGCATTTTGGGAGTCGATTTTCTGCCCAGTACACCACTCCACCAACTGGTGTACAGCCATTTCTACTGGGGTAGCCATTAATCTTTAACTACAATTCATAATGTTTGGCCACTAGAAGGCACACAAAATCCCAGCGGTGAGCCTCCAGAATGTAACCCCTAGGTGGTGCTATCCCAAGGGCCACTACCCCTGCCTGCTGGGCTAGTAGCAGGTTAAGGGGCCTGAGTTCTGAAATGGGTGCCTCCACCCGGAGGTCAGGGTTGATAGTGGTCAAGCTAACCTGGGCACAGCCCTCTGGGTCACTGTAACCCCCCTCTGTCCTTACTAGTGGCTGGAACAATATACAATAATCACTTTCACAATACCACTGATACACCACTCAAGTACCCACACTGTTTGCACTTATCACCAGGGCTTTCCTCTGGCTCTGCGCTGGGGACCCCCTGTAAAACAAGGTTATACACAGCAACTAACAGCAGTACAGTACTCTTGCACAAACTGGAACCACAGTCAGGGTAAATGCAAAAAAGAGTTAGATCTGATTTATTTAAGGGACTTGAACAAGGGAGGGGTGTAATCAGATTAATTTGCTTAGAGACTCTATCATTCAAGCAGTTATGCATGCACTTCAGGGTCTATTAACAGTCACACACTCTGGGTACCCAGATGGAGAATGGTGGGCTAGCCAGGAACGTTGCAGCTGGTTGGGGCCCTGTGATAGAAGAAACAACGCATTACACACACTATTTGTAATCCAGAGCCGGAGGGCTCAGTTCGTGAAACGAAACCAAAAAGACAATCAGATGACACATTTTTAGATTAGGCTGTTGTTGCAGGGAGCTACCCTGATGATTACTCACAATACCCAAGACTGGACACAGGCTGGACGAAAACTGAGGCAGCAGGTGGTTAATATGGAGTGCCAGGAGAAGCATGGCCCACACGATTCGCCGAGGCGTTGTTCCCGTTCAAGAGTGGAGCATGAGGCTGATCCCCAGGCAGATCTCTCGTCAATGGCTTTCTCTGTGCAGCGGGAGTCTGGCTGGGCCAGTGTGGCACAGCCCCGGCCAAGTGGAGACAAATTCGGATACAGTCCGTTTTGGGCTGGATACAACTCTCAGCAAGCAAAACACAGTTCACACAGTGGGGAACCAAATCATGACCCGCTTTCAATACACAGCACATTTACATGTAAGGAAATTCTACTGTACCAGGCAAACCACTCTCCGGTCACGATCGCAAAGTCACTGCAAAAACTGGGGATTCAAAAGCAGCTGGAAATCCTGACAGGCCGATCGCATTCAGGAAAATTTTTGGTCTCCTTCAGGTATGAGTCTGGTAGAAAATCAGTGGCTTACTTAATTTTCACAAACTCAGATTTAGTCCAAAATAATTCTCTTTTCTCCCTCTCAGGGGCAGCAGGCAGATATGCAGGCCAAAACTGAGCCGTTTCACAGTTCTCCCATGCAAATCCACTCAGGATTGCTGTTTAAAAACACTTGAGCTCTTCTCATTTCACTTCCCAGCTCATAACTAACTGAAAATTGCAAGCAGTCTGGGACTTCCCCAAGATCCAAAAGAGTTGGTTGGTTGGCTGATCTGTCTGTCAGTCACAACAAGAGTTCCCTCTTCAGTTGCAAAAAAGCACCAAAAACCTAAAACTACAATTCCTACAGATTTTGTCTCCAGGCAGCTCCCTCCATTTTAGGTCCCACCAGACTAACTGGTCTAATTCAGCAGTCCAGGACCAAGATAGTGGAGACAAACAAAACAGTCCTTGCTGCAAAGAAGGCAGGTTAGACAAACTACATTATCATTATCACTCTAAATGATTTTCAGCAAATAGTTACATCTTTCAACAGAGCTCCCTCTCAGATTACTTATGACTGCAGTCCAGGTAGCTCTTAAAGAGACAGTACACAGAGGCTATATAGGCATTCTCTGGCAATCACATTTAAACTGCTAAAATGCAGGACACCAACCTGGCAGTGATTATTTAGGCAAGCTCAAGGAAGACATTTCGGGAACCCTCATTTGTGGGGGGGGGTTACATAGACATGAAGCAGGGTGGACTAAGGTACACTGTGCCTGTACACTTTGCGTGGTGCTACCACAGCCTGAGATCTGTACATGCAGTGGCAGTGGAGGTGCACTGTGCCTGTACACATTGTCTGGTGCTACCACAGCCTGATATCTTTACATAGAAACATAGAATTTGACGGCAGATAAGGACCGCTTGGCCCACCCAGTCTGCCCATTTCCCTATCTACTGGATAAGCTGCAGATCCTAGTTAACCAGCAGCCTACTTCTTCTTACCCCCCCCCCAGAATTGCCTTATGACTGTCCCATGCATGCTTGAATTCCACCACTGATTTTGACTCACAACTCCTCCGGAAGGCCTGCTCCATGCATCCACAACCCTGTCTGTGAAAAAAATACTTTTAAATTACCTCTGAGCCGCCCTCTATCTTCAAATTGTGCCTCTTGTTCTTGCACACCCTTTTTTGAAAGATGCTACCCTCTTGGACTTTGTTGATTCCTGAGGTACTTGAAAGTTTCTATCATGTCCCCTCTCCCTCCTTTCCTCGAGGCTATACATATTAAGCTCCTTCAGTCTCTCTTCATATGTCTTCCGGCAGACCCTGCACCATTTAGTTGCCCTCCTCTGACAGCTTCCATCCTGTCTATGTCTTTGCAGAGATTGGGTCCAGAACTGCACGCAGTACTCCAGATGGGGTCTCACCAGCTGTCTGTACAGAGGGATAATAACTTCCTGTTTTCTACTGGTGATGCCTCTCCCTATGCATCCCAGTATCCCTCCAGCCCTCCTTGCTGCCCTCTCACATTGCTTGCCCACCTTTAGGTCATCTGATATGACTACCCCCAGGTCCCTTTCCATTTTTGTTGTTGTTAGTATCTCACCCCCCATTGTGTACTCTTCCCCTGGGTTTTTGTTTCCCAGGTGCATTACCTTGCACTTCTTAGCACTGAATCTAAGCTGCCATTCATTTGACCATTCCTCTAACCTTGCCAAGTCCCTTTCATCCTTTCCACCCACCCTGTGCATCAACTCTGTTGCAGATCTTAGTGTCATCTGCAAAGAGACATACTTTTCTTCCAGTCCTTCCGCAATGTCACAAGCGCAAAGACATTGAAGAGACTGATCTCTAATACTGAACCTCTGTACCCCACTAGTAACCCTCCTTTCTTCTGAGTGGATCCATCTACTATTACTCTCTGTGTCATATTCTCCAGCCAATTTTTACCCAGGCTGTCATCTTGGGACCCACTCCCAGGCTGGCTAACTTGTATATTAATCTTTGTGTGGGACTGTGTCAAATGCCTTGCTAAACTCTAGGTAGGCCATGTCCACAGCCCTCCCTGATCTACTACTTTGGTCACCCAGTCAAAGAAATCTATCGATTTGTCTGGCATGACCTTTCCTGGCCAGAATCCATGCTGCCTAGGGTCCTGTGCCCTCTGGCCTCTAGATACTCGACAATTCTTTCCTTCAGAAGTGATTCCATCATTTTCCCTATCACTGAGGTTAAACTAACAGGTCTGTAGTTTCCTGCTTCTGCTTTGCTCCCACTTTTGTGAAGGGGAATCACATCTGCCCTCCTCCAGTCCTCGGGTACCACCCCATCCTCCCATGATTTGTTAAAAAGGGTAGTCAGTGGTGTCACTAGTTCTACCTTTAGCTTTTTTAGAATACTGGGATGAATCCCATCAGGCCCCATTGCTTTGTCCATCTTCAGTTTTAAGAGTTCTTTCAGAACCCTTTCTTCTGTAAATGGGCTGGTATCAACTTCTGTATCCAGAGTGTTACTACTGTTTGTTTTATGTACCTCCCCTCTTCATTTGTAAATACTGAGCAAAAATATTTGTTTAGTATCTCTGCCTTTTCACAGTCTCCTCTGCCCACCCTCCCTCCCTTTTATTAAGCCTCACAATCCTCCTTGGTCTTCCTTTTCTCCCTGATGTACCTATAAAAGGTTTTATCCCCTTCTTAACTGAGTTGGCTATCTTTCCTGTCTGGGCCTTTGCTGTTCTGACTGCCTTCCCAGCCTCCTTTGCTTTAACTGATACATTTCTCTGTCCTGCTCCTTCTGCGATTCCTTGTAATTCCTGAATGCTTTTTTCTCTTGAACCTTCACTGCCACTTCCTTTGAGAACCATAGTGGTTTCTTACATCGCCTTGTTTTGTTTATTTGCTTCACACAAAGGCTCACCTCTGTGATGGCAGTTTTATTATTCCCCATTGTTCTTCCACCCTCCTTCCTGCCCATTTGCTAGTGCATTCCTTAGGCACTCACACCATTTTGGCAGAGTCAGCCCTCCTAAAGTCCAGTACTTTTGTCTTTGTGTGGCTTGACTCTATTGCTGTGTTTATTGTGAACCATACTGTTCGATGGTCGCTAGTTCCCAGATGGCTACCCACTTCTACATCTGTGATCCTCTCTCCATCTCCATTTGAGAGAATCAAGTCTAATATTGCTCCCTTTCGAGGGGGCTCCAGTACTAGTTATCTAAGGCATGCCCCTGTAGGGCATCTAGAATAACTGCACTCTTCGAAGTGGCAGCTGCAACTGCACTCCAGTTAACATCTGGCATATTCAGATCACCCATTAACAATATCTCCCTTTTTTCTGCCATTCTAATTATACCTTCTATCATTTCCCTGTCCATTTCCTCCCCTGAGAAGGGGGTTCAGATACAACCCCCTGTGCGACAGGTGCCATTGCCTCGTCTCCAAATTTACCCACAGTGCTTCTTCTCCTCCCTGTTTACCCTTTTTGTTCTGTTGCTTTTATTCCTTCCCTTATGTAAAAACTACTCCTCCTCCTCTTTACCCTCCTGTCCCTCCTGTAGACAGTGTGTCCTGGTATGTTTATGTCCCAGTCATGGTTTGTGTGGACAGGCTGAGGTGCACTTGCCAGTACACTTTGCATGGTGCTACAACACCCCGATATCTGTACATGCAGTGGGTAGGCTTAGGTGCACTGTGTCCAAGGCCCCTACTTTTCTGCAGCACATTGGGACCAAGTTCTGTGGCAAGATTACCATCTGCCGCAGAACTTCAGCGGTGGTGGTTTTTTATTTCTGAGGAAGTTCTGTGGCACTAATGAACTACCACATCACAGTGTCAGCTTGTCATCCTGACTTCACTTCCATGGCAATGATTATAGTAATCAGAAAGGGGAAAACAGCAACATTAGTTCAAAAATAACAGAATTATAGAAATAATTTTATGCCTAAAAAGTCAAAACAAATATCTATGCCTTAGGTCCCAGCCTATTGCATAAAAAGAAATATGCAGAGGGACCTTGTGTGATAAATAAGGTATTTCTATACTCATGCTGTCTACACCACTCATGAGATCCCCACTGTGTATCATTTATATATCTATATGCATCTGTGGCATACATACACATGTGTGTGTATGTATATATATATAGATATATTAGACTCACATTGGCATAGTTAGTTGTTCCCACAGCTGTTTGGTGTGAGGCCTTGCTGTTGTTGAAAGCCACCTTTTCGGCCATTTTCAACAGGCAGATTGATCGCCAGCCCAACTCTCACCCCATGACATGTAAAGCAGCAGAAGTATAGGAGAATGGGTGAGAGTTAGGGACCCACGATCCCAACGCACCCCAATGCCGGTTGGGGGTGGGCGGAGGGTCCAAGGGGTTTTCAACCCTAACAGCGAATTTCCTCACTTTTGTCACTGTGGAACAACCCTAACTAATGCATTAAACAGAGTTTTTGCCTCTAATTTCTTCTTTTGAGAATGATAACGAGAAATAGTGAATGTAATGTGTTGCCGGGAGCGCGGGGCCCGGACAGCAACGCAAACAGAAATGCTAACAGTGGCACACATGGTAACACAAGCACGAATGAGAACAGAAAGGGTAACGCACATGGTGGCGTAGACGGGAATGGTCTGCCACGTGATGTGTTGTCACATAGTAACATGGTGCCTGCAACAGAAATGTCAATGGGCATGGTGATGTAAAGTGAAACAGTAAGATAAACAGTACTGTAGACAGAAATGGCAAAAAATAACAGAAACGCAAGCGCAAATGAAAACGCAAAGGATAACGCACATGGTGGCGCAGACGTCAATGGTAAGTGAAAAGGGTAATGATCCGCAAGCGGAAAGGGCAACAATAACAGTAATGTAAGCACACAGGCTGGTTTTCCCCAAAACCTGCATTGAGAAAGACAGTGAGTACAAATAATGTATGCAAAATAATGAGTATCGGCGCAGAAAATGAGATCTTGGAATATTAAATACATTATATCTCAGGAACCGTTCGACGTAGAAAAAAAATTTAAAAGTCATATTATTTACAACTGTCCTGGCTAATTTGAGTCTTAGCCCCAGTAGGGGGCTAAGAAATTTTCCGACGAAAGTCCGATATCTCGACCGCTTCCAGATACAGGCCCTTGAAAGGCACGGCGACGCATAATGTTATCCTATGGGGAAAAAGAAAAGTTTGAGCGCCATAACTTTGCCTCCCTGTAATGTTTTTTCACCAAACTACTGAAAGGCACATCTGTGGGCTGTTGGCTGTCTTCCTCCAAATTTCAGGAAAAAGACTAAACCGTTATTTTGCAGCAGGGCTCCAAATGATTTCTGTTAAGTGTCGGGTAGTAATGTTATCCTATGGAAAACCGTCAAATTTGGAGTGCAGTAACTTTGCCGCCATGTGATATTTTTCACCAAACTACTGAAAGGCACATCTGTGTACTGTTGGCTGTCTTCCTCCAAATTTCAGGAAAAAGACCAAACCGTTATTTTGCAGCAGGGTGCCAAGGATTCCTGTAATGCTTCGGTGTCGAATGTTATCCTATGGGAAAACTGTCAACTTTGAAGTGCCATAACTTTGCCGCCTTTGTAATATTTTTCAATACAACACTGAAAGGCACATCTGTGAGATGTCGGCGTTGCCTTCCCAAATTTCAGCCCAAAACTCCCAACGGTTATTTTGCAGTGCAGTGCCAAGAATTGCTGTCATTTTCCCACAGACTAGAAAATTACTGTCACAATTTCTAAGCTTTGTAAAATCTAGTTTATTTCGTGAGCACGAAAGTAATTGCGAAAAGTACTTTTTCCAGAAATTTGAAAACATATTTCTGGGGTGTTTTACCAAAAATAAAGACATGGCAAGCATCCTCAGGGCCCGACTAGGTGAATACAAAAAAATTAGGTTGCTAGATGGTCCCAAATTTAAATGCCAACCATTTTCTGATCACTAACTGAAACAAAATGGCCAATTTAGAAAGTAACAGGCCCATTTGCGAAAGTAAAATGCATTTTGCGAAAGTGTTGAACTTTTTGTTAACTTTCCCATTGACTTATAATGGGAAACTGTTTTTTGAATAACTTTTGAACCGCTTAATATTTTTCACGAAATCTTCCAAAGGCACATCGGGGACCCGCTGCATGTTCCCTGAAGATTTCGAGCTGATCCACAAACCGTGCGACCTGTAGAAACGACCACAGAATTCCAGACGTGTGGCAGCACAAGAAGATCATACTTAATAACGCTGCAGTGTGATATCCGACCAGACGAAACTTGGCAGGTCCCAAGGCCTATGGTTCTTGATCATAAATTCCAAATTTCAGGCAAATCCATCAAACAGTTGCAAAGTTATTAAGGTGCAAAGTTTTGGGGTTTAATATAGAAATGGCTCAACTCCTAACTATGGTAGCACTATCGTATACTATAATATATATATATATATATATATATATATATATAGTGAGAGAGATACTGTATATGTGATATATATATATATATATATATATATATATATATATATATATATATATTTATGCAATAGAGCTGAGGGATAAATGAGTGATATAAAACAGTGTATCATCCACTGCAGTGTGATATTTTTACCCTCTGCTCTACAGTGATGATAGCCGTTTACACACACAGGTCATACAAAGGTCACTGATATCATCACTCTAGGCAGCTTTCCCCTCAGCATATAAAAAACACCTGTGCTGTTACCATAGACACAAATGCAGAACTACATGAGAGGTCTGACTGTTGCCTGCAGCTAACTCAACATTACAAAACACTATCACCTATTCCTACACTCTAACTTCCAGTTCATTACTGTGATACTCTCAGCTTGACTGCAGCCAGAATTCTAAAGAGCACAGCTTCACAGAACAGTCTGTTCCTCACTGCTGCCTGCAGCTAACTCTATTACTACTAAAAACATTCACCTGTTCCTCAAACTCTGCCTCTCGGCCCACTACACTTACTGTGATACTCTCAGCTTGACTGCAGTCAGACTTCTAAAGAGTACAGCTTCACAAAATAGTCTGTTTCTCACTCTTACCTAAAACTAACTCATTTAGCATTGCAAAACACACTCATCTGTTTCCCATAGTTTGTAACACTTCCAGCCCTTTCACAAAAACTCACACACAAAATGAGCAAACAAACAGAAACAGAATGCACAGCAACATAACAATACTTCTGAAACTCCAGGCACTATTTTATGAATCGAATACATGATGTGCAAATCGTGGTTATGGCTAAATATTAACACTCCTGCAGAGTGAGTTCTGAATATCTCACCATGCCTTCGGCACTCTGTGAAATATCCAGAGCTCACTTGCAGGAGTGACAATATTTGCCGTATCACACTCATGCCCATCATGTATCCCCTATTTAATTATATATACATATATATATATGTATTATATAATATATATATATATATATATATATATATATATATATATATATATATATATATATATATATATATATATATAGACACACACAGTATATATATATATATATATTTTTTATTTCCATGAAATTGTGTCCTCATTCATACAGGTCCCTTTGGAAATGGAATAAACAGAATAGAGGAGATATTGTAAAACTCATTTGTCATGCCAACATGCTTCCCCTGACACACACTATGTAACACCACCAGGCCATGAGATGCATGTGAACCCATTGTGAGATAAAGCTCTCCAGCCCATCACAATGTGTCCCCTGTGTGACAGAACACTGCACCATACCTTCCAAGGCTCAGAGCAGGGATGTGTTCCCCAAACTCAGACTGCCCAGCCAGCCCCAGAGCTGATCTCTGAACCTGAGTTGCCAGCACGGGAACACAACATGCTACCTTCTGGCCCAACAGCTGGCCCTGTACACAACATTTCTCCATAACTTTTAGGTGATTCTGTCTACCACTGACAATATGTAATCAATAACCCTGGCAAAATGTGTACAGTGCAATTATTTATTTAACATGTCTACACATTGTTATATTCCACTTTTCTGTGCATAATTACTTTATTTTTCTTAATGACAGGTTAATTTACTTTACCAATTATTCATTTTAGATGGCATCTCAATTACTTAAAGGCAAAATAAGTTTGTACAAAGTAAGGCATGGACTTAACAGATCTATGCTACTGTCAAGGTTTTGTTTAAGTTGGCTCTAGCGTAATAATATAAGACTGAAAACTGTATTAGGATGTAGTGCAGGTTGAACAAATATCATCGATGTGCTGTGCCACCACCTCTGGCAGTGGCAGCTGTGGTAGATAAGCGACTATTCATTTCCGTGGCAGAATGCAGACATTTCATTAGCTAATGTATGATGTTGTAGCATTCATAACATAGAGGATAATGTATGGTCCTCTATCGGTAACTGGTCTGTTAACCATCGAGAGGCCACCAGGGTGACTGTGTAAACCTCGAGAGTGAAGCTTGAGAGGTTTACGTCGCCATGACATCCTCGAGACGGTTAACAGTAACCGGTTGCTGATAGAAGGACCATACATTGTTTTTTATAGTGTATAGTCCCAAGAAAAAATGAAAACGGCTCCTTACTTTTGAAAATATAGTCAGCACCGCGGCCATTCAGTCTTTTCCTTGCCACTGCGAGCATCCATCGGTTCCTTTAAAGAAAAGTATGCCGCATATGTGCAAACTGGGATTCTCATGGTTAACTTATCGATGTGACGAGCATCGATAGGTTAACAACATTTCTACATCACAACGATGAGTAACAACCTTAGGAAATGATGATTTCTTAAGGTTAACAGTGTTCTACCATACATTATATCACATTTTGAGCATAGAGGGGTTTGTATAGAAAGAGAGGAAGAGAGCCAGGTTCTATGGATAAACAGAAATATTAATAAATAATCACCAAGAACAGTGAATTCTGTAGCACTGCAGAAGTTCTGCAGTAGGCTGCAAGTTCTGTGCAAAATTCTGTGGCCGCAGAATTCTAGAGGCTTCGACTGTGTCTCTATACTTTGTGTGGTGCTACCACAGCCTGATATCTGTACATGCAGTGGGGGGGCTGAGGTGCGTTGTGTCTGTACACTTTGCATGGTGCTACTACAGCCTGATATCTGTACATGCAGTGGGTGGGCTGAGGTGCACTGTGCCTCCACAGTTTGCATGGTGCTACCACACCCTGATATCTGTACATGTAGCAGAGTGGGATGAGGTTTACTGTGCCTCTAGTTTGCACGGTGCTACCTCAGCCTGATATTTGTACATGTAGCAGAGTGAGTTGAGGTTCACTGTGCTGTTACACTTTATGTGGTGCTAGCACAGCCTGATATAATGTGCCGCTACACTTTGTGTAGTACTACCACAGTCTGATATCTGTACATGCAGTGGGCAGGCTAAGGTGCACTGAGTTGTGACAGGGTTTTGGAAACTTGTTTGATAAAACAGGTTCCCTCTTAAGGAGGGGGGTGTATGTGACAGGCTGAATAGGACCCTGTCCCAATTGTTATGGAGAGTTTGAATGCAGGGATCTGTTCTGTTCTTTCCTTTCCTGTCTCTTGTCTGTCTGGTTGCGCAACCAGATTTTCCTGTGAGACCTAGGATTTGATCACCCCAACAGTATCGCAGTTCTTTGCCTCTCGCTGTCTCTCAATCTTCACTTGCTGTTCTGTCTCTTTTCCTCCCTCGCATATCCGCTGGTATAAAAATATATGCAAATCATTATGTGGAAATGTAACTGATATTAGGATCCCTTTGTTTACAATTTGTATAGGGTTACTGTTGAAATGTATATAATTATAGTTTAAGATGATTTGAAAAAACTATTGGGAATTCAAGGGGTTAACCTGAGAGCAGTTTTTAAGCCTTTTTCAGAAGTTGTGGAGAAGGGGCCTCAGTTCTGGGACATCGTGTTCTGGCTGCAGCTGTCTGAAATATACAAGAACATTTTAGAAAAAACAGGATGTTTGGTAAGAAGGGGGGGTTGCAAGTGCTTATAGAAACAAAGCTGCAATCTCTTGCAAGACACACAGAGATTGAAGGAAAACTCAGATGTATCTTCTCTGTTTATTTGGCCTTTGTAAATAGTAATACTGAACACATTTATTTTTTTATTTTATTGTTATTCATAGTAAAATTCTTGTGAATTTTACAACTACTCCTGGTTTTTCTATGTTTCCTGACCTGTGCCTCGACGGTAGATGGTGTCAACCTAAGTGGGATTTACACTGTGCATACTCTAAGGCAGACGTTTTGTGTGTGGGTACTGGACCTAGTACCAGGGAAGCATACAGAAAGGTATGGATTCTGCAACAGCAAGTTCAGGAGTAGTTACCAGGAGAATGGCAAGCAAACTAGCACAGACAGAAGTCCAAGCTGAGATTGTACAGCCAGCACAAGTTATGGAAAAAGAACAGGCAGTGACTGAACCTGAAAGCCTGAAGGACTTTTTCAAATGGTGGGATATACAACAAAAACAGTCAGGGAAACAGTGAAGAGAGGAAATGCAACAGAGAGAACAAGAGACTCAATGTTTAGAAGCACAGGGAAAAGAAGAAATGCAACAACTGGAGCAGCAGAGGAGAGAAGAGATGCAGCGACAGGAGCAGCAGAGGAGAGAAGAGATGCAGTGACAGGAGCAACAGAGGAGAGAAGAGATGCAGCGACAGAAGCAGCAATGGCTGGATGCCTTGCAAGCTATCAAAGGCAGAGGATCTGGCACAGATCCAGATGAGCAAGAAAACATAAGCAACTTAAAAGCCATTAAACTTACAAAGTTGTGTTCCTCCGATGATATCAAAGCATACCTGACAACTTTTGAAAGGGTTGCCGCAGCCTGCCAATGGCCAAAGCAGCAATGGGCAATCAGACTGGTACCTTACCTGACAGGTAACGTCCAACTTGCCTACAGCAACATGGACACTGTGCAGTCAGAAAACTATGACCTGATGAAAAGCGAAATCCTGAAAAGATTCGACAACTCAGGAGAACCCTACAGGCAGAGATTTCGATCTCTGAAGTACAACTCAGTCGACAATCCTCAAGAAGCCTTCACCTGACTCGGAGAACTCCTGATAAAATGGCTCCAACCAGAGGGCAAAATAGCCCCACAGATCACTGACACATTTGCGATAGAACAATTCACTAACATCCTGCCTACAGATGTGCAGCTTTGGGTAAAGTGACACCGACCAGAAAGTGGGGAAAAGGCTGTTTCTTTGGCCAAAGACTACCAAATGACCAGACAGATGCCACAGCAGCGAGGTAACAGCCAAGCACCAGTAAGACACTCTTTTTCCCCATTTAAACTCCAAGTCTGATTAGAACTCTGGTGGGGGTAACAAATCTGTGCCCAAAGACATTATTTGCTATAACTGTAATAAGCCAGATCATATTGCAAGAAATTGCAGTAAGAAGAGTGACACTGGAGCAGATTTGTCCTTAGCAAACTGGGGCAAGTACTTAACAGATGTGAAGGTGGGAGATAAGACTGTAAAGGGACTCATTGATTCGGGAAGCAGACATATCCTAATGCATTTGAAGTGCTGGGAAAGCACTGCGTAAAAGGGCCAGGTACTGGTGTCATCTGCATCCACGGGGACACTCGATACTATCCCACCACCCAAGTGACTCTGACCATTAAGGATGTGTCACATCAAATGAAAGTGGAGGTAGTACCTAAGTTACCTATATCCATTATTATTGGAAATGACTGTCCATGATTTACTGAGTTAATCTCAGAGGAACTGAACCCTGCAGTTTCAGCAGCAGTGGTAACAAGAGCTCAGGCAAAGAAAATCTCAAATGGTGGGGAACTTTCCTTTCAGTGACTTTGATTCAGACTTGTTTGAGAACAGCCCAAGATCCAGAAGTCCAGGAAAGAAAGAAGACGCCTGAAACAATAGTGGCAACAAATGACTGATGGACATAATGGGTTAATATATGAAAATGCTGAAACTAAACTGATCACTGATTGTGATTTTGTTTCAGAACAACCTAAGGATGTTTCTCTCCAGGGTTATTTTAAGCAGCTGGGGGTGAAACCAAAACAAGGTGAACCTATGTTTAAAAAATGTAATGGGCTATTGTGCAGAGTTTGGGTTAAACCTCAGACACAGGAACAGACAGAACAACTGGTTATTCCACAAAAGTATAGAACAGAGTTGTTACAGATAGCACATGATAATCCTATGGCTGGTCACTCAGGGAGGGATCGCACCCTTGCCAGATTGCTGTAGAGATTTTACTGGCCTGGAATTCATGAAGATGTTGCTACCTATTGTAATTCTTGTGCTGAGTGTCAGAAAGTAGCCCCAGTCACTAGAAAAGACAAGGTGCCCCTGGTGCCCCTACCCTTGATAGATGTGTGTTTTGAGAGAATTGTAAAGGATGTGGTTGGTCCTTTAGACAAAAGTAAAAAAAGGGTAATAGATTTATTCTGGTAGTATGCGACTATGCTACTTGATACCCAGAAGCAGTTCCAATGCGTACTGTCACAGCTTCAAAAGTGGCAGCAGAGCTTGCAAAATTTTCAGCAGAGTAAGCATACCTAAAGAAATTATTACAGATCAGTGCAGTCATTTTGGTGCTGCATCACTTAAGGAGCTGTACAAACTGCTGGGTATCACTGCCATAAAAACCTCCCCCATCACCCTCAGACAGATGGTCTTGTTAAGCGTTTTGACCAAACCCTAAAACGCATGTTAAAAAGGTTTGTGCAAGGGGAAGGGAAAGATTGGGACCAATACTTGCCTTACCTACTTTTTGCTTACAGAGAAGTGCCACGGGCATCAATAGGGTTTCACCACTTGAAATGCTGTATGGTAGACAGCCAAGAGGGCCACTGGATGTGATAAAAGAAACATGGGAAGATAACCCCACTCAGAAACAATCTATAATATTTTATATGTTTGTGCCCTAAGAAAGAAGCTGGCAAAACATGTTGAAATTGCCCATCGTAATCAGGATAAGGCCCAAAACCAGCAGAAGGTATATTATGGCCATGGGGTAAAATAAAAAGTTCTTGAGCCAGGTGAAAAGGTTTTGCTACTGTTACCTACAACAGAAAATAAACTGTTAATGAAGTGGCAAGGGCCTGCTTAGACGTACTGGCACCATTGACTCTGAGATTGAAACCTCTGACAAGAAAAATCCTTCTAAGACATACCATGCTAAGCTCCTCAAGAAATGGGTTGAAAATACCAAGAGCTGCTTACTAGTTTTACCAGAAATTGATAAAGAAGATATTGATGTAGCTTATGATAGACTGGAGCAAACTGTAACTGCTGATGCTGTAAAGGTGAATGTTTCCTTAACCTCAGAACAAACTGCAGAAATTCGTAATGTGCTAAATACGTTTAACAGTACTTTTATCACAGTAACAGGCCAAGCAAAAGGGGTCGAGCACGTAATAGTGCCAAGGAATGCTCACCCTATTAGGCAAAAGACATACAGGTTACCAGAGCGGTTAAGAGCTGGCATGGTTAAATCATTACCTCCTGGGCGGCCATTTTGTGTCATGTAAACAATGGATAGTTCGGACTTCATATGGAGCTACTGGAGGCAATGAGTTTTAAGGAAATACAAAAAATGAAAGAATTGGGTATCATAGAAGAGTCAAGGAGTGCTTGGTCATCTCCCATGGTAATTGTAAACAAAAAAGAAGGGGGTGTTAGAATCTGTCTTGATTTTAGGAAACTTAATCAAGTGTCAGAATTTGACAGTTATCCTTTGCCCAGAATAGATGATTTAGTGGACTGACAGGGGAGTGCAAAGTATATCAGTACCCTCGATCTCACCAAGGGTTACTGGCAAATCCCCCTAGCTAAAGAATCCAGAGACAAAACAAAATGTGCTACTCCTGTTGGATTCTATCGGTTCACCACTATGCCATTTGGTTTACATGGTGCACCAGCTACATTCCAGAGGTACATCGATGTAATTTTATCACCTCACACTGGTTATTGTGCTGCAAACCTGGATGATGTCATGGTGTATAGTCCAGACTGAAAAAGCCACCAGGAACACTTTCAACAGTTATCCAATCAAACAAAATGCAGGTCTGACAATTAATCCTACCAAGTGTGCATTGGGCATGCAGGAAACCAGAGATTTGGGCTATGTTTTGGGAAATGAGAAGTCAAGCCTGAGGTTTCAAAGATAGAAGCTGTAGTTAACAGCCCTGTCCCCAAAACCAAAAACATGTCAGGTAATTTTAGGGCTGGCTGGTTATTATAGGAGATTTGTTCCCAACCTTGCTGAGTTAGCTTACTCCCCTCACTGAACTCACTAAAAACGGTACCCAAATAATGTGAAATGGACCCCAGAATGTGATGAAGCTTTGCTCATTAAGGCTGCATTATATCGGCCCCTGTTTTAAGAAGCCCAGATTTTGAGAAATCATTTTTGTTACAAACAGATGCATCAGAGGTAGGCCTAGGTGCAGTCTTGAGTCAGCATATAGATGGGATGGAACATCCCATTCTGTACATAAGTAGGAAGTTGCATGACAGAGAGAAAAGGTACTCCATCATTGAAAAGGAATGTTTAGCAGCAAAATGGACCATGGAGTCCCTTAAGTTTTATTTGCTAGGAACTGACTTTGTACTTATAACAGATCACAATCCTCTCTGTTGGCTTAACCAAATGAAAGATTAAAATTCCAGAATCACAAGGTGGTACTTGGCACTACAGCCATTTAAATTCAAGGTGATACACAAATCTGGCAAAGAGAATAGCAATGGTGATTTTCTGTCAAGATATGGATCATGAACTGAGGGTTCTGAAGGTTGAAAAACAAATGTATGAGTTTAAACTTTGCCGTTTGCTGTACTGTTATAGAAAAAAGAATAGTGCACATGTGCTTAATTCCGGAAAGTTAGAAGCTAATGCTAGTACAGAATTAATATAAAGTTTTGGAAACATATTTGATAAAACAGGTTCCCTCTTAAGGAGGGGGGTATATGTGACAGGGTTGAATAGGACCCTGTCCCAGTTTTTATGGAGAGTTTGAATGCAGGGATCTGTTCTGTTCTTTCCTTTCCTGTCTCTTGTCTGTCTGGTTGCACAACCAAATTTTCCTGTGAGACCTAGGATTTGATCACCCCGACAGTCTCGTAATTCTTTGCCTCTCACCGTCTCTCAGTCTTCACTTGCTGTTCTGTCTCTTTCCTCCCTTGCATATCTGCTGGTATAAAAATATATGCAAATCATTATGTGGAAATGTAACTGATATTGGGATTCTTTTGTTTAGAAATTATATAGCGTTACTGTTGAAATGGACAGAATTATAATTTGAGATGATTGCAAAAAGCTATTGGGAACTCAAGGGGTAAACCTGAGAGCAGTTTTTAAGCCTTTTTCATAAGCTGTGAAGAAGGGACCTCAGTTCTGGGACACCGTGTTGTGGCTGCACCTGCCTGAAATATACAAGAATATTTTAGAAAAAAACAGGATGTTTGGTAAGGGGGGGGGTTAGAAACATAGAAACATAGAACATAGAAACATAGAAACATAGAAGTTGACGGCAGATAAGGACCGCAAGGCCCATCCAGTCTGCCCATTTCTTTTTCTACCTTATAAATGTGCCATCGGCCTTTGCTCTGTCAGTGACCTATCTATTCATAGTCATTTGTATTGCTCCCTTATGCCTATCCATGCCTGTTTGAAGCCCTGCACTGTATTCATAGCCACCACTTCTTGTGGTAAGCCATTCCATGCATCTACCACCCTTTCTGTGAAAAAGAATTCCTCACATTCCCCTTAATCGGCCTCCTCTAATCTCATGCTGTGTCCTCTTGTCCTGCTATTTTTCTTATATTTAAACATGTTAGACTCTTTCACCTTGTTTATGCCCTTAAGGTGTTTAAATGTCTCGATCATATCACCTCTCTCCCTCCTTTGCTCAAGGGTATACATATTGAGCTCCGTTAATCTGTCCTTATATGTCTTCTGATGCAGTCCCTGCACCATTTTGGCTGCCCTTCTCTGGACTGCCTCAATTTGGTTAATGTCCTTGTGAAGGTGTGGCCTCCAATACTGCACATGAGTACTCAGATGGAGGCCTAACCAATGTCTTGTACAGAAGATTATTACCTCCCTCTTACGACTTGTGATACCCTACTAATACACCCTAACACCCCTAGCCTTACCTACTGCTTTAGAGGTCTGCTTGATGATTTTAGGTCATCAGTGATGATGATGCCCAAGTCTCTTTCTTCCTTTGTGACTGCTAGCAACTCCCTCCCAGCCTATAAGTGGCTTCAGGGTTTCTCTTCCCTATGTGCATGATTTTGCACTTCTTGCATTAAATCCCAGTTGCCACTCTTCTGACCATTCTGCTAGTTTATCCAGATCTCTTCTCATTCTGCCCACCCCATCTGGATCATCTACTCTGTTGCAGATCTTGGTGTCATCTGCAAACAGACAAGCCTTACCCTCTAGTCCATCTACTGAGGTCACTAATGAAGATGTTGAATAGGACTGGCCCCAGGACTGATCCTGAGGTACCCCACTTGTGACTTGCATCTCTTCTGACTGTATACCATTTACCACCACTCTCTGTTTTCTGCCAGTCAACCAGTTTGCCACCCAGTTGACCAACTTCTGACCCACCCCGAGCCTACCTAGCTTATTTATCAATCTTCTATGTGGAACAGTGTCAAAAGCTTTGCTGAAGTCAAGGTAGGCGACATCAACTGCTCCCCTTGGTCCACCACTCTGGTTACCCAGTCAAAGAAATCTATGAGATTAGTTTGACAGGACCTTCCTTTGTAAACCCATGCTGTCTTGGATCCTGTGCCCCTATGGATTCCAGGTGTTGCATTATCCTTTCCTTAAGGAGTGCCTCCATAATCTTGCCCACTACTGAGGTAAGACTGACCGGTCTGTAGTTCCCGCCTCCTCCCTGCTACCACTCTTGTGGAGGGGATCACATGAGCCTTTCTCCAGTCTTCTGGGACCTCTCCTGTGCTCAGAGACTCACTAAACAATTCTGCTAATGGCTCTGCTAGTTCCTCCTTTAGCTCCTTAAGTACCCTGGGATGTATGCCATCAGGTCCCATTGCCTTATCCACCCTGAGCTTAGCAAGCTCTTGTAGGACCCTTTCTTTTGTGAAGGGAGTAGTGCTCACCTCCCTCCCCTGTGTCCATGATGCTTGAGCTGTGGGCCCTGCCCTACCTTCTCTTCAGTAAATACTGAGCAAAAGTATCTATTTAGGATAGATGCCTTTACAGGGTCCTCCTCCTCACATGCTCCCTTTTCTCCATTAAGCTTAGCAATACCCCCTCTGGACTTTCTCCTTTCACTAATGTATCTATAGAAAGTCTTGTCACCTTCTTTTACTGTTCGTGCTAGTGTTTCCTCAGTTTGGGACTTTGCCTGCCTTACTGCCTTACCTGCTTCCCTTAGGGCAGTTTGGTATGCCTCCCTATCTTCATCCCGCTGTGTTCCTTATATTTTCTGAAGGCCAGCCTTTGGCTCTGACCTTTTCTGCTACTATATTTGAGAACCAAAGTGGTTTCCTTCTTCTTTGCACTTCCTTTTCTGTCTAACACAATGGGATGTTGCTTCAAGTATTGTATCCTTAATGCTTTAAGGACTTATAAAACAAAGCTGTAATTTCTTGCAAGACACATACACAGATTGAAGGAAAACTCAGATTGATCTCTGTTTATTTGGCCTTTGTAGTTAGTTATACTGAACAAGTTTATTTTTTTATTTTATTGTTATTCTTAATAAAACTCTTGCTGCGAATTTTACAACTGCTCCTGGTTTTCCTATGTTTTCTGACCTGTGCCTCAATGACATGTGTCTCTACACTTTGTGTGGTGCTACCACAGCCTGATATCAGTACATGCAGTGGGCAAGATGAGGTGCGCTGTGTCTGTACACTTTGCATGGTGCTACCACAGCCTGATATCTGTACATGCAGTGGTGGGCTGAGGAGCACTATGCTCACAGATTGAGTGGTGCTACCACACCCGATATCTGTACATGTAGCAGAGTGGGTTGTGGTTCACTGTGCCTCTACAGTTTGCATGGTGCTACCACAGCCTGATATCTGTATATGCAGCAGGGTGGGTTGAGGTTCGCAGTGCATCTACAGTTAGCACAGTGCTACCACAGTCTGATATCAGAACATGCAGTGGGTGGGATGAGGTGCACTGTGTCTCTACAGTTTGCATGGTTCTATCACAGCCTGATATCTGTATATGCAGCAGGATGGGTTGAGGAGCACTGTGCCTGTACACTTAGCACAGTGCTACCACACCCTGATATCTGTGCATGCAGTGTGCGGCTGAGGTGCACTGTTTCTGTACACTTTGCACGGTGCTACCACAGCCTGATATCTTTACATGCAGTGGGTGGTCTGAGGTGCACTGTGCTGCAGCAGCCTGATATCTGTACATGCATCAGTGTAGGTTGTGGTGTACTGTGCCTGTACAATTTGCACGGTGCTAACACACTCTGATATCTGTACATGCAGTAGGTAGGCTGAGATGTGCTGTGCCTCTACACTTTGCAAGGTGCTATCACAGCCTGATATCTGTACATGTAGCAGGGTAGGCTGAGGTGCGCTGTGCTTTTACAGTTTGCACAGTGCAACCACAGCCTGATATCTGTACATGCAGTGGGTGGACTGAGGTGAGCTGTGCCTGTACACTTTGCATGGTGCTACCACACCCTGATATCTGTACATGCAGTGGGCAGGCTGAGGTGCACTGTGCCTCTACACTTTGCATGATGCTGCCACACCCTGATATCTGTACATGCAGCAGGGTGGACTAAGGAGCACTGCACCTGTACACTTTGCATGGTACTAACACAGTCCGATATCTGTATGCAGCAGGTGGACTAAGGTGCACTGTGCCTGTACACTTTGCATGGTGCTACCACAGCCTGATACCTGCACATGCAGTGGGCAACTGAGGTGCACTGTGCCTGTACACTTTGCATGGTGCTACCACAGCCTGATATCTGTACATGCAGTTGGCAGGCTGAGGTGCGCTGTGCCTGTACACTTTGCATGGTGCTACTATACGCCGATATCTGTACATTCAGCAGGGTGGACTAAGGTGCACTGTGTCTGTACACTTTGCATGGTGCTAGCACAGCCTAATATCTGTACATGTAGCAGGGCAGGCTGAGGTACGCTGTGTATCTACACTTTGCATGGTGCTATCACAGCCTGATATCTGTACATGCAGTGGGCGGACTGAGGTGCACTGTGCCAGTATACTTTTCATGGTTCTAACACAGCCTGATATCTGTACATGCAGAAGGGTGGACTGAGGTGCCCTGTGCCTCTATATTTTGAACAGTGCTACCAGAGCCTGATATCTGTATGTGTAGTAGGGTGGATTGAGGTTCACTGCCTGTACACTTTACATGGTGCTATCACACCCTGATATCTGTATATGCAGTGGGTGGGCTGAGGTGCACCATGCCTCTACACTTGTGTGGTGCTACCACAGTGTGATATCTGTACATGCAGTGGGTGGGCTGTGGTGTGCTGTGTCTTTACACTTACATGGTGTTACCACAGCCTGATATCTGTACATGCAGTGGGCGGGCTGAGGTGCACTGTGTCAATCTTACACTTTGTGTGGTGCTACCACAGCCTAATATCTGTACATGCAGCAGACAGGCTGAGGTGCACTCTGCCTGTACACTTTGCACTGTGCTCACAGCCTGATATCTGTACATGCAGTGGGCGAGCTGAGGTGCACTGTGCCTGTACACTTTGCATGGTGCTACCACAGCCTAATATCTGTACATGTAGCAGGTAGGTTGAGGTGCCCGTGCCTGGACACTTTGCACGTAAGCGCTACTCATTGCATGATATCAGTGCATTCAGTGGGTGGGCAGAGATGTGCTGTGTCTCACACTTTGCACAGTGTTACCACACCCTATCTGTACATATAGCAGGGCAGGCTGAGGTGTGCTGTGTCTCTACACTTTGCTCGGTGCTGCTACAGCCTGGTATCTGTACATGCAGCAGGACAGGCTGAGGTGTGCCATGCCTCACACTTTCACGGTGCTACAACAAACTGCTATCTGTACATGCAGTGGTGGGCTGAGGTGCAGTGTGCCTGTACACTTTGTATGGTGCTACCACACCTAGATATCCATACATGCAGCAGGGGTGGACTGAGATGCGCTGTGCCTCTATATTTTGCATGGTGCTACCACACCCCAGTATCTGTACATGTAGCAGAGTGGCCTAAAGTGCACTGTGTCTCTACACTTTACATGGTGCTACCACAGCCTGATATTTGTATGTGCAGCACGGTGGGTTGAGGTTCACTGTTCTGTACACCTTTGTACGGTGCTATCACACCCCTGATATCTGTACATGTAGCAGAGTGGCCTGAGGAGCACTGTGCCCTCTACACTTTGCACGGTGCTACCACACCCTGATATCTGTACATGCAGTGGGTGGACTGTAGTGTTGCTCAGACAATATCCTAGAAATCAGGATACCAACAGATACCTCAATTTGCCCAGATAGTTGCTGTGGTAGGATAGTTGTATTATCTAACCATGGATCCTACCCTCTAGTAGGATAAATGGATCCTAACCAGGATCCATCACTATCTGGCCCCAGATCCTAACTATCTGCCCTAGGATCTGTGGATCCTAACTAGGATACCTGGATCCTAACCAGGATCCATCACTATCTGGCCCCGGATCCTAACTATATGCCCTAGGATACCTGGATCCTAACCAGGATCCATCACTATCTGGCCCCAGATCCCAACTATCTGCCCTAGAATCTTTGGATTCTAACCAGGTTACCTGGATCCTAACTAGGATCAATCACTATCTGACCCTGGATCCTGCATCTGTGTTTGGCAGGATATCTGGTAGGATCCAAGTCAGGATACCAGCACTATCTGACAGATCGTGGCAGGATCCACAAAGGCACTATCTGAGCAACACTAATTTCAGTCCTCCAAAACAGCTAATGCATGCATTTAAAGACACAGCAAGTATTTAAACTTAGCATGCAGTTCCTATATGAGATTCACCATACACTGGCATTTCAAACTGACTCCATTTTAGTCTTGTTTACGTTTCCCCTTAGGTTTGTTTACACAGCAGCTCAGTGTTCCTTACCTCTAGCTTCATGGTCCTCTGTTTCAGTCTCCAGCCCCACAAACTGCACTGTTCAGAAACGCAAACAGCTGCTGCACTTAGGAGTTTGGGACTAAAAGGACAAAGGATATATAGCCACAGAAAACCAATTCCTTCTGCAGCTCTCCATGTGCTCAACATTCCTTACCTCCAACTTCATGATCCTCTGTTTCAGTCTCCAACACCACAAATGCAATTGTTCTAGAAACGCAAGCAACTGCTGCACTTCAGAATTTGGGATTAAAAGAACAAAGAACATCTATCCATAGAAAGACAGGTCCTTCTTGCAGCTCTCGAGCATTCTGCTCTGTGTTCCTGTCTCAAGTAGTTTTTAGAGGTTAAAGTGCGCTTCCTGTCTCATACAGAAATGTGTTCCACTACTCATTCTAAACAACTCATTAATATTCATAGGGTGCAGCAGCACTGGAGGAGCAAGAAGGATTGCTTAACCTTTAAAGGCACGCTGTCGACCTTAAACTGGCAAGATGTTTTTTTTTTTTAATTCATGACAGTTCATAACGTGTGTCAGTAAATGTGTATATAATACATTTCTCCTATTATTGCTGCTTGGTTTGCAGAAATATGTTGAGTTTTCCTGAAAATAACATGTCCTTGGAATCTTGGATCAAGAAGAAGCCATTGCTGCAGAGGACCACCTATGATCCTCAGCACATCTGAGATCACCCACAGTACATACACCAGCGTGATCACACTATGAGTAACTGTGCTTTTATTTACCTTCGTCTGCCAGTTCGTAAACATTTGCAGTGCCTTTCTAGTAACAGCTGCGGTTGCCACTAAATTTTGAAACACAGAAACAAAGAACAATGATGGCAGAAAAGACACATGGGGTCCATCCAGCCTGCCTGAGTTCCTCATTTAGCCCTGGGACCTACCTTCCTCCAGCGCCAGCCCTCCTCAGCCTCCCCTCCCACCATTATCCTCCCAGTTTCTGGCACCCAAAGCAAGCACTACACCTTTCATTACATAAGAACATAGGAATGTGACAGCAGAAAAGGATCGCCAGGCCCACCTTAGTCTGGACCAGTTTGCCTAGATACCCCTAGGCCTTTCTTGTATCCCTCCATGTCAACAGCCCCTATGCTTATCCCATGCCCTCTTGAACCCTCCACCATCCTCTCCCTCACCACTTCCATGGTAGCCCATTCCATTTGTCCACCACTCTTTCAGTGAAAAGGTATCTTCTAATGTTTCCTCTGAATCTTCCCCTCGATTTGAATTCATGTCCTCTCATCCTAGGTCACTCCATTAATTGGTTTAGGCTCCCTACTGGCACTTTACTGATACCCTTTAAGTACAGTTGTCCCTCATTATAGCGAATCTCATCATAATGAATCCCACTTAAAACTAATGTAATTTATGGCTCCCGCTACAATACATTCATTCTGTCTGCTCATTTGAAAATTGACAAACTGTCAGTTCATAAAAGAACAATGAGCTAACGATCAAATATGATTTTAAATTATTTATGAGATACCCCGTGTGTATGCTTTCCATGCTGTAACTTTAATTCCTGACTAATTAGCTATCAAGCTACCAAGTGTAGTTGTAGCTGTAGTAGCTGTAACTAGTTTCAGACTTTTGCAATCATTGCAATTAAGTTATTAAGCAACTGAATGCACTTTTTGGGGGCATACAAGCTCATTCACACTGCAGCTCTCGACAGCAACCCTGGTCCTAACTTCATGACTGAGATAAAAAAAGGAAGACACTGGATGTCAGTACCAAACTGGCCATCATACAAAGGTTAAAAAATGGAGAGAGACTCACAAAACTTGCCTCCGAATTTTCACTTGCCAAGTCGACGATTTGCACCTTCCGTAAACAAGAGGAGTCTCTGAGGGCTCTCGCGGACAACTGCTTAGAGAAGGAGGGTATGCAGCAAAAAAAATAAAGTTTGCTGGCAATGCTGATGTGGATCAACCCGTTAAAATATGGTTTGAGAGTCAGCGTGCCATTGTTAAAGAGAAGGCTGATTCTTTGGCAAAACAGTTTATGGGTGATGAATGCAACTTCAAATCCTCTCCTGGCAGGCTCTGGTGATTCCAATGCCGAAATGGCATCAGACAACTTAAAATTGCAGGTGAGCAGCAGTTGGCAGATGATACTGCTGCTACTGAATTCATGCCAAAATTAATAGTCATTTTAGAAGAGGGAGATTATGAATCTTGCCAGCTGTACAGCACTGATGAAACAGGATTGTTCTACAAGTGTTTGCCTGACAAAACCCTCGCTGCACGAACTGAGACAGATGCCTCAAAGGGATACAAAATGTTTAAGGACCGGGTGACAGTGCTTGTTTGTACAAATGCAACTGGCGACCATGAATTAAAACCACAATGTTTCGGTCACTTTGTGAACCCAAGATGTTTCCATCACATAAACGGAGATTCCCTCCCTTTTTTGTATGACTACAGTGCAAACTCATGGATAACTCGGGATATTTTTAGACAGTGGTTCCATCAGGAATTTATACCTTCTGTACGCAGAGTCCTTTGATCGAAAGGTAAGGACACTAAGGCTATTCTCCTACTAGACCAGTGCCCTGTACATCCAAAAGCTGAAGAAATGGTGAACAGATGTGGGAAAATAACAGTTCTTTACCTGCCCAGTAACACCACATCAATCATCCAGCCGATGGACAAGGGTGTAATAGCAAATCTGAAAAAACTTTACCGGAAGCAGCTGTTAAGGGAGATTATTTCACAAGACAATGGGACAGAACTGATAAAATTTCTAAAGGCATACAACATTAAGGATATGATGTACATTGCTGGTACTGCATGGGACCCAATTACAGCTGAAAAAGTGACCAATTGCTGGTGCGAGAGTCTCGGGCCAATATTCAAGGACAGTACCACTGTTACCCCTGCTGTGTCCACTCAACATGATGAAATTGACAGAGAGGATATCACCCTGCTGCACGATTAGGGCTTATTGAAGGGACTGGTCCTGATGCCCACAATCAACTTCAGCAGTGGTTCACTCAGGATGACACTGTAGCTGTGTCGGGTGTGCTAACAGACAAAGACAATCATTGTGGCTGAAGTAAAATCTGGGCACTGCACTCTGTCAGACAGTGAAGATCCTGTTGAAGGGGCACAGGCACTGAAGAAATCAAAGTAAGCTCAGCCGAGGGAATAGCAGGACTGGAGACAGGGCTGCGATATCTGGAGCAGCAGTCCTTTGTGTCCTCCTTACAGCTGCTACAGTTAAGACAGCTCATATTGCTGTGTAACAAGGATGTGCTTAACAACGGTCTAACCCAGAAAACACTGGACTGCTATTGTAAATAAATTAATAATGTATACTACAGCTCTGTATGTTGAGTGAATACATTTTAAAATTACAACCTGAGATTCCTACAGTCTGTCGTGTGCTTATTAGGTTTGATTGTAACAAATTTTGATACAGTATTTACTGAAAAAGCGTACTTAAAGTCATTGCAAATTTATTATGTATAATCTTATTTTTCATTTATAATGAAGACTAGCTATAACAAACAAAGCTAATGGCCCCCGTGGCATTTGTTATAATGAGGGACAACTGTATCTGAATGTCTCAATAATGTCACTCCTCTCCCTTCTCTGCTCCAGTGAGTACTTGCTTAGGTCTATCAGTCTCTCCTCATATGTCAAGTGGCCAAGCTCCCATACCATCTTTGTTGTCCTCCTCTGAACTCGTTGCACCCTCTCCATATCTTTCTTGAGGTATGGCATCCAAAACTGAACCCCGTACTCCAGGTGCGGCCTAACCAGCTGGGTATTCAATCGGACTATGATCTCTCTCCTCCTGCTGGTGATCCCCCTCCCTACACATCCCAACATCCTGCTGGCTCCTGCCACTGCCCTTCCACACTGCTTTGCCATCTTCAGGTCCTGCGAAATGGTGATGCCAAGGTCCCTTTCTTCTTCTGTTACCTCAAGGGATTTGCCCCCCATCCAGTACTCTGCTTTCCCATTTTTCCTACCTAAGTGCACAATCCTACACTTTGCTGCATTGAACAACAGTTGCCACTCTCTGGACCACTCCTCCAACTTCATCATATCCCTTCACATCATCTCAATCCCCTCCTGAGTGTCCACTCTATTGCAGACCTTTGCATCATCTGCAAATAGACTCACCCTCCCTTTCAGACCCTCTACTATGTCTCATATAAATATATTAAACAGTAGTGGTCCCAACACTGACCTTTGGGGAACCCCGCTGATGACTATGGTCTCCAGAGGGCACCCCATTGACCAATACCTCTGTGTTCTGCCCTCCAACCAGTTCTGCACCCACCTCATTACCACCTCCCAGCCCCAGGCAATCCATTTTGTGCAATAGCCTCCTGTGCAGCACCAAGTCGAGATGCCTTCCTAAAATCAAGGTAGGTCCGTCCCACCGACCCCCGATCCACCACCTTGGTGACCCAGTTAAAGAACTCTATCAAGTTCATTTGACAGGATCTGCCCTCGGTGAACCCGTGCTACATCAGATCCAGAAGGTCATTTGCCTCCAGGTAGCTGAGGATTCTGGTATTGAGCAGTTTTCCATGAGCTTGCCAACCACAGATGTCAAGCTAACCAGCCTGTAGTTTTCACCTCTTCCTCCCCCTTGTGAAGGGGTACCACATTCTCACATTTTCAATCATTAGGTACCACCCTGATCTTAAGGAATTGTTGAATAGAGCAGTCAAGGGAGTTGCCAGTACATGACTCAGCTCCCTAATACTCTTGGTGTATCCCATCCGCCCCATGGCCTTGTCAATCTTTAAGCCTGCAAGCTCCCTCAGGATCTCTTCAACCTGAAAGGGACTCACATCCACCCCTTCCCTACAACCTCTGCTACCCTAGAGTTACCCCCTTCCATTCATTCTCCTTCATGAATGCTGAGCAGAAATAGTTATTCAGCAGTTCAGCCTTCTTCTGGTCCCCACCACCCACTCACCTGCCCATTTCTCAGACTGGTATTCCTTTCCCGCTTTCCTCCATAATGTGTGTATATATATATATATATATATATATATATATATATATGTATTGTGTTGTTATTGTCACTCCATTTTGTATGATATTATTCCATTTTGAAATGCTTAATGCTTAATCATAGTTATATAAGATGTTTTGTACAAGATGTTATGAGACTTTTCTTTTGAAATCTCTGGCATTGTTTGGCTCATGATGTTCTGGGCACCTGGCCAGTGCTTAGGGCATAATGATCTGACAAATGCCAAATATTTATTACAAGATGTTATGAGACTTTTCTTTGGAATCTCTGGCATTGTTTGGCTCATAATGTTCTGGGCACCTGGCCAGTGCTTAGAGCATAATAATCTGATGAATGCCAAATATTTATTAGGTGGTGTTTGTCATGCTAAACTCGTAATGTTCTGGGCACCTGGCCAGTGCTTAGGACATGGTGGTTTAGCATTTCTAAATACCAAATAAAACATATAAAATGGGACTTTCCAGACGCCTGGTTAGAAGCCTCACTTGCAGGATGGACGCATCACTGTAGGACCAACTCCCGGTTCACGAGACTACTGGCCAGGCTGACAAGGGGGCTTCCCAGCCATTGGAGAGAGGCTTAAATGTAGACTTTTCTTTGAAATCGGTAATGTATAATTTCCTTCTCTATTGTAACTTGGCAAAATAAAGCTTTTAGCTTGCTGGTTACTGAGTCATCGTGTGTGTGTGTGTGTAAATAATATTTGTTTAAATAAAAAGCTGCTTTGCTTAAGTTGGCAATACATTATTTTGGCGTAGTCGGCAGGATGAGTTCTTCGGTCCGTGTCACCTCATGATCGGGTTGTTTCCCTTAAACAAAAAAAAACATTTTTTGTGAAACCCCATCAGGACGTGACGCCTAGGGGCCGGCGACACTCATCATCACTGTAAGTACAAGAATACCTTGGAGTGAGTGTGCACTATAAAGAACAGGCCTAAATAATAAAAAAATAGCTGGGTCCAGAGTTAGTATTATCTGGACCGGCAAAATGTATGTTTAACAAGTTTGACCAAACAAATTACAAGGGCAACTGCACTGCCCTTTGTACTTGTAATTTGTGCTTGCTGCAAGTATATACTGTTAGAGCCAATAATGGCTTTCACAGTTCAGGCTGTTTTTAGGAGAAAAGCAGCAGCTAATTAAGTAAAGTTAAATAAGCAACATCTAAAAAAAAAAATAAACTACTGTAAATGTACGCACAGTAGGTGACTACAGACAAAATAATTTAAAATCCTCCCCATGTTGTCTATCTGTGTAGTTTCAAGTTTTTCTGTATCAATTTCAAGTTCCCTTGCCTCCTATAGAGGCTAAAACATTTAATCCCAAACCCAAGACCTCTACCAAATAAATCTCAACCTAGTACTGTTACATTTTTTTTTTTGTTTTGTTTTTAAACTGCAAACCAAAGCTCTAAAAAAAGACTTGGTTTGGCAGGTTACTAAAATGGCCAAAAAAAACCTTTAAAAGGGTTAAAACCTTTAAAAGGGTTAATAGCTGCAGTGTTTAAAAATTATCATAAAGGTCCTGCAGTCAGTTTTCTTACTCAGACTTGTGTATCAAAAAAAAAAAAAAATACCTTGGCACCGGGTAAGTCTAAATTTTTTTTTTTATTCAAAGTTGTTTTATGTCTGTCTGTTTTATTTCTGTAATACGTATACTAAACAAAGTAATGCTCCGTCTTTCTCGTGCATATTTTCTAGCTTATATCTGTGTTCTATGATTATGTTCTATTGTCAAAGTTGCAAAATAAAATTAACTGCCTTCAGTGCACATGTTACAGTAAAAAAAAAAGAAAAGAAGCTTCTTTGTCTCATAGCTGACTGTTTTAATTAGTTTTATTTTTAATAAAACATTTGTGCTGCCTAAATTGAGTAACTTTTGTATGTAGTTATTAGTTGAGCAAGTAGTGTTAAAGGTAAAAAATATGGCGTCATAAATTGCAATGTGCAAAGAGTTGTAGTTTACAAGCAATGTGCCAAGCCACTGCTAAGTAAAAATGTAATATATTAACAGCTATAAATGGCTTTATCATACTTCTATACTAGGCGTGTTCACTTACAAATAGTGTGTTGTACTGCATTTTAAAAAATTAAAATGTGTTTAAAGGTTTTGTTCTAAAATATTTGGCATGGCAATATGTATAAATGTATTAGTTTAAAAATTGTCAGTGTTACAAGACAGGCAGGAGGCAGCACATATATCTAAAACACATTCAGTTTTCTAATAAAACTATGGGCATTACCTCAGCAAATTAGTGTCAAATAATGTCAGTCTTATTTTGTGTTAAGTATTTCTTTTTGTGTATGTGCATGAGTGTGTACTGTCTTGGCCAGCAGTTTTGTTGTGTGCTCTATTATTATTTAAAAATATTTAATATCAGTAGTGTTCAAAAACACTACAAAAATAACTGGGTTTAAACAACCCTTGCATGCACTCTGTGACCTTTTGCACATTATTTAACCTTCTTGTGTTTCAACATTTTATGTTACTACCAGTTCAAACTTAATGTGTATTCCATATCTAAAGCACAACTTTTCACACAAAATGTATATTTTCATAAAAGCACACCAAAAGTAAACCATGTAATTTAACTTTTATTGCAAACTAGTATTCTAAGTGAAGAGGAACGAACTTTTCTTCTCTTCTCACTGCTTCTAACTTGCAGCCAACACAGGCAATACTCCAGCTGGAAGGGAAAATTATTCATCATCTCCCCATATTTTTTATTATATATATATATATATATATATATATACGCTTACAAAAAGGACTATTACAGCTGTTTTTAAAAGTTTACCATCTACAGTTAAAAACAATAGCTTTTGTTTTTATGTGTGACCATAGTGTAATCATTTTTTTTTTTGTCTTTTTAAAATGCATTCTAAGAGATACGTATGTACGGTATTACCATCAATCTAAATTTTTTATAAACTCAGCTGACATTTTGTCATGCTTAGGATAAGGGAACCCAGGGACGCTTGGCTTCTTTTATCCTATAAAAATAATCTTATTTTATTTTTAAACTGGTGTGTGTTTGTTTTTGTTGTTTGTCTGTGTTTCTTCTCTTTCTTCTAAAAAAAAAAAGTTCCCCATCTTTATAGTAAGGTATAAAACTTACTAAACTAATTGTAATATAATATAATTGTTTCTTATTTACAGATTTAAAAAAAAAAACAAAGTATTTTAACAGCATAACCCAGCCCAAGCCCTTCTGTTTCTCTAGTGCAAACAGTTAAATCTCACACCTATTATTAGTACAGGGTTTCTGCCCTCAGCAAGTAATCAGTTACGCTAGAGGGTAAAGTTGTGTATGTATGTCCACACATATTCATTCTTTTAATTGTCTTTTCAGCTTTCTTATCCAGCCACATGACAGGGTTGCACAGTTGTTAATTATTCCCTATCACAAAATGACGCCACTAAGGGGAGCCCCACACTTTAACAGTAAGAGAGACAAGGTTTAAATCCACCAACAATTTTAATAATGGAGCTAAAGTATAAATCACTAGTCCAAATGGCTCGCCAAAGCCGAGCTAAAGTAATAGCTATAAAAAACAACACTGTGCTAGTCATCAAATCAAAAAAATAAAAATACGTGCTTGCACATAAATGTTATCTTCAAAAATAATAAAATTTGTGTCTTTCTAAGTCCAGCAATAAATTAAAAAAATGCTGGTGTGTCTTATAGTCCATTTGGCAAAGCTAGTTACCCCAAAAAAATTCAAAGGGTTAACTATAATAACACTAGTTGTAAAAACCTAAAGTTAAAAAATAATACCAAAAATAAAACCCAAAACTTTAGCTGCCCATCCGACAGAAGTGTGTGGTACCTAAACATAACGGCCCAGATATTCAAACTCGCCAGTCAGGCGCAAGCCCTGCATGCTCAAAATAGTTGCTTGAGAGGTGTGGCGGTGATATTCAAGAGTTGCGCTGTTGAGCAACTCCTTTGAATATCGCCCGAAAGCCACAGCACTTGGCGCGATGGTGCAGTGGAACTTGCGCTACCACAGTTGCCAGAGTTGAGCATTCAACTTGGCGGTGGCGCAGTACCATTGGGCCCATGCGCAATTTCCGATATTCAAAGGTGACATGCAAATGGGGCCATAACTTATGCAAGGCGCGGGAGGCCATTTGCATCTCTTTATGGCCCCATTTGCATGCCATTTGCATGTAGGTGCGCCGATCCCGAGGACTTGCTCCTGGCCACCCTGCCAGGCAGCAGCCGTCGGGACCGGACACGACACTGCAGCCCGATCGCTGGGCATCACAGTTACATGCCCCCCACACCTCCCACAGCCCGATCGCGGGCATCACAGTTACATGCCCCCCACACCTCCCACAGCCCGATCGCGGGCATCACAGTTCATGCCCCCACCTCCCACAGCCCGATCGTGGGCAGAACACATACATGTAGCCCCTACACCTCCCACAGCCCGATCGTGGGCAGAACCTGTATAAACCCCCAGTGCCCGATCGCGGGCAGAACCTGTATAAACCCCAGTGCCCGATCGCGGGCAGAATGTAACCCTCCCCAACCCGAATAACTCCTGGTGGTCCAGTGGACCGTAAAGCCCGATCGCGGGCAGAATGTCACAACAGAACCCCCAAACATCTCCCTGGTGTCTAGTGTCCCCCCACCCACCCGAAGCCCCTCCACCGCTCCCCCGCAGCCGGCGGGCGACAGCATCCCACCCGCCTGCCCGCCCGCCCGCCGACTTGACTGTCGGTAGGGCGCCGCCGATGTGCAGAGCTACAGCCAATGGGTGCAGCCCATATGTCACATGACAGTCCAGATTTGTGAATGATCATTCACAAATCTGGACTGTCATGTACGGTATGGGCTGCATGCTCATTGGCTGTAGCTCTGCACCAACTGGCGGCAGCCCTACCGACAGTCAGTCGGGCGGGCGGCAGGCGGTGGGATGCTGTCGCCGCCGCTGCGGGGAGCGGTGGAGGGGCTTCGTGGGTGGGTGGGGGACACTAGACACCAGGGAGATGTTTGGGGGTTGTGCTGTGACATTCTGCCCGCGATCGGCTTTACGGTCCACTGGACCACCAGGGAGTTATTCGGGTTGGGGAGGGTTACATTCTGCCCGCGACCGGGCACTGGGGGTTTATACAGGTTCTGCCCGCAATCGGGCTGTGGGATGTGTGGGGGACATGTACGTGTACTGCCCGCGATCGGGCTGGTGGGGGGCACAGGGAAGCGAGTTGGGGCCAGCCAGGGTGGCAGCTGCTGTGTTGCGCCCTGCAATGCAGCAGCTCACCTGTGGGTGGCCCTCGACTTGCTCTTTTTGGCTCAAGCTTGTGCAGGCGCAGCTTGTTGCATTACCTCCGCGCAACCCGACTGAATATCGGGTTGCGCAGGTTATGCATGGATCCTCCCTCCTGTTGAGCATGCATTCATTTGCATTGCTCTCTGCGCAACCTGGTGCCAGTGGCATAACTGCCTCCTCTGGAATATCGCAGAATGGCGATTTTGGACTGCTTATTTATGCTAACCCTTTGAATATCTGGGCCAACATTTTCACCAAAAGTCAATCTCTGACAACAACTAGTGGCCCAGGACAATTATATGTACAATATACCAATAATACTAATAAAGTCTCTTTGCGCAACACAACTAATATTAAATGCTGCAACTCACCATTAGGTGCATGGCAGAGCGAGGCCTGGCACAACATTACTGTAGCAAATCAAACAAATATTTTTAACAAAACTCTCCAGTTAATAAAATAAACACTTTATTTTGCATAAATGCTACAAAAATAACCAACAAAACTATTTGGGCTAATTACTTAACTATGTTAAAAAATCATCCTACCGTTAGTAATAACAGCCTAATTAAAGTGCCATCTACTTGCATATCGGTAGCTCAACAGTATCAAAAAAATGTTATTAATTTTAATATAACCTTTACTTCTAGTCATAAGTGTAAAAATAAACGAGCTTAGTATAATACATTACTAGGTGGCACTGGTGCTAGTGTAAAAATATTAAATAGCATAAATATAAAATCATTAGCAAACAAGTTAAAAGTGGCAAAAACAAATATATCACAGTTAGTTAATTTACAAGCGCAATAAATGCCTACTGTTTTTAATCCATGAAGTTAACGTTAGATTACAATGCAAAATTCTTGCAATTGTTTAATATGTCACAAGCTTTGCAGTTAAGCACATTCCAAAACATATCGCAGTTTATTAATTAAACAAATGCACTATGCAAAAAAGATATGCATTAACACAAAAAAAGCACAAAATAATTTAATAAATAATAATAAATTTATATAAAAAACCGTGTTTAAGCAATAAATACCAGTCACTAATTAAATATCAGTATCTTCTAATAAAGTTAAATGTACTAACACGTATTGTTCTAAACAAATTGTCCATTATAATGTCAGTGACCCACAATTAATGTGTAAATATATAGTATTACCCATAATATTTGGCCCCCCAATATTTAATCCCAAATTTTAGTTGCCACATTTTAACAAAAACTATATAAATAATAATAATAAAACGTACAATTTAAGTTTATGCTCACAAACAATAAATAAAGTGTTGTGTAAAAAACATTCTCAATTAACAATATAAAATTGTTACTTGTCATATCGTATACAAAAAATATATAACAATAGACCTTTTATAATGCCATTTTCATACAAATTGTATTCACAATAATCAAAGAACCAAATAATGTATATATATGTATTGTGTTAATTATTGTCACTCCATTTTGTATAATATTATTCCATTTTAAAATGCTTAATGCTTAATCATAGTTATATAAAATGTTTTGTACAAAATATTATAAGACTTTTCTTTTAAAATCTCTGGCATTGTTTGGCTCATAATGTTCTGGGCACCTGGCCAGTGCTTAGGGCATAATAATCTAACAAATGCCAAATATTTATTACAAAATGTTATAAAACTTTTCTTTAAAATCTCTGGCATTATTTGGCTCATAATGTTCTGGGCACCTGGCCAGTGCTTAGAGCATAATAATCTAACAAATGCCAAATATTTATTAAGTAGTGTTTGTCATGCTAAACTCGTAATGTTCTGGGCACCTGGCCAGTGCTTAAAACATAATAATTTAGCATTTCTAAATACCAAATAAAACATATAAAATGGGACTTTCCAGACGCCTGGTTAAAAGCCTCACCTGCAAAATAAACGCATCGCTGTAAAACCAACTCCCAATTCACAAGACTCCTGGCCAGGCTGACAAGGGGGCTTCCCAGCCATTAAAAAAAGGCTTAAATGTAGACTTTTCTTTAAAATCAGTAATGTATAATTTCCTTCTCTATTGTAACTTGGCAAAATAAAGCTTTTCGCTTGCTACAGTTACTAAGTCATCATTGTGTGTGTGTATAAATAATATTTGTTTAAATAAAAGCTGCTTTGCTTAAGTTGGCAATACACCGTTCACCTATATACCTAAAAGGTCTTGTCTCCTTCTTGACCGCCTTGGCAATGCTCTTCCATCCTTGCCTTTGCTCATCTTATCTCCCTTCCCACCTCCTCTGCCTTGCCTGATACTCTTCCCAATCATTCACCCTTGTGTCATTTTAAATCTCCTGAAGGCTCTCCTCTTAGCTCTGATGCTTTCCTCCACTTCCTACCGAACTACAAGGCTTCCTTTTCCTCCTGCTCTCCTCTTCACGACAAAGTCTGTAGCCCCACAGTGGCCCCCTTTATCATATCCCACTTATCCTCCACCCCAAGCCACCCCACAGCTTCTAGCACCTGATGAGCATATTCCCCATCCTTCTAAAATCTGCTTGTCTGAAGTCAAGCACCTTCACCTTGTCTTGTTAACAGGGCTGACATGTGTACCATGAACCACACAGTACTGTGATCACTTGTACCAAGGTGGTCCCTCACAGATACTTTCCCTACCCTGTCCCCATTCGTTAGCACCAGATCCAACACCTCTAGTTGGTTCCCTGACCACCTGTTGGAGTAGGACTACTTGAAGGGAGTCCATAATCACCCTACTTCTGATTGAGGTTGCTGACAGTGTGTCCCACTCCACATTTGGCAGCTTTAGGTCTCCTATCAGCAGCACCTCTCCCTTTGTTGCCATCCTTAGTATATCTTCCATCATCTGGTTGTCCACCATGTTGTGCTGCCAAGGTGGCTTGTATACCACTCTGGTGCACAATACCTCACCTCTCTCCGTGGTCAATGAGACCCATAATGCCTCTGTGTCCCCTCACCTGCCCTGTATTTCTGTTGCTGTAATCCCCTCCCTCACGTAAAGTGCCACCCATCTCCTTTTAACCCTGTCCCTCCTAAACAACTTGTACCCCAGTATTATCATGTCCCAATCCTGCCCATCATGACACCAAGTCTCTGTGATTCCCACCAAATCTAAGTTTGCTTCATCCAGGACTGCTGCCAGGTCCAGGACTTTGTTACTTAGGCTCCTGGTATTGGCATACATGGCCTTCCAGACTCCAGGTTCCTCGATGCCCCTCCTTGTACTGTCACTCTTCCCATTCCTGATATTCCCTCCCACAGCCTCAACTGGGTGCCTTATTTTCTGGGGGGAGCTGAGTGCTCCCCTTGTCAGCTGCACTGCTGTTTGACTTAATGTGCAACTCCCCCCCAACTTAAATTGTAGTGGTTGTCTATGAACTCCTCTAGCTTCCACTGCAGCACTTCCTTACCTTCCCTATTTAAGTGTATCCTGTCTGGGGCAAAGGCACTTTCATCCTGACTTGTGGTCCCCCAATCCCCCATCAGCCCAAAGCCTCCCTAAGTACACCAACCAGAAAGCCAGCTGTTAAACTCAGTTATCCTCTGTGTCCTTTCCTAGCTCTAAGAACTGTTAGCACCTCTGAGAATGTCACTGATCTAAACCTCAAGCTTCTGCAGAACCTTGCCAATGCTCCAAACCTTGCTTGCACCTCCATTAAACTATGCCCTGCAAGGTCATTCATTCCCAAGTGGAACATCAGGTGGGTTCTCTCATCCTACTTTTTCCCCCAGAGAGGATGTGATGAATTACCTCTACTGCAGTCATTCCTGGCAAGCGACTAACCCAGACCTTACTTCCCTTGCCCCTCCTTACCCCTCCCTAGCTAATACCTTTCACAATGGAGTTCTGACAATCAGGACCCTGTCCTCTACCCTTCCTGAACTGTATCCATTCCCTGCCAGCTCTTCTTCATCGCTCAACCCATGACTCCCCTGCATCTTAATCTCCCCCATGTCCACATCCCAAGGCTCAGGCTCCCCCTTTGTTGTTCCTGCACTCTATACCCTGCAGCCCATATTGTCCCTAGTTCCTATGCCCTCCTTCTGCCTCCCATACTCACTTCTGTGGCAAGCTCTCTTTCCTTCCCCTGTTGTACCCTCTCCTGCCTTGGGGCAAGCTGCCTTTCCTGTCCTTGTTGTGATTTCTCCTGCTTTGTGGCTGGATTTCCCACCTCCCCCCCACCCCTTCCCTTCTGAGCCTCATCTAACACTGGTGAGTTTCGCTGACAGGGCCCCAGGCACCCACTGTCCTGTACTGGCCCCCACTCTTTATGTCCTTCCTTGGCTCCCAATTGCACATTTAGGACCATTTTTACCTCATTGCCCTGCTTGGTTCTAGGCAAGCTTAACACTTGGGTACCATCCCCTGCCCTCCCAGACCTGCTCCCCCGAGCATTCCCTGGCTTCCAATGCCCACTCCTGGACTTTACTGCGCTGAGGTGACTTCCTCCATGCTCTCTCCTCCCCATGATCCCCATCTGCCATCGCCTTATTTACCTCTCCCTGGGGAAGGACCTCTGTTTTCCCCTCTCTTGTGGTTTTTAACTGACCTGCTCCTTCCACTGTCCCCTGATCCCGCTTAGCACAAGGTTCCCCACAACTGACCTCATCCTGGGTCTGCAGTTCAGTGAATCTAATTTTGTGCACAATGTCCCCCAACTGTCCTTCTCCTGCAGGGGCTTCTACCTCGTTCTGTCCCATATGGTTGGTCCAAGTCCCCTTGCCCATAACTAGCTTCCACTCCCTTATTCTCTTGTATCTGCCCTGTGCTGATCTTAGGCCCATCCTCCTCCATGCCCCTACCCTTCCACACCTCCCACCTCTCCCTTTTATCATTTTCTACTGTCCCCATCCATCCTTTCCTTGCCGTAGTGCAACCCTCCAACCCCCTGCCCCCTGGTGCCTTTATTTGATGTTCAACTCTGACCTCTTTTCTAACTCCTTCCCCTGGGATCCCCTGCCAATCCCCTCTACTACCCCCCTCTGGTGCAACAAATGTTCATCTCGGGTCCCTTACATCCTTCCTTATCAGTGGTGGCAACTGCCTGCACACCATACAATCCACCAACCTCCATGCCATGTCCAGCACCATAGCCAATCCACATGTGGTGCACCCCACAACCCTACTGAATATGCTCCCTGTTCTTGCAATCCTGGGGTCTGTCCTTGGTCCATTTTCCCTAATGTCCCAGCCCCAGACCCTATTGTGCCAATGACTCCTTTCCATTTGTCTCAATTGGTGATTGTCCTTGACAGCCTTATACAGCTGGTGGCCACAGAGGTGGTCCTGGGGGGCCTCTACTAGTTTCCATGTGGTTTTAGATCCCTTGAAGGACATCACTGTCAATCAATATACTGCTTATATACTATGCTAGGATAAGTATCACAGTGCATCAGTCTAAATAGGACTGCAGAGATGGCATAGTGGCTTCTGTAACTGTCTCTGATGCATAAGGCCCCAGGTTTGAGCGCTAGGTGGGGCACATCAGAATTACCCAGTAGAACAGTGTTGGAACCCACAATTCTGTTTAAACAATGAGTTCTGTAGATTAGGAAGGTACAGGAATTAATGTGTAAGCAGGAGCAATCAGATGGCTCACTGGCACCTCCTAGTGATCAGTTAGTACAACCTGCCAACAGGAAAATGGGGACTTAGAAATCTGATGAATTAAGTCACATGACCCAAGTCACCAAAAAATCAAGGGCCCGCCGGGAGGGTGGGGCAGTCAACTGAAAGCATTAGTGAGCAAACACTCTGCAAGTGTTGCTCTGCCAGATGCTCTACCTTCTACAAAGGGACACTGCAATACCAAACTAAAATCAAATAATCAGACATTCTCAGCAATCCCAGTATAATATCATGCATACCTGGCAGTCGCTAACTTCCCTGAAGTGAGCAGTAAGTACATACAATACATAGCCCCTCAAACATACCTTAAAGTAGCCCCATAGTTAGTCAGACAGAATGCCACGTTAGGCTGCAGTCAAAATAGACAAATTTATTTCTAAGAATCAGTTTACAACCTTTGAGCCAGCGGCTCGTTTCCAAAGGTACTTCGTCACATAAAGACATACATTGTGTTTTTGGTTACATAGCATAGATTTGCAAAACAATAGGCATTCAACAGAGGTGCCACGTCACACTGTGGTCAGACAAATACAATTAGGTTACAGGGTACATGTAATTGATAACAGGTGTTACACAAGTTGGTATCAAGTGAGCAATCTAGTTGGTAAACACTGAAACAGCTGGCACTGGCCAGGTTAAACATAGGCACGGTGTGCAGGGAAAGTGGTGGTGGGGATAGCTAGGTGGAGAGCTGCTAGGGTGAGAGCTGCCCGGGGGCTTGCCAAGAGTAGCAGAGGTGGAGGCTATGTCTAGAGACAGGAGCAGTTACGAGTGCTGATGATGTGGTTCCGAAGGGTGGTTTTGAACTTGGAGATGGTGGTGGCATTGGTGATGGGGGCAGGGAGAGAGTTAAACCAGGTTGGGGCTCTATAGCAGAAGGACCTCTGGCAACGGCTGGTTCTTGATCTGGGGACCATTAGAGTGGTCTTGTAGGAAGACTGTGTTGCAATAGTGGGAGGGCTCTGGTGGATGGATGCCGTTACCCCAGGGGGGAGAGCCTGAGTAGGGTTTTTTTGTGAGGAGGCAGGTTTGGTATCGGAGCCTTTCATCCAGGGTAAGCAGGTTAGCCTTGACATACAGCTGACAGGTGTGTGTGAGCCTGGGGGCACCAGTAATCAATCTGCAGGCTTTATTCAGGGTTAAGTGAATTTTGTTGAGTGCAGTGGTGTTGGCAGCACCATACACTGGTAGACCATAGTCTACAAGGGACAGAACGGATGATGTAACAGCGAAATGGAGAGCATTTGGGAAGGTAGGTTCTATGGTGGAAGAGGATGCTGTCGCGTGTTAGTGGCGGATGTTAGCCGATGTGGTTGTGAAATGTGAGGGCTGAGTCAAGGCAACCCCAAGGTATTTGTAGGGAGCAGACTTGTTCCAGTGGCTGATTGGTACTTGGAAGGATATAGAGTGGGTGGTTGCTAGCTTTGTTTTGGGGTGGGAAAAGAGCATAGCTTTGGTTTTATTAAGATTGATGACGAGTCTGCGCCCTTAAACCAAGCCTCGGCACTGTTGAAAGACTGCTGTAGGGAGTCCTGTAGGGAGATGGGATTGCGGTGGGTGGCAAAAGGACAGCGCTGCCTGCATACAGTAGAATTTTGCCAGGGCATACACTGAGCAGATGTTCAGATAGAGCGAGAAGAGAAGGGGCCCAGGATGGAGCCTGGGGACCCCAGAGAGAATGGGACGGTATCGGAGAGTGTGCTATTAATTTTTACACACTGAGATCGAAAGTGTCAAGATAGCTAGTGCACCATGCTAGGGGGCCAGCTGAGAGACCAGTGTGGCAGAGTGCATTCAGCAGAAGTGGATGGGAGACGGTGTCAAAAGCCTTTGAGAGGTCGATGAACACTGCACCAGCTAGGGAGCTGGTATCCAAGGAGGAGTGTAGAAAGTTGGAGAATTCAATAAGGGCAGTGCTGGTACTGTGACCAGCACGGAAGCCATGTTGCTCTGGGCATAAAATGTTATGCTTAGCCAGATAATCAGTGATTTGAATGGCCACCACTTTCTCCAGGGCTTTAGAGGGGGGGAGGATGGAGATTGGCCGGTAGTTGTTGGCCGATGACCTGTCGCCCCCTTTATGAATTGGTGTGATAATGGCTGTTTTCCAAGCTGTGGGAAATTGTCCCAGGCAGAGTGACTGGTTAATTAGGCTGGTGAGTGGGGCAAGGACTTCATCTAGCACCAGCCTGAGGATGCTGGGTCCAGTGAGTCACTGCCAGGATTGTTGCCATTGAGAGCTTTGATTAGGATGGGTCTGGCTTCCCGGTGGAAATCTCGCAGGTGGAAGCTGGGGTGCTGGAGGACAGGGGAGGTTGGTTGGGGGAGGTCAAAGAAATTACTAGGGAGGACTGAGCTAAGGTCAGTGAAAGTGGTGTTGAACCAGTTAGCTATGGTGGCAGGCTCGGTGGAGGTAGTGCCATTTCTAGTGAGCTGGGATGGGGCAGGGGAGCAAGCTTTACGTCAATGTTGCTTAATATTATCCCAGAAAGTCTGGGCTGAGCCCAGGAGGAGGTAAGGAGGCCTGGTAATGGTCTGCCTTGGCTTTCCTGATGGCCCATGAGCACTTATTCCGGGCTGCATTGTAGGCTTGCCTATCAGACAGACGACCTGTTTTAGTGGCAAGGTGCCAGAGGTTATCCCGGTGTCTAAATAATTGTAGGAGGGCCGGGCTAACCCAGTGCGTTCTGTTTTTGGACCGGATTTTGGTGAAGGGTGCAAAGAGATCACAGGCCATGTTGAAGGTGTATGAGAGAAGCGAGGGCAGTGTCAATGTTGGTTGCATGCTGAATGGGGACCAGTTTATCTGGGTGAGAGTACTTTAAGTTTTTTCAGCCCACCAGGGTGGAGGCGCCGCGGAGGGTGGTCTGGGCTTTGGGTTTGGGATTGGGGACTACCCAATGAAATAGGATAAGGAGTGGTCACTTAGGGAGTCTGGGAGGACCTGGATGTTTTGAATTTTATAGATCGGTTAGTTATAATAACATCCAGAAGGGTGCTGGTACCTCTCTTAGGGTTAAGTCTCGTGGGCTGGGTGACGAGTTACGCCAGATCTTGGGCAGCAAATGAGTCTCTGATCATGGATGAGGAGGTGCTGAGCCAATTTACATTAAGGTCCCCTACTGGATTTGTTCTGCCTTATGGTGGAGGGTGCCAGGTAGTCCGTTAAAGATACCAGGCCGGGTGCTGGTTCTTTGTGGGAACGTAGGCTGTGGTGAGATAGAGGGCTCCTAGAGGGTCTGGGGAGAGTTTGAGGGTAAGAGCCTGGGCCCCATTTATAAGGGCAGGGGTGGGAGTGCGTGTCCAGGTATTATGTCCTGGTGTAGATTGCACAGCCTCCCCTCGTTTACTCCAGTCCTCCGGTATAAGGTATAGCCTGGGAGGGAGACAAATGAGTCAGGGGTGGATTTACAGCCAGGTTTCAACCAGGGCTATGATGTCTGGTTGATGAGCCAAGGCCCAGCACTGTAGGGGCGTCAAATTTCTTCAAGCAGGCTGCATATGTTCATGGAGGCTACTTGAAGACCAGTGGGCTGGTGGGTGGGTGGGAGGGGCAGGGCCAGGGTTGGGATGTATGTTCCCTGTTAGGAGTAGAAGGAGGAGAAGTGCTCTGGTCAGAGGAGGCAGATGGAGAGTTTACACAGGAGCGATAGAATGAGGAAGGGGGTTTAGTTGCACAAGAGGTGGGTAGGGCAGCACAGGCAGAGAAGGCCTGAGTGATCAGAAGCGCAAGGGAGCTGGGGGGAGGAAGGGTAATGTCTGGAAGGGGGGTGAGGTGGAGAGGAGCATATGGGATGTGTGGAGGAGGAGGAGGGGAGGAGCAGTGGTAAAGGAGGAGGGGAGGACAGGAGGGTAGGTAGGAACACTGGAGTAGTGAGGCTGAGGGTTAATAGGGACACTAGGGTTGGTGGAAGGCAAAGGAAGGAGGAGAAGAAGAGATAGGCTGGTGAGCAGGGGATGCATATGCATAGTTGGAAAGGGTGGGGGAGCTGAAGTGAGGAAAGAATGGGGGTACTAGGATGATAGAGGGGAGATAATAGCGAGAGGTCACCTCTGAGCCTAGTTGCTGCTATGGTGTAGTGGCAGTGCACGTGCCTGAGGTGCACAAAGTACCAGGTTCAAGTCTTGACGAGGGTAGCAGAAAAGAGCCTGACCAGTGGCTGTAGCAGCAGGGAGTTGGGTTCAAGGTCTGCAGAAGCACTTAGATAACACTTTAGTTGTGTCAGAGGGTTAGTGCGTTTTTAGAGTTTTGAAATCCTGCAGTAAAAATAGGCAGGTGTGCTAGCTGAGTGGTGGAACTGTGGACTTTGGAAGTAAGGGTGCAGGGTTCAAATCCTGCAAGGCAGCAAGAGAGAAGTGGTAAACTTATATTTTGGCAGGTGGGGGGATAAGAGACTAAAAGGCTTAGAAAGTAGGACTAAAATAGGTAGGCAATGTGGTCCAGAGGTAGAGCTGCTGACTCTGACTGCAAGGGTAATGGGTTTGATCACAGCTCAGGGACAGAATGTAGAAAGGTTTAATTTTTAATTCAGAAAAGGAGGGAGTGAGGGAGGGTTAAGAGTATGAAAGCAGAGGAAGTTGTTGGCCTGGTTCATTGGCTTAGCGGATAGTCAGTAGAATTTGGATAGAAAGGTACCAGGTTTGATGCTAGCAAGTGCTTAGAGATAGGCTAATGGAGGAGTGAGGAAAGTAGGTGGTAGAAGGATTCAAAGGGAACTGCAGTGACCTCTAGTGGGTCAGCTTTGAAATGGTAGCTAGGAGGGGTATAGAGTTGAAAGAGCAGCTAGAGTGGAGAGTGCAGTGACCCCTAGTGGTTGGTGTCTATAACCTACAAATGGGAAAGTGGACACGTAGTAAAAAGGAGGGTAGGTCACATGATGTGACACGTGACCTGCCAGCAGCAATATATGGAGCGCCGACCCTGGGTGGGAGGGTGGTTGGGTAGCAGTCAGCCTATAGTGCAGGACACTTTACCTTTTACAGGCTCTGGCAATCCCCGAAAACTATCTCCAGCACTTGGTCGACAGAAAATAAATTAGTCCCTTGTTTTACAACACTCTGCAAGTGTTGCTCTGCCAGATGCTCTACCTTCTGCTTCCCTGAACGCCAGTCACTTGCTGTCCCAACCATGCTTGAAACATCAACATTGTTGCACCTACCACTTTGGCTGGTAGACTTTTACATGGCTCCTGTACCATTTCTGTAAAATAATAATTTTTCTTGTCCTTCCTGAATCTTATTTGTTTTAGCTCTCACTCATGTCCATTTAACCGCTAGCTAGTATTCAAGCTACAATAGTTCCCCGCAGTTCACTTTGTTAATTCCTTTTAGGAACTTGAAGGTCTCTGTAATAGCTCCCTTCCCCCTTCTGGTCTCCAGCGAGTGCATATGCAGTATCTTGAGGTACTCCTCAAAGGATCTGCCCTGTTGACCCTGAATCATCTTTGTCACCCAGTACTGCATGGTCTCCAGCCTATCTTTTTCTTTCCTGAGGCAAGGACTCGACATGTGGCTGCTGAGATCTCCCTGTTAGGCTTCTTCTGTAAGGTTCTTTCTGTATTTTCTCCAGTGCAAGCACTCAGTGTGTGCTATTTGGGTTTCTTTTCCTCCTCCTCCTGCTCCAGTAACAGTAGATTTGGGATGCTGAATCTGAGTTTACAGAGGTTGTTCTCTCACTCCCCCTCACTCCCTACAACCAGAAGGGCATGAATGCTGCAAAACTAGCATGCACAGAGCCATCTTGGCTATATTCATTTGTCACCAGGGACATTTTGGCTTTTTGTGACCATCTCCTGAATAAACGCTCCAAGTTAGGGAGTGCATCAGGGAGATCAGTGCTGAATATTCTGAGGTGTTTGACTGAAGAACAGGCTGCTGGTTGAGCAAGAGAGACCTGCAAAGACAAACTTCTATGTATATGTAACCCCCGTCACCTGGGGTTACTAGAATCCCACTTAGAACTAGTGGCAGGCAGGGAAAGGCAGCTTGTGAGACACCAGTTAAATGGGTTTCACACTGTCTCACTCTGTCCTCAGTTTCAGCTGAGCTGGAGGGATGACATCACCATAGAATTCCCGCAGCAGCATAAGCCACAGTGGAATGTTGGCTGCAGGGGTTAGGTTAGAACGTTGGGGATTTTCAAAGTCAGTCTGTGAGAGTCTTGGGCAGTCTGCAGTGAAAGGAGGAGGTGCGCTGCAGTTGGTAGCCCCTCAGAGCCCAGCTCTGCTAAAGAGCTACACCAGAAGAGGGTAGTGTGTTCTCATCCTAGAGAAGAACACTGAAGAGACTAGCAGAAGTGGTAGACACCACTCCCCGGGTTGTTCCAGTGCCCCATCCCTGGAGGGATGGGAGGAAAACTCAGCATTTCAGGGGCATTCCCCTGGCCCTGCTTGGAAAAGGGAAAAAGCTGTCTGACAGAAGAAATTGTACTGAGGTACCAGAGAATCTGTGTTTTGTGGGAAGAAGCCCTGGGGCACCTGCATACCACAGTGAGTCTGCTCTCAAACACAGCTCATGTGTTTCACCAAGACAGAGTGTTGTAAAAGTAACTGCTTACTGTGGGGTCAGGAGAGGACTAGCCAAGTACAGTGCTTTTAACTTTGTGTATGACTTAGAAGTATCTGAGACAGTGGGGGGTCTAAGGAATGGACATAGCCACTAATAGAACTGTTGGAGTCAGGACACCACCTCAATTCAGAGTAGAATGTTAAATGTGATTTACATTTTGAGATAGCATCTACATCCAGAGAATTTGAAGAAAGGTGTTGATCCAAATGAATGGCCGGATATGGATTTGGGAACAAGAGGTGGGAGACCCCCCCATCTGAAGTAACCAGGTTTACCTCCATGGATTCACTTTGCTCACCTGTAGCTTTCTCCCAGGCACTTGGCCAGTGTCTGCAGAAAGTACCCAGATGTGGGATTAGAATTAGATTTTCCCTTTAGAGCTAGAAAGTGCTCATGGGTGGTTGAGGGAGCCACTATCAAACTCCATGATTTATGGAAAAGTGTCCAAGGACTGGACGGGTGCCATGTCAAGGAATCCAAGTAGAAGAAGTACCAGTGCAGGCCGTGTGAGCCCTGTTGTGTTCAGAACCTGAGGGTCTATGTGTAGTAAAGAAGATGTGCTCTGACCTCTGTAAAGCTGCATTTCCAGTGAGTGAAGCCCTGTGGGGGTCCATCTTTCTTTGTTATTCTGGTGTTGAAGTGAATAAAAGCCACACTCTAGAATCTCATTTCTGGTTTGGACATTTTCAGTTATTGCTTCCTGTGTTCTGAATTACTTGGGTGCCCCTGACCAGAAGTACAAACCTAGCCATGATGCTGAGCAAATGTTTTCTCCCGAACCTAGGCTAGCCCGGGTAGTGCTTACAAAATAGGTTCACCGAGCTATAGGGCTTACATATACAGTATATAAAAATACAGATATAGGCTCAGTGAAGAGGCCTGAAAGGTGAACAGAAATGGCAGAATCAGACAAGCAAATACTAACATTAACCTATGCAAAATACCAATGAATGGAAGTTTATCTACCTATACAGACCTTGAGGAGCTGTGAGAGTTGCAGTAATGTGGAGCCAGCTGACCGATAGCTGGAGAAGAGTATATTACATAGAAACATAGTAAAAGATGGCAGAAGGGGACCCAGAGTCCATCTAGTCTGTCTGGTGGTTTCAGAGACCTCTATAAGTCATGGGTTCTAGTCCCCCCTGCTGTTCCCTTGGAATCCAAGGTTGCCCTCACTTTGTCCCACACATGTTTTAATGCATTTACTGACCTAACCCCCACTACCTCAGCTGTTAACCTGTTTGATGGTTCTACCACCCTTTCTGTAATGTAATGCTTCCTTACTTCCCTCTTGAAATTACCCCCTCACAGTTTCCAGTCATGCTCCTTTGTGCTTGAGTCAGATATTCTATTGAAGAGTTCCAAGTAGGGCACCTTGTTTATGCCTTTCATTAATTTGAACATTTCAATCATATCTCCCCCTCCCTTCTAGTCTCCAGTGAGTACATGTTTACTGTCTTTAAACATTCTTCATAAGACAGCTCCTGGAGCCCTTAAATCATTTTAGTCATCCTTCTCTGCATGGCCTCCAGCCTATCCCTGTTCTTCTTTTGGTGCAGACTCCAAAACTGGATTCAGTACTCCAGTGAGGCCTTACCAAGGATCTGTAGAGTGGAAGAATTACTTCTCTGTTTCTGCTGTCAATACCCCTCCCAATACAACCCAACATTTTGCTGGCCTTGCTGTAAACACTGTTACACTGGCTGGCTTGGTTGAGGGTGTCTGCAATGATGACCCCCAGATCCCTCTCTTCATGTGAGGTACAGAGCTGGGCCCCATTTAGCCAGCATTCAGTCATTGGGTTACCTTTCCCCAAGTGCATCACCTTGCACTTCTTCGTATTGAACTTCAGCTACCAGACACTGGACCATCTTTCAAGCTATTGCAGATCCTTCTGAAGGTCCCTAACCACCTCAGTGCTGTCCACAGTTCCACCTAGATTGATATAATCTGTGAATAGGGCCAGCTTACCCTTGTTGCATTCCTCTATGCCCCAATAAATATATTAAATAGGACTGGGCCCAGGACTGAGCCCTGCAGCACTCCACTAGTGACTTCTCCCTCAACCTCACCTCATTTACTACTACTCTCTGATTCCTTTCCTTAAGCCACTTCCCCACCAAATTGACTATACTTGGGATTGCCCAAGATCCTCCCATTTTTCCAGCAGTCACCTGTGTTGCATGGAATCAAAGGCTCTACTGAAGTCGAAATACAGGAGGTCCACTGGGTGACCACTATCCACTTCCTTGGTCATCCTGTCAAAAAATGTGATCAGAATTGTCTGGCATGACCTGCCTGCCACAAACCCATGCTGTCTGGCATCTTGAAGACTCTTCTTCTCCAGGTACTCTATGAAGTCCTGCTTGATAAGTGTTCCATATCAGAAGGACAAACTACTAATGGCAATCCATCACAACAGCACCAAACCCATATCACAAACACTTTTGGCAAAGTGTTTTCCGTGGGGGGTTTCACCTGCTGCACAATTCCTTGTGGGGTGCATTGCCCCCCCACATCCCCTTTAATTTAGATTCCTACTCTGGAGGGAGACATTGCAACAGGAATAGCCATCTGCCAGTTATGTGTATGTAAGTTTGTTATAAATCTAAGTTTGTATGGCAGTCCTGCTTAGGAAACAGGCCAAGCAGCATAGCCTCATGGGCCACTGGATTTTAAGAAAGAAAACAAATGGTCTACCCTCTTGCTGACCTAGAGGATAAGCTGGCTAGAGTTTCCTTTCCTGTTTTAAAGGAGAACACCAGTTATCCTGTACAGTTTATGCCCATAATGTGTATCCCCAGATTACTTTTCAATCAATTAGCGGTTGTAAATTTTGAAAATGACAGTTATTTTTTACTTACTTTGCTGTCTTTTGTTAAGTGTGGTGCCTCGTGAAGATCTGCACCATGTTTAGATTCTCTGTGACCTCTTCTGCTGTTGCGTACTCATGCAAGCACCACTGGAGGTCATGGGTAAATGAAATATAGTACCCGCGGACTTGCGGTGCTGTACTAGAAATCCTGATGCCTTTGCATGTCCTTTGAAGATGTTGGGCAGCTCTACCATTGTGGCTTGCACAGTTAGTGTTGCTTCAATTATATTTCCCGCTACACATTCATCCACCCCAGCACAGTAACCCCCCCCAAAAAAATAAACATGCCGAGGCACACCATACGTTTCTTTGTAGTTATCTACCTGCTGATCGGAGTTGGATGATCTGGATCCTTCAGCACCTCCCTCATTGAGACTATATGGCCGTGGCTTGAGGTTAGAGAGAGGCCTCTGAGAGTTACAGCTTCAGATGTGCCCACAAAAAGCATTCATTGCCCATTTGAGCTCACATCTTCCTTTATACAGGAGCCAGCTGTTTCTCCTGAGCCTGTCACTTGTTGTAAACCTCTTATCCCAAGTTTTCCTCTGCTATTAGTGTAGTCACCCTCCCCCCCAAGTGACAGCCTGTGTTTGTCATTCGGATTGCATCTCCCTCTAGTCTGTAAAAGTACTGCTGTGTTGCTTGTAGGACATACAGACCTTCTTGTCACAGCATATCATGTATCATGTAGTGTTATAGGTGCAGTACAGTGACTCATTTGGGAGGTCATGCATGCAGCGTCAAGGACTTTGGAAATGTAGCACCATGCAGTTGTTTTCTGTTGCCATGGTGATGTCTGTGCTCCATGTGTTCCTGCCATTACATGGCTGTCATCAAGTACTGAGCCTGTATTTTCCTGCTTAGATCAAGTTTGGGTTACATGTTATTTGTTTTGCACCAATAAAAATTTCTATTTGTCAAAACTGTACTGGTGTCTTGTGTTTTTTTTTTTCATTGCTGCTCCAAATACTCTGTGGATAGTCTGTATGTTGAAATCTCTTGAAATCAGATTGTAGTCATTTGTTGTGTTGCCTGTACCAGTTTTTAGATAATTTTTAAAAATGCCAACGTGCAAGGCACAGGGTTGTGGCAACACAACAGGTAAGAAAAACTGTGGTATGAAAGTGTCCGTTCACAGGCTCCCCAGTGATCCTACATTGCAGCATCATTGACTACATGCTCTTGAAAAAACTGAATATGAGATACTGAAGTTTTCTCGAACAAGAAATGATGTCTGCTCTGCTCATTTCCTGCCTGATGACTTCTGTGTGTCATTATCCTCCTTGTATGACAGTGAGTAACTTCTTTTTTCATCTTGTTGGGGGGATGGTATTTACTTTTGTTGCCTGAGTGTTTGGCACCACAGTACATTAAAATATGCAATGTGATTGGTGCTGGTGCCATTGGTACAAGTGGTGCCGAAGTCTATAAAAGCAAATATCTTCCACAAGTACACAAGTATGCAGTAGCTGTGTGATGTGCTGGTGTGTCAGATTGGATGGCTGGTACTTAGTTGTGGCCTAGAAAAAGAGTCACTATTTGCATTGATTGTGGATTGGTGTACTTCCATGCACGCCATGTTCTACACAAAAAGCTGGGTCGGGTGCCTTATCTGACTGTTGGGGATGCATTGATGACTCCTTGCTGTTGAGGGTGCTGTACGCAAGGTAATGGAGAGGAGAATGGAGGGCGTAGGTACACTCATATCTTTCTCTCCAACCCCTCAGTGGTTTGAGGAGGGTGGATGGTGTGGCGCCCCATAAAGGTTGTATCATTGAAGAGGCTCTGAACTATTGTCCCATCAGCCACTGTCTCTCCCAGCTGCCTTTGTACTCTGCTTTGACATTATCATGTTGTCTGAACTAATAACCCCGATGTCCCTTTCCTCCTTTGTGAAGGACAGCGTCTAGACCCCCCTTCCTTTAGTTTTCTGTCTCCATGGATTGCACCCCATTTTCCACCACCCTCTGCCTCGTGTCTGTTAGTCACTTTATAACACACTTTACCACCCTGTCACCCATGCCCATCCTACCTACCTATTTATCTTCTTTATCAGCTCACTATGAAGCAGGGTGCAAGGAGTAAGGGTGGAGGGGCAAATGTTTACGGGAAACAGTAGGCAGTATTACTTCATGCAGACAGTGGTTCAGCATTGGAATGGATTGCTGGATAACTTGGTGAGGGCCAGTACAGGTGACATTTTGAAGAAGGCCTGGGACAAGCACAAGGGGTTTGTGGCTAATGGTATGTGAACGGATGGCACATGCGTGAGGTGCTCCACAAGCTCAGGTAGTAACATCCGCCACAGTTGTCGTAGTTTTTCAGCTTGTCCCTAGACTCCAGGCAGCTGACTATGGACTGGAGGAGGGCAGATGTAGTGCCTCCACATAAAGGCTGCAGCATGGAAGAAGAGGTGAGATACTGTCTGATCAGCCACTGTCCCTCCCAAGTGCCTTATTACTTCATTTTTACATTATTGTGTTGTCTGAAATAATAACCACCATGTCCCTTTCCTCCTTTCAGACTTTAGAAACAACCCCCCCCCACAAACACACACATACACAATTCCCCCACCCTTCCTGTATCTTTACCCAGGGGATTTGTGTCCCAGGTGCATAATTTCGCACTTGTTTCAATTAAACTTCAATAGCCAGTCCTCAAATCATTTCTCAAGCCTTCCCAGGTCCATCCTTACTTTCTTAACTACCTATGATGTATCCACTGAGTTACAGATATTGGTGTCATCTTTAAACAAGCAGACCTTTCCCTCTAGCCAGTAATAAATGTTGGTGTGTGTGTGTCTGGTATTGTACTAGTCATGTGAGTCTGTCAGTTATGGGCCAGTGTGCCAAGAACTGTATTCTGGATTGCATGTCTGGTTGCCGGTGTGAATGGACCTCTGTGCGGCTTTGGTACCTTGAAGTGGCACAATGATCATGCATTGTAACTAAAATCCAGCCAATTTCAGTGAGTATGAGTTCTGACAACATAATATGTGTAAGACTAATTGCCGTCTTCTGCTGGTGGTTTGCGAATGGGCTATACTGTGCTGTGGAGGTGAAGGGTCCGTAATGTGTTTCTGCATGTGTGTTGGTGTGAGTGTCTGTGTGTCTGCCAGTGTGTGTGTGTATGTATGTGTGTGTGTGTGTGTGTGTGTGTGTGTGCATGTGTGTCTGCGTGTCTGGTATTGTACTAGTCATTTGAGTCTGTCCGTTATGGGCCAGCGTGCCCACAATTGTATTCTGGATTGCATGTCTGGTTGCTGGCGTGAATGGACCTCTGTGAGGCTTGGCTACCTTGACGTGTTACAGAGGCTTATCACAATGTTGATCATACATTGTAACTAAAAGCCAGCCTAGTACAGTTGGGTATGATTTCTAGCAACATAATATGTGTATGACTGGTGGTTGGTGAATGGGCTATACTGCGCTGTGTGTGTGGGGGTGGTGGGGTGTGTGGGTGTGTGTGTGTCTGTCTGTCTGTGTGTGTGTCTGCATGTGTGCCTGTGTGTGTTTGTGTGTGTGTGCATGTGTGTCTGTGTATCTGGTATTGTACTAGTCATGTGAGTCTGTCCTTTATGGGTCAGAGTGCCCAGAACTGTATCCTGGATTGCAGTCTGGTTGCCGGCGTGAATGAACTTCTGTGAGGCTTGGCTACCTTGACGTGGTAAAACAGGCTTATCACAATGTTGATCATACATTGTAACTAAAAGCCAGCCAAGTTCAGTGGGTATGATTTCTGACAACATAATATGTGAGTGACTAATTTCCTTTTTCTGCTGGTGGTTGGCGAATGGGCTATACTATGCTGTGTGTGTGTGTGTGTGTGTGTGGGGGTGGGGGGCTGTGGTGTGTGTGTGTGTGTGTGTGTGTGTCTCTGAATGTGTGTGCCTGTGTGTGTGTGCATGTGTGCCTGTGTGTGTGTGTGTGTGTGTCTGCATGTGTGTATGTTTCTGTGTGTGTCTGCGTGTGTGTGTGTGCATGTGTGCGTGTGTGTCTGGTATTGTACTAGTCGTGTGAGTCTGTCCGTTATGGTCCACTATACACACAACTGTATGACAGATTGCATGTTAGGTTGCCAGTGTGAATGAACTTCTGTGAGGCTTGGCTACCATGACGTGGTAAAACAGGCTTATCACAATGTTGATCATACATTGTAACTAAAAGCCAGCCAAGTTCAGTGGGTATGATTTCTGACAACATAATATGTGTGTGACTAATTGCCATCTTCTGCTGGTGGTTGGCAAATGGGCTATACTGGGCTGTGTGTGTGGGAGTGGGTGGGTACATTGTGTATGTGTGTGTGTGTGTGTGTGTGTGTGTGTGTGTGTGCCTGCATGTGTGTCTGTGTGTCTGGTATTGTACTAGTTGTGTGAGTCTGTCCGCTATGGGCCAGAGTGCCCAGAACTGTATTCTGAATTGCAGTCTGGTTGCCGGTGTGAATGGACCTCTGTGAGGCTTGGCTACCTTGACGTGTTACAGAGGCTTATCACAATGTTGATCATACATTGTAACTAAAAGCCAGCCAAGTTCAGTGGGTATGATTTCTGACAACATAATATGTGTGTGACCAATTACCGTCTTCTGCTGGTGGCTGGTGAACGGGCTATACTGTGCTGTGTGGGGGGGGGGTGCATGGTGTGTGTGTGTATGTATGTGTGCGTGTATGTTTAGTAATAGTATACAGATATGTATCACATATGTGTTGTAATGTCTGATGCATAGATCCTTCTTTGTTTTACAGATGGTAAACAATAGACGTCCTCATTTATGTGAAGGTTCTGTTCCCTCCATCTTCAATCAACGGAGGTCACAACATGGACAGTCGGAATTGATGTCAATGCAGGTAATTATCATATCGGTGTGACCCTTGACCAGAAGTAATGATCACATAAGTGGAATGAAACAGCCATATCACTTAAGTAAGTTATAGTCACTTAACAATTTATTACTGACTGCTGGCATGCATGCATGCACAGTAATTCCATGCCTTGAATATGTTTGTTCTGCTGCAGTTATGACACCATTGTGTTGTCAGTACTAAAGCACAACAACTTGGAATGCTGCCCCATTTTTGCTTTCCTGTATCCATTTAAGCATGTTTCATTTCGTCCCAGCTTGCACTGCAGACATGTGAAGGACTCTGTATTCTCAATTGTCTGCACTACCTTGTTTTCTGTGACTTTCTATACTGGGCATAACACATACAAAGCATTGTGTGTGAGCAGTCATACACAGACATGGATATTCTTGTATGTCAAGGTTCACTTGGTAACAGACAAACTGTACAACTGCCCTACCGATGACATTTGCTACCAATGAAAGCTGTCAGCACAAGAATATCCTTGTTGTGTATGACTGCTCATGCACAGTCCTCTATGCAGTGTGTAGCACATCATTGCTGTATACGTACATGTATCCTTTTCACAATGCTGTTGTACCCCAGTTCAAAGGTCATGGAATGGTATTGTACCCTTCAATGGCACAACATCATTATGCATCTGTGGTGTACTGTCACACACTACACACCCTATACACACACACACACACACGCACACACATTCCACAAGATAGCCCATTCGACACCAACCACCACAACACGGCAATTTGTCCGACACCCATATTATCTTGCCTGAAATCATCACAACTGAACTTGGCTGGCTTTTAGTTACAATGTATGAGCAACATTGTGAAAAGCCTCTGCATCACTTCAAGTTAGCCAAACCTCACAGAGGTCCATTCACACTGGCAACCCAACATGCAATCTCTCATACAGTTCTGGTCACTGTGGCCTATAACGGACAGACTCACACGACTATTAACATAACACACACACACACACACACACACACACACACACCATGCACCCCCACCCACAGCCCCTTTCACATCCACTGTTCACCGCCTGCCCCTCTCCCTACCACCCATACTCAGCCCCATATGCCAGTCCTATGCCCTCTTAGTTTGCAAGACAGTTGTGAAGCACACCAGTACATCTAGCAGTCTGTTCCACAGCTCCTACTCCATTTGTGTGCAGAACCACACTATCACTTGGCCCCATATGTGTTTCATCACAACCTGACTCTGTGCCATGTAGTTCTGCATTTCCTCCTTCCTCTTTAGCAGGCACCTTACTGCTAACCTTTACATATTTACAGATTTCAATCACGTCCCCCCTTTCACACTGTGTTCTAAGTGTGTACACATTCAGTTCATGAAACCTCTGGTCATATGTCTTCCCCTGCTTACCAGTCATGGTGTCTGATGACTGATTTCATTTCCTTTTTCACCTGATTAGGTAACGAATACTAAAGCCATCCTTTCCTCTCAAAGAAGCACAGCAGTCCAGCATCAGGATACCAGAAGCAGCGGCATTGGCGTGCAGTGTTGTGCTGAGATGTATGATTGTGAATGCCAGTAGCCAGAAACACTTGAAAATGTTTATAAGGATCATACATACAGCAGCAATTTGAAGCATGATACACAAATATAACATGCAGACGAACAACCAGGAACAAGTTTGCGTGACCACATTTCGGTTGCTTTGGTTGATGCGAATCTTGATGCCTGCCTGCCATTGCCACCACCACTAACCTCGACTCCGCTGGAGCAAAGCACTGCTAATCAATGCTTACACGACCACAGTGTCTCCATGCTGTCTTCACAGACAAATGAGTTGATGGAAACGCAGCATTCCTTGTTTGTACCGTCCTCTGACTCAGACTCTGAAGAGTACATTGAGGACAATGCCGATAAAACATTTACCTGCGGCGATGGTATTGTCAATGAGACAAAGTTTCTTGTTTTTAAAAGTTCACTGCTAACACTTCTAAGCATGTTGATGTGCCAAATCTGTCATCTACCACTGATGTTGACAGACAGCTTTGTACATGGAACCCTATATGTGGCCAACTTCTGCTGCTGCAATAGCCATGACTTCACATGGTGTTTGCAACCTTTGAGCAATAAAATGGGTGCTGGAAATCTTGTGCTGTCTTGCAGCATTCTATTTAGTGGAAACACCTACAACCGAATAGCGCGGTTCTTCAGATTTGGAGGTATTCCATTCATTTGCAAGTCCCAATACCTGAACATCCAGAAGACCTACATGTTCCCAGTGGTGATTAGGGCATGGCTAAATAAGAAGGAAACCTGGAAAACAATGAAGGAAAAACAACTGATGATAGTTGGAGACAGCCGTTGTGACTCCCCCGGACATAGTGCAAAATACTGTACATACACAGTTATGGATATGCATAGCAATGCCATACTAGAGTCATCCCTGGTCCAGGTGTCAGAGGTATCTAGTGCCAATGTAATGGAGAAAGAAGGTTTCATACGTTGCATGACAAGCATCTTGGATGCTGGGATAAGTGTTAAAACAGTGGCAACAGATCGACATCCCCAAATAGCCTGCCTGATGAACAAGGGAAGCACATTTCCAGCTGTTGAACATCAATATGACGTGTGGCATGTCACCAAATCGATCGTTCGAGAAACTCACCACCAAGGCCAAGCAAAGACACTGTGACAAACTCATGTTGTGGATCAGATCAGTTCTGAACCACTTCTGGTGGTCTGCCAATACCTGCTGTGAGAGCAGCACACTTCCTAGAGAGAAATGGGTTTCAGTACTGGAGCACACTGCAAATATCCACTCATGGCATGTGGTGTTGGAGTACCGGAAATGTGACCATGGTCCACTTACGGAAGAAGAACGCGACAGCACTGACTGGCTCATCAAAGGGGAACCAGCTTGTGAGGCCCTAAAAACTGTTGTTCTAGATACCAGTCTCCTGAAAGACATGGACAAAATGACACAATTTTTTCACACGGGGACATCGAGGTTTTCAACTTGCTGTTAAATAAATACTGCACCAAAAGGCAGCATTTCAGCTGTCATGGTATGCTGGTATGGACACAGCTGGCAATGCTGGACTACAGTGAAAATCAGAACCTGCCACAGGCACTGATAAAGATAGGGAAATGCAAGGGAAAGCCACGACATAAGTGTGTCTTCTCCAAGCTTACCAAACAATGGATTGTTAAAAGTGCCAGGGTTCTCAAGACATACACTTATGTTTGACAGTTGCTGAATGATGTCGTGCAAATGAGACAGGGCACCTTATGTGACATACCTATTATACAGGCCCTGGAACTACCCTCCAGTATTGCCGGCACAAAAAGGCCAGCAAAAGAGAAGTTGCTGGACAAACATTTCTCTAGATTTAAGCATAACTGAAACATGTGCCAGCACCCTCTGACATTTTGTAATGACTTATTCAAAAAGTGTTGCTTGACTTTTGCTGCACAATGGCCACATGGCAGTAGTAAAACAGAGTTTGAACACGATAGTCACCTGTCACTGTTTGTAGTTGGCTACATATACTGATTATCAACGATGAGCATGGAGAGGCTGAATGTATGGCTGTGTCATTGATAGGGTGCATAGACACACATTGAATTTACATACTGTATAATGCTTTATTTCAGCGCACCTTATATTCCACACGGTCTGGGTCCATGGGCAGTTCCGCGTAAACTTATATTTGCGCTGTGACCTGCATTTCCCAACTTAGAACGACAATACGTACAAGAAGCAAAAGCAAAAGTGGACTTAATGTACAGAGAGAATTTGTTGATAGCAAAGGGTAGAAAGGAAAATGACAGCTATAACGAGAAATTATCTAACATTTGTTTTGCAAGCATTGAATCTCGGACTGCCGAACGCCAAGAATGCTGACACAGAAACGGCATGTCAGCATTCTCGGTGATTGCCATCTGTAATGGCAAATTAGTGGTAGTTCTGATGTTCAGGTCTTTCAACAGTGTGAGTGCTGTCTGGTTACATGTTGGCATCTGACTACATGGGGCAATGTAGTGGCAGTAAAACATTCAGACCTTTCTTGTGTGTATTTCGGCATAGTGGTCCATTTATTTTCACTGTAAATTTATTTCTGCGGACAAGGACTGTCCCACGGATATAGTGGAAATAAATTTTCAGTGAAAATAAGGGGTTATACAGTATGTGTTTCGATTATTTGATGTGGGTACACGTGGCAATAACAGTGCCATAAACATGACAATGGATCACCATTTTTTTAACAGTGGCAGTGATCTCATGTGCCCACTGTGCATGACTGTGGCTCGACTGTGTTTTTTTCTCAGTCGAGGTGATGACAAACTACATTGTGGCATCAGAACATTACATGAGAGCTACAATACCCTTCTTTTCCTGTGTTTAGTCTGCTTTGGCACTTTTTTTTACATTTAAAATTGAAACAGATGTGATCCTTTTCTTATGGCTAATACCAGGTTATCCGCAGTATTCTCAGGTGTCCATGTCTACTTTTTGTCTCATAAGGCCAAGGCACATTGCCTGTTGCATAGAAGTTCATTTAGTCACAAGAAAAGCATTGTAAAGCAGATGGTGTTAATAAAAGTGATGTCAACACTGACTTAAAAAAACAACAGAGAATACTGATGAAAACCTGGAACCACTCACATGAAAAGGAGCACTCTTTTTATTACTTAAGTAACAGAACAGTTACAGTAGAGTCAAAATAGGGAAAGCAGGGTATCATAGAAGTCAGGAGAAAATGCCAATGTAACCACAACAACTCGATCCCTGATGTGCTTCACCTCTGTCAGGACCACATACAGTAAGCTACCCTCCATCCCGGTCACTGATGTGCCGAGACTTCCTCAGGCATCCTTGCTTGTTCAGCCTCAAAGTACAGATCACTGTGGCTCCCTTACCACACCAAATGAGCAACACATGGTTGTGGTCACTCCATGGCAGTGTCTCCACCAACCTAAGGTTCCCATAGTCAACCCAGAGTCAGTTGTCAATCTCCAGAATACCTCTCTCTCTTCTGTTTTACATGTAGTACATTTTAACACATTTGCTCCCGGTGGCCATTTTGGGTCCATTCCAGCAATGGATGGTTCCAACACCATATGGCATCTATGGGAACAAAAATGTGCCCTCAACTTCTCATCGTATGCCTTAACCTACTGACAGACTATTCTCTTTGTAGCCATCCTCAAGACCTTCTCCAGCAGATAAATGTACTGAACTACATACTCTTGATGCGGCCTTACCAGTGACCTGTAAAAGGGCATCATCACCTCTGGTCTCCTACTACTGATACCCCTAATTATGCATCACAGCATCTTGTTTGACTCTGCTTCTGCTTTCTTGAACTGTGTGAAGTAATTCCAGTCACTACTCATCATCACTGCCAGGTACCTCTCATCCTGTGATGCAGATACTTGGACTACATGCAGGTAGTACTCTGTCCTCTGTCTCTTTAGCTACTGTCGACCTGTTCTGTCTGTCACCTGCAACTGTGTTATCCTCACTCATTGAAGCCCTAAACAGTGCATCAACTGTAACTGTGCCCTCTGGGATGAGACTAATTTCTTTCTGACCATCCTTGTCTGCGAGCTCCTTGTGAGTAACCTCCTGCAGTGTAGGTATGAGTGACAACCAGTTGCATGACACTTCAAAACGTGTCTTACGAACATATAAACATACGAACTTGCCAGCAGATGCAGGCCATATGGTCTAGGTAGTGTGGTCGAGTGTGCAGCACTTCAGCACATTACACTGCAGATGCACCACTCCCATTAACTCTTGCCTCCCCCAACTGCCCACCCTGGTATGTACTTTCCCCTTGAATTTGTCCCACCCCCTCTTGAAGCACCCCACAGTTGGCACTGATACGAGTTGCTGAAACAGTGAATTCCTCCCTCTCACCACTATCTCAGTGAAGTAGTGCCTCCTCCTTCCCCTACTGAATCTGCACCTCTCTAACTTCATGGAGTCCCCCGTGGTATCTGTTCCATTCTGGATAGTGAACACACCCATGAAGACTACTCTGTTTATCCCCTTCAGCTACCTGAAGGTCTCGATCATGTCCCCTCTCTCTAGTCTATCCTCTGGGGTATACATGTTGAACTGTTTTAGTATTTTCTCATAAGTTCTATCCCACAACACCTGGATCAGATTTGTTTCTCTTCGCTGCAGTGCCTACAGTACTTTGATATCACTTGTCCAGTATGGGCGCCCGAACTGCACGCAGTAATCAAAGTGCTGCCTCACCAGGCACCTGTACAGGGGCAATATCGTTCACAAAATCTGGATGTAATCTCCCTTGCTATGCACCGTAGCATCCTGTAAGCCTTATCTGCTGCCTTCCTACACTGGGCCTACTGTTGTAATTCCACAGTCAGCAGCACACCCACAGATACTACTTCTCCTTGTTGGATGTGGACAATTGTGGTGAGGATCACCAGTCTGTAGTTCCCTGCTTCATCCTTAGGTCCACTTTTGTGGAGAGGTACCACATACGCCTCCCTCCAATCTCTGTGCACACATCCCGTATTTAGTGATGTGTTGAACAGATCCACCACTGGCTCTGCCAGGACCTCTGCCAGCTCCCTCAGCACCCTTGAATGTACCCTGTTTGGCCCAGGTGCCTTGTCTACCCTCAGGGACCTAAGGCACTCCAGCACCCCCCTTAAACCATGATTACCCCATCTGTGGTTGTCTCAACCCCCATGCCTGAGCCCCCTTTCACTGCAGGAATGGGCCCATCACTCTCCCTTGTGAACACTGAACAGAAGTACTCATAAAGTACTTCTGCCTTCTCAGCCACCTTATCTACCCACCCACTGCCTTTTCTGATCCTAACTATTTGATCATTGCACTCCCTCTTTTCCCTGATATACCTGAAGAAATGCTCTTCCCCTTCCTTAATCCCCTGTGCTAATTTCCTTTCCATGGCTGCCTTTGCAGTCCTGACTGGTCTGCTCACTTCACTGGATTTCGTCACATATGTCTCCCTATCCTCTGCCCTGTTGGTTCTCTTGTAGGTGTGGAGGGGCCTTCTGCTATTCCTCACCATCTCCGTTACCTCTCGGGTCAACCAATTTGGAAGCTTAGTCCTCCATTTGTTTTGCAAGCGTCCATGTCAGGGTGAATGCCATCTATGTGTGTTGTCATTCATTGTCCCATCCTGCCAAACTCTGCCTTTCTAAAGTCCAGGAGCTTTATTTTTGTATTGTAGATCTCTATAACCAAACTGATAGAGCACATCACTGTGTGGTGATCGCTACCAACCAGTGGTTTCTCCACCCTTACATCTGTGACATTATTCATCCTCCAGCACAAGGTGTATAACATGTTATTCCTTTGTTGGCACTGTCACCCTTTGCATCAGAAAGCCATCGTGGATTGATTCCAGGTGGATCTGCTCCATGGCGTATGTGGTGGATGGGATGCTTAAATGCAATGCTTGTAAGTTGAAGTCTCCCAGCACCACAGTGCTCCCTGGCTCCTATCAACATCCTCTTTCTGGTTTGGGGGCCTATAAAGACCCCCCAATCCCACCCTGGCAATCTCTGCGGCATGGAGTTGTATTCAAATGACTTCTGACCTACTTTCTTAACCCTCCTCACTGACGCATCCAATCCCTTGCCTTACGTAAATTGCTACTCCACCCCACCCCTTTTACCTTTTTCTCTGTCCCTCCTGAATAATTTAAATCATGGGCTGGCCATGTGCAACTCATGTTTTTGATTTACCCACGTCTCAGTGACGGCTGCTATGTCCACCTCTCCTTCTGACTGCAGTGCCTGCAGCTCTGCCATGTTATTCCCCAGACTACTATCATTTAGTGATAACACCCTTCCCCCCTGGCTCTCTCCCAGCTGCCCCCTTACTCTACCCCCCATCCTATACAAAGTAGGCCCTATCATTTCTATGGCGGTAGGTGCACTGGACCTACTCTCCTGATTCACTCCACCTGTAGTCTTACATTTGACTGTCATACTATTAAGCTGCCTGCATTTTGTACCACATCTAGGGGCATTCATGCCCCTGGTCCACACCAGCCGCAACCCTCAGTGATCTGTACACAGTGGTTCATGAGGTGGTAATATTGATACAGTTCACATACCACCAGAACCCACAAACCTTTCTGTGTTTGCCAGTGATTACATTATGATGTTATATGTGTAATTCTTGAAAAGCTGTTGCTGTTTTAACATGTTTTGAATTGAAATGTAGTAGGTACCTAACTGTTCCTGTTTAAGAACAGGCAGAGGACATCAGAAGGAAGGAGTGCTGTGTGAATGGACTTCTCTACTGGGACTAAAGAAGTAGAACTCTTCTACTGGGACCTTTAATTTAGGGTAAAAAAAACAAACAAAAAAATTAGTGTGTTTGTCTCAGTTAGCTAAAGTGGTTATCTGAACAGTTATCTAGGTGTAAATCTCAGGGGGCTGAAGGGGCTTGATTGCTGTGCAGTTTAAATTACTTGCAGAAAGATCTAGTAAGTAGGGGGAGTGGCTTAGCTAGAAGGAAACTAGATTTAAACACTGCCTTAGAAAGATTCTGTCAGAGGCTTGGCAGAGGACACCAGAAGGAGGGAGTGCTGTGTGACTGAACTTCTCTACTGGGACTAAAGAAGTAGAACTCTTCTACTCTCTACACTCTTCTAAAAAACTATATTGCCCAGCCTCCCACCCAAAGCTAGTTCTACTTTTATAGGCACATGATTTGACTGACAACAGGAACTTCCTGTCTGGGAGCAGGAAGTGAGTGATCACAGAGCCACCAAAGACGCACCATCCTAGAAGGGCAAGAGTAGCTCTCCGGCCCCCTCTAGCTGCTGGAGGTCTGCCCTAAGCAAGTAAGGGGTCTACTAAGAAATATAAGATCTTCTTGTCTCAGAACAGGACAATCAGGAGCTTAATGGGCACAGAGGCAGTAAGAAAGTAGAGAGAGAAGAAAAAAAAAACAGAGGAAAGAGTAAGGATTCCAAACAATAGTGAAGGGGACAGAAATAAGATGTGATGGAAGAGAGGTGCAGTGCAGTGCAGTGGCTGTGGAGAAGCAGTCTTCCGGGAGACGTTCTAGAGGATGTGGTGTTGTCCCATCTGCAGGTACCTCTGGGCTGAGGGGGGAGGTTGCTCATCTCCAGGCTGAGTTGGCCAGGATTTGTGGGACCTCCTCTTCCATCCAGGAATCACCAGGGCCACTGACATTGCCTCAGAGGTTGACAAGAAAGAGGAGCGGTTGGACCACAGTGGGCTGAGGGAGGGTGAGGGTGGTGGAACAGAGGTGCATCCCTCCAGTTGTACCTCTCCACAATTCCTATGCCATTCTGGCAAAGTGTGGTTCCTCTATGGAGGCACCCACAGTGGAGACCAAGGAGGATGCTGGGAACCTCCACAAAGGAGACCCACAGGAGGGTGGCATGGGACCCCACAGGGAAGGAAACAACTCCTGGTGAGGAACTCCATTGTTAGTTAGGTAGAACTGGGGGAGGAAGGGGAGAGGGAGGTAAGGTGCCTGCCTGGCACCATGGCTTGGAGGGACAGGGAGGGAATCCTCAGGATTGCCAGAGCAGCTGCACAGGGGAGGGAGCTGGATGTCATTGTCCACCTAGGGACAAATGACCTGGCTAAGAAAGGGATCAGAGCAGTACAGGAAGCATCTGTGGAATTGGGGAGGGGCCTTAGACAAGTAGCATGCACAGTAACTTTCTCGGAGGTGCTGCCTGTCTATGGTGTACAAGAGGCTAGGGTGCTCCACACCATGGGATTCAATCAGTGGTTGAAAAACTGGTGCAGAGCTCAGAGATTTTGCTTCATTGGGGACTGGGGGTCCACCTGGAGTGATGCAAGCCTATACTGGCATGATGGGCTGCATCTGTCCAGGAGGGGAACCAGGATCCTAGGTGATAGGTTTAAATGCTTCATTGGCAAGTATTTAAACTAGCCAATGGGGGAGGCACTGGAAAGGAGCAGGGAAATCCTAGCCCCCCCAAAAAAGTCATGGTAGTAAGTGCAGTAAACACCAACATAGAGATGTCGATAGGGAAAAGGGAAGGGGTAAATGGAGAAAGTGACAAAGGCAAGAAGGACAGGGATGGGGCAAAAAGGAGTAAGGCCATCAGGAAATGGAGGATAATGAGTACCAATGCCCATAGCCTGGGCAACAAGCTCCCTGACCTGGTGGCCTTGATGGAAGAGGGATGCCTGGATATCGTAGCAGTCACAGAAACATGGTACACAGAGAACCATGACTAGGATGTTAACATACCAGGGTATGTAACCTACAGGAGAGACAGGGAGGGGAGAAGAGGGGGAGAAGTAGCTCTCTATGTAAAGGAAGGAATAAAAGCAACTGAACAAAAGAGTAAACAGGGAGGAGAGGAGGCACTGTGGGTCACCTTGGAGACTAGAAGTGGCACCACAATCCGCACAGGGGTTGTATACAGACCTCCAGGTCAGGGGAAGGGAAAGGACAAGGATATGATAGAAGGCATTCTTAGGATGGCAGAGAAAGGGGAGATACTGTTGATGGGAGACCTGAATATGCCAGATGTTAACTGGAGCACACTTGCTGCAGCCACATTCAAGAGCAGGGCCATTCTCGATGCCCTACAGGTGGCATGCCTCAGACAGCTAGTTTCGGAACCCACTCATGAGGGAGCAATCTTAGACCCGTAATCTCTCAAATGGGGACAGTGAGAGGATCTCAGACCTAGAAGTGGGTTGCCATCTGGAACAAGTGACCATCAAACAGTGTGGTTCACATTAAACTCAGCTACAGAGTCAAGCCATACAAAAGTGAGGGCACTGGACTTCAGGAGGGCTGACTTTGGCAAGATAGGAGAGTGCCTCAGAAAAGCACTAGCAAACAGGCTAGAAGGAGGGGTGGAGCACCAATGGGGAATCATCAAAACTGCCATCACAGAGGCAACAAGCCTTTGTGAGAAGCAAATAAACAAATCAAAATGAAAGAAAAAGCCACTATGGTTCTCAAAAGAGGTGGCTGGGAAAGTCAGGGAGAAAAGGTAGCATTCAGGAAGTATAAGGAAACACAGAAGGAGCAGGACAGAGAGCTGTACCAGTTAAGGCAGAAGGAAGTAGGGAGGGAATTCAGAATAGCAAAGGCTCAAACTGAGGAAAGGATAGCGAACTCAGTTAAGAAGGGGGATAAAACCTTTTATAGGTACATCAGGACGCGTAGAAAGACAAAGGGAGGGATAGTGAGGCTGAATATAATGGATGGTGGGTGGGCAGAGGGGGATAGTGAAAAAGCAGGGATACTGAATGAATATTTCTGCTCAGTATTCACAGAAGAGGAGGGGGAGGTGCCTAATCCAATTACCAGAAGCACTCTGGATAGGGGAGTCGATCCCAGTCCTTTCACAGAAGAAAGGGTTCTGAAAGAACTCCTAAAATTGAAGATGGACAAAGCAATGAGGCCTGATGGAATTCACCCCAGAATTCTAAAAGAATTAAGGGGAGAACTAGTGAAACCACTGACTACCCTTTTTAACAAATCATGGGAGGATGGTGTGGTACCCGAGGATTGGAGGAAGGCAGATGTGATTCCCCTTCACAAAAGTGGGACCAAGACAGAGGCAGGACACTACAGACCTGTCAGTTTGACCTCTGTGGTAGGGAAAGTGATGGAATCACTTCTGAAGGAAAGAATTGTTCTGCATGAGAGGCCAGTGGGGCACAGGACCCAAGGCAGCATGGGTTCACAGCGGGAAGGTCATGTCAGATGAATCTAATTGATTTATTTGACTGGGTGACCAAAGTAGTAGACCAGGAAGGGCTGTGGACATGGCCTACCTAGACTTTAGCAAGGCATTTGACACAGTCCCACAGAAAAGATTAATAGTCAATTAACCAGCCTGGGAGTGGGTCCCAGGGTGGTAGCATGGTAAAACACTGGCTGGACAACAGGACACAGAAGGTAATTGTAAATGGAGTCCACTCTGAAGAAAGAGGGTTACTAGTGGGGTACCGTAGGGTTCAGTACTGGGTCCAGTCCTTTTAATGTCTTTATAAGTGACATTGCAAAGGGACTGGAAGGAAAAGTATGCCTCTTTGCAGATGACACAAAGATCTGCAACAGGGTTGATACACAAGGAGGCGTGGAAAGGATGAGAAGGGACTTGGCAAGGTTGGAGGAATGGTCAGAAGTATGGCAGCTAGGATTCAATGCAAAGAAGTGCAAAATAATGCACCTGGGAAACAAAAACCCAGGGGAAGATTACACAATGGTGGGGAGGTAGTAACAAAAACAAAAAAGGAAATGGACCTGGGGGTAATCATATCAGATGACCTTAAGGTTAGCAAGCAATGTAAGAAGGCAGTAGGGAGAGCTGGGGGTATACTGGGATGCACAGGGAGAGGCATCACCAGCAGAAAAACAGGAAGTTGTTATCCCTCTGTACAGACAGTTGGTGAGACCCAATCTGGAGTACTGCGTCCTGTTCTGGAGACCCCATCTCCTCAAGGACATAGACAGGATAGAGGCAGTCCAGAGGACGGTAACTAGAATGGTGCAGGGTCTGCAAGAGAAGCCATATGAGGAGAGACTAAAAGAGCTTAATATGTATACCCTTAAGGAAAGGAGGGAGAGGGGGGACATGATAGAAATGTTTAAGTACCTCAGTGGAATCAACAAAGTCCAAGAGGGTAGCATCTTTCAGAAAAAGAGACATGCAAGAACAAGGGGACACAATTTAAAGATGGGGGGGCGGTTCTGGGGCAATGTGAGGAAGTGTTTTTTCACAGAGAGGGCAGTGGATGCATAGAACAGCCTTTCTGAGGAGGTTGTGGGGCCTAAAACTGTGCTGGAATTCAAGAATACATGGGACAGACATTAGGCAATTCTAGTGGGGGTAGGAAGAAATAGGCTGTTGGTTGACTAGGATCTGCGGCTTATCCTGTAGGTAGGGAAATGGGCAGACTAGGTGGACCAAGCGGTCCTTATCTGCCATCAAAGTCTATGTTTCTATGTTTCTATTAATAGAAGTGGCTGCTAAATATGTAAATGTCTTTAATTTGTATTAAGTGTTAACAGTACAGTTTACTCACTGGTCGAATATGATGTATTTCACAATAATAACCATTTTAAAAATGTGGAATTTGTTTTTGTCACACAATGTATACATGATACATGCATTCTGCTCAAAAGTAAATGTCAGCTAATACAAAATAAAGTTGTGCATGTAACAGCATGCCAATAACAGTTAACAATGTGTTACAAGTAAGCTTTGAAAACAGTGTTTCTGGTACTAACTCACAGTAAAGAACTGTGATAAACAACTGTCGATTTTGCTGTCAAGCTATTGCGAGTTGAACTCCTCCAGTAAGGAATTGGCCAGCAGTTCATCTTCATCCTGTTTATCTGCATCATGAAAACCTTTGTATATCCCAGTAGCCTCTGGCCACTTTGATCTAATGGCTGTAACTGCACATGCAGGGACGATACGGCGGATTTTTCTGCCAAGGATATCATGTACCCAGTGGGTATACTGAATGTATGCAGCTAACCTCATCGACCTAAACAGTGGAGCAACAACGGTCATTAAAACAGTAATGATTAAAGCAAGACTGTTGTACTTATCATAATAACATTATCTTACAAGTAGACTCACAGGACACAGACGGACGTCTACCATATGGGAGCAGTGGTGGGTGGACTGGATGGATGGAAGCAGCTACGGGGGACATAATCAAGCTGGAGGAGTGGTCAGAGAGGTGGCAGCTGGGGTTCAATGCAAAGAAGTGTAATATTGTGCACTTCGTGGCAAAGAACCCAAGAACAGAATACTGGCTGGGAGGGGTTAACCTGGGGATAACTGAGGAGGACAAGGACCTAAGGGTGATGGTAACAGGGACCATGAGTAACACTGCCCATTGCAGGACAGTGCCTGCAAAAGCGAACATAATGCTGGGATGCATGGCAAGGGTGTTTTCATCAAGGCTAAGAGAGGTTATCTTGCCCCTCCACATGTCTCTAGTAAGGCCCCACTGGCAGTATTGTTTGCAGTTTTGGATGCCATACCTGGAGCGTGATATCAGGTTACTGGATGGGGTTCAGAGGAGAGCAACGAACATGAGATATTGAATGGAAGGGAGAGAGTATGACAGTATGCTGGGACACTGGAATATGTACACCATGGTGGACACAAGAGATGGGGGGACATGATAGACACATTCAAGTATCTCATTCAAGTCAATAAGGATGGGTCAGATGGGGTCGTTGAACTGAGGAGGGTGAGGGACACCAGGGGGCATGGGCTAACAATACATGTGGTAAGATTTAGAATGGTTTTAATTTACATTATTTCTCTGTCCTCCCATGGCCTGACAGTCTCCCACTCACATAGCCTTGTGCCCATTCAATTCTCAACTTACTTGCTGCCATGTTGTATCTCACTAAATGAGTTACCTTGTACACCAGCTTGCTACCCCATCCTTTCAAAGCTGTCTGCTGTTAGCCAGGCCGGTGGCGCTGAGGGCTGAGGCGCAGGTCTCCTGCACCTTGCACCATGCTGGCAACCGGTGTTCAGGAATGAGAACGGGTCACTGGGGGTTAGCAGTGGAGGAGAGGGATTGAGCATCTGAAGGACTGCTCTCCCTCTCCGGGATGGGGGTCCACAACAGCCGCAGCATGATTGCCCCTGGCGGAGGCTGGAAGACAGGATGCATGCTGCGCTTTGAGGGTGGAGCTGGGGGCAGATGTCTGGAGGGGCGCATATGGATGCATGCATGCTCCCCTCCATCGACGTCATTGCACATCCTTGGCTCAGGGGTCCTTATTCAAAATAGGGAGATGGCATCTATGTCACGCGGCTTGATGGCCGTTCCACGAGTTTCACTGTGAAGGTGGTGCACCTGTTGGATCCATGTTCTGTGGAGGAGTTTGAGGCTCCCTGCAGCCCTGCTGTTGGGGGGGATGCCACAGAGTTGGGGGCCAAGCTGAGTGGTCGTGGCGATTGGCAGATGGATTCTCCAGGGTGCAGGATGTGACAACATGGGAGAGCTGACCAGGTGGCTAAGGAGGTAATAAAGAAAGTAGCTAAAAAAAAAAGATGTCCGCTGTTTATTTACTTTAAAAAAAAAAACACAAGCCAGTGTAGTCAGGAAGACAGACAAATCATTTCTCACAGCTGCCATCATTTCCAAAGACAGCACCCTCCCGACAGTGGTCTTGCGCTGTGTAACCATCTTTATTAAAACGTTAACCCTCTATGTTCTCCGGCTCTCACTGTGGATTTCAGTTAAAAAAAAAATAATTTGTTAAAGAAAGTAATGTATAACATGATTACAATACCTATTAGGCGCTGGTGTTGCCGGTTGTGGGTGGGTGACGATAACAGGAGCAGATGGTGATGAGTGCTAGGCATACTACAAATGGGTCCAAGTAACTGGTAGCAAAGTATGGATACTGTGTGATGCATGTCACACTATCCAGCTTGTCTCCCAGTTGATGAACAACCTCACCGCAGCAAAGGCACTCCCTGATACTTGGCATAATGGTGCAGTTGCCGAATGTGCACCAAGAAGACTTGGTTTGCTGGCCAAGGCACCTAGCTTCACCTGAGCTCTTTCCTTCTAAGACTGCTTGAAAGGCAGAGTAGAGAAACTTACCAGAGCAAGGGAAAAGGATTAAGACTTAGTTTGGCTAAGCAGATTTACTGTGTGGTGGTGTTTTTATTTTTTACTCACAGGGATTGCTACTGTTTGTTGCTAACATTTCATTGCTTTATTTTTTCTCTGATTCAAATTGTTGTTGCTGGTATACCTTCTTCTGCATTATTACAAGGTTTACCTACAGGTGTGTGCTAACAGATTACTCCTGTAATCTTCTGATTCAAATTGTCTTTTGCAAGGTATATCTTCTGTTACTGATTTATTTTTCTCTGGAGCAAAGTGTTTCTTACAGCGTATATCTTCTCTGAAATTATTACAGGTGGTGCTTTACGGGTTTTACAGTTTTATCTGACATTAGGATAAGCTTTCAGGGTTACTACATTTGTTGTTGACTGATTGTTTTTGCTCTTACCTCCTTGTTCTTTCGTCCGTGGTTCTTCTTTTTGGGCAGGGGAAGGGCCCAGCCACCCACCCCCATCCCCAACCACCCCACGCTACACTCCTTTTATAGGGTACCACAGTTGTGACATTTCCTGTGGCAGAGCAGGAAGGGCGGATCAGTGGGGCTCCACAAGGTGATCTCTATTTACAGGGGCACTAGTAATTTAACTTGTTATAACAAGTTAAACAAAGCACAATTAAACCATTACTTGCATTTTTTTCATTTTTTTCTTCTAATTACTCTGACTAGGTTACAAACCCAGCAACTTATTTGGAATGGATTTCATTAACTGCAGGTACTGTGGAACAATTTTCAGAAGGACAGTCTTACAGGATTTAGGACACTGTCCTACATGCTGGGCCTTTGGAGATCTTAGGGCTCAGCTCCGGGCAGCATGGGCAGAGATTGCACGCCTCAAATTTCATATTGAAGAGGAAATACATTATAAGAACCACCCACCATTTCCCCAGCATCCAACAGAAAACCTCGATCGCAGAGGGTAGTTGGTCCAGGAGGTTGGCAGGTGGTTAGGAGGAGCAAATCAGGTGCCCCATCACCTCTGCTCTCCAACACATTACCTCCAAAACCATATAAACACTATAAACAGGTATCTGCCTCTATCTCTGAAATCAAATAAAGAGGCAGAAGACACTGCAGAGCAGGACACTGCGCACAGGAGCTAGCACAACAAAACTCACCCAAATCAGGAACCAAAACAAAACAAGCACAAAGGAAATCCAAAACTTCTGATCATAGGAGACTCATGATTCGGGGAGTTGATACCCATCTCCAGCCAGGGGTGATGGTCAGATGTCTCCCAGGCACATCAGCATGGAGAGACACTGACCGCATTACAAAATTGTTCACAAAGCAGGAGAAAACATTGATGTCCTAGTACACATAGGGACTAATCGATCTCACCAGCCGGTCAGTTGTGGAGACCAAGGAACACCTGACTAGGCTGGGTGACAAACTATCATCTATTTCTGTCCGGCATCTCCTTCTCTGAGATCCTGCCAGTCTGGGAGAGGGAACAGATGGACGGAAGGTCAGAGAAGGGGAGATAGGGGAGCTAAACATGTGGCTCAAGGGCTGGTGCCAGGAAAAAGGACACAGATTTGTAGGGAACTGGCAACAGTTCTGGGAGTGAAAGTTCTTTAAATTTGATGGACTGCATCTGACTAAAGAGGGAGTCAGTGCATTGGGGCAGAAGTTTGACATCTTTGCAGAATATTTAAACTAGCAAATGGGGAGAGGGTTGCAGCACCCTATATGTCGAATGGGAAGAACACCCCTCCCCCCTCAGCTAGTGGTCAAAAAGGAATTCAGCATGTTTGCCGTTCATTTGCATCACCAGGTAAGAAAAAAGGTTTGTCTCCCCATACGACGCACAGGGGTAATGCCAAACTTCACCCAACAACTAACACACCAAAATCTGGCCAATGGAAAATCATGTATACAATGCTCACAGCCTGGGAAATAAGATCCCAGACCTGCAGGCAATAATGTCAGAGGCTAAACTGGACATAGTAGCAATTAGTGAGACGTGGTTTACCAGTAACCACACTTGGGAGACTTCAGTACCTGGCTATGTATTGTTCAGAAGAGACCGAGGTGCAAAAGGGGGAGGAGTGGCCCTGTATGTTAATGAAAATATCAAAGCTACAGAAATCAGAATACACATAAGGAGCCAGAAGAACTGTGGGTCACCTGGAAACAGGAAATGGGACAGCCATAAGAACTGGGGTTGTCTACAGGCCCCAGACCAGAGGAGGACATAGACACATTACTGTTAGAAGACATACAAAAACATGACAGCTAAAGGCGGTTCTGATAATGGGAGACTTCAACATGCCAGATACAGATTGGTCAATACCAGCAGGAACATCTGCCAGAACTAGACTCATAGTGGATTCCCTGCAGGGGAGGCATCAAACAACTGGTACAGCAACCCACAAGAGACAGGGCTATCCTAGATCTAGTACTGACTAACAAAGAAGGGATCACAGATCTCCAGGTAGAAGGTCACCTGGGGCCAGTGACCATCACATGGTATGGTTCAATTTGGCTACTACATCTAAATCATCCCATTCCAAGGCAAAAATATGGGACTTCAGAGGAGCTGACTTCGATAAGATGGCCAACAGAGTTAAGCTAGCCCTGGCAAAAAGAAATACAGGTGAGGGGGTACAGGCAAAGTGGGCAAGCATTAAGGATGCAATACTTGAAGCAACATCCCATTGTGCTAGAGAGAAAAGGAAGTGCAAAAGAAGAAGGAAACCACTTTGGTTCTCAAAAACAGTAGCAGAAAAGGTCAGAGCCAAAAGGCTGGCCTTCAGGAAATATAAGGGAACACAGCGGGATGAAGATAGGGAGGCATACCAAACTGCCCTAAGGGAAGCAGGTAAGGCAGTAAGGCAGGCAAAGTCCCAAACTGAGGAAACACTAGCACGAACAGTAAAAGAAGGTGACAAGACTTTCTATAGATACATTAGTGAAAGGAGAAAGTCCAGAGGGGTATTGCTAAGCTTAATGGAGAAAAGGGAGCATGTGAGGAGGGAGGACCTGTAAAGGCATCTATCCTAAATAGATACTTTGCTCAGTATTTACTGAAGAGAAGGTAGGGCAGGCCCACAGCTCAGCATCATGGACACAGGGGGAGGGAGGTGAGCACTACTCCCTTCACAAAAGAAAGGGTCCTACAAGAGCTTGCTAAGCTCAGGGTGGATAAGGCAATGGGACCTGATGGTATACATCCCAGGGTACTTAAGGAGCTAAAGGAGGAACTAGCAGAGCCATTAGCAGAATTGTTTAGTGAGTCTCTGAGCACAGGAGAGGTCCCAGAAGACTGCAGAAGGGCTCTGTGGATCCCGCGCCCACAAGAGTGGTAGCAGGGAGGAGGCGGGAACTACAGACCGGTCAGTCTTACCTCAGTAGTGGGCAAGATTATGGAGGCACTTCTTAAGGAAAGGATAGTGCAACTCCTGGAATCCATAGGGGCACAGGATCCAAGACAGCATGGGTTTACAAAGGAAGGTCCTGTCAAACTAATCTCATAGATTTCTTTGACTGGGTAACCAGACTGGTGGACCAAGGGAGCAGTTGATGTCGCCTACCTTGACTTCAGCAAAGCTTTTGACACTGTTCCACATAGAAGATTGATAAATAAGCTGTAGGCTCGGGGTGGTCAGAAGTTGGTCAACTGGGTGGCAAACTGGTTGACGGGCAGAAAACAGAGAGTGGTGGTAAATGGTATACAGTCAGAAGAGATGCAAGTCACAAGTGGGGTACATCAGGGATCAGTCCTGGGGTCAGTCCTCTTCAACATCTTCATTAGTGACCTTGCAGATGGACTAGAGGGTAAGGCTTGTCTGTTTGCAGATGACACCAAGATCTGCAACAGAGTAGATGATCCGGATGGGGTGGGCAGAATGAGAAGAGATCTGGATAAAGTAGCAGAATGGTCAGAAGAGTGGCAACTGGGATTTAATGCAAAGAAGTGCAAAATCATGCACATAGGGAAGAGAAACCCTGAAGCCACCTATAGGCTGTGAGGGGAGTTGCTAGCAGTCACAAAGGAAGAAAGAGACTTGGGCATCATCATCACTGATGACCTAAAATCATCCAAGCAGACCTCTAAAGCAGTAGGTAAGGCTAGGGGGGTGTTAGGGTGTATTAGTTGGGGTATCACAAGTCGTAAGAGGGAGGTAATAATCCCTCTGTACAAGACACTGGTTAGGCCCCATCTGGAGTACTGCGTGCAGTATTGGAGGCCACACCTTCACAAGGACATTAACCAAATTGAGGCAGTCCAGAGAAGGGCAACCAAAATGGTGCAGGGACTGCATCAGAAGACATATGAGGACAGATTAACGGAGCTCAATATGTATACCCTTGAGCAAAGGAGGGAGAGAGGTGATATGATCGAGGCATTCAAACACCTTAAGGGCATAAACAAGGTGAAAGAGTCTAACATGTTTAAATATAAGAAAAATAGCAGGACAAGAGGACACAGCATGAGATTAGAGGGAGGCCGATTAAGGTGGAATGTGAGGAAATTCTTTTTCACAGAAAGGGTGGTGGATGCATGGAATGGCTTACCACAAGAAGTGGTGGCTATGAATACAGTGCAGGGCTTCAAACAGGCATGGGATAGGCATAAGGGAGCAATACAAATGACTATGAATAGATAGGCCACTGACAGAGCAAAGGCCGATGGCACATTTATAAGGTAGAAAAGGAAATGGGCAGACTGGATGGGCCTTGCGGTCCTTATCTGCCATCAACTTCTATGTTTCTATGTTTCTAATTGAGATCATCAAGGCGACTTGGCAAAACTTCTGCCTCCTCATCAGATGATGTGGTGTTGTCAATTGATGAATCACATGGTTGCTGCCTCTGTGGCTGAAACATATATGGCGTAATTTGGCCAGATGCAGCAGCTGCACTGTGAAAAATCTCCCTACAAAACTGCGCTGCCTCACTGTCACTCTCGCCCGAAGTACTGCGTTTTCCTCAAGACACATGCTCACTGGACACAGTGGCCACAGTTTCTGTAAGAGAATCATAAATGGTTGTCAAAATACAGTACTCATTACTGCCATCAGAAACAAATGATTGCATTTAAATATAGGAATGCAGTTCCATGCATACACAGAGACACACACACAGTCACACACACACACACACACACCACCCCCCCCCACACACACACACCACAAGATAGCCCATTTGCCACCCACCACCCGAACACGTGTATTGATCCCACACCCATATTATGTTTTCAGAAATCATCCCAATTGAGCTTGGCTGGCTTTTAGTTACAATGTATGAGCAACATTGTGATAAGCCTCTGTACCACTTCAAGGTAGCCAAGCCTCACAGAGGTCCATTCACACCAGCAAATCAACATGCAATCTGTCATACAGTTGTGGGCACTGTGTACTATAACGGACAGACTCACACGACTATTGAAATCACACAGAGACACACACACACACACACACACACACATACCTTGCCCCCCCCACGCAACAGAAAAGACAACAATGCACACAAGAAGAACATGACAGACACACACACACACAATACAAATGTACAAGGACACACAACGAACAATAAAAGAACACAAAAACAGGGTTTGGGACACTGAATTATAATTTTTGGCAGTTTGCAATGAAATGGGTACCCATACCTCTGTGCCACACACTACCCAAGAGGTCACAACACATTTCCTACCACAGTGATCACTGTGTGTGTTGTGGCACTGATAGTCCAGCATCGGACTGCATTTATCTTGACAGCAGGGACTTATGTACAGACCTTTTGATTACAACTATTTTGCCATGCACAGGACTTCATTCACATTCTCCCTCACTGTATAGCAATTCATTGCATCACTCCATTACTGCACAGAAAGAAAATGTAGTGCTTTCTCTCTGCAGAGCAACACATTGTACCCCTCACTCATTATATAGCATCTCACATACAGAGTAATGCCTCCAGTATTCACTACCAGCAGTACAAATATATCTGGCACCTGTTAATGCACTGCAATGCATTTCTGTCCCACCCACACTTCAAGGTGATGAATTCAGGTTCCCCACCATTCAGGACAATGCATGCATGCACCCCTCCACACAGAGCTATGCATTGCACTGCTCCTCACTGCGTACACATAGACACCAAAAATTAGTTCATTAGTCTAGCAGTTGCATGCATATGCAGAAACGCAGCTGTCAGTTGCAGCTACAGAAATTTCTTTGGCAACAGTTAACTATACATGCCCGTAAAGAAAGAAGAAAATGCTGTGGCATTATACAAGTCTGAACTAAATATTGTGGCCTTTTAGGACTCGGGAGCCAGGCGAGTTCATTTCATGATGTGTATATGTATTGGCTCCCACGTATGGTTAGCAGAAGTAGCTAGCCGCTCACAGTTTCACAAAACACATTGTGGACATCAATAGCAAAAATAGATTTCATTCAATCATTATGTTGTAATGGTCAATGTGCTCAGCGGACACTCACTGGTAAGTGTGGGAGCAGGTGCGAGATGGAATGACAGTGTGCACGCAATAAGGAAAAGCGCTTGTACACAACAACTATGATCGCGAACTGGCATGCAACTGCCACACTGCTAACTGAATGGCATGACCACGCTACATATTTTACATGCAGTGTGTGGTGGCAACATATAGAGCTGCACAGCATGGGGAACACTGGACTTTGGAGGATGCCAGTGACATTTTCTCAAATCAACAATTGAGGGCTACAGTTGAATAAATTATACTGCTAGACTAGGTAAATCAAGGGAAAACAACAGGCCAGTACTATTGCTGTGTTTAGTGATGTTCTCCTTTAACACCTGCCTACCAAAACCTGTGTAGCTGTTATACAACCAGGTTATAAAAAAAATAACTGCTTTGAACTTAGGAAGACTGCTGTAAAAGGTTACATTTTATAGGATAACAGGAGGAAGATTGTGTTTGGAAAGCATATGTGAATTAACCTTACAGGATATTTCTGCAGCATCAAAGGGAGCCGTAAACCATACTCTGAGGAAGACAGACTGTCTTGTTATAAGTAACAATATTGCTGTATTTGCAGATTTCAATCAAGTAGTAATCTGACCTGTTTGCCTATGTAGTTGTATGTTACAAATTAAGTATGCAGGAGTGAGCGTGACCTCACACTAGCAGCTCAGAGCTGTGACATCACAAGGAGGGAGGGACATTCTGGCTTCCTTGATATTGGTGAAGCTTGACAGAAAGGACAGACACTCTTTTCTGGACGTCTAAGAGTCATCTTTGTTTCTAGACTTCTAAGGGACACTTCTGCCAAGACAGGAAACAACCAAAATCATTTGCCAACTGAACATCTGAGGTAGAATTAGCTAAATCATTTACCAGGCACTTTGTATTTGTCCATTTCTGGTCTGACTGTAAGCTTAATGTATATACGTTCTGTATTTATTTTCTATTTTTAATTTTAGTAAACCTTGTTTTTCCTTAAACCTGCCTGGGAACTTGCTCATTTTGTTTATGAATGGTGGGACAGTATGGATAATTCTGCCATAACTGTTAAATTGCTTAGCATGTCACCATATGCAGCCATGCTAACAAGGACCTGTGTAAAGATCCAGCAAGGTAAGAAAATACCAGCATCTCAACTGAGTCAGCAGGGGGTTATGAACCAGGTTGGCTGTATGTCCACTGGGTCAAGCATTGCACTGCTTTCCCCGAAGAGAGTGTGATATCTGGACCTGTTACCTGGGTGTGCTAGCTAAAAAATGGTTCACAACTGACCTCAGGACTCGAGACTGGTAGTTTGCTCAAACCCAAAAGAAACAGGAGGGTGTCCCTGTTTGTCCCCTGTTCATGAATCACATTCAAGGTTGGGCACTGTGGGAGCAGAGGGCTTGACCCCCACAGTGGATTTGTGACAGATTTGGTGTGCAGCAGTGCGATCTAAAAGATTTGTTTGCATACTGTACAATTATTTGGTGGCACGGGCATTAACAGTCCAGTGTGTCAGATTGATAAAGTGTAACAGTTCACACACACAAACAAGGCAGAGATTTTAAAAGAAATATATCATGTTGTTTACAGTCTAACGTTCCCTACCTGTTTTTTTTTTTCGGGTGCCAAGCTAGTGTAGCCATAGATTAGGGAAGAAGATGGCTTCCACCTACAGTGAATACACAGTGGAATACCTGAGGCAGTTGTGCCAGAAAAGAGGAGTCCGGTGTGAGGGGCAAACCAAACATAACCTTGTGAAGGCTCTTGTGGCAGTCAATGCACAAGTGACTGCCCAGGACCTCGAGTCACAGTCAGTGACTGAAAGGGACCAGACCCTGGGTGTGGAATGGCCAAGGTCCACCACAGTGTCCAGTCCCAGGGAGGAGGACAGTGGGGCCAGAGGGAACCCAGGACTACAGAGGCAAGGGAAAGTCACCACCATGCTGAAGCCAGAAGGGATCAGGCTGCAGCTAACGTTGAGAAGAATGAAGCTGGAATTTGAACACAGATGGAGCTGGAGAAGCAGGAAAAGGAAAACCAGCTTCGGAGAGAGGCTGAGGAAAGAGAGTGACAGGTTCAGAGAGAGGCTGAGGAACGAGAATGACAGCGGCAGCGAGAGGCCGAAAAAGAGGAGAGAGAGCATCAGAGGGAGTTTGAACTGCAGAACCTAAAACTCCAGCATCCAACGCCAGAGCAGGTAAGTGGCATGGGTGAACCTATAACTCCAGGACTGGGGTACAAATTCAATTCTAAATTGATAACTGGATTTAAAGAGGGGGAGGATATGGATGCATTTTTAAATTCATTTGAAAAGGTATGCATTCAGGCAAAAATTCCCCAAGAGTCCTAGAGCTTCCAGCAATCCCCACTGCTTATAGGGAAAGCTCATGATGCACTGGGTCAAATGGATGATCAGGACAGTAATGATTATGACAAACTTAAAGCTGCATTGCTTATAAAGAATTAATTAACATCTGAAGCATACAGAGTTAAATTCCATAAGCTCAGGAGAAGCCCTAACATGAGCTACGAGGAACTGGCCACAAATCAACATCAGTTTTTGAAACGTTGGTGGGAGGGGGTCAAAGTAGACTCTAAAGAGAAAATTGAGGATGTGGTACTTTTGGAGCAATTCTTTTGGGCTTGCCCAGCAGAGCTGAAAACCTGGCTGCAGGACAGAGAGCCAAAAACAGTGCAGGAGACTGCCAAGCTCTTGGACCGCTATGCCAGGAACAGGCCTGCTCTGAAAGGGAGTGGGGCAGGTGTGGCAGCACAGAAAGGGAAAAGCGCACCTTCAGGGCAGCTAAAACCCTCATTGCCTACCCAGAAAGTGTGTAGTTCCAAGGTACAAAGAAAGGATTTGCCTGATAAGAGAAATAATGATTGCTGATTTTGCAAACAACCTGGGCATCTTGCTAGACAGTGTCCTAAAAAGGCACAGAGTGGGCAAAGTGGTGCTGGGAAAGAGGTGGATTTTTTGTGTATCTCTGAAAGCATGCCAGTAAACATGAGGAAGCACATACACCCAGTTACTGTGAATGGGGTGCACACCCATGGGTTAAGGAACATGGTAAAAGGGGATTTGGTTGAGCCTGGACAGCTGATGCCACATCAATTCATAACTGTAAGGGGATTTTCTGGGAAGGAAAAAAACTCTGCCCCTAGCAAGTGTTCTCCTGGACTGGGGTGAGACAGGAGAGAGGATGCAGAAAGTGGCTGTAACCGACAACCTCACCCTGGATATGATTATAGGGAATAATCTACAAAAGGGGGTGGTATGTGCAGTTACCCACAGTCAGATGGTAAAGGCCGATTGTACGAACATGCGAACATATGAAATTTGCCAGCAGATAAAGGCCTAGAGGTCTATCAAGTCTGCTCGAATGTGCAGCTAGCACCCCTTATTCTACAGCTGCCCCTCCCTTCCACCCTTCCCCTTCATTAACCCTCCCCCTTGTCCTGTTCCATCCTCATTTGAAGCAGTCCACTGTTCTACTGCATACCACTTCAGCAGGTAACGCATTCCACCCAGCCACCACCCTCTCTGTAAAAAGTGTCTCCTCATCTCCTCCTGAACCTTCCTCCTCCAGTCTCATATAATGGCCCTGTGTCCTTCCCTCCCTTACTTTGAACAGCCCCTCTGTACTTGTCTTGTTTATTCCTTTCATGTATTTAAAGGTTTCAATCATGTCACCCCTGTCTCTCTCTCCTCCAGTGAGTACATGTTCAACTCCTTCAACCTCCTCTCGTATGATAAGTCCCCAGCCCCTTGATCATCTTTGTCGCTCTCGCTATCATCGCCTCCAGTAACTTAATGTCCTCTTCAGATACGACGCCAGTACTGCATGCAGTACTCCAGTTGTGGTCTAATTAATTACCTATACAGTGGCAGAATCACATCCTCCTCCTCGAGGATATACCCTTACCAATACAACCCAGCATTTTGTTGGCCTTTGCAGCTGCCTTCCTACATTGTGCGGGTTGTTGGGTGACCCTGTAATAGGCACACCCAGATCCTTCTCCTCCCTCTGTCTGGGCTAGCTGCTCTCCCCCTAGCTGGTAACTCCTCCTTGGGTTCTTCATCCCAAAATGCAGCACCTTGCACTTTTTGGCATTAAACCCCAGATGCCAGGTGTCTGACCAGGTTTCAAGCTTTGACAGATCATCCTGCAACCCCTGCCATCCCCCTAGGTCATCCACCACCACGCCTACCTTGGTATCATCAGCAAACAGACTGATCTTGCTCTTGATGTCTCAAGATATGTCTGCAATGAATATCCCAAACAACACTGTTTCCAACACCGAGCCCTGTGGAACACCGCTCATCACTGCCCTAGGGTGTGAGAGTTCCCCACCCACCACCACCCTCTGTTGCCTTCCCTGCAGCCAGTTTCCTACCCATCTCACCAGCTTTGCACCCGCCCCTGTGCCTACTAACTTCCTTTCCAGCCTTCCATGTGGCACTGGAGTGAATGCCTTACTGAAGTCCAGATACAGGACATCCACTGCATGGCCCCGTCCAGTTGCCTAGTTACCCAGTCATAGAACTCGACCAGGTTGGTTTGGCAGGATCTGCCACGTGTAAAGCCATGCTGTCTGCTGTCCTGTAGTCCTTTGGCCTCTAGGGAGGACCACCAGCCTTCCTTCAGGATAGTCTCCATTAGCTTACCCACGATGGATGTAGGCTCACTGGTCTGTAGTTTCCGGTTCATCTTGGGGCCACTCTTGTGGAGGGGCACCATATGAAGCCATCCTCCAGTCCTGAGGTACACACCCGAATGTAGTGAGGCATTAAATAGGTCTGCCAAAGGTCCTGCAAGGACCTCTGCCAGCTCCTTCAGTACCCGGGTGGATGCCATCTGGGCCTGGTGCCTTGTCCACCTCAGTGCCTTCAAACCCTCTCGAACTCTGCCCTCCATGATTTCCCCATCTGTCACCACTTCCCCCTGCTTCTGCCATTTCTCCCACCTTGGGTGTCACCCCCTCTTCTCTTTAGTAAATACTGAGCAGAAGTACTCATTTAGTGCTTCCACCTTATCGTACCCTGCTTCCACCCAACCCCCTCCTTCCTAATCCTTACTATGTGGTCCTTACAGCTCCTTTTCTCCCTGATGTACTTAAAGAAGTCCTTCTCCCGTTCTTAATGCCTTGTGCCAGCCTGAGTTCCGTGGGATGCTTTGGCCCCTTACGCCCTTGTCACCTCCTTTGATTCTGTCAAGTACTCTCCCTGTCTCCCTCCCCTGTTTTCTTGTACTTCCTAAAGGCAGCTCTTTTCCTCCTTACCTTTTCCATGACCTCCTTGCTCAACCAGATCAGTTTCTTAGCCCTAGCCTTCTTGCTCTGGGCTTTGCAGCAGGTTTTGGTTGCCTCCACTATCCCCAGCTTTATGAGATCCCACCTCTGGTTAGTGTCCATATTGGGTTGAATTCTGGCCAGGTACCCTTTTACCACTTCCCCCATCCTCCCAAAGTCGGCCCTCCTGAAGTCCAGCACTATTGTGCCAGATTCCACTCCTTCTTTGCCCATATCCAATGTGAGCCATACTGAGTGGTGGTCACTCCCTGACAGCGGTTCCTCCACTGTAAGTTCTCTCATAAAGTCCCCATTTGCCAGCACAAGGTCAAGGGTATTCCCTAACCTGGTTGGTTCACTGACCATTGCAGCAGGAAGCTGTCCTGGAAGGCATCCAGCAGTACCTGCTCCCTTCTGTTCCTGGTTGTTGGGGTGCTCAGTCCACTCCTGGCATGTTGAAGTCACCCACAATCACCACACTACCCTTCTGCAGGTCCTTCTGATCTGTCCCGCTAGTTCCTGTCTAACTCCTCCATCTGAGATGGTGGCCTGTACACCACTCCCATTCTAAGAATCCTATTCTTGGAATCCTGGATTTGCATCCAAAGTGACTCCGTAGTACCCTCCTCCCCTTCCTCCCTTACACACTTCAGTCCTTCCTTCACATATAGTGCCACCCCCTCCTTTCCCAATCACCCTGTCCCTACGAAATAACCTGTACCCTGGTACAGACAGGTCCCAGTCATTGTATTAGGTGGCCCATGTTTCGTGATGGCTGCAATGTCCACCTTTCCCTCTGCCATGAGAACCTGTAACTCTGCAGTTTTCCTTCCAAGGCTCCTAGAATTAAGGGTAACCACCTTCCACCCTTTTCTCCCCCTCCCATCCTGCCCTCCTTTCCTAGCATCACCAACAGTACTTGCCATTTGTCCTTTGTCACTGTTATGGGGGGTAAGCTCATATGGTTTCCCAACCTGTGGTCTCTGCATATCTTCCCCAACTGCCACCCCCCACTCCTAGTTTAAATTCCCAACTTCCTCTATGTACTCCTCCATCCTCTGTTTCAACACTTTCTTTCCCTCCTCACTCAAGTGTAGTCTGTCCTTGGCATAGAGACTACTGTCCTCCCAGGTCCCTCCCCCCCCCCAATAGCCCATACCCTTTGGCACAACACCAGGTTCTTAGCCATCCGTTAAATTCCTCTATTCTCAGTTTTCTTGCACAACAAGTTGTGCTTGCCTTTGGCACTGGAAGTATCTCTGAAAAAGTTACTGATCTTCCCGCCCCCTCACATAATTGTGCTAGTTCCTCAAACCTCCTCTGGACTGCATCTACTGTCTTGTCAGCCAGGTCATTTGTCCCAAGATGTATAATTAAATGAGGCTTGTCCCTACCCCTTCTAGCATATTTCAGAACAGACTGTCCCACCCTTTCCGCTGTCATTCCTGGCATGGCCTCCACCCAAATGCAACTATGCCTCTCCCCCTTGCTACCCCACCTAACTCCTCTTAGTATTGAATCTCCCAACACTAAAATTCCACCCCTCTTACTCCCTGCTTGCTTCCATTCATCTCTCTCTCTCATTTCCAGCTCCTCTTCTTCCTCCTGCACATTATTTCCCCCTTTTACCCCTGTTGCAATTCTCCCAGCAGAACTTCCCCCTGCTCCAGTTTGGTCCAGGCATTTATCAATTACTCCTCTAATTTCATCATTTCCCTCCTCCACTTTCTTCCTCTCTAGCAGTGCACAACTATTTTCTGAAGGTCCTTCACAAATGCCCGCTCCCTCTCTCTTCATAGTAACCTGTTCTCTCCTTTCCACTCCTTGACTTTTGCCACTTCTTCGCCTCCCCTCACAAGTCCCTATCTCCTCCTCCTTCCATTTGTCTTTTGTCTCCTGACCTGGTTTCCTGGCAATTGTTCTTCCTGGCCTGGGCCCCTTTGTCTCTGCTTCCCTTCTTCTGACCGTCTCCTCACCACTGTTGGCTTAAATCGCCCTCCCTCATTTCCCCTTCTTCCTCCCTCCAGTATTGGGCTAAACCCACCCCCAATCTGCCTTGCCTGTCTTAGTTCCTCCTGCAGACCCTCAATCTCCTTTCTAAGTTTTTCTATGTGGTTGCACACTAAACATCCTCCCACACTCCAGGCAATTTTTAGAAAGATTGGTGCACCGCAGTTGTTGCAGCCTACCACCCTACCCATTGCTGTCGTTGCCCACCAGTGACCCCCCACCCTTCCAGATGCAGGATACCAAACACTCCCCCAAGTCTCCCCTCTCCCTCCTCTATCAGTGCAAAACATTTTCTTATTTCCCTTGCCTCCTTTGTTGCACACATTTAGATATATTGAGCAACTGCTTTTTATATTCCTATCCTTCCTATCCACACTCAAAAACAGACTTTAAGTAGCCATTGCACAACCTTCTTCAAACTCCTACTCCTCCTTTCCCCAATGCAAAAACAATGCGAAGAAGTAATAATGAAAGCTCCTAGATTTGCATTTACTTCCCTTCCACTGAGAGAGCAATCACCTCTTCACTTGCTGTTGTTCCTTTCCTGGTATGCCCCTCCTACTCCACACCCCCAACTATACCAAGTGTTTAGCTCCTGTCAATCAGATTTAACAGGGCATATAATCAAGAGTTGGGGGAAGGGGGGGCGAAAATTTGCAGCAACCAAAGACAGCAAAGAATACACCACCACTACGTTTTAAATCCTCAACAGCCCAAAAACAATTCTAAGTAAAGACAACAAAGAAAGTACAGTGTCACCAAAGCCCACAATCCAAGTCTAAAAGAAAAACAGCAATTACCAGTTACTGTAAAGCATTGAATTGAATATGCTTCCTTCCCCTTCTGGCTTCTATAACATTCAAAAATACATACATTTCTATCTCAGCTCTTTACCATTACCATCAAAATTGTAGTTCCCTGAACCCTGTAGAAGCCCCTGGGGAGAACACTGGGAGGCTGGTTCCCCAGCATGTGTCTCCTGCAATGGAAAGTCATGAAAGGGGTGACAGAACTCTCCCAGGTAGCATTTAACAAAACAGCTACAGAAGGTTACTCTGAGGAGGACGAGGTTGCCAATTGTCAGAGGGTTAGGGATGGCCGTGACCCTGAATGCTCTGACGCCAGAGCAATGGACCTCAGTTTAGAAACTGAAGGGGACATGTCCCATGCCCTGGGAAAATGTAAAGATTTTGTAACTGCTCAGACAATGGACCCTAGTTTAGAGAGGCTGAGGGCTTGTACAGAATCTGATGGGACACAGGGAGGTGACAGAAGACATAGAGTGTATTGGGACAATGGACTGCTGTATATGCCAGATGTAAGTACAGAGGGAAGGGTGATGGGCAGGTAGCTTGTCATTCCCCAACGGTACCATGAGTGGCTGCTCAAGACTGCTCATGATATCCCCATGTCTGGACATCTGGGTATCGAGCGCACTATGGAATGACTGGCCTAGAACTTCTATTGGCCCAACCTCACCCAGCAGGTGAAGGAATATTACAGGTCTTGTCACCGGTGCCAACAAATATGGAAGGCGGGTAGTAAAACCCAAGCTGCCCTAATTCCCTTGCCCATTGTGGAGGAGCCATTCCAGAGGGTAGGAATAGATATTGTGGGACCTTTGAATAGCCCCGCTCCTCCAGGAAGAGGTTTATCTTGACGGTGATGGATTACACCACCCGGTACCCACAGGCAGTCACCCTATCTTCACTGAGGACAAAGTAGCAGATGCCTTGCTAGGGATTTTCTCCCATGTCGGGTTTCCACAGGAGCTTATCACTGATCAAGAGGGTTCCTTCATGTCGGACCTGATGAAGTGTTTGTGGGAGAAGTGTGGGGTGGTGTAGAGACACATGACACCTTACCACCCCCAAGTCAATGGACTTGTGGAAAGGTTTAATGGGACCCTTAAATTGATGTTCCAAGCATTTGCTGAACAGCATGGGAGGGACTGGGAGAAATACCTTCCCCACCTGTTGTTCACATACAGGGAGCTGTCCCAAGAGTCAACAGGGTTCTGCCCCTTTGAGCTCTTATATGGACGCAGGGTGTGTGGGCCCCTAGACTTGATCTGAGAAGACTGGGAAGGCAAGCACGCCACCCAGGGAACTCCCATAGTGGATTATGTTCTTAAGTTTAAGGAAAGGCTGAAGGAGCTTATGGGAACAGCCCAGGGCAACCTGGCAGCTGCCCAGCAGAAGCAAAAGGTATGGTATGACCGCAGAGCCAGAGTGGAACTGCCTAACAAGAGACATACCCAAAGGATGTACCATGTCAATGTGATGAAGCCATATGCAAATAAAGCTGACATGGTATTTGCACTGTGTAGTCCTGGGGAGGCGACGGATGAGGAAGACCCTCTTCTGGACTTGCTGGAGGAAAGCAAGTGGGAGTCCTCTGTGGAGGCACTCAAACTGTCACCCCAGCTGACCCCGGAACAGACCCAGGAAGTAAGGGATATTTTAGCAGACTTTTCCCCACTGTTTAATGCCAAGCCTGGACTAACTCCCTTGGCAACACATGATGTAGAAACGGGGATGCAAGCACCAATACAGTGGACAGCATATCGGGTGTCTGAGGCCATCCTAAAGGACATTAGGAGGGAGGTGGAAGAAATGCTGGATTTAGGGGTAATCCAGAATTCCCACAGCCCCTGGGCCTCACCCGTAGTCCTAGTTCCCAAGCTGGATGGCTCTATTCATTTTTGTGTGGACTATCATGAACTCAATACAGCAATGAAATCAGACGCCCACCCAATGCCATGGACAGACAAACTACTGGACAAGTTGGAAGGGGTGACCTGCCTTACCATCATTGACCTGACAAAATGGTATTGGCAGGTGGAGTTAACTGCCAGAGCAAGGGAGAGGTTGGCCTTCATCACTGCAGTAGGGTTATCTGAGTTCAAGGTAATGCCTTTTGGAATGAAGAACACCCCTGCCACCTTCCAAAGGTTGGTGAACCAGGTGTCACATGGTATTGAAGAGTATGCCATGGCGTACCTGGATGATACTGCCATCTTCAGTGCCAGCTGGAAGGAACACCTGTCCTACCTTAAGGAAGTGTTGGGCAGGATACAGAGGGCCAAGCTCACTATCAAAACTGGAAAGTGCCAGGTGGCCATGGCAGAGGTGTTCTACCAGGGGCATGTAGTTGGGTGGGGACAGCTCTGTCTCAATCAAGCAAAGATTGAGGCAATATAGGTGTGGCCCAGACCTGAAACACAGAAGCAGGGCCGGAGTTTTCTAGGGACCGCAGGGTACTATTAAAAGTTTCCACCAAACTACAGTGCCCTGGCAGCTCCCCTATCTGGCCTGCTAAAGAAAAGAATGCCTAAAAAGGTAAAATGGGAGCTAGCCTGTGAATGAACTTTACACAGCTAAAGGAGGCACTCCGCAGTGCTCCTGTGTTAGCCAGTTCAGACTACAGTAAACCATTTGTAGTTCAGACAGATGCCTCAGATGTGGGTATTGGGGCAGTACATAGTCAGACTTCTAACCAAGGGAAAGATCACCCAATAGTGTACCTCAGTAAGAAATTACTTCCCAGGGAACAGGCTTATTCTGCAGTGGGGAAGGAGTGCTTTGCACTGGTGTGGGCACTGATGAAATTGGAGTCATACCTGTACGGGAGGCACTTTGAGGTACAGACAGATCATAACCCCCTGGTTTGGCTGTCACAAATGGATAAAATGAACAGTAGGCTTTCAAGATGGAGCCTTGCCTTACAGGGTTACGACATTATTGTCACAGGGCAGGGGCAGCAAATGCCAATGCAGACAGGCTATCCAGACAGAGCAGTGAACTGAATTTGTGAAACTCATCCCACGCCTAGGAATGGATTCCCACAAATTCTGTCTAGGAGGCAGGGGTGTAACGGGAATAGCCGTCTGCCAGTTATGTGTATATAAGTTTGTTATAAATCTATGTTTTGTACGGCAGTGCTGCTTAGGAAACAGGTGCAGCAGCAGAGCCTCATGGGACACTGAATTTTAAAAGAGGGAAAAAAAATGGTCTGCCCTCTCGCTGACCTAGAGGATAAGCTGGCTAGAGCTTCCTTTCTTGTTTTAACACCTACCTACCAAAACCTGTGTAGCTGTTATACAACCAGGTTATAAAATAACAATTGCTTTGAACTTAGGAAGACTGCTGTAAAAGGTTACATTTTATAAGACTGTTTTTGAAAAGCATATGTGAATTAACCTTACAGGATATTTCTGCAGCATCAAACGGTGTCATAAACCATACTCTGAGGAAGACAGATTGTCTTGTTATAATTAACAATATTGCTGTATTTGCAGATTCCAATCAAGTAGTAATCTGACCTGTTTGTCTTTGCAGCTGCATGTTACAAATTAAGTATGCAGGGGTGAGCGTGACCTCACACTAACAGCTCAGAGCTGTGACATCACAAGGAGGGAGGGACATTCTGGCCTCCCTGATATTGTTGAAGCTTGGCTAAAAGGATAGTCACTCTTTTCTGGACTTCTAAGAGTCATCTTTGTTTCTGGACTTCTAAGGGACACTTCTGCCAAGATAGGAAACAGCCCAAATCATTTGCCAACTGAAAATCTGAGGTAGAATTAGCTAAATCATTTACCAGGTGCTTTGTTTTGTATTTGTCCATTTATTTTCTGACTGTAACCTTAATGTATATATATTCTGTATTTATTTACTATTTTTAATTTTACTAAACCTTGTTTTCCTTAAGTCTGCCTGGGAACTTGCTCATTTTGAGTTTGAATGGTGGGACAGTATTGATAATTCTGACATAACTGTTAAATTGCTTAGAGTGTCACCATATGCAGCCACGCCGCTAACAAGGATCTGTGTAGAGATCCAGCAATGTAAGAAAATACCTGAGTCTCAATTGAGTCAGCAGGGGGTTGTGAACCAGGCTGGTTGTATGCCCACTGGGTCAAGTATTGCGCTGCTTTCCCCAAAGAGAGTGTGATATTTGGACCTGTTACTTGGGTGTGCTAGCTAAAAAAGGGTTTCTAATTGGCCTCAGGACTCGAGACTGGTAGTTTGCTTGGACCCAAAACAAACAGGAGGGTGTCCCTGTTCATCTTCTGTTCACAAATCCCACTTCAAGGTTAGGCCTGACCCCTGGAGTGGATTTGTGACAGACACAACTCGGGGATAGGGGCAGAACCATGGTCGTGCAAAAGTGTTGGTGCCATGGTTCCTTTGCCATTGTGAAGGATCAGTGTTATTCATTCACCCTCTTCACATGATATACTTGATAAGGGATTCCATAATCTTAATGTGAGGCTGGCCAATCTATAGTTTCCCTCCTCCTGCTCCTCCATACTCCCTCCCTTGTGGAAAGGAACCACATCTGCACTTTTTTTTGTTTATGATCTAAAACAATAGTTGATTAGTTCTCTTTAATCTTAACTCCAAGCACTGTTTGTGTGCTATTCGTTTTATGGAAATGATGATTAACTGATGAAGATTGTGTCTGTGATTCTTTTTTCAGCCAGCAGCTGGGATCGGGGGGGGGGCTGTATGTTAGCCAGTCATTCATCCTACCCTTGTTCCATGTGTAATTTACAAAAACTATATCCGGCAATCCATCTAATCCTCCAGAAGTTGGGACCAGAACCTGGATATCTGCCCACACACCCAGTCAATCAAGGTGAGATATCATATATATTTTAATTAACATACCCTCATGTCCTCTCTCTCACACACTACTCCCCATGGCCCAGTCAATAGCTTCTCCAATGTCCAGTAAAATATCAAATTAATCCTAGACCCATGTATGTCTTGTTGTCCTTTCCAAAATACTACCAGTGTGATTCTTTCCAAAATAAGCTAACTTTGCTTCAAACGTCCATGAAAATGTTCTGGAGTCAAAACCACTAAAGAAACCAAATTCCAACCTTGTGATGCAGACATCAGTCTGATGTCCATTAATCACAAATATCAGATTCATTTAAACACCATTCAACCATCACTTGCTCAGGCTTTTTTCTTGCTATCTGGTGGCCGTGCTTCATTCTCATGTTCCCAGTCTGCCTCCAGTTTGGAACTAGTTTGCCTGCTTCATGGGGGTCATGAGTTTAATGACTGGCTATGGAACTGGTGCAAGGTAGAAGGGTTCAGTTGTATTGGAGGTTGGGGTGATACATGGTTGGACAAGAGGTTATATTTGGAGGACAGGCTGCACCTTAATTATGAGGGTTCGAAAGTACTCTGGGACAAGCTGTGGGAGTACATGGAAAAAGTCTGAATTTAAACTGATGAGGGGAGTGGTGGGCCAGAGGGCACAGATGCCTTGACACAGGAAGGTCTGTGGACCCCCCACACAGGAAGTAGCAATCAGGAGGGGGCATGGGGCAAGGGAGGGAAATTATAGACAGGGGGTGAAGAAGGGAGTATAGTGGATCAGCAGATCAAGAAAGATGCAGGAACTAGGCAGGGAGGCACAGCGTCAAGGTGGAGGGTGGTGGTGGTGCCACTCAATGCTCACAGTCTTGGTAACAAGATGGCATACATGCAGGCCCTCTTGGTGGAGGGGAAGGTAGATGTGGCAGCAGTTACTGAGACCTGGACTACAGCACACCATGACTGCACCCTTTCAATCCTGTGGTACAAGCTATACAAAAGGGATAGAGTGTTAGGCAGGGGTGGCAGTATACATCATGGAGGGAATAATATGCACCAGGGAGGAGACTGAGCAGGGGAAAAGGGAATCACTATGGATCCAGCTCCAGACCAACTGGTGAGGATGGTAAGGTTGGGGTGGTCTATAAACTGCTCAACCAGTAGGAAGAATGGGACAAGGAACTATATAAAGAATTGCTGGAAGCAGAAGGTAAAGGGGAGGTGGTAGTAGTGAGGGACTTTAACCAGCCTAAGGTGGACTGGGGTTCACCAACCACATCCTGTGCCAGGAGTCAAGTGATCCTTGATGTGATACAGGAAGGGTTCATGAACCAGGGAGTTATGAAGCCCACCAGGGCATGGGCTATCCTTGATCTGGTGCTCACAAATGGGAGCACATACAGGAGATAGCAGTCAAGGAATCCATGAGAGGTAGTGACCACCGCTCAGTGTGATTCAGTTTGAATATGGGAAAGGAAAGCTTCTCTGCCAAGACCAAAACCATTGACTTTAAGAAAGCAGATTTCTGAAAAATGCAGGAGGTACTTAGGAAGCAACTAGAGGTCATCAAAGCAGACATGGGGTGGATAGACAATGGACCATCATCAGGGATGCAATACTGGCAGCCACAGTGGACTGTGCTAAGTTCAGGCAGAAGAAGTTGTGGCCAACTCACCCATCTGGTTTAACTTTGAGGTTACCAGGGTGGCAAAAGACAGAACAGTAACTTACAAGAGATACAGGAGGAGTGAAAGTGAAGCAGATGAGGAGGAATACCTGAGGTTAGCTAAAATGGCAGACAAAGTGTTGCAGCAAGCAATGGCATAGAAGGAACTGCAAACAGCAGAAGGAATTAAAACTGGGGAAAAAGTCTTACATCACTACATAAGCAAGAAGAGGACAAGGAAGGATGAGATAGTTAAGCTGAGGAAGCAGGATGGCTGGGTGAAGGAGGAGGTGAGCAAGATGGAGGTACTTAATGAGTACTTCTGCTTTGTCTTTACTAGGGAAAAAGATGGTCTGGTACTGCCTTATGGGAGAAAGAGGGAGGGGGAAGGGCAACATATGTGGTAATAGAGAACAGAGTGAGGGAGGGTCTACTTGCGCTGAAAGCAGACAAGTCCCCAGGACTGGACAGCACACACCCAAGGGTACTGAAGAAGCTAGCTGAAGAGCTCTTGGGGCTGTCGGCAGACCTTTCAATTGATCCCTGGAGTTGGGAGTGGTGCCACAGGACTGAAGAATGGCACATGTGGTGCCTCTTCCACAACAGCAGACCTAGGGATGATCCAAGGAACTATGGGTAGGTCAGTCTGACATCAATCGTGTGAAAACTCCTGGAGACCATACTCAAGGAGAGATTGGTAAGGTACATAGAGGAGAACGGTCTCCAGGACAAAAGGCAGCATGAGTTTGTGGGTGTAAGGTCCTGTCAAATGAACCTGATTGACTTTTTTGACTGGGTCACCAGGGCGGTGGATGGGGGCAAAGTGGTAGATGTCATTTACTTGGACATTACCAAGGCCTTCAATTCTGTGCCACATATAAGGTTAATCAGTAAATTGAAGGATCTTAAGGTTGGGGAGAAAATGACAGGGGGTAGAAAGCTGGTTATGTGACAGAACCCAGAGGGTGGTGATATTGGGTGAATTGTCCAGTGCCAAGGAGGTTGCCAGCAGAGTCCAGCAGGGATTGGTGCTGGGGCTCATGTTGTTGGCTTCATAAACAACATTGGGGGAAGACACTAAGGGTAAGATGTGCCTGTTTAAAGATGACACCAAACTCTAATGAAGGGTGGGAACAGTTGAAGGGATACAGGACATACAGAAAGACCTCAGAAAACTTGAGAGATGGTCAGGGATCTGGCAACCTGGCTTCAATGCCAAGAAATGCAAGGTGATGCACATAGGGGTCAGAAATCCTAGGACCGAGTATTAGCTGGACAGGGGAGGGGCATCTGGGGAGCAGCAACAGAGGAAGAAAAGGAGGGGTAGTGATTACCAGTGACCTGAAACATCCTATGCAATGCAAAAAGGCAGCAATGAAGGCAAAAAGGATGTTGGAGGGTATAGCAAGGGGATTCAGCAGTAGGAGAGTGAGGCCGTACTGCCCTTGTATGGGTCACTGGTGAGACTGTATTTAGATTATGACGTAACGTTCTGGAGCCCATATCATAAGAAGGACATTGGCTTGCTAGAGAGGGTACAGAGGAGGGCAACAAAGATGATCTGGGGACATCAAGGGAAATCATACAAAGAGAAGCTGGGAGCCCTAAGAATTAACTTCCTGGAAGACAGGAGAGAGGGGGGATATGATAGAGAACATTAAATAATTGAAAAGAATAAATAGAGTGGGCATGGAAGGTCTCTTCAAGCTAAGTAACTATAGAACTAGAGCTGTGCAGAATATAAAATTCTGCTCACAGAATTCCCATTGAATGACCATTCTGATTCTGTGGAATTTTGCAGAGGTTTTTTGAAAATTCCTTGCAATTTTGCCAAATTTTAAATTTCCATTAATTTCCTTTAGTTTTAACAGTATGTGTCCAATTAACACTAAATGTGGACTGTCGACAGAACATACTGCCATACAAATGTGAGATAAATGTCAGATTCTTAGGTTGAAAGGGGGTGGAGGTATGGGTGGCCAAACATTTAATCAACATTACAGTTTCAGTTATTTTGAAATGATTTAAACATTTCTTATCCAAATTTCTCCACAATGTCTGGATTTAGAGAAGCACCCAACATGGGTATATACACCATGTTTTAAGTCTCAAGCTTCAATGGCAGCTGAGTTATAGTTAGCCAAACATTTTTCCAAAATTTAGATTATTGTAATTTTAGAATAATGTTGACAGTATTCATTGAAAAGTTATAAAATTTGACAGGTACAGTATATAGGTTGTCACTACATTTGTATATGTACATAGTGTCAGTTTGTTAGCTTCAAATGGGACTGAGTTATAGCCTGCCAAATATGTTGCCAACATTTAAATGTCAGTTATTTCCCCTCTAATTTTAACACAACATATCCAAATTTAGCCAGAGTCGAAACATTTAAACTACTATACCACATGGTAATTTTTGAAAAAGTTGATTGAATTAAAAGTAGTCAAACTTTCACAACATTTAAAAATAAAATTTTGCAAGAATGGAAAAGTACAGTTACGTAAGAACTTACCGTAACAGTAGATCTTCAAGAACAGCTCTTGCAGCAGGTTACACCATTAGGACTGAAGCCGGCAGACACCAGGACCCCATGGAAAATTTCTAGCTAGCAGTATCCAGCGGAAGACTGCCCCTGACGTCGGCTCCTTCCTGACGTCAGGCATCAAATAAAAGGGGGCGGTCCCCCAGCATCCCCAGTTCTCCCGCCGGAGACTCCCAGCCCAAAGATGACATCTGAAGGGGAGACTGAGGATCCGCTTCCAAAGGAAGGTTTGAAGTAGGCATCAAAAGATGCTGTAGCCTAGAACTAGGTCAGAAGACTCAACCTCCAGAGGGGAAGGTGGCAGGGAAACTACCTGCTGCAAGAGCTGTTCTCGAAGATCCACTGTGACGGTAAGTTCTTACGTAACTGTACTATCTTACTTCAAGAAACAGCTCTTGCAGCAGGTTACACCATTAGGACTGATTCCCAAGCAGTAAGGGAACAATTTGTTATTGGGAGGAGTATAGGAGAGATGTCTCAGACTTCAGGACAATAGTCCTTGAAGGACTGCCAAGCCGAAACCAGCTCTACGTCTAGAGGCAATATCTAAACTGTAGTGCCTGATGAAGGTGTGTACAATGCTCCAGGTTGCTGCCACACAGATGGCTGAAGTGGAGACATTTTTGAGTGCAGTGAAGGAGGTAGCCACCCCACTCATAGAATGACCCTTTACCGGTCCTGGTAAAGGTTTGTTGCGCTTCTGGTAACAGAACATAATGCACTTTACCAGCCATTAAGAAAGCGACTGTTTGGAGACAGAAGCACCAGTCATTCTTTGTGCGTAGGAAACAAAGAGCTGGTCCAACTTACGATGGGCTTTGGTTCTGGTCAGATAATATCTGAGACTCCTATGCACATCCAGAGTGTGCAACAGGACCTCCCCCCTATTACAGTGATTTGGGTAGTACACCAGCAGATCTATATCCTGGTTGAGAGTTACAGCTGAGACCACCTTGGGAAGGAACTTATGATTTGTTCTTAAGGACACCCTGTCCTTGTGAAAAACCAAATAAGGATCCTTGCACATAAGTGCATGAAGCTCAGAAATTCTTCTGGCAGAAGTAACAGCAACTAAAAGGAGAGTCTTCCAAGCGAGGAGATGCAGCTCACAATCCACAGTTGGTTCAAAAGGAGCCAGCATAAGCTGCTCTAGAATGAAAGGAAGATCCCAAGGTGGAACTGGGTCTTTGATGGGAAGTCTCAAGTGCAGGATGCCACACAAAAAGTGCGAGAAGCCTCTAGTTGAGCTAGAGACCTGTGACCTATCGAAGAATGGTACGCCAAAATGGCGCATAGGTGAACCTTAATGGAGGAGTAGGCAAGACCTGCCACATAGAGGGATAGGAGGTAGTCTAAAACAGACCGCTCAGAACAATCCAATGGGGTCAATCCACGAGCTTGAGCCCAAATACAAAATCTGCACCACTTCATGGTGTAAGTGGCATGAGTTGAGGGTTTTCTGGCTGCTACTAGAAAGTCTGTAACTTCCTGAGAGACCCCGTTATCTCAGGACTGCTAAGTCGTTAGGAGCTGGGCATGCAGATTCAGAGACTGAAGATCTAGATGGACCAAGAAGCCTGCCTCCTGGGACAGAAGATGAGAGCTGAATGACAGAGACACCGGAGGTTCCTGGGCCAGCTGATGTAAGAGAGGGAACTAAATCTGCCTGGGCCAAAAGGGCACTACTAGAATAAGACATGCCCCGCTCTTGTCAGAGCTTCAATAGAACCCTCTGGATCAAAGGGAAGGGTGGGAAAGCATAAAGGAACCTGCCCATTTAAGAGAGGGACAACTCGTCTCACCAGAAAACACCAAGCCCTGAATCTAGCGAGCAGAAATTGGGCAGTTTTGTGTTGGATAGGGACGCGAAGAGGTCTAATTCTGGTGTCCCCCATCTGTGGAACAGGTCCTCTGCGACTTCCTGAAGCAGTTCCCATTCAAGGACTTAGGCCTGTGATCGGCTTAGACTGTCTGCGATAGTTCTGTCCACTCCGGGAACATGCACTGCAATAATATCTGCACCGTGTTGCAGTACCCAATTCCAAACCCTTTGAGCCTCCCTGCAAAGGGGGTAGGAATGAGTGCCTCCTTGTTTGTTGAGATAGTACATCATTGCGGTATTGTCTGTTTGTACCAGAAGAGTACCCGGTGGAATCTCCATCTGGAATGCCTGTAGGGGGTATAGGACGGCTCTCATCTCCAGAATATTTATGTGAAGATGGGACTCCAAAGACGACCAGGAGCCTTGAGTTCTGACCCTGTTGAGGTGAGCTCACCTTCCAGACCCCGAGGCATCCGTGGAGAGAGTCGCTAAAGGAGGTGATGCAATGAAGGGGACTCCCATCGAGAGGTGGTCTGGGACAAGCCACCAATGCCAGTCTTGGATGACAGCATTCGTGATCCGGACTGGATGCTGCAGATGATCTTGCTTTTGGTCCCATTGTGCCCTCAACATCCATTGGGTGACCGGCATATGGAGTCGAGCTAGGGGAACCATTGCAATGGCAGCTGCCATGTGTCCAAGCAGGCAAAGGATGGGCCGAGCCAGAACCGTCTTCTTTTCCTTTATATCCCTTATAAGGGATCTGATGGATTCTGCCCTGTCCTGAGGAAGGAATGTCCTTCCCTGAGTGGTGTCCAGAATTGCTCCTATAAACTGCAAGTTCTGAGATGGGACAAAGTGTGACTTCTCCTGGTTGATGGTGACGCGCAGCGATAGGAAGAGGGAACAGGTATCTTGTATCGCGGACATCAGGGCATCCCGTGAGGGTGTCATGAGAAGCCAGTTGTCTAGGTACAGAAACACGTAGTGGCCCCATCTCCTGAGAGCTGCTGCCACGACTGCCATACACTTTGTGAATACATGAGGTGCCGAAGACAGTCTGAAAGGGAGGGCTCATAACGTAGTGGCGTCCCAGAAACTCGAAATGCAGAAATTTCTGGTGCGCTCGAGCGATCGGGAGATGTAAGTAAGTGTCCTGCACATCCAGTGACGCTAGCCATGTGCCCTCTTTGAGCATGGGAATGAGACCCGACAGGGTCACCATGTGGAAGCGCTTGTACAACACAAATGTGTAAAGGCCGCTGAGATCCAAGATCGGGAGCAGGTCCCCTGTTTTCTTTGGAACCAGGAAGAAGTGAGAATGGTAACCTTTTCCTCTTTGGTTCGGTAGAACATACTCTCTGGCTTCCTTGTCGAGGAGGGCCAAGACCTCTTGCTGGATAAGCAGGGCATGCTGACCTGAGTAGCAGGAGAGCAGGGGAGGTCTGGATGGTGGGTGGTTGAGGAACTCTACAGAGTGACCTCGTTCGACCAACTGCAACGTCCACCGGTCGGAGGTTATCCTCTGCCATCTCAAAAGGTGATGAGAGATGTGATCCCTGACATTCTCAACCCTTTGATCCAGAGGAGGGGAGGGCCGGGAAGGAGTCATGCTGTGGTGGTATCGGACCCCGTGGGCTGGGCTGCTTTGGGATGCTTTTGACCCTGGACCGAGGGAACCTGCTTTGATTTTTGTGACCAAAGTTGCCCCCGGGTTGCTGGCCGGAATGTGGCTGCTGCCGTTGCTGCTGGCAGCGAAAACGGTTCTGGTTCCTATGAAAGGAACCAGACTTAGGTCTGTACATGGCCTGTACAGTCCTGATTGCCTTCCCAGCATCCTGTAGCCTGGTGATGACCTTCTCAGATTCCTCACCGAACAGGACCGCTCCATTATAAGGGACATCCAGGATGTTCTTCTGGACGTCCGGGGTAAATCTGGAGACTCTAAACTATGAGTGTCTCCGGAGACAAACGCCTGTGGCTTCTCCCCTGGCTGCTGAGTCCACTGAATTGTAAGTGGCTCGGAGAATCTGGGTCCCCACGTCTGACCCAGTTTGAAGGAGGTTAAGCAGTTCCTCCTTCTTTTTGCCATCCGGAAAGTCTTTTAAAAGGTCTTGGCCCTGTTCCCAAAGAGTGTTCTGAAACTGCACCATGTGCATCAGATAGTTTAGAGACCTAATTGAGCATGTAGCAGCCGCATACATGCATCTTCCCATTGAATCTAATTGCTTAGATTCCTGGTCTGGAGGATGGGTACTCAAATGCTGAGACCGCTGGGACCTGTCATGAGATGCAGTAATGACCAGGGAGTCAGCCACGGGTTGTTGCGCCAAATACAGGTCCTCTGTTGGAGCCCTGTAGAGGCGGTCAACCTTCTTTGAAACAGCCGGTGTGGAATGGGGATGCTTCCAAGCTCCCTTGGTGACGTCTGTAAAGGTGTCCACCAAAGGTGGGACCACCACAGGCTTCGGGTATTTCTGCCTGAGGTAATGGGCAAGGCATTGTCTCTCAGGGTCTACGTCTTCTGTCTCCCATCCCATATTGTCCTGGATGTGCCTCATGATTTCTGAAAAGGAGGAATCATCCAGTGGTGACCTTGGAAGGTCCCATCGGTCTGGTGATGGGGGACTGAAGGGAGATGGAGACCTGCAGGTATCGGACGTTATCCAGTCTGGAGTCATCTCACAGTGAATGGTGCCTGTCCCTGGGTTGCTTTGGGCTTGGGGACCCTGAGGAATAGCGTGATGGGTGTCTTCTCTCTCTCTCGATTGGTCCTGAGGAGGTGGAATTGGCTCGTCGGGGGTCGGGGGTCTTGAACCTTCAGCGCCCCAAGGAGGAGGTGGAGGTGGCAGAGGCTTAGGGGGAACCATGTCCTTCCTTATGATTTCCCACCAGAAGGTGAACAGTTCTTTCACCTCCTGAATATTCATGCCCGACGGCGGGCCCAGTGTCGGTGTGGGTCTATCGCCGGGGTTGGGCGTTGGGTCCTGGGGGAACCACCGGGTCTGGCGCTGGCTCCCTGGGTAGGCTGGCATCCTCCGTGTCACCTGTCTGGTCAGCCAGCGGCATGGTAGCCTCTTCACCTGATGACCCCTGATGTCTGGTGTCCACCAGCATCAGTACTACGGTTGTCGGGGTAGTCCGTTTTGTGGGCGCTGGGTCAGACACCTTCTTGGTCTCCGACATCTGCTTGAGGGATGTCAGCTCTGCATTATTCCTTTCAGGGACCTTCGAAGGTTGGGAGATGGACCTGATGTCGGTTTCCTGGCGTCGGTAAGACGCACGGCCCGATTTGGAGGAAGGCATTTTGTGCCTGTCTGAAGAATCAGGCCTGGAGGCATCCGGTGCCCGAGTGGTCTTGAGTGGGTGTAAGGAGGCTGATGAGCCCCCTGAAGACCTTACCTTAGTGGGGGAGATTGGGAGCAAGCCCGGGAAGGAGATCTGTCAGACCATGTAGAGCTGGAGCTGGCCCTGGACTCGGAGGCCCGGCTGGGGGATCTCGCCCTATCTAAGTCCTGATGCTTGTCCCAGTGTTTCCCTGACTTGTGGGAAGATTCCCCTTTGAAGGAAGGTCTTTTCTTCATTTTCTTTCATTTCTCCTTGAGGAGGAACCCCTGAAGGGCCTCTTGGCGGTGGATCCAGGTTCTGCTATTGAATTGCTGGCAGATTAAGTAGGCCCGCATGTCATGCTCTGGGCCTAGGCACCTGACACAGGCTGAATGTTGGTCTGCAAAAGGGAAATGTTTGCCGCAGGTGCACTTAGAGGGATGTCCTTCGAGAGAAGGGGTAGGAGAAGCAAACATGGATTAAGAATTAAGAAGATAAAGCTTTCACGCATCGTTTCATTGATGCAGGTATCCATAAGGCCAATGCTGGTGAGTCGACATTGGGAAAAGTACTGGGGATGCTGGGGGACTGCCCCCTTTTATGTGATGCCTGACGTTGGGGAGGGGCCGACGTTGGGGGGTGGTCCCCCGCTGGATACTGCTAGCTAGAATTTTTCTGTGGGGTCCTGGCGCCTGCCGGCTTCAGTCCTAATGGTATAACCTGCTGCAAGAGCTGTTTCCTGAAGTAAGATCTACAAATTTAAGCCCCATAAACTTTAAAACTAGAGAATGCAATACCATGAAATTTGTCAGGTTCTTAGACCTTACAAGAAGACTGTGCGTGCCCAATTTTATTAACTGCTTGCTGCCAGAAATTGTAAAATAATATGGCTGTGCATGGACAAAATAGTATTTCCTGAATACCATGAATAGCAGGCTTGCCGAATATTCAGATGGACGTTCTAAATAGTCCACTATTCGGATGCTATACAGGATGTACTACTTTGTGGGTTAGATTTCAAAATCTCACAGAGCTTTGTTGGCCAATCAGAGGCTGTTTTTGAGTTCATAGCCAGGAACACCATGTGATCTCTTCATTCTGAGTGTGTAGCATAGAGTTCAATATATAGCGAGACTCAAGGGCAGACTCCAATAGCTCAGTTGAAGCCACACGTCTGCCATATTAGAGGAGAATTGAGATGCTGACAGAATAGCAGGAATCTAGCTTGAAACTTAGCGAATGGCACCAACACATTGTTCTGATAGCAATCTGTTGATCCAGTTGAGTAAGAAGCACCACTGACAGCAGGGAAATGATGAAATGGATGCACATTGTGTTGACTAAAACAAGGTATGCTTGTTTGTCCTTTGCTTGTATAAGCAGTCCGTTACTCGATTGCTGTCAGAACAGTGTGTGGTAGTGCTATATATATATATATATATATATATATATACTGCATTTGCAGCACCATCATTTCTTGTATTACACTTTGAGACCTTCGTGACCATAAAGAGATTGTCACTTAACTCCTAATATTGATGGAGTTATGGCCTGTTGAAGTTCCAGTGTTATCCTATGGTTATCCTACGGGAATCATTATGCTTTATTACTTGCTATTTTAATGGCCACAATCATTTGAGGGTGTAGCACATGCTATTCTTGTAGTACCCCTTGAGTGCTTTGTGACCATATAGAGACTGTTACTTAACTCCCAATATTGTTGGAGTTATAGCCTGGTGAAGTTCCAGTGTTATCCTAAGGGAATCGTTATGTTTTATTACTTGCTTTTTTTAATGGCCACAATTATTTAAGGTGTGGAATATGGTATTTTTGTTGTACCTCTTGAGATCTTTGTGACCATATAGAGATTGTAACCTCTGCATCCTTCTTATGAAGCACCAGCAACACAAGTCAGCCTCTGGCACCAGTGTACAAGCCAAAGTGCTGTGAGGACCACTCCTCCTCCTCCTCCTCCTCCTCCTCCTCCTGAAGCCATTTTAAGGAATTCTGTAGCAATTCTCTAATAAGGCAACTTTCCTGGCTGAATACTGAATAACGAATATCTGGGACCTGAATAACAAATATTTGGCCAAATATCTGTAAAAGGTATTCACATGGCTCTACAAAATAACATCTGTACTTAAAGTTAAATCCCACAAGTCTTTGTGAAAATTGTAGAATTTCATGAAAAATTACATAAAACTGGAATTTGCTAATTTCACTCAACCTTATCTGGAGGATTCTAATTAAAAGATAGGGGTATGAGAGGCAGGTAGTGCAGGAGGTCACCAGGTTCAGGAGTAATATGCACAGTTTCACCAAGAAATGGACAGCTGAGCTGGGAAGCACAGCAGTGGTAGACTCCCAGGTTGGAGCAAGGAAGCACATAGTGTCAACAATTCCAGCCTGAATGCAGGATATTTAGGGATCACATCCAGTAAATTTATGATTCAGGGAGCCTGATGTACATGCAAGTCTGGGACTTAGAGGTACTGAGAAAGATGTAGTGGTGGAAGGCAATGTTTGGGGCAGCAGGAATGAAGAATTCTGGATATTCCAGCAGGGTAGGTCAATAGAAAAAGGAATAGGTGACTCATGTTTTAAGGGAGTTTGCCACTGTAAAGAACAAAGAGGATATCAGTTGGATCAGTAGTTCTACTGAGTCAATCTGGCTTTGCCAAAAGAGAAGGGGGGGGATTGTCACCCAGAGAGGAACAGCAGGACTGCAAACATTTCAACCAGCTTATCAAATGAGGTAGTGATACATGCATTGTTGATGATAAATTCCACAAAACTAATTCTGGATGGTTCATCTATATGCTACTATAAATATGTGAGAAAATGTTACCAATATTATTTCTACTGCAAATTTAAAACTGCTAAACCAATTTATCCAGTTGTGTTAGACACCAAGATACGCTGACTTTGGATACTGTATGTATGCCAAATGTTAAGTCTATGCCTGCAACAGCATAGAAGTTACAAACATCCACATTTTTGAGAATTTTCACAAAATTGTGTAAATATTTACATAGTAAATATTTGAACCTCTGTAACTTAAAAATCTGTAATCCAATTCTCTCCATATTTAGATCATTACATAAGCATTACAAAAAGGTTATTCATGCTAAGTTATACATGTCTAGCACCAAAGATGACCACGTTATATGCAGATGACATTTTTCCATGGAATTTCCTCAAAAAAATAATACGACAGATTTTGAGCACGTACAATTTTGAGACAATGCATCATATTGTCATGAAATCTGGCACATTATTAGAGCACCTATCATCAAGGAATCATGCTAAACTTAAGATCGCTAACCCAATGGACGACTGAGGTGTATGCAAACATTTTCATGAAATTTTGCACAAAAAATAAAAAGACAGACTTTGAGTGCCTATTTTGAAACTATCCATTCAAGTGATATGATATTTGGGACATTATTGATCATCCACCCTAACAGTGTACATGCCAAAGTTCAGAGCTCTAGCTTAAATGACAGCCAAGTTATGAGCAAATTACTAAACTTAAAAAATTCAGCAAAATCCCATGGAAATTCTGCACAGTTATGTCAAAATTCCACAAATGTAGAATTCTCCCATTCTGCACAGCTCTAGTCACAGACTAATCTTTCAAAAATCTTATCAAGCACAAGCAGTTAAGATGTGGGATGATTATTAAAAGTAGCTACAGCAATTTCATTATGAAGGGGGGTGATGATAATAGCAAACTTCCATACACCAGGGAAGGTACTAAAACCAGTCACATGTATGTGGCGGATGTATTGAAAAAGCTGTGTCAACCAGCAATAAAAATGTAAGTAAGATGTCGTCAATGCCAGGACCTGAACTGAGGTCAAAGGACTGTAGTTTGTGGCACACATTGTATTCATTTATCAAAAAGAAGACCAGCTATTGATTAATGGAGGCACCAAGCTCTTCGATGTTGAAGGCAGATGTCTGAAGCACCATAGCAGCTTGTGAACTAAATGTTAACTGAGAGAGGAGAGCTACTTGGCTGTCAAAGTTAAAATTCAGGCATTATCAATTTCTCAGGAAGTTCCCACAGTCATCCTGAGGAATCCAATAGTCCATATTTACCATCTTCTTTCTCAATAATCCTGTCTTCCTGGCTGTTATCAGTGGTCTTTTGTTATATACTCTGCTCCCAACTCCTGCATTGTGCAGTATATGCCAATGTCTCTGCATTATACTTCCTGAACAATACAGGTGATCACTTGTTAAATGTTCTACTCCAAAGTCCAGTGGCTTGTAGTATATGCCAATGTCTCTGCACTATACATCCTGGCTATTATCGGGGGTCTTTTGATACATACTCTGCTCCCAACTCCTGCATCGTGCATTGTGCAGTACATACCAATGTCTCTGCATTATACTTCCTGAATATTATCAGCGGTCAGTTGCTAAATGTTCTACTCCAAACTCCTGTGGCTTATAGTAAATGTCAATGTCTCTGCACTATACTTTTGGGCTATTATCAGTGACCAGTTATTAAATACTCTGCTCCCAAGTCCTGAGACCTTTAATGTATGCCAATGTCTCTGCATTACACTTCCCGTCTATTATCAGGAGTGTGGTTAAATACTCTGTCAACAACTCATGTGATTTTTTACAGCTGCGGGGCAGAGCTTTGCAGATGTATTGCCATCATCTGGACAGGGTACTGTGGAAGCATGTCACTGAATAGCACTCTGGAGTATTTCCACAGTGCTCAGGCACAATTCCAGATGGTTGCGTTTACATGCCCTTCTCCTCCATGGGCCACGTAAACACATCCCCTTCATGGGTCCCTACTTTGTTACTGCAATTGTGGAAGTTACGTCCACCATGCCCAAGACGGCCACTGATGCTAACTGTGCATGCATATTGTGCATGTGCAGTCTTCTCATAGTGGCCATCTTGGATACGGCAGCCTCGGATGCCACAGCAAGAGCTCCTCCACAGTTTCACAGCTCTACCCAGCCATATCAGCTCTGACCAGAGTTTGTTGTATGTGCCAATGCCTCTTCACTATACTTTTAACTGTAACCCCCTTGTTCCCAGGGGTTACTAGAATCCCACTTAGAATCAGTGGCAGGCAGGGAGAGGCAGCTAATGGAATGCCAGTTAAATGGATTTCACAGTGTCCCACTCTGTTTTTCAGTTTCAGCTAAGCTGGGGAGATGATGTCACTATAGAATTGTTGCAGCAGCATGAGCCGCAATGGAATACTAGCTGGGGAGTTAGCTGTAGAATGTAGAGTTAGAGTTAGTCTGTAGAGTGGAGAGTGAGAAGGAGGACACTGCCTGGGCAGTTCCTCAGTTTTAGCTCTGCCAGAGAGTTACCTCCATAGTTTGGGTAGTTTGTTCTCACCCTAGAAGAAGAACATAGAAGACCAGAGAGTGAAGTGGTAGCGACTGTTTCTAGAGGGTTTTCCAGTGCCACATCCCTGGAGGGATGGGGGGGGATTCCAGGATTCAGGGGCAATCTCCTCGTCCAGCCTGGATTTGTTGAAGCTGCCTGAGACTCATCTGTTTTGTGAGTACCTGACACTTTTGTGTGGAAAAAGCCCTGGGGCACCTGCATTCCTGTGGTGAGTTTTTATCTGACAAAGGGATTCTGCCATCAAGACTGTTTCTGTTTAAACGTGTCTGCCTACTATGGGGTCCAGAGAGAGACATGCCAACTACATAACTTTTAGTTTGTTTCTGTTTAAAAGTGTTTGCCTGCAATGGGGTCTGGAGAGAGACTTGCCAAGTACAGAACTTTTAGTTTGTGCCTGATTTAAAAGTGTCTGCTAAAATGGGGGTCTAGTGGAGGGACATTGCCAATTACAGAATTTTTAACTTCATGACAACTCAGAGGTGTGTGTAGAGTAGTATGTTAAATGTGAAAGACATTTCAAGATAGCATCTACAAGTTTTCTGAGAAGGGTGTTATTAACCAAATGAATGGCCAAGTATAAATTTGGAAGCAAAAGGTGGGAGACCCCCCCATCCGGAATAACCATGTTTACTGCTCCGGGTTCATTTTGGGCACCTTTGTTTTCTCTCAGTGCATTTGGCCAGTGCCTGAAGAAAATAGTTCACCCAGACATGGGTTTTGGATTTTCTGTGAGCCTGAGTGTGTTCATTGGTGGTCGAGGGTGCCACCAGTAATTCCTCATGAAATATGGGAAAGTCTCCTAGTACTGGCTGAGGGTGCCTAGTCAAGGGAAGTGTACCAGTTCTGGCCATGTGTGCCAATTTCCATTCAGAACCTGAGGGTTTGTTGTTTGTGTGCTCTGTACCTCAGTAATCTGCATTACCAGTGGTAGTAGCCCTGTGGGGGTCCATCTTCGCTTGGTGATTATTCTCTGTGTATGTGAATAAAAGCCACACTCTAGAATCCCGATCTGATTTAGACAGTACTGTTATTGCTTCCACTGTGTCTGGATTTACTTGGGTGTCCCTGACCAGAAGTAAAAACCTAGCATCATTCTGAGCAAATGTTTTCTCCCAGGGACCCAGGTTGATGGCCATGGTAAATGGTCCCCCCAGTTGTGAGCCAGGTAGTTGCCACACTTGGTTTGCCTGTCTGAGGATGGCAGGCTCTGAAGTAGAAGTATTGGTAAACAGAACTGTTGTAGTGACAACCCCCATCCCTCTCGATGGTGCCATGTGTGAGAGGAGCAGCCCTGCTAGCTGAACAAGGGGGGCTGGTGGGGGCAGGTTATATAACACTTTAAAAACACTTCTATATGCCATACAGAACACTATACTGTCCTCTGCACTTTCCTTCTTTTTATTTATAACTCCTTAGAGTACCCTCCTTTGAGATTCATAAGACTTTATATTTGGCTTTTTTATCACTGTATCCAAGAACCCTTTTTCCTAGACCATCACTGTCATCTTCTTAGTGGCTTCAGTGCAGTCCTTCTCCTCTGTGGAATTCCATTTCACTCTCTGAAATTGTTAATATGCATATTATTTATTAGTACTTTAAGATGAAAACTCTCTATTTTCAGTATTGCATATCTGTCTGTCTCCTGCATTTGACAAAGTACAGTGAAGATACCTGTTCCAAGTACTAGAGGAGTTTGGACTGGGGATCACTTCATAGAGAATGTTAAACTCCTATATAAAAAGCCCAGGGCCAACATTTGGGTGAATGGGGAGATGACAGAAAATGTTGATATGGCAGGGGTACCCTCTGTCCCCACTACCCTTTGCTAATGCAATAGAGTCATTGGTGGAAGCCATCTGAAAGGAGGGAAAGATTAGAGAAGTGAGTGGAGCCTGTGGGAAGCAGCACAAAATATCCCTGTATGCCAGTGAGGTGCTCTTATTTCTCACTCAACCTGAGACATCACTTCCAGCAGTAAGCAGGATCACTGAGGGTTCCACAAGGTTCTCAGGATTCAGGATCAGTTTCAAGATGTTTGAGCTGATCGAGATTGACGATATTCAACTAGGAGATCTGGGCAGGGTGAAATGAAGGGTGGTGTCTGATTATATCAAATAATTAGGCATTAGGGTTGGGTGATCATTGGCAGCACTATATGGTCTCAACTACAACCCAATACTAAATACAACCAAGGGGAACTTTCAATGGTGGCAGGGGCACCCCATTTCATGGATGGACAGAATTAATCTAATCAAAATGGATGTGCTGGGTCGGCCCGGTGGCGCTGAGAGTTGAGGGGCTGGATGCCACACCTCGCGCCACGCTGGTGACCCAGGTTCGGGAATGAGCCCAGGCCATCGGGGGTCAGCAGGGGAGAGAGAGAGAGGATTGTGCATCCACAGACTGCTCTCCTCTTTCTCTGGGAAGGGATTCAGGACCTGTCCAACACAGCAGCGACCTCCAGTGGAAGCCGGAGAGTCTGCGCATGTCGGGCCGCACGTAGAGGGATTGAGCTGTGGCAGACATCAGAGAGATGTCATTGCATGTCCGAGCTCTGGGAGGGTGGGGTTAGGGGAGGAAAAACAAGAAAAAAACCTACCTCCAGGGAGGCAAGGACAACCTCCCGTAGCCTGGGCCCACATAGCCAGTATCGACTGCAACACTCGACTTCCCCCCATGGGACTACAGGTCTCTCCAAGGAGGCAGGAGAGCTGGAGCCCTGATCCCGATGTAGTCGTCGGTTGGCACGGTTCAGGAGGGCAGTAAAGGAGCTACAGTGCTGAAAGAGGAAGCCTGAGAGATGCCCCGGTAGGTAGGTGAATAAATAAAGTGTAAAAAAAAAAAAATTAATGTGCCACACTGGTCCCTTTACCTAATACAGATACTGACACTGGGGCTGCATAAGAGAGACTTACAACTGTTGGAGAAGACCTACACAGAATTCATATGGTGATTGAAGTGCCCCAGAATAAGTTTTAATAAGCTTAAGTGCCCCACTGGCAAGGGGGAACTGAAATATCCTGACTTTTCATTGTATCACATTGCAATGTTGGACAGACTGCTGACAAGATGGGTGAGGGATGAGAAGACAGCACATTGGGTATCCCTGGACAGAGGACATATAGATATCCATGTCTCGGCATACCAAAACCCTGAGGGGCTCAGGGAGAACAGATAGGGTCGCCACCTTTGGATGAGGTAAAAACCGGATGCTAAACCACACATCAAACTCTGTCTCTGGCTCCACCCCCTTTTTATGACTGGCGAGTATATCGCTCCTCCTCCAAAGCTATTTGTAATGTTGGAAATAGAAATTACTAATGATAGGAAATCATTTTTATACTGTTATTTGATTGATTTATTCAGTTATTTATTTTTATTCTTTGGCAACCAGGTTAACTCCCATAGGCCACATAGTCCATTTTACAGGTGTGACCCAGGAGCACAGGAAGGTTAAGTGACTTGCTCAGGGTCACACAGTATGTAAGTGGAGGTTGTGGGAATCAAACTCAGGTTTGCTGGATGTGCCAAGCTCATCCACAGCTTATTGCTCAGCCCTCTATTAAACACTCCACTGAAAGAACTCCTAAAACCCAAGGTGGACAAAGCAATGGGGCCTGATGGGATTCACCCTAGAATCCTAAAAGAGCTAAGGGAGGACCTAGTGGCACCACTAACCACACTTTTTAACAAATCATGGGAAGATGGGGTGGTACCTGAGGACTGGAGGAGGGCAGATGTGATTCCCCTTCACAAAAGTGGGAGCAAGGCAGAAGCAGGAAACTATAGACCTGTTAGTTTGACCTCAGTGGTGGGGAAAATGATGGAATCGCTTCTGAAAGAAAGAATTGTTCAGTACCTAGAGGCCAGTGGGGCACAGGACCCAAAGCAGCACAGATTCACAGCAGGAAGGTCATGTCAGATTAATCTAATCGATTTCTTTGACTGGGTGACCAAAGTAATAGACTAGGGAGGGGCTGTGGATATGGCCTACCTAGACTTTCAAGGCGTTTGACACAGTCCCCACAAAGATTAATAATCAGTTAGCCAGTCTGGGAGTGGGTCCCAGGGTGGTAGCCTGGGTGGCAAACTGGCTGCACAACAGGACACAGAAGGTAATAGTGAATGGAACACATTCTGAAGAAAGGGGGGTTACTAGTGGAGTACCTCAGGGCTCATTACTGGGTCCACTCCTCTTTAACGTCTTTATAGGTGATATTGCAGAGGGTCTGGAAGGAAAGCTATGCCTCTTTGCAGATGACACAAAGATCTGTAACAAAGTTGATACACAAGGGGGGGGTAGAAAGGATGAGAAGGGACTTGGTAAGGTTGGAGGAATGGTCAGACATATTGCAACTTAGATTCAATGCAAAGAAGTGCAAAGTAATGCACCTGGGAAATAAAAATCCAGGAGAAGAGTACACAATAGCAGGGGAGGTACTAAAACAACAATAATGGAAAGGGATCTGGGTGTAGTCATATCATATGACCTAAAGGTGGGTAAGCAATGTGAGAAGTCAGTAAGGAGAGCCAGGGGGATACTGGGATGCATAGGAAGGGGCATCACAGGTAGAAAAAGGGAAGTGGTTATCCCTCTGTACAGACAGTTGGTGAGACCCCATCTGGAGTACTGCGTGCAGTTTTGGAGACCTCATCTACGCAAGGACATAGACAGGATGGAAGCAGTCCAGAGGAGGGCAACTAAAATGGTGCAGGGTCTACATCAGAAACCATATGAAGAGAGACTGAGAGAGCTTAATATGTATACCCTTGATGAAAGGAGGGAAGGGATATGATAGAAACTTTAAGTACCTCAAGGGAATCAACAAAGTCCAGGAGGGTAGCATCTTTGAAAAAAGAGATGTAAGAACAAGGGGCACAATTTAAAGTTAGAGAGGGGACGGCTCAGGGGTAATGTGAGGAAATTCTTTTTCACAGAGAGAGTGGTGGACACATGGAACCGCCTTCCTGGAGAGGTTATGGGGTCTAAAACAGTGGGGGAATTCAAACATGCATGGGACAGATATAAGGCAATTATAGTGGGGTGTTGCAGGAAGTAGGCTGCTGGTTAACTAGTATCTGCAGCTTATCCAATAGGAAGGGAAATGGGCACACTGGGTAGGCCAAATGGTCCTTATCTGCCATCAAAGTCTATGTTTCACTCTCCCAATTTCCTTTCCATGTCATTCATGTATTCTGATGCTTTAACCAATGTTTGATAACTTAATTATTGGTGCTTGTGGTACCCTTAATACTGCACTGTGTTCCCCTTTACCTCAGCAGCTACTGCTGTTTCTTTTCTTTTTCTTTTCTAATGGAGGCAGTATAGCGCAGTGGTTTAAGGCTCTGAGTTGCAAATCTGATGACATCCAGCAGATCAGACTGGGGTTTGAATCCCACACCCCCCACTTGCATACTGTGTGACCCTGAGCAAGTCACTTAACTTCCTTGTGCTCCCAGGTTGCACCTGGAAACAAGCTTCGGCTTAGTGTGCCCTTCCTGGTTAAACAATTTCCCCCTTCATATTTCTAAGACATTCCACAATTTCAGACACACCATTCCATGCTGTTTATCTGAATGACCTGTAAAAGTGTAGCTAATATCATGGAATGTTCAGGTAATACAAAAAATGAGAGCAAATGTAGTGATAAAGGCAATAACAGCTAGAATATTACTTTAACAAAAACATATCACAATATAGGACAAATAAAAAAAATCATGAGAGCACATAAAGGTGTAAAAGCTGTTTCCTATCATAGCAGTAAAAGACCATACTTAAAATTCAGAGTGGAAAAGATTAGGTTAATTTACTGCTAATGATCTTAATGGCCGTACTTTACACCTCCCAGACAGACTGGTTTTACAAACAAAGGCAGGTCTGAATGACTGTGCCATCAGAACTTCTTTGTAATCTGGACATGCAATGCAGCCAAAACAGTGAATGATTTGAGACATCAGTTTTAAGAGTATATGAGCACTCAAAATGGCCCAAAAACGGACTGCATTTAATCAAAACTGGATGACCGGATAAGGACCCTAAAAAACGGATTATCTGGTCAAAAACCAGATAGGTGGCAACTCTAAGAACAGACTGAAAGGCAGGTGTAGAGACCAGGCAAAGATGTTATTAATGGCGTGCAGAGCCTCCTACTGTGAGGCTCTTCACACCATCCCAATTCTGGGGGAACAAAGAAACGCCATATTATCTGTACCTATAACCCCCCCCCCCCGGTGGTGTTGCTAGTCAAAGTGAACTTCTCACACACTCTACCTCTACAACAGGGAAAAATGAAATTATTCCACTTGGTGATTTCAGTCTCAATTAGGGTGATAAATCCTGTAAATCCCTTGACTTGCTAGTGCAGAAATATCATCTGCCTTAGCTTATCTCCAATCCTACCAGACTTTCTTCTGCCTCTGGTAGTCACACAATAAACAACTGGATCCTAACAAAGAAAATGGATAGAATCGCTGGCTGGTGTCTTAACTGATGCTATCAGCAACCACTCCCCATCTACTGCATCTGGCAGGCTCATGCACTATCCCGTCCTCTTTGATCTCATCACTTGACTTCTGTAAACCTGACTCTGCTGCCTTCCTTACAGACTTATCTCAGATTGACTGGAGGTCACTATATGAAACCAATAATGTAAACGAGGCCCTTAACTATTTTATTTCCCACTTCTGTGCTCTCCAAGACTTTCACATCCTTATTGTGAAAGGTAGAATTAGAGGCTCTCCCACCAGCTGGCTGCACAAAGGCCTACTTACCTTACTAAAGGTGAGGGATAAGAGCTGGTCCAAATTATTTATTTATTTGAAGAGTTTCACCAGAAAAGGTATACTGAGCTGTAATTTCCAGATGCATCTGGGGTGGTGGGGTACAGTAAGTATAAAACACAGAACAGAGTACAAATAAAATAACTGTGTTACAAGTAATATACAGATAATTACACATATGTATACAATACTGGTAAACAGATATTTCCAGAATGCACAGAGAAGCAATGAAAAGCCAATGGAATTGTAGAGCAGCAGAAGGCACAGAGTAGACAGCAAAACACAGTTGAGAGTTTGTGCTGACAGATGAGTCAGCATGGTAGAGGAGACAGTGCTGTTAGATAAGAAGTAGTGAGCGGAAGTATAGGGAAAGGGAGATGGGAGGGGTAATTAAAAGAGTGGTGGGGTAGTGAGGTAGAGATGGTGAGGTGGACTTTTATCCCTCTGGAGTTAAAACCTCACAAGGGTACCTGTTTGGAAAATAGGGAGAGGGAGGAGGTCGGCAGTAGTAAAAAGAGTGGTATGGGGCATGGCAGAGATGGTAAGGTGGACTTTTGTCCCTCTCTGGTGAAATCTCCACAAGGGCTAGATGTGGCACAATACATACCCAGTCCACATCAAGGTTAACAGGATAGCCAAATAAAGAGGTTAGGGTACAGAATGGAAAAGCAGGCAGTTGGTCCCTCAGTAGTGTAACTGTAAAGGGCTAGACTCTTTTCTGCGCACACTCAGTCCATGTACTGTTTACCCGTCCTGCAAGGAAAGCTTATATGGGAAGTGGGTTGGGGAAAATGGGAGGAAAAGGGTGGTGGGGGAGAGGGAGAAAGTGAAGGGGTAGTAGCAGTTACGGGGGATGGGTGGAGTTAGGCTGTTTTGGGAAAATACAAGTGAGAGGAGTAAGCAGCAAAAAGGGGAGTGGATGTAAGTGTAGAGAGAATGTGAAGGAATGCAGAGGAGACAAAAAAGGGGGAGTCTGCAGCAGTTTCAGGAGGGTGAGATCAGTTCAGACAGGAGGGAGGCAAGAGATAAGGATGAGGGGCAGACTGAATGTGTAATGGGAGGAGTTTCAGAGTTTAGGGAAGTAGTAAAAGAAGGCAGCTTGGCCTGCTGAGGAGAACCTGGATGGGAGAGCAAAGCAGTGGAAGGTGCAGCTGTAAAGGGTATAGAAGGTGAATAGGGGCTGGGAGAGGATAGAAGAAGGGTAGGGAGGGATAGAGCCCAGCCAGTATTTGGCTATGAAAGAGGCACAATGGGCCAGGCATCTGTCTTCAAGTGAAGAGAAAGAGGGGGGAGGTATAGAGAGTGCAGTGGTGCGTACGAGGCAGAGAGTCCAGAGCAAAGCAGCAAAAGGAGTAGAAGAATGGGTCCAGTCTGGAAAGGGTGGATTTGGGAGCAGTGCTGTAGATTATTTCACCATAATCGAATAAAGGCAGGATAATTTTCTGAACAATGGCTCTGCAGACCTGCAGATCGATGCATCCATGGTTGCAGTACAGCTCTCCAAGTTTGGGAATAAGTTTTTTGCAAATGGCAAACACATGTTCAGAAAAGTCGAAGTGACTGTGAAGCCAGACCCCGAGGTATTTGAAAGATGGGAAAACTTTGATGGTGGACCCATTCAGGGTACGGGAAGAGGGGGGAGCAGCAATCCTAGCTAGTCTTTGCCTTGAACCAAAGGTCATGGAGACCATTTTCTTGTTGTTTAGAACCAAGTGATTTGTGCAGAACCAGTGCTGAACATTATCAAAGTCCAACTGTAAATGGGCATCAAATCAGAGGCGGAGGGGCCACAGACAAACAGGTTTGTGTCATCAGTGTACATGTGAATGGCCACTGAGGTGCAGGTAGCAGGGAGATCATTTAAGAAGACTGAAAAGAGTATTGGACCAAGGACAGAGCCTTGGGGGACACTGGTACTTATTGGGGGGTGAGGAAGTGGAATTACCAGTTCTAACTGATTGGATACTGTCCACAAGATAGGAGCTGAACCAGTTAGTAGCAGGAATGGAGAGCCCTGATGCAGCAAGCTTGGTGAGGAGGAGGTGGTGGGCAACAGTGCTGAAGGCTTTGGCCAGGTCGACAAAGATGGCTGAGGTAGTATGGCTCTGATCCATAGCGGAAAGAATGGAGTCAGTTAGCCAGAAGAAGGAGGTGGAGGTGGAGTGGGATTTTCGGAACCCAGACTGGTAAGGGATGAAGAATGAGGTGGAGTCCAGGAAGGGGGAGGGTTGAGACAATATCAAGTGCTCCTGGAGTTTGGCCAGGGTGGGGAGGAGGGATATAGGGCGATAGTTGCCTGGGTTAGAGGAGTCACAACCTTTAGGGAGAGGTATAACAGTGGTGTGTTTCCAGTCTGCATGGACATAGCTGAGTGAGAAGGAGTGAGGATATAGGAACAGCAATTTCAGGGGCAGAGAGATGGAGGAGTTTAGGGTCAAGGCCTCCACGGCTTTTACACTTGTGGGGGTTGAGGGCTAGGAGACCCTTCTAGGCAACAGTGGGTGAGATAGGAGAGAAGGAGAAAGGAGGGGTTTGTGGGGGGGTTATGTGAAGGAGACAGAAGAGATGCTGGGGGTGAAGGAGGAGAGAAGAGTGGAGGCACAGGAGGTGAAGAAGGTATTAAACTCATTGGCCACTGAGAGAGGGTCAGAGATATTGACATAATTCTCTTTGAGGACAGGGAACATGGACTAACGTTTAAATTTAAAGCCTCTGGTCATTAGGTTGATTTGGTGGATTACAGGACCAAGAGAAACACCTGTAAAAAGGCCATATGACAAGTAAAGAGCTCTTACTGCAAAAACCTACTGCTTGATGCTGCTGGTAACTCCAAAAAAGTTTGGAACCACATCAAAGGTATCATGTGTGTGTGTGTGTGTCTGGCGGGTAAACACACTCAATCTACCAATGACATGGTGCTTGACTGCATTCACCATAACAAGTAGACAAATCAATAAGTGTTGCGCTCAATGGACCAGGCAGGGTGTGAGCACTGGGCTACTGCCTCAAACAACAGTTAATTACCGACTAGGTGGTGCTTGCACTCCAGAGCTAGGAGCTAGAATAATCTCCAGTGAAGAAAGACTCAATAATCAGTAATTGCAAATCCAGCATTAGTTTAATTGGTTTAATGCTATATTGCCAACAGTTAACACACTGGAATGTAATCCAAATCAAATGTAACCATGATCCAGGGTACCCCGGTGCTGCACCATATAAGGGAGATTATTCTATCTCCTGAATCTGGAGTCCGAGCATCATCTAGTTGGTAATTCACCGTAACAACCCTGTCACTATTGCCAATGTCTTCAACTGCCATGTTTTCAACCTTTCCAAATACACCTGTCTTGCTGTGTTGCTCCCTGCACCTACACACTTCATCCCTAAAGACCCTCCTAATACAACCCCCCATTTCTACCTATGTGCAGTCACTACTCTGGAGGTGCGTAGGCTTCTGGATTCCATCTCCATCTGCTGTACGCAGTTTTTATAGATTATTCTACAGTCTTCAATACTATTTCTAGAAAAATATTATGGGAACAGTTATTAAAAAAGTTATTGACAATGATCTAGTTAATATTATATATAGTCTGTATAACAATAACTGGGCAAAAATAAGACTAGGCATCAATGATTAAGTGTCATCTCTTTTCTATATAAACCAAGGTGTATGACAGGGGTGGTGTGTTCTTGCACTTGTCCTATTTGCCCTATATATAGATAACTTGCTCTGTGAAATGGAATTACTGGAATCAGATTCTCCCAAAATAAATGTCCAAACATGCACAATCCTAGCGTACGCTGATGATTTGGTCTTGTTCTCATTACCAGTCAAGGGCCTTTTTTAAATGAAAGATCAAGAGATTTATACCTTAGAATAAATCTGACTAAAACCAAAGTAGTAGTTTTGGACATAAAAGTAAACATTCCCCAGGAAACTGGACACTAGGCAAAGAAAAAAATACAGGTGGTTAGCTCCTACACTTATTTGGGCATCCTTTTTAACATGAATGGAACTTGGAACCCATATTACCAAGTTATAGGACTCCCTTGAAAAGGCTATGTTGGCCTTGGCCAGATTTATCTATAGATTTGGGAGATGTAGTATTAGAACCCTTGTACGGGTTGTCGAGTCCAAATTCCAGGCCCAACTACTATATGGTGTAGAAGTCGGGGATATAAAACAGAGGGAAAAATTAACAATTTCACTATTTAAAATGTTGAGAAAAATTCTATGCCTGGGTTCCTCCTGTCCAGCATCTTATATAAGAGCAGAACTTGACATTCTTAACATCAATGTGCTGATTGAGTCATGTAAGGTAAACTTTTGGTTGAGATTATCAAGGTTACCACAAACTAGAATATCAGCTCCATGTTTAACTGAAAAAGAAAAGTGATATAACCTTGGTTATATACATAATTACTGGTATCCAACAATATTAACTTTATTAAAAAATATAACTTAGAATTACTCAAAAATCATATCGATAAAGGATTTCTAATCAGTTTAAAATACAAAAAATACATTTCTAAGATAATATCTAACTTTTGGAATAATACAGATTTACTGCAAATTAAGAATTCCACATACTCCAAATGGTTTTCTGAAAATAACTATTACTTTGGGTTTAAGTCATGCTGAGATTTACTGACAGACCCCAATCAAAGAAGACTGTTTGTCATATTTAAGTTTGAAAGATTTGACAGTAATTTCTTGAATCACCGACATAATAGGATAAAATATTTATCAGATAATTGTATGTGTGCGGTAGGTGGCACTGAGAACTTATGCCACATGATGTGGCATTGTTCCAGATTTAGTAAGGAACAACAATACTGGCTTGGTCTTTTAAATACTCCATAGGAAACCGATTCACAAACTTTGACTTCCATCTTACTGCATACTCAAGATCAATGGACTATAGGAAGGCTTGCAAAGTACTTCATAGGATAAAAATGAAATTACCTAAATCTATGGTTGCACCTTAATTATGAATGAAGTATTTCTTTTTTTTGTACTTTATTTTTATTCCTTAAGACAGAGAAGAAAAAAAATCCACTGTAAAAGTTCAATTACAAATACTAAAAGAATTCCATTAAGAAAATAAATACCCTAATTCAATTCCATTGTAATTAAATAAGACACAAGATGTTTTGTATTTAAAGGGGGTGGGGTAAAAAGATATTCTTGCTTTACAAGCTTTTGCCAAAATCAGAGAGGAGAGAAGAAAGGAAAAAAAAATTATGAAGTCTGTCAGGTCTCCAACTTTAAACATACCTACAAATCAAAATTAAACAAAAGTTAACCAGGACATCTGTTTAATCAACTTGGGTATCAAGCTTATCTTGAGAAAGTCATCAGATAAAAAAAAAAAGAACACTAGACTGGGTGATACTCGGTCACCTCGGCAGCATCTTCTTCCTCCTCAAAATCAGACCCAATATCGTCTGGGATTTTCACGTTATTCTCAAAAAAAGATCTTGCTGAGTGTGGATCATCAAAAAAATATTTTTTCTCTTGAAAGAGTACCTTCAAGTGAGCAGGAGCGAGTAGAACCGCATTTAGTCCGGTTTCTTTAAATTCAGATAGAATCGGCAAAAAAACACTTTCTTCTTCTCTGACTTTGTACACATAAGTCTGGATACAAATGTATCCAATGCCCTTCATAAAACAGCTGCTTTTTTTGCTGCGTTAACTGCAATATTCTGTTCCTCTCATAGAGAGATTGAAATGATAATATATCTAGCCCCAGATTGCTGGGTAAAATCCTTAGCTTGTCGGGAAGCTGGGTGAAATAAAGATTCAAGGACCAAAGGTACTTCCAAAGAAAAAATAGTGGATAAAGCCCTCAGTACAGTATCCCTCAGTTCAACATTCAGAATATCAGCAGGAAAACTAATCAGCCTTACATTTTTCCACAACAGATTATTCTCAATTTGCTCCAACCTCGCCATTTGAGTCAGTTGCTCATGTAGAGCTGCATTTGTAGCCCCTTCCATCATAAGGATGCGGGATAAGATTCCCTTGATCTCCTCCTCCTTCTTCTTGATTAAACCCTCCGCTTTCTCCATTCATATCTCCACTGCAGAACATCGAATGGAAATATCCAAAAGCAAAGCTTCAATTCGTGCTGTCGACTCCCTCACTTCAGCTTGAAATTCTCCCAAGAATAACTGAATAGTGGCGAGACTAGGCTTCTGAGACACCTTGGGTTTAGCACCCATATCAGGATGAACCACTGCTGGTGAGGCCCCTGCTCCAGCTACCTGCACAGGCCCACGCACTGAAGCACCTCTGCCAGCTAGTTTCTGGGAAATAAACTTCTCCATCTCACTAAGCAGGTATTTTATTCAAACGAAAATAAAACAAGAAAGTCCCAAAACAACTTATATCCTTAGATAAGTTTAAATATATTGCTTGAAACCACGGAGCTTCTGACACATGCGTATAAGTATATTACTGGTTCGTTAGTGCCCCCTATGAATGAAGTATTTCACAAATATTTATTTTTTTCACTCTGCTGTATAATTTATTGTAGAATGGAAAAGTTTTTTTTTAACTAGACACATTCTTTGTATTTATTCAAATCCCATTCATATTTATGTCTTCTTAATTTTTGTGTTGTGTACTTGTTTTTATATTGTTGTTGACGTTTTAGTCATTATCGCCCTATAGCTATCCTCTCGTTCCTGAGTAAACTGCTTGAAAAAAAATGTTTCTGCCCAAACCAATAAATATTTCTTCAATAATAACCTTCTTTCACATGTCCAGCATGGCTTTAGGAAAGGTGACAGTACCTCCACTGCTCTGCTCAAATTCACCAACACCAAAATTGCTATGGATAATGGCATTCTCACAGATGCAGTTTTTGTAGACCTTAGGCCTTTGATCTAGTTGACCACTATCTACCAAAGTCCAAAATGCTATCTCTTGGTATCTCCTCTGACATGGTTTCCTGATTTAACAGCTACCTTTCAAATAGAAAACAGTTTAAGTATAACTCAGCCATTTCTAACCATTCTACCATTAACATAGCGTCTACTCTAGGATCTAGTCTGGGTCCCCCTCCTTTTCATTATCTTAATAAATGATCTCTCCTGAAATGCTGTATCCTGCTTCTCTCTGCTCTATGCCGATGACCTAGTGCTTTATACTAGCTCCAGATGCCTGGCTGACATGAATGCCAACCTTACCTCTGATTTCTGCCTGATTCACTCCTGACTCTCCCACAAGTTTAATACTTAACGCTACTAAGACTTACTGAATGTATTTTGATTCTGCCACGGTTAAAAAAGTGCTAGTTTTCTTCAGTGCTGATGGCACCCTACTTGAAACTCTAAATAGCTTCAAATACCTTGGCATAACACTTGACCCCTATTTGGACTTTGCCCAGCACATCTCAAACACAAATATGTGATTTTACTGTATTTTTCTAACTAAGTATTGTTTTATATTCTATTGCTTGCAACAATACTATTGTATGACCAAGTGTAGTCTGCACCACCATCTGCTGGATTATGTTACAATTACTTCTGACTGTATTTGGATCTGCCTTATTCAATGTAATGATGATTTTGCCTTATACAACAGCACCACCTAGTGGACTGCTGACTGCCTGTAATACTAATCCATTATTTAGCACTGGAATGTCTTAGCTGGCATATTTCTATACTTTGTATATCTTTAGATACCAGGAGCTACCTAACTTTTAGCCAATAGGGCTTATTTTGTATGTTAACTGTAATTATAATATATGCACGGACTAGCCATTGCCATAGTTATCTTATTATGTAAGATTTTGCATATCGTTTGCACTCTGAGTCTGATCATATGCTCTGGAGTATAGAGAATACTCTGGCTCCTGGTGTCGAGGTACGGCAATGCAGGGCTTATATCTGTAATCAGAATAAATACTTTATTCATGATCTAATCCCTTTCATCAGTGTTCGGTCTGCTTTATCACTGGTCCCAAGCTCCTCAGAGTCTGGCCCTATACCTTCCAGACAATGCCCTCACACCCTCTGCCAGAATAGCCATTGTCCAGGGCATTCTTCTACCTACCCTCACCTATGACTCTATCACCTTCTTACATGCTGCCAAAGCTAGCCTCCTCAAATGGGACACCACCTACAACAACATCTGTCACTTTGCTCTGGCATCAAGCCATCTCGCCTATCACTGTCAGCTTTACTCTGGTTTAAACTGGTTATCTCCTGTGGTTAACCATTCCTATGCCCTTGGTGTCCTCACTGACAAAAGTAATATAATTTGGATTTTCTCCTCCCTATCCTCTGTGTGGACTACCTATAACCTTGCCTACTCCCTCCAATCTGGTGATCAGTCCCTACTAGCTGTCCTGGTGTCTGACCAATATGGGACTTCAGGCATTCTCCTACTTTGCCCTGACTTTTTGAAACTCCCTGCCTGTGATCCTCCAGATGTCCCCCTCCCATGCTTGCTTCAAAAGAGAGCTGTACCACTATCTCTCTGTCTCTAATCCCTGTACCTGTTTTCAGCCTCCTTGACTGCCCTACCTTTGCTATCTGACTAGTGCTTGTTTACAATTTGTTAATTGTTGATGCACTTATGTATGATGATCCTGTCTGTTTTTAAACAGTGTAGTTACTGCTCTGCTTCTTGATTTTTGCCACTATTGTACTGAATTCTCCAAGCTGTAATCTTTCTCCCAATCTGTCTGAATCTCTAACAGTTCTTGCTATTGTAAATAGCAACCCTTCCTGTTGTAAATTGTATAGTTTTGCTGTGCTATTGTTTCATAATTGTTTGTAAATTGTACTTTCCCCGGTCATGCCTGAAAATAAGCATATTTTTGTCTAGTGCACCTACCCAGTAATCAAAAACCAAATAAAAAAAATAAAATAATAACGGCATGAGGAAAAATGTGCAAGCTGGTTAAAGGAGTAGTACATCCAGAATTTGTAAAAACATTTATCATGCAGAGTGTTTTGATTTGTGCGTGAAGTTCTAGTGTGTCCTTCTCTTTGTCTGCTATCACAAGTTTTTCCTAAATTAGTCTGCTAGCTTTATGGTAGTTTTAAGACTCATGGGGATCTCCATCTCAGCTATGTTTATTGCTTCTTTTGTACCTACAGTGCATCCTGTCTCATGTGACAGTGATGTAGCCAAGCCTGTAGATTCAGCAACAAGCACTGTTTTACAATACAACAGCAGAGATGTCTATATTTTAAAAACTATACAGAGTTCAGCTTGGTGACTACCCTCATTGTAAAGGTCTTTTTTGGTGTGAACAATTTTGACACTGGTTGTGTATGTGCAGGGGTATAGCCAGGAATTTCTGAGCTGTACACCAAGTGGACTCTCCACTACCCACCCCCCCTTAGGGTGAGCTACCCCTCCCCCACCGTCCATGCCCTCTCAGATGCTAGCGTCATTTTCTGTGTTGTATGCCAGCACACCACCATCCCACCACCAACAGGTGTCAGACTAACAGACTGGCTTTTGGTTACAATATTGCAGTGTGACAAGCCTCTGTACCGGACTGGCCAAGTTACAATGTTGCATTGCGAGAAGCCTCTGTACCACATCAAGGTAACCAGTCCCACAGAGGTCCATTCACACTAGCCAGCCACCAGACTACATTTTAGTTACAATGTTGCATTGTGACAAGCCACTGTACCAGATTGGCTTAGTTACAATGTTGCATTGCGACAAGCCTCTGTGCCATATCAAGGTAGCCAGTCCCACAGAGGTCCATTCACACTAGTGTCTTAATCTTACATTATCCACTCACCCAGAAGGCCCACATTCAAGCTCCCACACCAGCCACTCAAAAGCCCCAAGTCCGAGAACCCAAAAGGTTCAGTACCATTACCAGTTTAGATGTAAGCAAGATCCAAATACTCACCCAGTCCACACAACATGCATACCAAATTCAACTGCTGAAAACATACCCACAGTGGAGCAGAGTTACACCCACTGCAGATAAGTACTTACCCACACAGCAGAGTCTGCCCACGTTACAGAGAGGGTTGTGGTAAGCTACATGGTGCTTTGGCTGGTGTTCTGATTTTTGTTCAGTTACATTAACCGAAACCATCGATACCAAAAAAGCCTCATTCCAGGCACAGCATTGTGTATGTACCTGCTCAGGTTCCAGACTGACTACATACAAAAACAAAGACAGTTGCAGAGCTTACAACCCCAGTCATTGCACTGCAGCCCACTCACTACCAAAGTATCCAAAACCCACCACTGCAAGTGGCCACATACCCACAGCATTGTTACAAGTACAATATGTAACAGCTGAGCTGACAGCCACACATTCAAGTGTTTCTGCCCACTCACACCCAAAGTATCCAAAATCCACCACTGCAAGTGGCCACATACCCACAGCAGTGTTACAAGTACAATATGTAACAGCTGAGCTGACAGCCACACATTCATGTGCCCACTCACACCCAAAGTGGCCACATACATGCTTCTTGTAACACTGCTGGATGTGGCCGCTACTGTGGTTGAATGCTTTGTGAGTAAGCAGAAGCACATGAATGTGGCTGTGAGCTCAGCTGTTACCTACAGCAGTGTTATAAGTGAGGGTAACAGCTGAGCTCACAGCCACACATTCATGCGCTTCTGCTCACTCACACCCAAAGTATCCAAAACCCACCACTGCAAGTGGCCACATACCCACAGCAGTGTTACAAGTACAATATGTAACAGCTGAGCTGACAGCCACACATTCATGTGCCTACTCACACCCAAAGTGGCCACATACATGCTTTACTTGTAACACTGCTGTGGGTATGTGGCCACTTGCAGTGGAGGGTTTTGGATACTTTGGGTGTGAGTGGACAGAAGCACATGAATGTGTGGCTGTGAGCTCAGCTGTTACCCACAGCAGTGTTACAAGTAAAGTAACAGCTGAGCTCACAGCCACACATTCATGTGCTTCTGCCCACTCACTCTGCCTCCCATACCAAATTATTTTTCTCATTTGTAATCTTGGGTAAAAATGTAAAATTAATTTTAACATTCTGCTCACAACTCTTAAAATCTGATCATTCACAAAGCAGCTTGCACTCTGTTATGAAGAGCCACATCAGCAAAGCGGACAAGACACTGTCTAGAACAAGTGTGGGTTCAGATTAGTTTACTGTATTTGAAAAACCATACCATTCAACCGCGCTTTGCCAAAGTTAGAGAGGGTACCACCACCAACAATAAAATAATGGCATGAACAAATTGCAAAAAACAGAAAACACCTACAGTTATAAGATAACCACACAGTTAAACTTGAGACTGACAAGCTATATTCAAAGTTTCTGGACAGAAGAATAATTATTTTTCTTCCTCCAGTAATAACTGCAAATGGAATTAACAGATTGTTCCCTTTGTTGTGCTTCATAGTCTCATTCTGCTTGTCCCAACATACAGAACTGTCCAGTCGACAATAAAGGAAAAACAGTCATTTCAATTCAGAACTGCTTGTAAAGTGAAAAGGAAACAGTAACAAGACAGCCAAGTAATGACTGTTAGCTTCAAAAATAATTCTAAATTGAGGGACACCATTGGAAGCAGGCAAGCAGCAGTCCACTCAATGTCAAGTGATCACATCTGGAAATCATAAGTTCAACTTCAGCAAGTTCCCACATGAAGAAAAGACTGTCTGCTCTAGTTCCCTTCCCAGTTCCCACAGCACCCCTCATCCTACAAGACAGAAAGTTGTGTAATGTAAAAAAAGGACAAACAACAAAAAAAAATAAAAACTAAGATCCCCCGCCTCACCCCAGCAGACTACACTCACAGCAGCAGTGTACTCCGTTAATCTGGCTCACCGCTCAGCCGCTAATGCGATGTAAGAAACCACTATGGTTCTCAAAGGAAGTGGCAGTGAAGGTTCAAGAGAATAAGAAAGCATTCAGGAAGTACAAGGAATCACAGAAGGAGCAGGACAGGGAACTGTATCAGTTAAAGCAAAAGGAGGCTGGGAAGGCAGTCAGAACAGCAAAGGCCCAAACCGAGGAAAAAGATAGCCAACTCAGTTAAGAAGGGGGATAAAACCTTTATAGGTACATCAGGGAGCGAAGGAAGACCAAGGGAGGGATAGTGAGGCTTAATAAAGGGGAGGAGGTGGGCAGAGGGAGACTGTGAAAAGGCAGAGATACCAAACAAATATTTTTGCTCAGTATTTACAAATGAAGAGGGCAGTGACATGGCCTATCTGGACTTCAGCAAGGCCTTTGACACTGTGCCACATAGAAGACTATTACACAAACTGGGGAATATGGGTGTGGGCAGGACAGTAGTGTGGTGGGTAGGTAACTGGCTGGGTGGCAGGACACAGAGGGTGGTGGTAAATGACTGTCACTCCACAGAGGGAAGAGTGACCAGTGGGGTACCACAGGGATCAGTGCTGGGACCGGTCCTATTCAACATCTTCATCAGTAACATTGCACAGGATCTAGAAGGCAGAATTTCACTGTTTGCTGATGACACAAAGCTCTGTAACAGAGTAGACACACCAGAGGGTGTAGACAGAATGAGAAGGACCTGCAGAAACCTGAAGAATGGTCAAGGGTTTGCAGTTGAAATTCAATGCAAAGAAGTGCAAGATAATGCACATGGGGCACAAAACCCTGGCACAATATATCAGTTGGGGGTGAGGATATAGCATGCACCAAGCAGGAAAGGGATCTTGGGTTGTCATCTCTGATGACCTCAAGGTAGGTAAACAGTGTGACAAGGCATCAGGTAAAGCAAATAGGATGCTGGGATGGCAGGCAGGGCATCACCAGCAGGAAAAGGGAGGTCATAATTCCGCTATACAAGACACTAGTGAGGCCCCACCTGGAGTACAGTGTACAGTTCTGGAGACCATACCTACGTAAGGACATAGACAGGATAGAGAAGGTTCAGAGGAGGGCAACAAAGATGGTGCATGGATTGCATCACAAGTCCTATGAAGACAGGTTGAAGGAACTGAACATGTACTCCCTGGAGGAGAGGAGGGAGAGAGGGGATATGATAGAGACATACAAGTATCTTACAAGGAGAAACAGAGTGCAGGAAAACACTATTTTTAAGCGAAAAAGATGTTCCAGGACTAGAGGGCATGGGATGAAGTTGGAGGGAGGACGATTCAGAGGAAACATGAGAAAGAATTTCTTCACAGAACGGGTGGTGGACAAGTGGAACACCCTGCCAGAGGAAGTGGTGGAAGCTGAAACAATCACGGGATTTAAGAATGCATGGGATAGACATAAAGGAATTCTAGAGGTCAGGGTAAGGGAAACAGACTTCTAGGAAAACAAACTGAACTTACAAGCTCAAATGGGCAGACTGGGTGGGCCATAGGCCCTTATCTACCGACACTGTCTATGTATTCTATGTAAGAGGGAGGTACCTAAAACAAACAGTAGAAACACTCTGGATACATAAGTTGATACCAGCCCATTTACAGAAGAAAGGGTTCTGAAAGAACTCTTAAAACTGAAGGTGGACAAAGCAATGGGGCCTGATGGGATTCATCCCAGAATTCTAAAAGAACTAAGGGAGAACTAGTGACACCACTGACTACCCTTTTAACAAATCATGGGAGGATGGGGTGGTACCCGAGGACTGAGGAGGAGGGCAGATGTGATTCCCTTCACAAAAGTGGGAGCAAGGCAGAAGCAGGAAACTACAGACCTGTTAGTTTAACCTCAGTGATAGGGAAAATGATGGAATCACTCTGAAGGAAAGAATTGTCAAGTATCTAGAGGCCAGAGGGCACAGGACCCTAGTAGCATGGATTCACAGCAGGAAGGTCATGCCAGATGAATCTGATAGATTTCTTTGACTGGGTGACCAAAGTAGTAGATCAGGAGGGGCTGTGGACATGGCCTACCTAGACTTTAGCAAAGCATTTGACACAGTCTCACACAAAAGATTAATATACAAGTTAGCCAGCCTGGGAGTGGGTCCCAAGATGACAGCCTGGGTAAAGAATTGGCTGGAGAATAGGGACACAGAGAGTAATAGTAAATGGAGTCCACTCAGAAGAAAGGAGGGTTACTAGTGGGCACATGAGGGTTCAGTATTAGGACTGATCCTCTTCAATGTCTTTATAAGTGACATTGCAGGGGACTGAAGGAAAGTATGTCTCTTTGCAGATAACACAAAGATCTGCAACAGAGTTGATGCACAGGGGTGGGGTGGAAAGGATGAGAGGGACTTGGCAAGGTTAGAGGAATGGTCAAATGTATGGCAGCTTACATTCAATGCTAAGAAGTGCAAGGTAATGCACCTGGGAAACAAAAACCCAGGGAAGAGTACAAATGGGGGTGAGATACTAACAACAACAACAAAATGGAAAGGGACCTGGGGGTAGTCATATCAGATGACCTAAAGGTGGGCAAGCAATGTGAGAAGGCAGCAAGGAGGGCTGGGGATACTGGGATACATAGGAGAGGCATCACCAGTAGAAACAGGAAGTTATTATCCTCTGTACAGACAGCAGGTGAGACCCCATCTGGAGTACTGTGTGCAGTTCTGGAGACCCAGTCTCCACAAACACATAGACAGGATGAAAGCTGTCCAGAGGAGGGCAACTAAAATGGTGCAGGGTCTGCACCGGAAGACATATGAAGAGAGACGAAAGGAGCTTAATATGTGTAGCCTTGAGGAAAGGAGGGAGAGAGAGGACATGATAGAAACGTTCAAGTACCTCAAGGGAATCAACAAAGTCCAAGAGGGTAGCATCTTTCAAAAAAAGAGGTGTGCAAGAACAAGAGGGCACAATTTGAAGACGGGGGGGCGGCTCAGAGGTAATTTAAGGAAGTATTTTTTCACAGAGAGGGTTGTGGATGCATGGAACGGCCTTCCAGAGGAGGTTGTGGAGTCAAAATCAGTGGTGGAATTCAAGCATGCATGGGACAGTCATAAGGCCATTCTAGGGGGTGGGGGTAGGAAGAAGTAGGCTGCTGGTTAACTAGGATCTGCAGCTTATCCAGTAGGTAGGGAAATGGGCAGACTGGGTGGGCCAAGCGGTCCTTATCTGCCATCAAATTCTATGTTTCTATCTTTCTATACCTCTGAAGGGCGGCACTGTCGCAGTGTGTAACCTTGCAGGCTCCTTGCCCCCACCCCCAGTGTGTGCTTGAATCCTTGCCTTGCCCCTGCAAAACTGGATGGAAGCAATAAGCAGCACTAAAAAGGAATATTGCATCTCAGTTGAGCAATCGTGCAGACACACACACACACATACACATATATGCATAATGCTGGAACTGCTCGAGTGGGTGGGAAGGAAGGGGCCAGTTCCCAAAATATCCGTGCACCCACGAAAACACTTCTCTCCATTCAGTTCCTTGTGTGACTGTTTTCTGGAATCAAATTTTTATGGAGTGTAAAATTAACAAAACACTTTTCATTGGTCCAAACTCCAGTCAGGTCTTCTTGGTCTAATCTGAGCTGGGAGAAGTGATCTGACAAGTGACAAGTACACGTTTCTGATTAGTGTTATGGAAAACCTTTACTCGCTATATATTGCAATTTGGCTGAGTGGCTAAACAGCAGCTCTATGAACTTAGCCACCCACTGAATCCTGCACCAGAGTTCCCCAACCACTGTGTCACGCCTAGTCCCTTAACACCCCCCCCCCACCGATTTTTTTGCAGTTCGAATCTCACTATGTGCTCCCTGCTGGCAGCAACATTCCCTCTCTTCTCCCTTGAGGCTTCGTTCTCCGTCGCTAGCGGTGACTGTGTAAAACAGGTAAAAACTGGATGCCCCATTACACTACCAGCCACTAGTACTACCATGCACAAAGTGTGCCACAAATGGCAGCGTGAAGGACTAGGAGCCTTATTGTGACAGAACGCATGGCAAATCATGGGGTAGGGTAGGCATGAGGAGAGAGGATAGTTAGTCAGACCATTCTCCAGCGGATTGAATGAGATTAGAAGCAAGCCAGCAAGGTGCCCACAGACACTGCCCTAAAAGATTAAAGGGACTCAACTGAAGTGCCTCAGCAGGCAGCTCAGCTCAGTGTGGTGACTGTTAGGAGTCTCAGGACAGTCCAAACTCAGACTCGTCTGTCTTTTGACTTTTTTTGTCCGACTGGCCGACTCCGATGGCGGTTGCTTCTTGCATGCAACTTGAGGCTGTTTCTCTCGTCTAGAGTAGACTCCTCAGAATCCTCGCTAGTCGCGCTCTCTCTCCCTCTCCCTCTCTCTCTCTTAGTCTCTGGTGGCAAAATTCACTCAGCGGTCGCACTGGCTTTAGATGAGCGAAAATAGCAGACACTGACAGCACCTTCCCGAAAATCCGAAATGTAGAAAATCCTCCAGCTGCGGCTCCCGTCTAATAGCTACATCCCGATCCCGACTCTCCACTGTGTCCTGTCCTCCTCTTTCCAGTCACAATTCAAAAAACACAGACCACGCAGCATTTTACAGGGGCATTTAAAAAGCCCGCCCACCCTTAACCTGCCCCTTTACTACCCCACTACCACGCCTCCTTTCTTGGCAAATGGACCTGACTGAGAGACAGCAACATATTTCTCAATCAGGTCCGATGGACTTGTAAGCAGGTTAGTAGCGAAGCCCCCCCACCCCCACCCCTCCGACCTAAAAAACAAGGACAAAGACTGGCCGGAAAGCCATGAAATGCGAAAAAAAAAGAACAAAGGAATGCAGGAGACCAGCTGGTGCCTGCTACCCCGCTTGATCTGCAACAGCATCGCCAGGTGTGTCGGCGATCGGTGAAGCTACGCCCTTGTGTATGTGTAACTTGTAAGGTTTTCAAGATATTTACATTTGTTTGGCATGACTACTTGAGTGTTCACTTGGAGAGAAAAAAAACATCTGCACACATGCCAAACAAATCTAAATATCTTGAAAACTATACAACCTACACAAAAACAACAAGCAGCAAAGATGTTCAGGAGAAGAAGATTGCTGCAATGAAGGTAGTCACTAAGCTGAACTCCTTTCAGTTTTTAAAAAAGCTGCTATCCAAAGTGGGAAATTTGGTTAAAAAAACATGAAAATTTGGTTAATTAAATGTCTGTATTTTAAAAACTATAGAGTTCAGTTTAGTGACTACCCTCATTGTGAAGGTCTTTTTGTCTTGAACAACTTGGTTGCTGGGTGTTTTTGTGTAGCTTGTAAAATTTTCAAGATATTTAGATTTACTTGGAATGTGTACACATGTGCATAGACTTTTGCACAGTGTCTTAGGAATGGCATAGCAAAGCTGCCAGTAGTTCATTCTGAATGCAGAATAGAGTAGAATTAGAAAATTGGCTTGTAAAATCCTGGCTTCTGATTGGTCTGTTCCCTAACAAAAACCCTAGTCTATATGACAGTAGAGCCCAGTAGATAACAAGTACCAGTCCCTTCGCCCAGTCACTATTATTGTGCTCAGCCTTTCCAATTGGCTGAAAGTGCCTGAGTAAATTCCAAATGTCCACCATTTTATTCCTCTTGCTTAGCGAGAGCGACTGGTCCCCCAGTGCTTCTAAGTCCAGTGGCAGCACCTGCTTCTTACATTTTTTTTAAGTTCTTTTTTTTTAACCATCTAGTTCAATCAGCATGTTTAGTGCTACGTTGATCAGTTGCAAGGAAGTGGACATTCAGTTTACAGAGTGAGAGGCTGCTAGTTGGAAAGCTACTTGGGGATAGCACTATAGAGCTGGTGTGGTTTAGGATGCAGTGCCAGTCACGCAGAGACGTAGAAGTTGGCATAGTGTGAGTCTGAAACATAGAAACAGAGAAGTTGATGGCAGATTAGGACTGCAAGGCCCATCCAGTCTGCCCATTTCTTTTTCTACCATATGAATGTGCCAGTGGCCTTTGCTCTGTCAATGGCCTATCTATTCATACCTATCTGTATTGCTTCCTTATGCCTATCCCATGCCGTTTGAAGCCCTGCACTGTATTCATATCCACAACTTCCTGAGGTTGGCCGGTCCATGCATTCACCACCCTTTCTGTGAAAAAAACTTCCTCACATTACCCCTTAATCAGCCTCCCTCTAATCTCATGCTGTGTCTCTTGTCCTGCTATTTTTCTTATATTGAAACATGTTAGACTCTTTCACCTTGTTAATGCCCTTAAGGTGTTTGAATGTTTCAATTATATCACTTCTCTCCCTTCTGCTCTAGGGTATACATATTGAGCTCCGTTAATCTGTCCTCACGTTTTCGATGCAGTTCCTGCACCATTTTGATTGCCATTCTCTGGACTGCCTCAATTTGGTTAATGTCCTTGTGAAGGTGTGGCCTCCAGTACTGCATGCAGTACTCAAGATGGGGCCTAACCAGTGTCTTGTAAAGAGGATTATTACCTCCTCTACAACTTGTGATACCTCTACTATTAACCCCAACATCCCCCTAGCATTACCTACTGCTTTAGTGGTCTGCTTGGATGATTTCAGGTCATCTGTGATGATGATGCCCAAGTCTCTTTCTTCCCTTGTGACTGCCAGCAACTCCCCTCCCAACCTATAGGTGGCTTCAGGGTTTCTCTTCCCTATGTGCATGATCTTGCACTTCATTGTGTTAAACCCCAGTTGCTACTCTTCTGACCATTTTGCCAGTTTATCCAGATCTCTTCTCATTCTGCCCACCCCATCTGGATCATCTACTCTGTTGCAGATCTTGGTGTCATCTGCAAACAGACAAACCTTATCCTCCAGTCCATCTGCAATGTCACTGATGAAGATATTGAAGAGGACTGGTCCCAGGACTGATCTCTGAGGTACCCTACTAGTGACTTGCATCTCTTCTGACTGTATACCATTTACCACCACTCTCTGTTTTCTGCCTGTCAACCAGTTTGCCACCCAGCTGACCAACTTCTGACCCACTCCAAGTCTGCCCAGCTTATTAATCAATCTTCTATGTGGAACAGTATCGAAAGCTTTGCTGAAGTCAAGGCAGGCAACATCAACTGCTCCCCCTTGGTCCACCACTCTGGTTACCCAGTCAAAGAAATCTATGAGATTAGTTTGACAGGACCTTCCTTTTGTAAACCCATGCTGTCTTGGATCCTGTGCTCCTATGGATTCCTGGTGTTGCACTATCCTTTCCTTAAGGAGTGCCTCCATAATCTTGCCCACTACTGAGGTAAGACTGACTGGTCTGTAGTTCCCTGCCTCCTCCCTGCTACCACTCTTGTGGAACGGGGTCACATGAGCCCTTCTCCAGTCTTTTTGGACCTCTTCTGTGCTCCGAGACTCACTAAACATTTCTGATAATGGCTCTGCTAGTTCCACCCTTAGCTCCTTTAGTACCTTGGGATGTATCTCATCCGGTCCCATTGCCTTGTCCACCCTGAGCTTATCGAGCTCTTGTAGGACCCTTTCTTTTGTGAAGGGACTAGTGCACACCTCCCTTCCCCCCCGTGTCCATGGTGCATGCGGCGTCAGGCTCATGCCCCTGGGCAGTCTGGAATGTTTTACAATACAGCCCACCCTTTTGGGTATTATTGCTTACTTAAGCAGTAAGGCATGGCAGGATGTGTGTTATGTAAGCAATAAGACATGATGGTGTGTGTATGAAACATATTTTACTGCACTTCAAGGGGCGTGGTGAAGCACAAGGCCAGAGGCTGAGTGCATTTCAGCCCTTGGATGTGTGTAAAATATGTTTCATACATAGCCTGGAGTGGCTTATTGCACTTATAAAATTGGCTCCTATTTTAGGTTTTCACAGTTGGGAAAAGCATGTTTATATGTAGAAACAATAGATTTACTTTTGTGTATTTATGATAAAATAGTCCTTCTGCCCACTGCAAATGATGTCCTAGAAGACCTAGATGATATCATTGGATTACTGCTGAACAAAGTTTGTCCTTTGCTGGCATCAAGATTCAAGATATAGAATGTTTATCATTGAATATATGAAGTCAACATTCTGCTCAGTTCCACTGGCAGAATGTTTCTCTCCTAACATACAGGACACGCACAGAACAAAGGCCTCTGTTTCAGTCAGCGACTCAATTATTTCACTGTCAGGGCCAGCAGAAGAGATTCCCCGATGAGCAGGTAAAGCTAGAAAGGGGATTTTTCTTGTCAGCAAAGAAACAGTTGTAGTGAAAACTATAAACAATATTTAATGTTTATAATTTGCATACATGTGCAAGGAGAGTGCGATGATCTGGGAAACAACATTTAATTAATTTGTTTTATTTTTTATTTAAAGTAGTTTTATTTTTAGGGGCCCAATTGAAGGGTTTTTTTACCGTGTAGAGGTAGCAGCCATGTTTGTGATGGAAGATCAATTCTGGTCATAGGGGGGACTGATGGAAGATAGTTCTTGTTGTAGGAGGATTGATTTACTCATTGTGTGATGTGGTTTAGGACTAGGATGACAGTGCATGAAATAGATTTTATACATGGTCACATGATATATTTTGACCAATGAGACTTCTTTATTCTGGATGCCCATTTTATAATGTGTAATAACATCACTCCTGGGGTGGAGGATGCACTTGTCTTCACCTTGTGCCTCACCCCACCCAAGGAGTGATATATGTGTACTGTATGTTACAAGAAAAGCATTCTGCCAGTGGAACTGAGCAGAAGTTTGAATCCATGTATTCCATGGGAAGTATTACATGATAAACATTCTATATCTTGAATCTTGATGCCAGCAAAGGATAAACTTTGTCCAGCATTAATACAATGACATCATTTACAGTGGGCAGAAGCACTACTTTATCATAAATACACACAAGTAAATCTTTTCTTTCTATATATAAACATGATTTTCCCAACTGTAAAAAGCTAAACAAAAATGAGTCCATTTTATAAGTGCAATAAGCCACTCTGGGGTATGTATGAAACATATTTTACCACACTTCCACATGCGGTAAAATATGTTTCATACACACATCCTCATGTCTTATTGCTTACATAACACATATCCTGCCATGCCTTACTGCTTAATTCTATTCTATTCTGCATTCAGAATGAACTCCTGGCAGCTTTGCCATGATATTCCTAAAACACTGTGCAGAATTCTATGCACATTTGTACACATTCCAAACAAATCTAAATATTTTGAAAACTTTACAAGCTACACAAAAACACCCAGCAGCAAAGTTGTTCATGACAAAAAGATCTTTACAATGCAGGTAGTCTCTAAGCTGAACTCCATATCGTTTTTTTTTTATTCTTATTTTTGTCACCGGGGGCTCCCCTATCCCCACAAATGAGCTTGCCTAACTCTCGTGGCATCAACCCAACCCCTCATACTTGGGTATGCCCCCCAAGTGGGGCCACCAGAGGCAGAACTGAAGCTGTCCAGAGGGGCTGGGCACACCAAGCTGGCTCATACACAGGGGCCCCAGCATTTTTTTGTGGAGTTTTCCCCTGGAGCTGTGGGATGTGCAATGATGTAGCAGCGGAACTCCATCTGCCCCAAGCTCCACCCCTGTAGCAGCGTGGTGCACTGCCCTCCAGCCTCCGCCAGAGGGCGAATGGGCACCGGAACTAGGTCACCCCCCCTCCCTGGAGAAGGACAGCAGTTCTCCGGATGCTCAATCCTTCTCCCCCCCTGCCAACCCCCGGTGGCCCCTGTCTGTTCCTGAACACGGGTCGCTGGCGTGGCGTGAGGTGTGGTTTCCAGTGCCTCAACCCTCAGTGCCACCAGGCTGGCTATGAACTCTGCATAGTTTTTAAAATATAGCCATCTAATTAACCAAATTTCCATGTTTTCTTACCAAATTTCCCACTTTGGATGGCAAATATTTTTAAAACTGTAAGGAGTTCAGCTTAGAGACTACCCTCATTGTAACAATCTTTTTGTCCTGAACAACTTTGTTCATTGTTGTTTTTGTATAGCTTGTATAGTTTTCAAAATATTTAGATTTGTTTGGCATGTAAGCAGATGTGCTTACAAACAGCAGATGCTTTTTTTCTCTCCGAGTGAATACTCAAGTAGACATGCCAAACAAATGCATATACCTTGAAAACCATACAAGTTACACATACACAACCAGTGTCAAAATTGTTCACAACAAAAAGACCTTTACAATGAGGGTAGTCACCAAGCTAAACTCTGTACAGTTTTTAAAATATATCCATCTCTGCTGCTGTATTGTAAAGTAGTGCTTGTTGCGGAATCTATGGGCTTGGCTACATCACTGCCACATGCATTGTAGGTACAAGAAAAACAATACATTTAGCTGAGATGGAGATCCCCAGGGGTCATAAAACTACCATAAAGCTAGCAGACTAATTTAGGAAAAACTCCTGATGGCAAACAGAGGGAAGGACATACTAGGACTTCACACACAAATCAAAACACTCTGCACAACATGTTTTTACAAATTCTGAGTGTACTACTCTTTTAAGGATCAGGGAGTGGCACCCTGCTGACTCAGTTATATTCTAACCCAGACTTCCTCCTGAATCTGGAGGTCATGTGCTTTCAAAGATGGGACGAAGTGGGAAATCAACAACTGGGGGATCTCTTCACAGCACAGGGCCTGAAAACATTTCAGTAAACTATGGACAAACTGGGAGTGCCCCAGCCACATAGAGATAAATTATTTCCAGGTCAGGCACTGGGTTTGCCAGTTCAAGAGACTGGATCCTGCAGAGTCCCCCTTACATGGTCCAGGAGGTTGCATTCTGCAAGTCAGAACAAATCCACTAGGGGGCACTAGCAAGAAGCTAACATTGCATGACAGAAAACACTATGACCTGTCTTTTAAAATTTAAGTACTATGGGAGATGGACTTGGGGAGTGTAAACCCTGAGAAGGCCTGGGGGGACTTGAGTGAATCCCATATGAACCTACTAGTGTGCAACTTATATAAAGTGGCCCAGTATAAGTTCTTGCATGCACTGTACATGCCACCAGATACTGTCAGCAAAGTTAATGTTGGGGTATCTCCGTTGTGCAGGAACTGCAGTACAGAATATGGGATAAACATACATTATTTTGGGGCTTGCAGGGAACTTAAGCCCTGATACTCAGAAATATCTCACTGTATCTTCGAGATCATGAAGAGACAGTTAAACAATGAATCATGGTTTTTACTCTTTGGGGTGGAGGCTAGAGATTCAGAGGAGTGGTCTCTTTACCCCAAAGCCATCAGGATTATGCTACTTATTGTCAAGAAGTGCATTCGGAATACCTGGGCCTCTCACATAAATCCACTGCAATGACATGGAAGGAGCTGTTAATAAATATATTACCCCATTAAATACCTAACATATGAGGTGAAGGTATGGAAAGAAAAGTTTGCATGTCAATGGGCACCCTATATTTTTTATTTATTTTTTGGTAACCAGGTAGTGCCCAATAGACACAAGGCCTGTTTTCAGGGGCAATCCAGGAGCACTGGGGTGGTTAAGTGACTTTCTCAAGGTCACACAGTATGCACATGGAGTTTGTGGGAATCAAACCCAAGTCTGCTCAATGTACCAAGCTCATTCACAGCTAATTTCTCTAACCTCTAGGCTATACTGCCAGCCTGACTCCATGGCCCGAGTGCAGCAAGCGGCAATCAGATTGGGGGGCTAAGGGGAAGATGAAACACCCTTGAGGGGACAAGGTGTATAGAAATATTGTATGTTGCACTCAGTTGTATATAATGAACTTTGATATATAGTACTGATGAAAGTTAATCTGCATCTGTTTTGAGTTACAGTTGTGTTCTAATGTGTTTGTATTACTAATGCCAACATACTTTACCTTAAGCAATGATTTAGTTAGTTACAGCCTGGTAGACAATGAAATGCAATAGTCTGGCAATGTTTGTGCTGTATTGTTTCTTGTTGGAAAGTTATAAAATCTTTAATAAAGAGAATAAAAAAAATCCTGCTCCAAATGTGGGATACTCATTTCAGTTTGATTCAATACAAAAATCAGGTATACCTTTCTCTAATTCAGGTACTAGTGAAAATACTTTAGGTCTTGTTCTGTCACTCTACATGTAACCCCCCATTACCCGGGGTTACAAGAATCCCAGTTAGACCTAGTGGTAGGCAGGGAAGGCAGCTTGTGAAACTCCAGTTAAATGGATTTCACACTGTCTCACTCTGTTCTCAGTCTCGGCTGAGACTGAGGGATGACATCATTTTAGAACTGTCGCAGCTGCATAAGCCACACTGGAATGCTGCAGTTGGAGGTTACAGTAGAACGCTGGGGAATTTGAAGTCAGTTCAGTAGGTTCTGTTGCAGTCTGTAGTAGAGGAAGGAGGTGCTCTGCTGTAAGCAGGCCTTCAGAGTCCTAAGCTCTGTCAAAGAGCTATTTTTTTGTATAGGTGTGTGTTCTCACCTGAAGAGGAACACAAGAAGAGCCAAGTGAAGTGGTAGAGGCCGCTTTCAGTGAGCCCAGGTCCCATCCCTGCAGGGATGGGGAAGGAATCAGCCTGCTTCCAGGGGCAACTCCTGGTCCGCTAGGGAAAAGAAGCTGCCTGAGTTAAGTTCATGCTGAGGCACCAAAGTTCTAGGCGAGATTTCTTTGAAGAGAAAATGCCTGTGGGGCACCTGCAACAAAGGGGTGAGTTCGCTTTGAAGGGCCAATGTGTTTTCACCTGAAACAAGATGAAACTAAAGTGACTGTTACTGTGGGGTCAGGAAAAGACAGCCAAGTACAGTTTGGAAGATGTGGGGATTGGACTGCTTAACTCTGTGGGGGGGTCTAGAGTAATGGACTCAGCCACTTATTAAGTATGTTCAAGTTCAGCACAAATGGGATGTAAAGACAGTAGATTTAATGTGAATACATTTAAAGAGAATCTACACAGCAAAGTGTTTTCAAGGATGAGGTGTTACAGTCCAGAGAAATGGCCGGGTATAAATTATGGGAGCAAGAGGTGGGAGACCTCCCATCTATAGTAACCAAATTCACCTCTACGGGTTTGCTTTGGGACACCTGTTGCTTTCTCTCAGGTACTTGACCAGTGCCTGAGGAAAGTACCCAGACGTGGGATTGATGAGGAAGATTCCCTGATGGAGCCAGAGGTGCTCATAGGTGGTTTAGGGAGCCACTAGTAAATGTTTCCATGCTATATGGAAAGTGTCCAAAGGGCTGGCATGATAGCTGAGCTATGGAAGGAAGGTAGTCCAAGTGGCTGGCATGGGAGCCAAGCCAGGGAAGCCCAGAGCAGAGTACAAGTTTGGGCTGTGTGCCCAGCGTTTTTCAGAGCCTGAAGGCTAAAGTGAAAGTGGATGTGTTCTGATCTCCATAAATCTGCATTACCAGGAATGTAGCCCCATGGGGGGCCATCTATGCTTTGTTATTCTGTTGGATGTGACTAAAAGCCACACTTTAGAATCCCACTTCTGGTATTGGACATTACAGTCATTGCTTCCTGTGTCTGGAGTTACTTGGGTGCCCCTGTTGCAGAGTAGCCAAACCTAGCCAATGTGCCGAGTGACATATTTCTCCCCGAACCCAGCTCACCAGGTAGTGCTGTCAAGATGAAAATGGCATACCTGGGTGGGGGTTACATCCATATCACCAAAACGTCATTTATAATAAACTTCCACATTAACACATTCCTTTTTAATGGATTGTCATCCCTAACATGCATTTATGCAAAGGAGTCCATAAATATATTGGCATATGAGGGGGTCATGGTGCAGCCCATGGATGCCGCCTAAGCTGCCAAAAGTACTCCTTTCCAAAACAAAAATAGTTTCTTGATTAAAAAAAAAAATTCTTCCAGGGGAAAAAATATATTCATGGGGGTGGGGTGGGGTACTTTTATCTCTTTCCCCGTTTTCCAAAATCTCTCTTGAAGGTTTTCAGACTTTGCTGGGTATTGAGATGTACAAGCCCTTGAGGTCCCAGGGCAATAGTAGGCAGTCATTTAGTGCTAATGTTTTCCAGTTCAGCTGTCCGAGTTGCCTACTTTGGAAAGGGTAACACTAAGCAGAATGGAGGATCATGACAGAAAGCTGCCAAGAAGAGAGGCATAGATACATAAAGATAGTGTCGGCAGATAAGGGCCTATGGCCCACCCAGTTTGCCCATTTGAGTTTGTAAGTTCAGTTTATGTTTTCCTAGAACTCTGTTTCCCCTTATCCCTGACCTCCAGAATTCCTTTATGTCTATCCCATGCTTTCTTAAATCCCATGATTGTTTCTGCCCCCACCACTTCCTCTGGCAGGGTGTTCCACTTGTCCACCACCCATTCTGTGAAGAAATTCTTCCTCACATTTCTCTGAATTGTCCTCCCTCCAACTTCATCCCATGCCCTAGTCCTGGAACATCTTTTTCGCTTAAAAATAGTGTATTCCTGCACCATGTTCCTCCCTGTAAGATACTTGTATGTCTCTATCATGTCCCCTCTCTCCCTCCTCTCCTCCAGGGAGTACATATTCAGTTCCTTCAACCTGTCCTCATAGGACTTGTGATGCAATCCATGTACCATCTTTGTTGCCCTCCTCTGAACTTCTCTACCCTGTCTATGTCCTTAGGTAGGTAAGGTCTCCAGAACTGTACACTGTACTCCAGGTAGGGCCTCACTAGTGTCTTGTATAGTGGAATTATGACCTCCCTTTTCCTGCTGGTGATGCCCTTTCCTATGCATCCCAGCATCCTAGTTGCTTTAGCTGCTGCCTTGTCACACTGTTTCCCTACCTTGAGGTCATCAGAGATGATAACCCCAAGATCCCTTTCCTGCTTGGTGCATGCTATATCTTCACCCCCCAACTGATATATTGTGCCAGGGTTTTTGTGCCCCATATGCATTATCTTGCACTTCTTTGCACTGAATTTCAACTGCCAAACCCCTGACCATTCTTCAAGTTTCTGCAGGTCCCTTCTCATTCTGTCTACACCCTCTGGTGTGTCTACTCTGTTACAGAGCTTTGTGTCATCAGCGAACAATGAAATTCTGCCTTCTAGGTCCTGCGCAATGTCACTGATGAAGATGTTGAATAGGACTGGTCCCAGCTCTGATCCCTGTGGTACCCCACTGGTCACTCTTCCCTCTGTGGAGTGACAGTCATTTACCACCACCCTCTGTGTCCTGCCACCCAGCCAGTTACCTACCCACCACACCACTGTCCTGCCCACACCCATATTCCCCAGTTTGTGTAATAGTCTTCTATGTGGCACAGTGTCAAAGGCCTTGCTGAAGTCCAGATAGGCCATGTCCACTGCCCTCTCCTGATCCACCTCCCTAGTCACCCAGTCAAAAAATTCAATGAGGTTGGTCTGACATGACCTCCCCCTGGTGAAACCATGCTGCCTTAGGTCCTGCAGCCCATTGACAACCAGATGTTCCACCAATCTCTCCTTCAGTAGTGCTTCCATGATCTTTCCCACTACCGAGGTGAGGCTGACTGGTCTGTAGTTCCCTGTTTCCTCTTTGTTCACACTTTTGGATAAGGGGACATCTGCTGTCCTCCAGTCTTTGGGTACCTCTCGTTTCCAGTGATCAGCTAAACAGAATAGCCAGAGGTTCAGCCACCACCTCTATTAATTCTTTAAGGACCCTGGGGTGCACCCCATCTGGTGCCATTGCTTTATCAACTCTTATCACTTCCAGTTCCTTCAGGACCCTTTCTCATGAAAAGGGACTGATGTCCATTTCTGCACCATTCTCACCCCTTGTACTCCCTTCAGACCCATTACCCTCCTCTTCCTCAGTAAAGACTGAGCAGAAATATCTGATCAATATGTCAGCTTTACTGTTGTCATCCTCCACGTGGCCCCCATCCTCCCCCTTCAGTCTCATTATCCCTCCCTTTGCCTTTCTTTTTTCACTTATGTACCTACAAAAGGTTTTGTCCCCTCTACCCACTGATTTTGCAATGTGCTCTTCTGTCTGAGCTTTGGCTTCCCTTACTGACCTCCCTGCCTCCCTTTGCTTCTCCTGGTACTTCTCCCTATCTCCTTCTGCCTGTTTTTTTGTATTGTCTGAATGCAATCTTTTTAGCTTGCACTTTCTTTGCTACCTCTTTGGAAAACCATAATGGTCTCCTCCTCTTCCTTTTCTCTTGCTAACCTGCTTAATGCATAATTCTGTTGCTCTTCTAATCCCTGTTTTAAATACTGCCCACTGCTCCTCAACCCGATTCCTGCGCCATTCCCCTTAATGCCTCTTTCAAGTATCTCCCCATTTTCCCAAAGTCTGCATATTACATAAATCAATTTAATACCTCAGATGGAAAGAATGGTTTTAATAAGAGCATCAAATGGCTGTCAAAAATCTAAATATTGTTCTTTCTTCAGAAACAAAGAAAGTGACAGCAGAAAAAGACACATCGGCCTCTCCAATCTGCCCAATCCTGCCTATTACTTGTGTGATGTTCCTATTTACCATCTATCCCCATTTCCCTTCCCTACTGTGCCATCCCCTGCCTTTATTGGGACTGCATGCTTGCATGAATATACTAAAGGAATAATGCTGGACAGGGTGGATGTTATGCTAGGATAACATCACATCTTGGGTGGTTGGGCCTATGGCCACAGGCTGAGGGCATCCAACACCGAGAAGGGATTTTATCCCAGCATAACACCCATTCTGGAGGGCATTATTCTTCTTATACAATGGCTCGTAATATAAAACAAGATGGAAAAGTACATTTAAAAGTACATTATTTTTTTCCTTTTTTTAATGCATAGGTTTACATTCTGAAAAAGTAGTGCTGATTCATTGTTTTGGACATTAGATAGAGCTGCCATTACTGTGGCATTGCAGTCAACCACACTAACCTTCGTTTGTCTGTGTTGGCCATAGTTTTTCATGTTAATCTTCTGTTTGTATCTCTGTGTCTTTTGCCTCCTTCGCTTTTTATTTCTATGGAACTATGGCATTGCGTCCCCCCCCCCGGCATGGTGTCATGCGTGCAGCCATTTTTTTATTTTTTGCTGTGCACAGGGGGAGTGAACACTGATGAAAGAAATGAAGGGTGGCAGTGGATAAGGAACTGAAGCGCAGTGTTATGGAGGTGCTCACGTGCTCAGTTACTATGGCAGCTGAGAGTGCGAGGAGAGTGGGAGGGACTGCCATGAAGCCGAAGATAAGGACGGCTTCACATTTGAGAGGGTGTAAACAGCGAGAGGGATTGATTTTAATTTCTATGTGGCACCTTTCATTGTGAGATTTTTTTAAAATAAAAATAAAAAGTAGGCAGGAAACAGTATTCAAGCGTGCATTTGAACATGCGTGCTCAGTCAGTGGGTTTGGGGGCGGGGAATGCTGGTGCTGAGCTGAAAGGGGAATGCTGAAGCCAGTCACAGGGATAGCTGCGGATTGATTTTTTCTGTTTCTTAACATTTATTGTGATCAAGAGAGTGCTGGGAGCAGAGCTGGGATATTATGCTGGGATAACCTCCCGGGTCCAGTCCCAGGCAAACCAATTACACTCCATCATTCTTTCTTGCCATTGTATAATGGCTGTTTTAGCTCATACCACATGCTTAATAGTCTGTCTCAACTGTCCACCTCTCTTTCCGTGAAAAAGTACATTCGTACATCGCTCCTGAATTTCCCCAACTTACTTTAGGGGATTATCCCTTGTGCTTGTGTTTCCACTCAGGGTGAACAATTCATTACAGTTCATCCTTTTATCACATGGAGATATTTATACATTTCCCTCATGTCCTCCCTCTTTCCTTGTCTCCAGGTTGACATACAGAAATAGACTAGTTGCCGTATTGGTCCTTGTAAGAACAGATCCAGAAGCAAATGGTTTAATACCTTTTATTGGACCAACATAGATGTTACAAAAAGAAAACAATGTCTAAGATTTCGGATCAACCAAGTCCTTCCTCGGAGACTTATGCCAGTTGTTCAGATAATCACATTTTATTAACACCTAGATCATACATAAAAAAACAAAACAAATAAATCTCACTGGTTTAAAGTACCAATTTTAAAATAAATCACAGATTTAAATGGAATGAACAGCATTCCACTAGCTTGCTATTGCTGAGAATCTTTCCAAGGTCAAATGACATAAAAATTAGATAGGCTGAACACTCAAGCAGACAAAACCTCTAACTTGAAATCATTAATGAATGAGTGTGTTATGAGAATACATTCATTCATTATTTATTTATTTATTTGCTTTTGGTAACCGGGTAAGTGCACTAGGCATAGCAATGCCTATTTTCAGGCACGACCCAGGAAGGTACAAATAACAAACAGTTTGAAGCAGTACAACAATTGGTAATACAGAGGGCACAGGTACAAACAGAATTACCAGTGAGATAGAAATACAGTTGGGGCAAAAGCAAGATAGATGCAAGTGTGAGTTCAACAATATTCAGGATACAAAATATGAGAGATATCATTACAAAAATTTTACGAGAAGTACAGTAAAAGTGCATTTAAACATTGCCTGAAGTAGAAACACAACAGAGTCAAATTGTGAGCAACCACAGGACTAAAGGTCCTAAGAAGCACAAGAGTGCTAGTTTAGAGAAAAGATCCATGATCGAGACCAGGGTATATATGTTATACTGTCAACCAGAAAGGCATGGATATAGAGGAGGGAGAAGTAGGAAATTAAGAGAGAGAAGTGGAGGTTGGAGGGGGTGTGAGCCTAGGAAAGGGCAAGGCTAGAAAGAAAGAAGGCAGGAAGCCAGGTTGAGAGGAAAGATGGAGGAGAGAGGGGAAGCAGTAGGCAGAGACATGGCAGCCAGGAGTTACAGGCTGGAAGGTCTAAGGTGGGTGAAAACACGTGCAGAGGGTTGAGACAAGTAGATGATTGTGGTGCAGCCTCTTAAAACAGGCATGGGTTGGAGCAAAACGAATGTCTTGGGGAAGCGAGTTCCAATAATTAGTTGCCGCTCACGAGAAAGCCTGCGCACCCAAGGCAGTTTTATATCTAGGAATGTGGAGGGAAGCTAGGTCAGTGGATCTAAGCCCATAGAAGATAGTTTGAGTGCCCAGCAGGCAGACAAGGGATTGAGAGAGACCCGATCTGGCAATAACATCAATTAAAAGCAAGACCTTTAGATTTAATACCATAAATGTCCAAGTTAAAACTTGATAATACTGCATGATAAAAAAAAACTGTACAACAGAAATTTATGTATGGGAATAAGGAAAATGTACCTTGTATGAACAACCGTTTAAAACATTCATACAGTCTAAAACCTATCTGGAGTTTTTTTATTATACAATTCTCATAACACACTCATTCATTAATAATTTCAGTTAGAGGTTTGTCTACTTTTATCATGGGGAGCTATTTCTACATTTCCCTCATGACCACTCTCTCAGCCAGACCAGCACTGGATGACAGCAAAGTGGCCAGGGTTCAGTGCTTGTAGACCACCTCTCAAGCAATGTGCAATTGCACAAGGAAGTTGAATGATAACATGGTCACTCACCACAGCATCAAACCACATCCAGTACGAGAACATTGTGTGGGGTTGCCGTGGGATACTACTAGAGGGGAATGGGGTGGAGAGGGGTAGAAGAAAGAACTTAAGTTTGGGCCATGGTTGGAGATGTTAAGTAATGGGGAGACAGACTGTGCATTTGGGTAAGGGGCAGAACTGGGATTCTGGCTCTTCATCTACCCCTAGTACCTGTAATTCATTACTGGACTAACAGTAGTCCACTAGCCTGGTGAAGACACTGGAGTCAGACATGCCACTGGAACTGAATCTCAAGCCCAGCAGACCTGTGACTGTTCAGTGGAAGCAGCAAGGTAAGGGTGGGGTAGCAACAAGAAAGTAGAGTCTACTTTAATGAAATTATCCTTGTTTCCCCAATGCGGACCCATTTACCTTGGACTGCATATCAACATACCCTACACCTCTTATATAGGTAAAAAAAAAAAACTTGGCTTGTTGAGCAGCCACATCTCTGTTACAGGTTCAGTGTAAAGACCATGAGTCAGTATGTCCCCAAATTAGGGGCCCCTGAGAAAAATATCCTAGGACATGGGTCCACAATGTTTCTAAGGGTGGGGTAACTTAGTAACATGGCCAGTACTTTAACACTATGTCTCTGATCTTTGGTGACAAGACATTACACTGTGCATAAAAGTAACCTGATTTTTGTCTGCAACTAATCTGTATTTGGGGGGGGTCAATAAAAAGCACTTTTACGCATAGCTTACCTGGAATGTTGCCATCTGAATCTGCTTCCTCTGCTCCGATCACACTGCTGCACTCTTCTGCTGTGACTGCCTAGCATTTGCAATGGCCTTCCCGTGCTTTGGGTGCCTTTCTGGCAGAGGAGTTAATGAACGGGAGTGGCACCAGTGCAGGTGAAGCAATGTGTTTACACACTTGCAAAAACTCCAGCACCAATACAAACTGGTATGTAATCCCAACAAATCAGGGAATGCTCTGTGGTACAACGGAGCACAACGGGGCATCTTGCAATGCTCTGGCAACTGTTTACGCTGCTGGATTTGCACTGGTTCTAGCAAGCAGAGGGAGGTGGGGAGTTTATTCCACAGCGTGGGGACCATGATGGGCAGAGCTTTACTACCCAGAACAGTAGAGGTCCCGGGGACTTCCAGAGGTGGGACTGAGGATTCCCAGAGGCACCTAGGAGAAATTCTGTGTTTGAGAAGGGATGAGTACGGGGACAGGTTACCACTCCTAATGGTGGTGTCAGTGATGCAGCCAAGGGGCATAGTCCAGTCATCCTTGTAGGGGGGAGCTAGTCTAAGGACTCATATAGGGTGCAGTGATGTGTGGAGTAGGTTGACATGAGAGTGGACTGACAAATACTGTTATGTACAGAGTTAAGCCTTGTGTATAGGGAGGAGGAAACATGAGAATAAATAGGAGCACAATAATCTAATAGGGGAAAGTTTGCCTTGGGCAATGGTAAGGCCTGCCTCAGGGGTCAGATAGTGTTTAAGTCTATAACCGGACCCTAGCTTCTGATTGACATTGCTGTGTCATTTTTATTTCTAACTAATCTAGGTAGCAGGAAATACCAATGATGGCTCTAGTCAGACCACTGAAAAGTGAAAACATGGGTACAGTACTAGGTAAACACATTAACTCATAAGTAATGTCAGTGTGTTATGTTTTGAAATAATTTCTGGTTCATACAGTGAAAACAAAAACATAGAAAGTGCCAGTATGAACATGATATTCAATTGCTGTCTTCTGTGACAGTAAAAGCAGATAGCTGCTAAGCTGGGGTCCAATCCAGATGGGTGCTGTAGTCCTGTCCCTTCCCCCAATCCTCCTTTTATCATATCACTCTCCAGTACCCTGATAGCGACCCCATATCCATGTAGGATTATCCATCACACACTTCCCCTTCTCCTCAGAACCCCAGCCTCTCTGCAAAGGAAGGATACCCTATAATACAGTCATTAAATGTGGCCACCGTGACTGAACCATTTGTGGGAAGACATACAATAATGCCAATATATGAAAGCCAGATGTTTACTTAGCATATTGGAGCTATTTAAGTTATGAAGGTTTGAATGAGAGGGAAAGTGCCAATGTCTGTATTTGCTTGAGAATAAAACTGCTCAAAAAGTAAAAGTATCTGTTTTGAAATCTTGAGTGGGTGAAACAGGTAATTTGGGCCCATTTAGATTTTTCAGTGTAAACTTCTTAGTATACTTTCTGTATAAAACAAGTGAAATGGAAAACAATATTTGGACTCATAAACTTAATATTCCTTTATATAAACCAAAACAATTGTATAGAGAATATTTTAGTGATGTATTTTTAATGTTTATAAAAAAACTCGTGACTTGCCTAGCCTGCAGAAGGGGTCAGTGGGTACCCTGAAACACTGGTGGGCAAACAGGCACAATCTGGAATTTTTCCTGCACCTTTTAGGTCAATACCCAGAATCTATCACTATCATAAATTGGTGATGTGGTCCATCTTTGCAATATCCAGACAGCTGTATGCATAGCCATTATTGGAATGGATCACTACCTCAGGATTTTTTATGTTTTCCCTGAAAGGAACTGAAGGCTGAGCTAAAGCAACCATGCCCTTATGAACTACAAAAGGAAACCATGACCTTATGAACTGCAAAAGGAAGCTGTGACCTTATGAACCTCAAAAAGAAGACATCCGCTGTGTTATGAAGTGTATTTGATGTATACAGCTCCTCTCACATTCGGCAAATTTTTATTTATTTATTTTCTATGGGGAAAGGCACAAAAAGCTGTGATGGCTTATTTCCAGGTGCATCCTGGGGGTGAGCTATATGGATCTGTTTTACTGATGAGGAAATGCTGGCCAGGATACGGAGGAACTCCTCTACTCGTCATGTTACATATTTCCCAGTCAAGGAGGGAGTTGGGGCATGCTTTAATTGTATATTTCTACACACAAGCCTGGGAGGTTTGGCTAACAATCCACAGAACACTCAGTTCCCCAGGATCCTGGAGGGGACTGACCCTTTTTTCCCCCTCACTGGAAACAAGGTAACTGTAGGACAATTCATGTAACTTGTCTCAGCATCTGATCGACAGTATATTAAGACCACCATCATGCCTGACACCTGGATTAGGAAGTGAGTTTAGGAGTCAGAAGGTTAGCCATGAAGAGGAGGATCAACTATCAAAGGGACTGTGCTCCTCCTCTGGGAAGTGGAGGTACGTGGAAGCCAGCATCTGCCTAACACCTGATGGAGACTGGGGTAGGGCAGGACAGGGCCATCAGGATGCACTGGAGATATGATGGTTTTGCCACATACATCAAGCAGGAGCATGAAGCATGTCTCGGGGGGGTGGACATGGAAGCCGGCATCTGCCTGACACCTAGTAGAGACTGGAGAAGAGCAGGACAGGGCCATCAAGATGCACTGGAGATGCAGTGGCTGCCACATACATCACACAGGGGCATGCAGCATCTGCCTGACACGTGGTGGAGACTGAGGGTAGGACAGGCCAGGGCCATCAAGATGCACTGGAGATGAGGTGGCTGTCACGTGCATCATGGCCTAACACCTGGTGGAGACTGAGGTAGGCCAGGCTGGGCCATCAAGATGAACTGGAGATGCACTGGCTGTCACGTATATCATGCAGAAGCATGGAGCGTGTGCCTGACACCTGGTGGAGACTGGGGTAGGACAGGCCAGGGCCATCAAGATGCACTGGAGATGTGGTGGCTGCCACGTACATCATGCAGGAGCATGCCGCGTGTGTCTGACACCTGGCGGAGACAGGAGTAGGACAGGCCAGGGTCATCAAGATGCTCTGGAGATGTGGTGGCTGCCACGTACATCATGCAGGAGCATGCAGCATCTGCCTGACACTTGGTGGAGACTGGAGTAGGGCAGGACAAGGCCATCACGATGCACTGGAGGTGTGGTGGCTGCCACACACATCAAGCAGGAGAATGCAGCATCTGCCTGACTCCTGGTGGAGACTGGGGTAGGACAGGACAGGGCCATCAAGATGCACTGGAGATGTAGTGGCTGCCACGTACATCATGCAGGAGCATGCAGCATGTCTGACACCTGGTGGAGAGTGGAGTAGGGCAGGACACGGCTATCAAATGCACTGGAGATACTGTGGTTGTCACATACATCAAGCAGAAGAGTGCAGCATCTGCTTGACCCCTGGTACAGACTGGCATAGGACAGGAGAGGGCCATCAAGATGCACTGGAGGTGTGGTGGCTGCCACATACATCATGCAGGAGCATGCAGCATCTGCCTTACACCTAGTGGAGACTAGAGTAGGACAGACCAGGACCATCAATATGCACTGGAGATGTGCTGGCTATCACGTACATCATACAGGAGCATGCAGCATCTGCCTGACACCTGATGGTGACTGGGGTAGGATAGGACAGAGCCATCAAGATGAACTGGAGATACCGTGGCTGCCACATACATCATGCAGGAGCATGCAACGTGTGTCTCATACCTGGTGAAGACTGAAGTAGGACAGGCTGGGCCATTAAGATGCACTGGAGATGTGGTGGCTGCCACGTGCATCACGCAGGAGCATGCAGCATCTGCCTGACACCTGGTGGAGACTGAGGTAGGGCAGGCCAGGACCATCAAGATGAACTAGAGATGTGGTGGCTGCCATGTACATTATGCAAGAGCATGCAGTGTGTCTGACACCTGGTGGAGACTGGAGTAGGGCAAGAGAGGGCCATCAAGATGAACTGGAGATGCTGTGGCTGCCACGTACATCACGCAGGAGCATGCAGTGTGTGTCTGATACCTGGAGACTGGAATAGGGCAGGACAGGGCCATCAAGATGCACTGAAGTTGTGGTGGCTGCCACATACATCACACAGAAGCATGCAGCATCTGACTGACACCGGGTGGAGACTGGAGTAGGACAGACAGGGCCATCAAGACACACTAGAGATACGGTGGCTGTCATGTATATCATGCAAGAGAATGCAGTATGTGACACCTGGAGACTGGAGTAGGGCAAAACAGGGCCATCAAGATGCACTGGAGATATGGTGGCTGCTACGTACATCATGCAGGAGCATGCAGCATGTCCGACACCTGGAGACTAGAGTAGGACAGGACAGGGTTATCAAGATGCACTGGAGATGCAGTGGATGTGACGTATATCACACAGGAGCATGCAGCATTTGCCTGACACCTGGTGGAGACTGGGGTAAGGCAGGCCAGGGCCATCAAGATGAACTGGAGATGCGGTGGCTGCCACGTACATCACGCAGGAGAATGCAGCATGTCTGACACCTGGAGACTGGAGTAGGACAGGCCAGGGCCATCAAGATGAACTGAAGATGCGGTGGCTGCCACGTACATCATGCAGGAGCACACAGCATCTGCCTGACAGCTGGTGGAGACTGGGGTAGGGCAGGCTGGGGACATCATGATGCACTGGAGATGTGGTTGCTGCCACATACATCACACAGGAAAATGCAGCATCTGCCTGGCTCCTGGTGGGGACAAGCCAGGGCCATTAAGATGAACTGGAGATGCGATGGCTGCCACATACATCACACAGGAGCATGCAGCATGTCTGGGGGGGTGGAGGGATATGGAAGCTGGTATCTGCCTGACACCTGGTTGAGACTGGGGTAGGACAGGCCAGGGCCACCAAAATGCACTGGATATGTGCTGGCTGCCACATGCATCACACAGGAGCATGCAGCATCTGCCTGACACCTGGTGGAGGCTGGAGTACGATAGGCCAGGGCCATCAAGATGAACTGGAGATGCAGTGGCTGACACATACATCACATAGGAGCATGCAGCGTGTGCCATTATGGTATTACTCATCTTCTAATCCTGGTTAGCAAGCAGGAGGGAGAATAATGGTACCTGATCATTAGGGTGAAGCCAGTCTCTGACGGGCTCTACACCCAGTTAGCCAGGTGCAGTGTGAGCAGAACTGAATCCTGTATGATGGTGGGCCTTGGAGGGCCCCACTGGTGGAGGTTAGACCTAGGGGAAGCCGCAGGATGAGGTAAGTCCTGGTGGATGCTGGGGAGACCAGGGAATGGGGGCTGGTCGGGACAAGAGAGAAACGGAGTAACAAAATTAACACCATCACTAAACTGCATCAGTGGTGTCTTCCTTTTTAAGGGTAACCAGCTCTAATATAAAAAATGTATGCTAGTCAGTCATCAGTACCTCTTACAGTACTGAGCTCAAGTTCTCAGATGGTCCCAGACAAAACAACAGGCCATTATGAAAATGTTAACAGACTCCAGGATCCATTGTAGGATGTACGACATATTGAGGCAGAGTTGTCAGTTAGGACTTGTTGTCCAAAATAATAGGAAACATAAAAGGGTAGAAGAGAAATAATGCCCCAGGCAGGGTTGTGAGGGTATTTTGGAAATGCAGGACATTTGTTTTCAGTATGTGCCTTCATAAATACCTTTTGAAACAGGTAGCTGCAGTATGGGAGGAAACCCTGTTTCTTTCCCTACAGTATGAAGAACTGGTACACAGCCAGGTGAGCTCTGTATGGCACAAATATAATCTCAGTTCCCTTGGTGTATGGTTTGCCAGTATGGCATTTTTCATCTGGCAGGAAAAGTGGCAGTTGCACTAAAGCAAAAGCACAATACAGCAATAGACTTACAGAGGACAATCTCACTAGCAACACAAAACATATACAATAATGAAATGAATGCATTGCCTGTACATACTTGTAGAAACAACTGGGAAGGATTTAATTGGATTTTTCACAGATTAGCACACATATATATATATATATATATATATAAATATACACACACTGTATATCTATATATATATATATATGGGATATCTGTGATTCAGTGTGTGATAATGCATTTATCTTGTACAGTTTCAGTGACCTCAAGTAACTCACAGTGCTGAAGGCACAAGTAGAGATTCTGAGAGGTCACTGGAAACTATACAAAAATAATGCATTATCACACACTAATTCCCTACATATTCCATTATGCAACAGGTTTAGATGTTGTGTGAACATTTTGATTTTGGTAGGTATAAATAATTTGTCAAAAAGGGAAAAGAAAAATGGAATTTTATGCTGTTTTTTGCTAATTATATAAAAAAAAATGGTATCTATAAATGAAACACCACTCATTTTGTAGATATTTTTGAGCTGAACATTTTTCGTGCTCACAGTACCATGCTATCATTTTTTGTTTTAAAGTTATTTATATTTGTCAAAAAAGTGAACAAAAAATTACATTTTCTTCTGTTTTCTTGCTAACCATATACAATATACAAGGTTTACATAAATGAAACATTATTCATTTTGTAGATAATTTTGTGCTGAACAATTTTCGTCCTCACAGTACCATGTTATCTTTTTTCATTTTTAAGTTATTGACATTTAAATATGGTTAGTACTGCTTCTGAGGCCAAACATTCTAAATTAATTCTGAAGAGAACTGTGTAGATAAATGAGCTACTGATGTAGTTACTGTGTGAATAAATGGGTGATGATGTAGTTACTATGTGGATAAATAAATTTATTACCATAGTAGCGAAGATAAATAGTTTTATTATACAGTTTTATCCTGACCCTGTTGCATAAATATATATATATATATATATATATATATAAAATCCCTCTTAGAAGGGGGGAAGGAGAGGCACAAACCACCAACCAAGCAGGTTCAGAGGGCGGGCACTGTTAAAAGAGGTAGGGTATATGGACAGACTGGATGGGCGTAGTGGTCTTTATCTGCCATCAATTTTCTGTGTTTCTATAAATGTATATTGAGGAACATGGATAACCAATGTCTCTTTAAGAAATCCTTGTGTGCCTTTCTTATGTAGGAGACTAAATAAATGAGGAAATAATATACTGTAGAATCTCAGTTATCTGGATCCCATTTATCTGGAATTCCCTATCTAATGGACTATAACTGCGTGCCCCATCATTCACTGTGCATCAAGTAATTAACGTCTGATTACTGTCCACTGTGCCTGTCGAAAGCTAAGTGGTTGAGTGTTACAGTAATTGACAAGTGATTGTCAGGTGCTTACAGTGGTTTGTCAAAGTGCTTTGCTGATTACATACTGGTTCTTGGTTAACTGAGCAGGTTATTTTGTCAGCGTTTTGACATTCTCAGTACAGTGCAGCCAGGTCCAAAGAGAGAGAACTGTTCTGAGCGTTGCTCATAAATTGCAAATTGTGGAATGCCTTGAAAGTGTAGAGAAGGCAGTCTCTCTTCCTGCTGAATACGGAGTGGGTAAATCCTCCGTATTCAACATTAGGGAGGCGAAGGACAAATTAAGAAATTTCGCATCTACTATGGAGTCTGCATCAGGCGTTGATGGGAGAAAAAACACGAGAGCCTGTGCAGACGAGGAATGGAACTCAGCCATTTACATTTGGTTCCATCAGGAATGAGAGAAAGGGACTCCCATATCAGGGCCAGTGCTGAAGGAGAAAGCCCTACAATTTCATAAAAGGCTTGACAGCAACACTCCTTTTACTGCCAGTGATGGATGGCTGAACATGTTTAAAAACGGCATGGCATCCATCAGTTAAGACTATGTGGTGAACGGCTTAGTGCAGCAGAAGAGGGTATAGCACCCTTGATGCAAATAAGTTGTCAAATGATTGTGTCCAAGGGTCTCACAGCAGAGCAGGTTTACAATGCTAATGAGACCGGGCTTTTTGGAGGTGTCTGCCTGACAAGTCACTTGCTCATGGGGGGGGGGTACGGAGCACGATGCTCCATGGTTCAAGAAGCATAAAGACAGGGTGAGAATCCTCGGGCATGTAAATGCCACAGGCACACAAAGATTGCAACCCTATTTAATAGCAAAGTCCCATGTTCCAAGATGTTTTAAACATGTTAACATGTCCACACTGCCTGTGCTGTATGGCACTCAGAGCAACTCCTGGATGAAGTCTCAGCTTTTTAAAGCCTGGTTCCATGAACATTTTGTGCCTGCTTTAAAGATCCATTTGTGATCCCAAAAGTTACCACTTAAGGCTGTGCTGCTTTTAGACAATTCCCCTGCTCAATCAAAGATCCCCCTGTTAAAACTAGAGGTGGTGAGATTAAATGCCCCCCCCAACACAACATCAAAAATTCAACCCTGTGACCAAGGCATCCGGGAAATCATGAAGCAGAATTACTGGAAAAAGGTTGCAGCAGTCTGCCTTCTCAGAAGAAAATGAATCCATCTCACTGTCCAAAATCCTAAAGAAAACCACACTGAAGGATGTTTGCGACATGCTTGCTGAAGCATGGCAAAATGTTCGTCCAGAAACAATACAAAAGTCATGGGGAAAAATCAGGAATAGTTTCCCAAGGCTGATGAGGATGAGGACCATTCAGATTCAGAAGTGGAGACTCAAACTGCCGAGGATGACGGTATGCTTGAAAAAGCTGAAGAGGCAGAGCTAATGGAAATTGCTGCCCAATTACAAGGGGAACCCACTGCTACATCACAACTGGATCAATGACCGTCATGTGACCCAGGAGAGGACGGCCACAAAATTATCAGTGAGGAGTCTATCCTAAGCCTGGTGTTTAGCAACTCACAGGATGCCCTGCAAAAATCAGAGGAGGAGGAAGAGGATGACTGCCATTACTACCCCCAGTCACTCACTCAGAAGCGACCGCATGCTTTGAAAAATGTTTGCCTTATCTCGAGGTGCAGCCGGAAAGCTTGCCAGTGGACCTAATGCTGCTGAGAAACCTACAGGCATGGGCAAGTAAAAAGTGCTTCACTGCACTTAAACAAAAAACCGTGACAGACTTTTTCTCAAAAAAGTAACAGTACTGCCTGACTTTTGAATTGCTCCATTTTCATTTTAAAGTACAGTAATGTACTTTGCACTATTTACTTTAAGTTCCAGTTAAGTTACTCTCTTAGTTATGTTTCTGCACTTGTGATTAAATAAAGTGCACCTACATACTGTATAAAGTACTTAGTATTTTTGAGTGTTTCTAAGTAAGTCTGTATGGTTCCGAGTGTCTTTAAATTGGGAATTCCATTCATCTAAACTCCCATTTAACCAGACATTTCGGATGTCGATAGGGGGAGTTCAGATAGACGGGATTCTACTGTATATTTTTTTCTTTTCTTCCAGCTCAAGCAAAATGTCTTATATGTGTTCATGTATTACCGAGTTATTATTTCTGTTCTCAGTTTAGTTCATTTGTGCTTAAGTCTTTTATTTCAGTTTTCATTATTGCAATTCTGATTGTCTTGTTTTTGTCTTTGTATTGATTTCCTTAAATAAAAAATGTCCCTACTCAAAGTGACATGGGATCTTTTATTTCCACCTGGTCAGTGACCAGAGATGGGTAGATGGGACCTCAGTTTAATATCTCATCTAGAGGACATTTATAGGGTTTCTCTCTTGGGAAGCTGTCTCCAGTGCTCAGGGTTTTTTAACACCATGACAAGAATGGATCCATTTTTAAGCCACGCCATGTTCAAACAAATCAGTCCTGTATTAATCTTCAGCATTTGTAACAAGTTATTGTAATAAATGCAGCATTCCTTCAATGCCTCCCTTCTGGAGTTCATATGGCATCACTGAAATCAAAAGCACATTCAGGTGTGCCTGAAATTTCTCTTTTCTTAATCGTGTAGCTCCAATGGCATCTGAAACATAGAAACACAGAATTTGATGGCAGATAAGGACTTCCTGACCCATCCAGTCTACCTGTTTACCCTACTTACAGCAAAAGCCACTGACCCTGCTTGATCTCTGGCGTTCCATTCTCTTTCCTATCGCTAGAGTTCCCTTATGTTTATCCCATGCAGTTTTGAATTCCCTGGTACTTCTGTGTTTTTGTTCCACGTTTCTTTTGTTTCTGTTTGACTATCCTGCTATTTGGTGATATGGTGTCTCTCTATGTGTAAAACACCATAGTCACTCGGGATGGATACTTCAATTACCTGAGCTACAGTATCTTTGATCTTTTTCTTGATTCGTAATATCTGGTTTTCTGGTATCTACTTATGTTACAGTTGGTATAAGGTGGTCCCATGTGATTATTACTTCTTCATATTTGCGATTCTTTCAGGTTTCAGATTCCAGTGTTTTGCTGCTACCTCTTTATTATAGTGTTCACATAGTTTCTAGTTAATCAGTCTAGCTATGTTATTGTGTCTTACCATGTAGAGGCCTTCTGACACAAGTACCTCACATTCTTCCCCTAGATTATTTTATTTATTTCAAAAGTTTCACCAGGAAAGACAAACTTAGCTGAACAGCAGCTCATTTACAGATGTGTCCGGGAGGAGGGGTAAGGGAAAAATAAATATAACATGACAACAATAAAGTACTCAGTGCAATACAGCACAGTATATACAATAATAAGTAATATTACAATATTTACAATTGGTGAGGACCAACTACATGGGTCGAATGAACAATAGCAGCCCACAGGTGCAGGCAACTTAAAGGTGGGGTGCAACAAAGAGGTGGGGGAGATCCAGGGTACACTCTAGGATGAGGTACATTAGTGTGGGGGGATTTAAAGGGGTGGGCATAGGTAGCAGGGCGGTTTGGGCAGTGGTGTGGGGGAAGAGGAGAAACAGAGGTATAAGAAAGAAAGGAGGTGGATAGGGATAGTGAAGGAGCAGTAGGGAGAACTCAGATGCAGCTGCATAAGGAAGAGGAGGTGTCTTGGAGGTGAGGGGAGAAGGTGCAAAGAAAAGTGGCAGAGCGGATGGATAGGGGAAAGGGGTTCCAAATTTTGGGGAGGTGGTAGGAGAAAGCTGCCTGACCAGCTGAAGTTGACCTAGGCTGGAATGCAAAGCAGCGAAAGCTAGAGCTGTGCAGGGAATAGGAAGGGGTGAGAGGATAAGAGGAGAGAGAGAGAAAAGGGGAGAGAACTGAGTCAGTGTTTGGCAATAAAGGAGGAGCAGTGTGCACTGCATATAGCTCCAAGGGAAGGGAAAGAGAGAGGGTGGAGTAGAGGGAGCCATGGTGGGAGCAGACCAAGCAGTCAAGTGCAAATCAGCAGATGGAATGGGAGAGAGGGTCCAGTCTAGCCAGAGTAGACTTTGGAGCAGCATTGTAGACCATATCTCCACTGTCAAAGATGGGGAAAATCATTTTCTGTAGGGATGCATCCATAGTTACACTTACTAGATAGAAGACGGTTTCTGACTCTATAAAAGAGAAGCTATTATTGTTCATTTCCCTGTTTTTTCTATGCAACTGGTAATGCACCTTGCATGTAGTGCACTGTCTGCAGCAGCTAGTACCACCCTCCCCTCCTGTGGCTTGAATTCTCCTCTTTTAACCTCTTATGGCTCACTTCTTGATCAACATGGGGTCACTACAGCAGAACCATGTGTATTCCAGTATACTTATGGTTTCTTCAGTTGTCTTTCCTTCGCTGACAGTCATTCTATTTACAGGATTTCTTCTGTTTTGTAAATTCTGTTGCCTGTTGTTCCATGTTTACAGGTGGAATTTCATCCACAGTTGTTCCTCCCTTAAGATCTTTCCTGAACTTAGTAAAGGAAGTGGTCTCGGACTTGTTATTTTCATGATGTAGAACCTTGACTATGTTTGGGTCCTGCATGTGACTAAATCTCTTGACCATGTGAACTCTCTGATGTTTTTTCAGATCAGTCTTCTGAGCAAAACTCTTAGTACATTCAGCACATTTATATGGCCTCTCCCCTGTGTGAATTTGCTGATGCTTTTTTAGATCACTGTTCTGGACAAAACTCTTAGTACATTCAGCACATTTATATGGTCTCTCCCCTGTGTGAATTCGCTGATGTATTATGAGTTTACTAGGTGCTGAAAAACTCTTGTCACATTCACCACATTTATGTGCTCTCTCCCTTGTATGTATTTGCTGATGTGTTATGAGACTGCTATGTTCTGGAAAACTCTTGCTACACTCACCACATATAAATGGTCTCTCCCCTGTGTGAATTCGCTGGTGTATCGTGAGTTTACTCTGTGATATAAAACTCCTGTCACACTCTCCACATTTATATGGTTTCTCCCCTGAATGTATTTGCTGATGTGTTTTGAGGGTACCATATTTTATAAAACTCTTGTCACACTCACCACATTTATACGGTCTCTCCCCTGTGTGTATCTGCTGATGTGTTATGAGGGTACTATGTTGTGTAAAACATTTCCCACACTCACCACATTTATATGGTCTCTCTCCTGTGTGAATTCGTTGATGTGTTATGAGGCTACTCTGTGATGTAAAGCTTTTCCCACACTCACATTTGAATGGTCTCTCCCCTGTGTGAATTTGTTGATGTCTTACAAGTTTACTCAGTGATGAAAAACTCTTGTCACATTCACCACATTTATGTGATCTCTCACCTGTATGTATGTGCTGATGTGTTATGAGGGTACTATGTTGTGTAAAACTCCTTCCACACTCACCACACATAAATGGTCTCGCTCCTGTATGAGTCTGCCGATGTTTTATGAGTGTACTATGGTGTGTGAAACTCTTGCCACACTCACCACATATAAATGGTCTCTTTCCTGTGTGAATTCTCTGATGTGTTATGAGGTTACTATGTTGTGTAAAACTCTTGTCACACTCACCACATTTATGTGTCCTCTCCCCTGTATGTATTTGCTGATGTGTTATGAGGATACTATGTTGTGTAAAACTCTTGCCACACTCCCCACATTTAAATGGTCTCTCCCCTGTGTGAATTCGCTGATGTAGTTTGAGTTTACTCTGTGATGTAAAACTCTTGTCACACACACCACATTTATGTGGTCTCAGTCCTTTATGTATTTGCTGATGTTTTATGAGGTTACTATGTTCTGTAAAACTCTTGCCACACTCACTACATTTACATGGTCTCTCCCCTGTGTGAATTCGTTGATGTTTGTTCAGATCACTCTTCCAGACAAAACTCTTGGTACATTCAGCACATTTATATGGTCTGTCTCCCATGTGAGATTGCAAATGTGCTTTGAGGTAACACTGCCTTGAAAAATTCTTGTTACATACAACGCATTTATATGGCCTCTTCCCTGTGTGAATTTGCATATGTGTTTTGAGGTTACTCTGCCATGGAAAGCTCCTGTTACATTCAGCACATCTGAATGGCCTCTCCCCAGTGTGAATTCGCTGATGTCTTGTGAGTTTACACTTCTTGACAAAACTCTTGTCACACTGAACACATTTATATGGACTCTTCCCTGTGTGAGTTTGTGGATGTATAATGAAGCTTCTCTGATGTGTAAAACTGTTTTCACATTCAGAACATTTAAATGGTCTCTCCCCAGAGTGAATCTGTAGGTGCATTTTGAAGTTAGTGTATGATGGTAAACCCTTGCCACACTGAGCACATTTATATGGTTTCTCCCCTGTGTGAATTTGCAGATGTGTTTTGACGTTGCTCTGTGATGTAAAACTCTTGTTACATTCAGTGCATTTATATGGTGTGCCCTCCTTGTTAATTCGCGAATGTATTATGATGCCTCTCTGATCTGTAAAACTCTGGTCACATTCAGCAGGTTTATACTGTTTCTTCCGTTTGCAATTTTGCTCCGTAAAACTATTGCCAATATATTTGACTGCATTTAGCATCTTTAGACTCCTCTGACATTTAGCACATTTATATTGTTTCTCTCCTTCGTGAATCTGTTGTACAGAAATAAGATGAAGGTCATGGAAAGTCTTTGAACACTGAGGATACGGATGCAGCTTCTCTGTTGTGTGACACAGCTGACATTTTCCAAATGATGATTGCTGGCTCCGACTCTCATTGCAGTCACTGTTACTGCAGACTAAAAACAGGTATCTTATTAGTATTTTCTAACAAGGAGGAAACCAATGCCTCAGGGGCCGATATTCAATCTGGGCAAAGCAGAGGGCAAAACTTTGTACTGCCCCCTGCAGCTGCTCAAGTGTCCAAAACTGCTATAATCAGTGGAATAGTGCAGCAGCACTATTCCACTGAATATAGGGCCAGTGAGACCCAGTGCTAAGCCACCTAGTGCCAGGGAAGATATATGCCCCTACAGTAGGACAACACAATGGCTTGTGACCAGGCTAAATTCCCCATATTCAAAGGGGCCTATGCAAATGAGCCCATGGGGCATGCAAGGTGCCGAGATGTCATTTGCATAGGGAGCTAGGCAGTTCTGTGTGGCACCACCCCAACTGCCTGTGTCATGAGAGCTATCTTTGGTGTTAGTGGTGCCCCCCCAACTGACTGCCATCCTATTCAGAAGTAACACAGGTATTCCTGTTGGTCTAGTGGTCTCTCCCCCATCACCAAATGCTGTCCTGTTGATAAATAACACAGAAATCCCTGGTGGTCTAATGGTCTCTCTCCCATTGCCATCCCATTCAAAGGTACAAATATATCTCTGGTGGTCTAGTGGTCCCTCCCTCTGCACAAGCTTCTGCCCAAGACATGTAACAAATATTACCTGATGCCCAGTGTAGCCCCCCCATCCCTGATCCCTTGTATAAGTAATGTAAACCTTTCCCTCATGGTCTGAGTGATCCCCACCCCATCCCACCCTACGCGGGTACTGACCAGCCACTCTGCTCCCATCCCACAATTGAGCCAGTGACCAGCACAGCTCCCTCTCCCCACCATGGCTGGCCACCAACTGAGCTGTCACTGAGCCTATACAGTATGTACATAGTGTATGCACTTAGTGACAGATCAGTCGGCAGCCAGCCCAGGTGGAAAAAGAAGGGCTATGCTAGTCACCAGCTATGATTTGGGATGGGGGGAGTGGGGTGGTGGGTCAATACCTGCCAGGGATGGGGAGCGGGGGTCCACTAGACCACCAGAGAAATGATCACATTACCTGTACAGGGGATAGGGGATGAGGGGGTTACACTGGCCATGAGGGAATATTTGTTATATGTTTTGGGTGGATGATCGGGTGGGCGGAGGGAGCACTAGATCACCAGGGATATACTTTTACCTCTGAACAGGATGGCAATAGGGGCTGAACACTAGACCGCCAGCAATACCTGTGTTATTTATGAACAGGACACTGACAGGACAGTGATCAGCAATGGGGGAGAGACCATTAGACTACCAGGGATATCTGTGTTATTAATGAATGGGATGGTGATTGGTGATGGAGGAGGGACCACTAGACCATCAACAATAGATATATTCTAATTCTGAAAAGGATAGCGATCAGTGTGGGGAGGGCACTGGACACCAGGGCCCGCTGCATCGGGGTTGGGGGGCCTCCTCACTTCCTCCTATCAACTGATATGGCTGTGTGGGAGTATGTTGGGGTTTCAATCTGCGGTACGTGTGCTGCGCAAGGGGACTGTGCAAAACAGCCTTGCACGGCACACATACTCTGAATATTGGACTATGCTAATATTCAGGTCCCCATCCCTTCATTTACATTGGGGCCCCCCTTCTGTCTTTCGCCCATGTGCAAACAGAGTCTGCCCGTGCTAACCGGCCTTTTTAATATTGCGCCTCCATGCAAAGTCTGATCTGCATGGGCAAACTTGGTTTTGCGCATGGGCAAAGATTTGAATATTGTGCCCCAGACGTTTAACTTTTTTATCAGCTACATCAGATCTGTCAAGACTTGACTGCAGGACTGTGTTTTTTTAAACATTCCCAATTAATAATACTTTGGTTTAAAAGAAATATTTCTGTATAGTTAATATTTATTGAATGACTGACCAATTCTGTAGCATCTCAATTTCATGTTTTATTGATAATATTTATTAAATGGGTCTGACCCATTCTGGCTCCTCATTTGTCAGATCCTGGTCACATGGGGTATGTTCACAGGTAAAAAAATATCGTGAGAGTTATGCTAAGCAAAAGCAGTAACCAAACAGGACAAATGATTATTCTGTAAATCAAATAACAAACCACCCTCCCAAGAGAAAAATGTTAAACATTTCCAAAATGCAGACAGTTGCCAAAGCAAGACAGAATAAAAAAAATAACTGCAGCTACTTTTCAAGTGAGCAATCAGGTTTACAGTTTAAAAATGCATTACTAACCTGACATAAGTTAAACACAACTGCTGTGGCCCCCTCCGAGTAAAAACAAGTTTACACTTCAAAATGCAAGAAGTAGGTAGATAGAGTACATGTCAGTAAAGAAGCACTACTTGCCACAGGAAGGCCTGGGATTTTGTCTGCATCTCCAGTTTTCACCTGCCCTTGCTCCTTACCTTACCCCCTCCTCCAGGTCCCCCGGGGTATGAAACAAAAAAATCACATTTTTATAATGCAGGCTGCCTCCAGACACAGCAAAAGGTAACTGCAGCTACTGTACCTCACAAGTAGAAAATGAGTTAACATTTTTGAAATACACACATTAGCCATACACAGAGTTAAATACAACTGCTGCCCCCCCAGTAAAAAAAGTTTAAATTTTTAAAATGCAGGCAGTAAGCATTCCTAGAGTAAAATACAACTGTAACTGTTCTCTCGCTCCCATATCATAAACAGGTTAACTTTTTTTAATCAACATACTTTACTGAGTTTTGTCATAAATAGGTATTGCAGTACACAACAATCACAAGAACAGTACATTACCAGATATAACCATACACTTATTCCCATTCGTCCCATTCCTCTATTTCATCAGCTATTAAGAAGTACAGTCTTGCGACTGCAAGACACACAACAGTAGGCAAGCTGATGATGCTTCAGTGTCCCCTTTGCCAGAAAAGTCCCCTGACTCTTACACTGTAACCAGCTAACTCAGTGTATTACATACATTATTAGAAGCAGGGTATGTAATGACTCCCACCTGTTACAGCATGTTTTATAGGTTTAAAGGACAATATACTGGGGGCCATAACTACATTCTCAGGTGGTGTGAGGTTGATACTTGACATAGTCTTTTCTGTGTTTAGACCAAACAGTATTTCCTTGTGCCATTCTGCCAGGGACGGCACCTCTGCATTTAACCAATGCCTTAATATCACTAGTTTGGCAATGGCTGCTGTCAAAGCTACATACCCATATCTAGGCCTAAAGACCTTCTCTTCATATATACTTAACATTCTCTGCAAAAAGCTTTGTTAATGCATCATTAGCATTCCAGCGACAAAAGTAGGGAAATGTGGTCTTAGGGTTCCCAGCTCCAACACCTCACCCCCCCATCCTGCATGTAGGAACAGGTGTGAGGGGTGTGCATAGGGGCTCTGAACCCTAACACTCACCCCATTCCATGAGTAACTAAGCAAGGATGGGTACAGTATAGGAGAATGGGGTGAGTGTTGTATTCACAACCCAAGGCACACCTACTGCCTGTTCCTGCATGCTAAGTGAGGAAAAATGTTACGGTTGGGAACCCTGAGATTCACTTTTTTCGCTTCCGGGTGGGAACTCTACTGCAGTAACAAAGTTTTTGCAGAGAATTTCTTACTTTAAGACAGTATAATCAAAGGTTTATTTGATTGTGGGAGAGCAGGACCCTCTGGGCCCTGCACTCCCAACTATCCTTTATTTTTGAGAGATTGTAACTAAGTTCTTATTTCACTGTGGAAGAGTAGGGCTTGCTGTCCACTCCCATCAGTCCATAATGCTCTGTGTATTTACATGGGAAGCATAGGGCCCTCCCTGTGCTGCCATGTATGCATAAGACCTGCGCTCCTATCATTCCATAATGGTATTCATATTTGTGCGTGGGAGTGCACAGTGCCATGCATCCATAGTATTTAGATACTGTAATCATATCCTTATTTCCCTATGGGTAATGGTAACTGTATTTGCATAGGGGAGAGCAGGGCCCTGTGCTTCCATCATCCATGCATAATATTTGAGATAGTATAGTGCTACCCTTCTTTGCCTGTGGGAGTGCAGGGCCCTCTGGGACCCGTGCTGCCGGCCTGTACCATGCAGACCCAAAGAAGCACCTGACATTGCAATGTAGTCCTATAGAAAACACCGGAAAATCTGAATCCTGTTTATCTTGACACCAAATTCATATATTTTCACAAAACCAGCAAAAGGCACATCAACGGGGCAAGCCCTTTGTACCCTAAAAATTTCAGATCAAAATTGCAAACTGTTTCTTCACAGTGGCGTGACAAAGAAATGACTATGTGTACCTCCCATTACAATGTTAACAGATAGGAAAAGAAACAAAACTTAACCCTGCAGAACTCCAGAGCAAAGTAATCTATTTTCACCCAACCAGCAAAAGGCACATCTCTGGGGCATGCCTTCTGTATCCTGAAAATTTCACACCAGAATTCTAAACCAGTTGTTTACTCTAAAATGATAAAGAAACAGCTATGTACATTCTTTTTTTGAAAATTTGTGAAAATGAATCCTTTTCCTCAGTCCCTTTTTAAAATTTGCGGAAAAAGAAAAAAATTCTTCTCCGCAAATTGCAAAAAAGGATCCCGTTTCCCAGAACATTTTTTTGTGGCTTGCAAAAAATAATTTTCTGCATGGTAAAAAGCACATTTCTAATCAAGTAATTAAAAAACTAACTCCAGAATTTGAATTGGAGTCTACAGGCCCCATTTAGGTAAACACAGCTGTTGCTGTTATTATCCCTGTTGGACTTGAACCATAACCAGCAGAGTACTGACTTGCTCTGAAGTCAGCATCACTGTCCATGAGGCCACATAGCCACTTAGCAATCTCCTTTCAATCTGTTATCTAAGTATCACTGCAGCCTGCTTTTAGTTCCTAAATATTAATCGTGACTTGTACATAGTTAAATAGAATTTGGTTAGACACTCTTGAACAGACCCCCCTATTTCACTCTGAGCATATCCTTTCACCCTCCCCAATCTGATACTTCTCCCACTTTGGGACTCGAACTCTACCCTGTGATGCAAAGTCCACACTAATGTCTGAATCAGGATCCTCCAGGCTACATGGCTTGCTACTATCCCCTTACATTCAGCTACTTTAGTACCTCCTCAACACAGTTGGCTCAGCCTCCCCCCAACTGGTATATCTGCCAATCCAGCTAATTTGGTATCCACTTTATTTCCTGGTGCACCCTTACTGCATTCTGTTCTGTCCCCTCCTACTGCCTACTCTCCCCTGCTCCCTAGTTGCAGCTATGTATAGCTGGGAAAAAGCATTTCTCTCAGCTTTTCTACTAACTATTATAGCTCTGGAATGTCCCAATAAGCATACCCTGATAAACACCAGCTCAGCCAATACAAGAATAGCACTGAGTCACTTCTCAGACACAAGTATAGTCTATACAAACACTCTTTAAGGACCTAACACCATCACTGACACCAACCAGTCATCTACTACATAATGGCTACACTCCTGTTACCCTGTCCTCATGCATGGTAGAGCACTAAAAAGAAGGCTGGAGCTAGTAGCTGAAAATTTGTAATTTAAAAATAGTAAAACAAATTTCTTATTACACATCATTATGATGCTCCTACTCATCTCTGGCAACATCCACCCTAATCCTGGCCCACTCCAGCAGCCCCTGAGTAGTGGGAACAAACCTGGATAACTAAAACTAGCATCCATTAATATCTGTAGCTTATCAGCTAAATATGACTAGCTACAAGTGTAGGTAAGCCAGCACAATCCAGATGTCCTCTCCACAGTGGAAACATGGCTCTCACCCAAGATCCCAGAAATGTCCTTAGCTCTGAAAGGGTACACCCTCTTAAGAAAAAATACAAAATCACACATACCCCCATAATGCAAATCACCACAAAATATTATGATGGTTCAACTTTAAGCAGAAATGCATGGCTTGACAGACTGGGGAAAAGGGGTGGAGTTTGTGCCATCTATGTTAGAGATTACATACAGTGCCACACCATCCCACAAATAGATACAGGGCACACTGCTCAAGCTCCAGCCATCAGATTACTGTTGGGGCCAAACAGCAAATCCATAACAGTTATCTCAGTCTATGTTCCCCTCGCAATCATTCTACTGTTCTCTGCAAGATCATTGACCACCTAAAAGACTTGAGACAAAACTAGGAGGTGGCAGTCCTAGGGGACTTCAATGTTAACTGGCTGTCACATAATGCTGACCAATATAAGGGTGCCCTGTCATGTATCAACTTCACCCAATGGCGGAGTCCCCCACTAGGGTTGACTACCATACTGGCACCTGCACACTGCTTGACTGGATCATTACAAACCACCCTTAGCAGATCTCTGACTCCACAGCCCTTGCTAATTCACTCAGTGATCACTGCCCAATACTGTCATTGGTCCAATAAGGCCCCTAAGCCCCCTTCAAAAACTATAACAAGATGAATCCTCAAGCGAGGTCAACTAAACTCACTCAAGGCTTATCTTAAACAAACTGACTGGTCCACTAATGACACTGCAAATGATGTTGACCAGGCACGGGAGGGTGGGATTGTTTAACTAGAAGAGGAACACTATGCTGAAGCTTGTTCCCAGGTACGACCTGGGAACACAAGGAAGTTACATGATTTGCTTAGGGTCACACAGTATGCAAGTGGGAGCTGTGGGATTCAAACCCTGGTCTCCAGTTTTGCAGCTCAGAGCCCTAAACCACTGTGCTGTGCTATACTGCCTCTTAACGGCACTAGAATGCTTCATTGTTAAAATCAATCAAGCATGTGACATCTTTGCCCCGTTAAGTAAGCACAAATTAAAGGCAGACCATACGACGTGGATCATCCTCTCTCTGCTAGATCTCATGACCTCCAGAGACCATCTTTGACATAGAGTCAAGGCTACTGGCAAGCTGGCTGATATCCAGAAATACAAAATTGCCAAAAACATCTGCACCAGGAAGGTCAGACTTGCTAAAACACACTATTTCAAAGACTGCCTCTCCAGCACCTTTTATTTTAATTTTTTTTAAGTTTAATAATTTACAGGATGCGTTATAAGAGAAACTAGTCTCATTCACAGAATGTTCCATGTCAGTCATACAATTCATAACACATGACAATCACATATTTAAACAGACGAAATGCATAAAACAAGCATACAATAACATGCATATATTACTAAACCAGTTACGGTAAAATCATTTAGGACAGTGCAGTTAACTGAAACAGCTGCAAGTAAGTTGTTATTGTAAGAACATCCTTTTCAAATTCTGTTTAAATACAGGCAAAAAGCTTGAGTTCCATAGAGAGGGAGAAAGTCTATTCCAAGAAAGGGGTGTATCGTTGGAAAAACTATTTCTGCCAAAATGAGTTTTAGCACTTGGAAGGACTAACCCTCTGTCTGGAACATCTCTAAGGTTATGACTGTGAGTTAATTTCTCAGTCGGTTAGATGTGAGGCAATAGGGTGATTTGCAGTCTTATAACTCAGAGGTGACCAATGAATAGTATGTCATGATGTGGACGATAACCAATTTAATGTATTAAGCAATGTACAGTGGTGTTCAGTTCTTTCTGAATTTAAGATAAAAACATAAAAGCTGATAATAAACACAACCTACTGAGAGAAGATTTGAGACATTGAAATTTTGATAAATTGTGTTGCCATAGTCTAGGATAAGCAAAATTTCCTGAGCCACAATCCGTTTATGATCCTGAAATGACAGACAGTGTCTGGCTTCTTTTTACTGTCCCAGGCACTATCTGGTCTTTGAAATGGTGAAATCTATATGTGATTTAAATGTTAAAGCAGAATAAAAAATGATACTAAGGTGTCTGAATTTATGTACAAGCTGTAAAGATTTACCATTTAAAGTGATGGAAAAGTCAGAATGAACTTGATTGGTATTTGAATGTGAATCAAATAACATGATTTGAGTTTTTTTTATTATTTATTAATAAAAGATTAGTAGAAAACCACTGAGCAATTATATCAATGTCTGCCTGAAGAGTATTTGTTAAATGCATAAGGTTTTTATGGCCAAAAAAAGAACGGTATTGTCAGCACATAAAGAAACCTGGGGGAAGGGAGAAAGTTCTGAGATAACCTGAAAGATCTGACTGGCAAAACCAACAGAAACTCACCATCAATGTTATTGGTGAACAGTGAAATCACCCTGGACAATAAAACAATAGCTGACACGTTTAATAATGCATTCTCTGATCTTAGTAGCGTACTGCCGCCAGACATCTTCAATACAGAACAAAAAAACTCCTTCAGGCACAATCACCTTCTGTAATGCATCCCCAACTGGAACCCCCCCCCCCTTCCGCTTCAAGGTTATGTCCAGGGCCGAAGCTAAAAAATATCTTGGCTGGGCACTTGCCAAATCTAGGCACAGTAATGACACACTGGATCTAAAACCTATTGCCTTTGCTCTGGATGAAGTCCTTCTGCCTCTAACAAAACTACTGAATCTCTCCCTCAGCCTGGGGCAATTTCCAATGAGATGGAAAGCTGTGGTAGTCACCCAGTCACACAAAAGTGGTGGCAGAGCCCTCCACACCAATTACTGTCAAATATCAATCTTACCCTCCTCTCCAAGCCCTAGAATGAACAGTGTTTGACCAACTGGTTGACTATTTAGAAAAATATAAACTCCAATGCCCCCAGCAACACAGATTCTGGAAGGGACACAGTACCACCACTGCTCTTCTCGAATATACTGGATTCCTTCACAAGGCCTTTCTTAAGACTATGGGCTGGTTGTGTATGGGTCTGCTTCCAATACAATGCTCAAACAAATCAAAGTGGCACTAAGTAACTACTGCAGACCTGTCCTGGGAACCCACTGACTTACGCACACCTGTGACCTGTATGCGCAAAGCAATTGGCTTGCACTTCAGGGCAGAGTGCATTATAATGTTTGTCTTCTGGGGAAGAAGACATGCCTTGGCCTTACCCCCCTCCTGCTCTCAAGGACTTCCTACATGAAGCAAATAATCCCCACCGAACTAGAAGCATTACCAGACATTCGCTTCAAATCCCATTCATCAGAACCTCTCAAGCACAAAGATCCTTTGCCTACCTTGCTCCGTGCTGGCTTAATGAACTCCCTTCTGACATATCCAGTGAGTCCAGGCCAAGGCCGTTCAAGAGAAAGCTCCACCAGCACCTTACCTCTCTTAGAAAATGCGATTGCTAAACCTGCCCTATCGCTACTGCTGCATAACCAGCCTCAGGGCCTCAGAATTTATTTATTCATGTGATTCTTGGAAGTACGCCTTTGAGATGGAAGCTCATTTACAAAGGTTCCACATCATGACAAAAAAATGGAAGAAATGTACATATACGTAAAGCTGGAACAAATTAATAGAGGAAAAAAGAAAAGTCCCCCTCCACCCCTCACAGGTCTACTTACCCCACCTCCTGCTTCCCTGTCCTCTTCCCCTTCCCCTTCTCCTCTGAGCACTTATTTTACCTCTTCCACACATTACCTCGCCCAACTCCACTGCTGCATTACCCTCCACATAACCTTACTCCCTCCTTATCCCTCACCTACCTTCCTCACTCTCTACCCCTCATCTGCTTTCTCATCCTTACCTCCACCTCACCATTCCTGCTTCACCTTATTATCCTGTTCCCTCCTCAATGCTGCACTTACGCTGCCCCTTCACCATCCTTCTCTACTCCCCCACTCCTAATTGTGACCACTGACAGGGTTCAATAAAGTGACTGCTTCATTCTATGTTTGATGATCATGTATCTACCTGTGTACGTACTTCACCTTGTACCAAAGCACTTTTTTCCTGTATTAATTTGTTCCAGCTTTACGTATATGTACATTTCTTCTATTTTTTTGTCATGATGTGGAACCTTTGTAAATGAGCTTCCATTTCAAAGGCGTACTTCCAAGAATCACATAAATAAATAAATTCTTATATGTTTTTGTTGACCAGGAAAGGGTACTAGACAAATGTGCTTATTTTCAGCCTTGTCCTGGGGAAGGGGGGGGGTGATACAGTTGGATGCCAATTGACATTGAACCAGATTAAGCTGTTAGCTGGGTTTTTAGTGAACAAGTGTTTACCAAACCCCTCAGCTTTTTTACTAATTTATTTGTTGTAATCGCTAACGGAAAACAAGATGGTGGCAGCACAAAAAAAGATTTTGCATTTGAGATAACGAATTATTTTTCAAGGTGAACATCTAACTTTTCCCATAGGAAATAATGGGAAACTTTGAAATGTAATAACTTTGGAACGGATTAATATTTTTTCACCAAACCTTCAAAAGGCACCACTGTGATACAAGACCTATATTCACTAAACATTTCAGGCCAAAGTTCCAAATTGGTTTTGCGTGGTGGTGTGACAATGAATTTGACCAAAAATTGTAATTTATGGATTTTTTTTGACACTCCATATCACCACACCCTCACATCTGATCGGAAGAAATTTTGACACGTCAAAAAACCTTTTGTCCCTGATGACACATGCAAAATTTCATGCACATTGCTTGGCCGGTTTCGAAATTAACACAAAACTGCAGGAAAAATCCTAATATGCGGTGCTATAATACACATCTTTGGCATGAAAACCTCTTATAGACCCAACAGCAGGTCTACGTGCTCTCTGTCTTCCCAGAAGGGTTTGACCTTTTCACAGTTCAACAGAATGTGGAGTAGGGTGCCCTCTTCTTGATTATATATTGTGCAAATACCAACTTCATGTTTCTGCATTTTAAATTACCCACTGGATGTGGAATAAATACATAAAGCAGGCAGTGTTCGGTACTTTATACTGCTGCTGGAATGAGTTCCACCTTCCTCTGGCCATGGTGAAGGTCCCTAAACTATAAGGATAGCATGCCTTAATTAAATAAAGCAGAGTTCGGAACTTTATACTACTGCTGGAATGAGTTCCACCTTCCTTTGGCCATAGTGAAGGTCTCTAAACTGTAAGAATTCAATGCCTTAACTACATAAAGCAGACAGTGTTTGGTACTTGATACTGCTGCTGGAATGTGTTCTACCTTCCTTTGGCCATGGTGAAGGTCCCTAAACTGTAAGGATACCATGCCTTAATTACATAAAGCAGACAATGTTCGGTACTTTATATAGCTGCTGGAATGAATGATGAGTCTCCTAAAACCAGGTGGCTGAAACATGGCAAGTTAAGGCCAAACCAGAACTGAGTGTTTGGCATCCTGTTGCCTAGTCTATTAAGCAGGGATAGACAGGTCATGATGCCACTGAATAGTGCACTGGCGCGTCCGCATGTGGAGTACTGTGTCCAGTTCTGGGCCCGATATAAGAGAGGAGATGTTGAGCTGGTGGAGAGAGTGCAGAGGAGAGTGACAAAGAGAATCAAGGGGTCGGAGGGTATGAACTATAAACAGAGACTTCATAGTTTAAAACTATATCCCTTGGAGTACCGTAGATTGCGGGGTGATATGTGTTTGATTTATAGGGCATTGACTGATGCAAATTTGTGGGATCTCCTGGGCCTGGTTAAAAGGGAACAAACATATGATACTAGGGCTCACTGTTATAAATTGCTTAAAGATAGATATAATACAAACAGAAGGAAATATTGGCTAAATAACAGGATGACAGAAGTTTGGAACAAGCTACCAGGAGAGATCGTGGGGAGTAGTACAATACAGATATTCAAAACACAGTTAGATAAATATCTCTTAAATAAAAATATTAATGGGTATAAGTAAAGCGCTGCAAGCTAGCTCGCGGACAAATTGTCTTTATGCTCTGTATGATCTATGTAGTCTGAAATTAGGGTTTCAGTAAACAGGATCGGACAAGTTGGAGGACAAACTCACATGCATAACTCTACACATTTGCTTGTGGGCTTTCACAGCGCACACCATTTGAGTATTTTGGAATATCATATCATAGAATCTTGATGGCAGAAAAGGACCACATCAGACCATCCAATCTTCCCAATTTCCCCCCCTACACCCCCTTCCGCCAGCCCCTACCCAACTCCTGCTATTCAGACCCATATATCTGTCTCATGCCCTCTTGCATCCCTCCACCGATTCAGCCCCCATCACTTCTTCTGGTAGTCTGTTCATAGAAACATAGACTTTGAAGGCAGATAAGGACTGCTTGGCCTATCCAGTCTGCCCATTTCCCTACCTAATGGATAAGCTGTAGATCCTAGTTAACCAACAGCCTACTTCCTCCTACCTCCCCCCCACAAGAATTGCTTTATGTCTCTTCCACGCATTCTTGAATTCTCCCACTGCTTTTGACCTCTTAACCTCCTTATGAAGACCATTACATGCATCCACTACCCTCTCTGTGAAAAAATACTTCCTTACATTGCCCCTGAACCATCCCCCCCCATCTTTAAGTTGTGCCCCTTTGTTCTTGCACATCTCTTTTTCTGAAAGATGCTACCCTCTTGGACTTTATTGATTCCCAAGAGGTACTTAAATGTTTCTAACATTTTCCCCTCTCCTGCCTTTCCTCGCGTGTATACATATTAAGCTCCTTTAGTCTGTCTTCATATGGCTTCTGGTGCAGACCCTGGATCATTTTAGTTGCCCTCCTCTGGACTGCCTCCTTCCTGTCTATGTCCTTGCGGAGATGAGATCTCCAGAACTGCACACAGTATTCCAGATGAGGTCTCACCAGCTGTCTGTACAGAGGGATAACAACTTCCTGTTTTCTACTAGGGATGCCTCACCCTATGCATCCCAGTATCCCCCAGCCCTACTTACTGCCTTCTCACATTGCTTGCCTACTTTTAAGTCATCTGATATGACTACCTCCAGGTCCCTTTCCATTTTTGTTGTTGTTAGTACCTTTCCCCACATTGTGTACTCTCCATTGAATCTAAGCTGCCATACTTTTGACCATTTCTCTAACCTTGCTAAGTCCCTTCTCATCCTTTCCACCCCCTCTTGTTTATCAACCCTGTTGCATATCTTTGTGTCATCTGCAAAGAGGCATACTTTACCTTCCAGTCCCTCTGCAATGTCACCTATAGAGACATTAAAGAGGACTGATCCCAGTACTGAACCCTGTGGTAGCCCACTAGTAACCCCCTTTCTTCGAAGTGGACTCCATTTACTATTATTCTCTGTGTCCTGTTGTCCAGCCAATGTTTTACACAGGCTACAACCCTGGGACCCACTCCCAGGTGGGCTAACTTGTTTATTAATCTTTTGTGTGGGACTGTGTCAAATGCCTTGCTAAAATCTAGGTAGGCCATGTCCACAGCCCCTCCCTGGTCTGCTGCTTTGGTCACCCAGTTAAAGAAATAGATTAGATTCGTGTGACATGACCTTCCTGCTGTGAACCCATGCTGCCTTGGGTCCTGTGCCCCACTGGCCTCTAGGTACTCAACAATTTTTTTGTTAAGTGTACCTAACGGGTACAGTAATCATGATAAAATATTCATCTTTAACCATGTTGATGCTTCACCATAGCAAGAAGGAAAGGAAAGTTCAGCATCGGAGGTCCTGCCCAATAGCTTTAAGCAACTTGATCAAGGTTCAGGGCTCTCGGCTGAACCAGGACCTTGGGTATCTTAATACACAGATAAATGAGTTACTGATCAAGGTTCAGGGCGCTCAGCTAATCCAGGACCTTGGGTATCAAAAGCCATTTTTTAAACAGCGGCAGTGCTGTCTCATGTGCACTGCTCCCCTCCCAATGCGTGGGATCTATCCCCATTCACACAGCTCACCCTTGCAGTGCTGCAGGTTGCTCCAAGAAGGGGCTGTGAAGTCACCATTTGTGATAAAAAAAATGGCCTTTGTAGCAGGGCGAGCACAGCAAAGCATTTGCACCACTATTTAATGCACTCACTCCGCTACTGAACCCACAACCGAGTCATATCAAAAACATTATCTGATGGGCACATAGAGCGTTCTTGACAGTGTTTACACTGCTGACTTTGCAGTTGTCATCGAGGCACAGGTCAGGAAGCATAGAGAAAACCCAGGATCAGTTATAAAATTCCATAAAACTGTTTATTTGTAGATGCAGTAACATAAAATAAACATGTTCAGATTAACTATATACAGAAGCAAAATAAAATCTCTTGTAAAAAAAATCTCCCTTGCAGCTCGAGCTTAGCTGTTTTTATAATTGTTTTCAACCCCCATCCTTTGCAAGCATCCTGTCCTTTGTAAATTTCAGGAGAACACTGAGAACTTCCCAAGGTCCCCACAGCAATTGCAAACGGCTCAGGCATTTGCACCTAAGTAACCTCTATATTTTTACAGTTCTCTCAAATTATAAATATATACATTTCAATAGTAACACAATTTTCTAAACAAAAGTGATCTCAATATCAGCTACATTTCCATACATTGATTCTCATATATTTTATATTAGCAGATATTGATATGCAAGGGAGGAAAAACAGCAAGAGAAAATGAGACAGTGAGAGGCAAAGGATTGCGAGACTGGTCAGGATGATCGAGTTTGAGGTCTCACAGGAAAATTTGGTTGCACAGCCAGACAGAGAAGAGAGAAAAGAAAAGAATTGCGAAGGACCTAGAAGGCAGAATTTCACTGTTCGCTGATGACACAAAGCTCTGTAACAGAGTAGACACACCAGAGGGTGTAGACAGAATGAGAAGGGACCTGCAGAAACTTGAAGAATGGTCAGGGGTTTGGCAGTTGAAATTCAATGCAAGGAAGTGCAAGATAATGCATATGGGGCACAAAAACCCTGGCACAATATATCAGTTGGGAGGTGAGGATATAGCATGCACCAAGCAGGAAAGGGATCTTGGGGTTATCATCTCTGATGACCTCATGGCAGGGAAACAGTGTGACAAGGCAGCAGGTAAAGCAAATAGGATGCTGGGATGCATAGGCAGGGGCATCACCAGCAGGAAAAGGGAGGTCATAATTCCACTATACAAGACACTAGTGAGGCCGAACCTGGAGTACACTGTGCAGTTCTGGAGACCTTACCATGTGAGGACATAGACAGGGTAGAGAAGGTTCAGAGGAGGGCAACAAAGATGGTGCATGGATTGCATCACAAGTCCTATGAGGACAGGTTGAAGGCACTGAACATGTACTCCCTGGAGGAGAGGAGGGAGAGAGGGGATATGATAGAGACATACAAGTATCTTACAGGGAGTAACATGGTGCAGGAATGCACTATTTTTAAGTGAAAAAGATATTCCAGGACTAGACGGCATGGGATGAAGTTGGAGGAAGGACGATTCAGAGGAAACGTGAGGAAGAATTTCTTCACAGAATGGGTGGTGGACAAGTGGAACACCCTGCCAGAGGAAGTGATGGGGGCAGAAACAATCACGGGATTTAAGAATGCATGGGATAGACATAAAGGAATTCTGTAGGTCAGGGGTAAGGGGCAACAGACTTCTTGGAAAACATAAACTGAACTTACAGACTTAAATGGGCAGACTGGGTGGGCCATAGGCCCTTATCTGCCGACACTGTCTATGTATCTATGTAATACAGATCCTTGCATTTAAATACTTTCTCCAAAACAAATGGGACAGGGTCCTTTTCTACCCTGTCACATATATCCCCCTCTTTAAGAGGGAACCTGTTTTATTAAACAGGTTTCCAAAACTCTTTTATTTTCTAATAACACTTGTTGCATTCAGACATTAAGCACATTTGCATCCATTTTTTTTAACAGTACAGCAAAAAGTACAGTTCAAACCCATACATTAGTTTTTTTTTGTTCAACTATCAGAATCCTCAATTCCTGACACATATCTTGACAGAAAATCAGCATTGCTATTCTCTTTAACAGATTTGTGAATCACAGTGTATTTAAACGGCTGCAGTGTCAGGTACCACCTTGTAATTCTGTAATTTTTATCTTTCATCTGGTTAAGCCAACAGAGAGGATTGTGATCTGTTATAAGTACAAAGTCAGTTGCTACCAAATAAAATGTCAGGGACTCCATGGACCACTTTGCTGCTAAACACTCCTTTTCGATAGTGGATTACCTTTTCTCTCTGTCATGCAATTTCCTACTTATATACAGAATAGGATGTTCTTTCCTATCTATATTTTGGCTTAGGACATCACGTACCTCAGGTGTATCTGTTTGTAACAGAAATGGTTTCTCAAAGTCTGTGTTTCTTAAAACAGGAGCTGAACATAATGCAGCCTTTACGACTTGAAAAGCTTCATCACACTCTGGGGTCCATATCACATTATTTGGGTACCGTTTATTTTTGAGTTCAGTGAGGGGAGTAGCTAACTCAGCAAAGTTGGGAACAAATCTGCAAAACTAACCAGCCAGCCCTAAAAATGACTTGACATGTTTCTTTGTTTTAGGTACAGGGTTGTTAGCTACAGCTTCTATTTTAGAAACCTCTGGCTTAATTTCTCCATTTCCCAACACATAGCCCAAATATCTGGTTTTCTGTAACGCCCAATGCACATTTAGTAGGATTGTCAGACCTGCATTTTTGATAGCTTGGATAACTGCTCATAGGTGTTCCACATGACTTTTCATAGAAACATAGACTGTGACAGCAGATAAGGACTGCTTGGCCCACCTAGTCCGCCCATTTCCCTACCTACAGGATAAGCCGCACATCCTAGTTAACCAAGAGCCTATTTCTTCCTACCCCCCACAAGAATTGCCTTATGTCTGTCCCATGCATTTTTGAATTGTACCACAGTTTTAGACCCCACAACCTCTTCAGGAAGGCTGTTTCATGCATCCACCACCCTCTCTGTGAAAAAATACTTTCTTACATTGCCCTGGAGCCATCCCCCCCCTCTATCTTCAAACTGTGTCCCCTTGTTCTTGCACGTCTCTTTTTCTGAAACACGCTACCCTGTTGGACTTTGTTGATGCCACTGAGTTACATAAAAGTTTCTATTATGTCCCCCCTCTCCCTCCTTTCCTCAAGGGTATACATATTAAGCTCCTTTAATCTCTCCTCGTATGGCTTCTCTTGTAGACCCTGCACCATTTTAGTTGCCCTCCTCTGGACTGCCTCCATCCTGTCTATGTCCTTATGGAGATGGGGTCTCCAGAAATGGATGCAGTACTCCAGATGAGGTCTCACCAACTGTCTATACAGAGGGATAACAACTTCCTGTTTTCTGCTGGTGATGCCTCTCCCTATACATCCCAGTATCCTGCCAGCCCTACCTACTGCCTTCTCACATTGCTTGCCAACCTTAAGGTCATCTGATATGATTACCCACAGGTCCCTTTGCATTTCTGTTGTTACTACCTCCCCCCAATTGTGTACTCTTCCCCTGGGTTTTTGTTTCCCAGGTGCATTATTTTGCATTTCCTTGCACTGAATCCAAGCTGCCATACTTCTGACCATTCCTCCAACCTTGCCAAGTCCCTTCTTGTCCTTTCCATGCCTCCTTGTGTATCAACACTGTCGCAGATCTTTGTGTCATCTGCAAAGACACATACTTTTCCTTCCAGTCCCTCTGCAATGTCACTTATAAAGACATTAAAAAGAACTGTACCCAGCACTGAACCCTCCAGTACCCCACTAGTAACCCCTCTTTCTTCACAGTGGACTCTGTTTACAGTTACCTTCTGTGTCCTCTTGTCCAGTCAATGTTTTACCCAGGCTACTACCCTGGGACCCACTCCCATGCTGGTTAATTTGTTTATTAAACTTTTGTGTGGGACTGTGTCAAATGCCTTGCTAAAGTCTAGGTAGGCCATGTCCACAGCCCCTCCCTAGTCTACTACTTTGGTCACCCAAAGAAATCGATTAGATTCATATGACATGACCATCCCGCTATGAATCCATGCTGCCTTGGGTCCAGTGCCCCACTGGCCTCTAGGTACTCAACAATTATTTCCTTCAGAAGCCATTCCATCACTTTCCCTACCACAGAGGTCAAACTGAAAGGTCTGTAGTTTTCTGCCTTTGTCTTGCTCCCACTTTTGTTAAGGGGAATCACATCCGCCTTCTTCCAGTCCTCAGGTACCACACCATCCTCCCACGATTTGTTAAAAAGGGTAGTCAGTGGTGTTTCTAGTTCTCCCCTTAATTCTTTTAGAATTCTGGGGTGAATCCAGTCAGGCCCCAGTCTGGACTGTACACCACGCCATCATCTAGGTATGCAGCACAATGACCAGTGTGAGAGGATAAAATTACGTCCATGTACCGCTGGAATGTAGCTGGTGTACCATGTAAACCAAAAGGCACGGTGTTGAACTGACAGAATCCTAGAGGGGTGGCAAATGCAGTTTTATCTCTGGATTCTTTAGCTAATGGTATGTGCCAGTAGCCCTTGGTGAGATCAATGGTACTGATATACTTTGCCCTCCCCTGCCTGTCCAACAAATCATCTATTCTGGGCATAGGGTAACTGTCAAATTCTGACACTTGATTATGCTTCCTGAAACCAAGGCAGATTCTAACACCCCATATTTTTTTTGTTTATAATTACCATGGGAGATGACCAAGCACTCCTTGACTCCTCAATGATACCCAATTCTTTCATTCTTCGTATTTCCTTAATCACTTCAGCTTTTAACCTCTCTGGCAGCCTGTACGACTTTTGCCTAATAGGATGAGCATTCCTTGTCACTATTATGTGCTCAACCCCTTTTGCTCAGCCTGGTACCATGGTAAAAGGGTTCTATGTGATATGCGCGACTGAATCACAGTGACTGGTCATAAGGGCACACAACCACAAGGGCAACTGAAAAACAGTATGTTGTTTAATAGGTCGCCCACATTGTGGGCACCATTGTGCAGTAACCCTTATGACTGGTCGCCAATATTCAGCCACCCACATCACAGGCTACCTGGTAAAAGTACTGTTAAATGTCTTTAGCACATTACAAATGTCTGTAGTTTGTTCTGAGGTTAAGGAAACATTCACCTTTACAGTATCAGCATTTACACTTTGTTTCAGTCTATCATAAGCTACATCAATATCTTCCTTATCGGTTTCTGGTAAAACTAGCAAGGCAGCTTTTGGCATTTTTTCAATCCATTGCTTGAGGAGGTTAGCATGGTATATCTTAGAAGGATTTTTTTCTGTTAGGGGTCTCAATCTCATAGTTAAAAGTGCCAGTACATCTAAGAACCTTATATGGCCATTGCCACTTCATTAACAACTTATTTTCTGTTGTGGGTAACAGTAGCAAAACCTTTTCACCCGGCTCGAAAAATACATGTTACTCACCTGTAACAGGAGTTCTAGGAATGGTATATGTTGTTCATCCACATTGTCTGGCAGGTATCCTTGCCGCTTTAAATCTTGCCGGAAGGTCTTCAAGCTGGCTCCTCCCACCCACCCGGGTGGTAAAACTGTCGGCTCCGCCCCATGACGCCAGATCTGGCCCGCTGGAAGATCAGGTTGTGCGCCTGGGAGTCGGGTAGGATTAGGGATGAACAATATATACCATTCCTAGAACTCCTGTTACAGGTGAGTAACCTGTATTTCTAGGGACATGGATATGTTGTTCATCCACACTGTCTGGCAGACTCCTAGCAGTTCTCCGGGAGGAGAGAGGCAAGGTTCACACCCCCTACTTAGGGAATAAAGACTGGAGAACCGAGGCCCCAAAACCAGTATCCCGGCGTGACTCAAGGTCGATGTGGTAATGGGTGATGAAGGTGTGTGCTGACTTCCAGGTAGCAGCCCTGCAGATTTCCTGGATAGGGACGTCCCTGGAAGCAGCCACCGATGCAGCAGTATGGCGGGTAGAATGAGCTCTTATCCCTCTGGGAGGCTCCATGCCCGCCAACTTATAGCACAGATCTATGCAGGAGGTGACCCACCTGCCTATCGTCCACTTGGCTGCAGATCTGCCAGGTGCGGCTTCAGCGTAGGTGACAAACAGCTGGCGAACCTCTCCCAATTTCAGCCGTGCGCTCCTTATAATAAGCGAGCGCCCTTCTAGGGTCAAAGTATGGGCCTGTATTACGACCTCGAGGTGTGATTGGGGTGGAACACCGCAGAGTCAACACCTGGTTAGGTGAAACTCCGACACCACCTTCGGAAGGAATTTCGGTCGGGCGCAGGACAACCTTGTCCCTGTGGAAGACCAGGTAAGGAGACTCGATGCAGAGCGCCTGGAGCTCCCCATCCTTCTGGTTGACGTGATAGCCACCAAGAAGCGGTCTTCCACAGGTGAGAGTTCACACCTGTGCATTGGCTCTGAATGGCTTGCCCATGAGCTTTGCCAGTACCAGCAGTAGATTCCACGGAGGTGGAGGTTCTCGCACTGGAGGGGAAATGTGATCAAGGCCTTTGAAAAAGCGCCAGACCACCTTCTCCTGCGCCACCGACTGCTCCCCGGCCCACGCCCGGTAAGCAGAGATGGCTGCCAGGTGCACCCTTAGGGTCGTCGACCTAAGCCCTTGACGAGAAAGGGACCATAAATAGTCCAAGATGCTTGCCAAGGAACAGGAGGAAGGGTCTAAGCCCTTGCCCTGACACCAAATGGAAAACCTCTTCCATTTGAAGGCATAGCATTTCCTGGTCGACTCCTTACGGGACGCCTCAACTACATTGAGGACCTCGTCAGAAAGACCCAAGGCCTGGAACTCTAGCCACTCAGAAACCAGGCCATCAGGTGCAGGGATTGAAGGTCCGGATGGAACACCTTCCCCTGATTGACTGAGAGCAGATCCAGGCGAGCTGGAAGCTGCCTCGGGAGCCTGGAGCTGAGGCTGAGGAGATCTGGGTACCAGAACTGGCAGGGCCAGTCTGGGGCTATCAGAATCACCTGCGCCTTGTCTCTCCTTGCCTTGAGAAGCACCTGTGTATCAAGGGAAATGGGGGGAAGGCACAGAAGAGGCCCGGGGTCCACGGCCTCGAGAAGGCATCCCCCTGAAGCGAGCCCTGCTGAGGGGGGCGGGCATGGAACAGCCTCAGCTTCGCATTCTCCCTGGAGGCAAACAGGTCCACCTGAGGTGTGCCCCAATGGGAGAACAGATCTTGTACTACCTCTGGCAGGAGAGACCACTCGTGGGATGCAGCCCCTATCTGGCTTAGGGCATCGGCCAGGGTGTTGGAGGCCCTGCCACATGAATGGCTAGGAGATCCGCCTCCAGGCTGCGATGAGTGACCAAATGCGGAGAGCTTCCTTGCATAGAAGCATGGAGCACGCCCCGCCTGGGCGGTTTAGATAGTACATGGTCGAGTATTGTCCGCCTGGACTCGGACCACTTGACCCTGGAGAAACGGAGCAAAGGCGGTGAGAACTCAGGCGGACTGCTTGGAGCTCCAGCAGGTTGATGTGGCATGCGACTCTGCTGGGGACCAGAGGCCGTGTGCCCGGTGTTCCCCCAGATGGGCACCCCAACCCATCAGAGAGGCATCGGTCGATAGAGAGACTGTCGGCTCGGGGCGGACAAACGGGATGCCCTCCTGCAGATGAACTGGAACGGTCCACCACCGGAGAGCGTTCCACATCCCCTGGGTCACCGTCACTAGCTGGTACAATGGATCGCAGCGTTGTGACCACTGGCTGGCCAGACCCCACTGAAGAGGGCACATGTGCCAGCGTGCCCAATGGACCACGCTGGTGCAGGCCGCCATGAGACCCAGGAGGCGCAGGAAGACCCGGGCAGGGCGCGACTGCCCAACCAGAAATGATTGGGCAAAAGAGGAAGAACCTCGGCCCCTGTCTGCCAGGAGCCGTGCTCTTGGCTTGAAGAGTCAGAGCTCTGCCCGATGAAAGAATCACCTGCTTTGGCTCGAGTCTCGACTTGGCCTCGTTGATGAGGAGGCCGATTTGAGAGCAAACCTGGAGGGCCAGATCTCTGGACTGCTCCACCTCCTGTCTGGAGGGGGCTGCTATCAGCCAATCGTCCAGGTAAGGGTACACCCGGACCCCTCGGTGCCGCAGGAAGGCTGTCACCACTGCTATGCATTTGGTGAAGACCCTGGGAGCTGGAGACAGGCCGAAGGGCATGGCTCGGAACTCGAAAAGGGATCCCTCCGCTCGAAAGCGAAGGAACCTTTGATGTGACGGACGGATAGGGACGTGAAAGAACGCGTCCTGCAGGTCCAGAGAGCAGAACCACACGCCAGGTTCCAGGGATGGTATTATCTGAGCCAGAGTGACCATCCTGAAGGTTCAAGACCTTAGGAACTTGTATAGGTCGTGCAGGTCGAGAATGAGGCGCCAGCCCCCCGTCCGTTTCGGAACCAGGAAGTACCTGGACACAAACCCCGGGTCTGAGGGAGGGTCCGCCACCTCTCTGATCACCTCCTTTTGGAGGAGGAGAGCGATGTCGGCTCGACTAGCTGACAGTGAGGCTGGCGGATCCGGTGCCCCAGTGCGGTAGGCTCTGAAGGCGGGGCCTGCTTGAATTCAAGGGCAGGCCTTTTCCCACCACCTCCAAAACCCACCTGTCCATGGTAATAACAGACCAGGCGGAAAGGAAGTGACGGAGCCGTCCCCCAATGGGGGGAAACTGGGGTGAGGTGATGGGGTTGGGGGCGACACCCCTCAACCTGTCACTGGGCAGGCTTGGAGGAGGGACCGGCCGAGGGACCTCCTGGGCCTTAACCTCCCTGCTTCCTGTTGGAGGAAGCCAACAGCTTGGGCTTGGGATGCCAAGTCAGGCTCGCTGGCCCTGGACGCTGTTGGGCCGGACGTCAAGGCGCAGAGGGACGAAAGGGCTTAGGCTGTGGTTTTCGGCCTTTGTCCTTCTGAGTGGATGAGACCGAGTCCAAGGTAGCATTGGACTTCTCGATCCTCTGCAGGTGACCTTCCACCCCAGGGCTGAAGAGGTCAGTCCCCAAGAAAGGGACATCCGCCAACTTGTGCTGGGTATCCGAAGTGAAGGTGGATATCCTCAGCCAAGCCCGATGACGCATAGCCACTGTGGCTGGCACATGAGTCCCCAATGTCCAAAGCAGTCTGAAGCTGCTGTTTGGCCACTGCCCTGCCCTGGTCCCGCACCTGCCTAACCGTGGTCTGCAGATCCGCGGGAAGATGAGGGATGACCTCGTCCAGGGAGCCCAACAGGGCGTGAGAGAAATGTGCCATGAGGACGGCCGAACTGGCCTGGCGAAGGCCGAGGGAGGACACAGTGTAGACTTTTCACCCGGCATAGTCCAATTTCTTGGACTCTTTGTCGGGAGGTTTGTCCACATCCCTAGCGTTCCCGGCATGCCGGAAAACGCTGTCGGTAACTAACCCCTCGGCCGAGGGGTGTTCCGAAAAACCGGACAAGGAACCGTTAGGGACCGCATACTTCCTGGCCATCCTGGCCGAAGGCGCAGGGCAGGAAGCAGGGCGCTGCCAGAGCTCCAAGGTCGGGCCCACTATGGCCTCGCCACGGAAAGGTCTCTGTAGGGAATCCCCGTCCAGAATCTCCGTGAGGGGACACTGGCCCACTTAGAAACGTGGTTCGGCTTCATCCCGTGGACTCCGAGATGAGCCGAAGCAATTCTGTGGAAGGACGAAGGGCTATCGCCCACCGACTGTCCTCCTGAGGACTCCAAGTCCATTCGCTTGGAGAAAAGGGAGGAATCGTCTTCGGACTCGGAAAAGTCCTCAAAGAACTGCCTCAGGCCTGAGCCACCCTCCACCTGCCGAGGTCGATCAGGAGTGAGGGTGACAGACAGCCTATGGGGCAGTCCCTGAGCCGACCGAGAATTTCTTGGTCGGAGCCCCAAATAACGGCTGTGGAGGCAGAGGTTCCACCGGAATCGGTGGGGCAGCTGGTTTTGGCCGAACAATTGGCCTGGAAACAGGCTCCTCGGATAAAACGAGGGGTTGTTTCGGCCGCTCCGGTGACAGCCACTTAATGGCCAGGGAAGGCGACGGCGTCAGCTTGTTCCCGGTCAGAAGGAGCTGTTGCCACATGAGGTCCTCATATCGTCGACGCAACTTACGTCGAAGCCTCCCCTCGTCGAGGAGGAGGAAGAGGACGAGCGGCGGCGCCGCTTGTCGCGGTGCAGAGACCGAGACCGCCTATGATGGCGGGATCGGCTGGACCGTGAAAAAGTCCAAGACTGAGACCGAGAACCTCGGCTTTCCCGAGGATGGTGCGGGGAGGTGTCGTGGGGAACCGGCACTCCCCTCGGTTTGGAGGGTTCAACCGCAGGCTCCGGAACCGGAGGCACACACAAGCCAACGGGGTCCTCAACTCCCCACCGGGGAACTGGGGAGAGGGGATTCTCGGCTTCTCCTGCCGACAACCCGTCCCAACGGGTCGACAAAAAATCTCGACCGGCCGATGGGAGTCTCAGTCAACTGGCCTGACAGGGACACCATGAGACCAATGGCCGAGCGTCGGATCAAGTCGACGCCAACAACTCGGGTTAGAGGGATCTTTCCCGCTCCCAAGAACGTCGACGGTGGGACTTACCCTTGTCTCTCTTTTTGGACCGAGAAAACAGTCCAGCAGAAGTTGGCCCCTCACCTTTAGTAGAGAGGGTCAGACAAAGCTCCTTAAAAGAAGCTGAATAAGAGGCACCGAGAGAGAGAGAGGGACAAATGCCGCAGCCGAGGTAGAAGTGGCCCGCGCCGCCTCCTTCGAGGCGATCATCTGCTCGAGCTGGATCCGGGCGAGCCCGCCCGCCGCGAAACCGCCGACCGGGCCTCTGACTTCACGAGGAAAACGCTCGACGCCGCAGTTGTAAACAGGCAGCACGGTCTTCGAGGACATAGGTCAAAGGAAGAGCACAGGTCGCAGGCCTGCGGGTCGTGCTCCAGGCCTAGACAGTAGACACACGTGGAGTGCGGATCCATCCGAGACATCTTCTGCCTGCAAGGGCATCTCCGGAAACCGGGAGTCGATTTGTCCATCGCAGCCGCGAGGGAGAGAAGACCGAAGTCTTTTAAGCAAACTTTTAAATTCGAAAATTCAAAGAATTAGGAACCAGTCTTATACGCAGAGCGTTAAGGAGGGAACCTGAGCTTCCAAGCGGTAAGGAAGATCTGGCGTCATGGAGCGGAGCCGAGAGTTTTACCACCCGGGTGGGTGGGAGAAGCCAGCTTGAAGACCTTCCGGCAAGATTTAAAGCGGCAGGGATACCTGCCAGACAGTGTGGATGAAAAACATATCCATGTCCCTAGAACCTTTTCTTTTACCCCATGGTCATAATATACCTTCTGCTGGTTTTGAGCCTCTTCCTGATTACTATGGGCAATTTCAACATATTTTGCCAGCTTCTTTCTTAGGGCACACATATAAGAAGATATAGATTGTTTCTGAGTGGGGTTATCTTCCCACGTTTCTTTTATCACATCCAGTTACCCTCTTGGCTGCCTACAATGCAACATTTCAAATGGCAAAAACCCTGTTAATCTTATGGCACTTCTCTATAAGCAAAAAGTAGGTAAGGCAAGTAATGGTCCCAATCTTTCCCTTCCCCTTTTACAAACCTTTTTAACATGCATTTTAGGGTTTGGTTAAAATGCTCAACAAGACCATCTGTCTGAGGGTGATGGGGGAGGTTTTTATGGCAGTGGTACCCAGCAGTCTGTACAGCTCTTTAAACAGTGCAGCACCAAAATTACTACCCTGATCAGTAATAATTTCTTTAGGTATGCACACTCTGCTGAAAACTTTGGTTAGCGCTGCTGCAACTTTTGGGGCTGTAACAGTATGCATTGGAACTGCTTCTGGGTATCAAGTAGCATAGTCGCATACTACCAGGATAAATCTTGACAGCATGGGTTTACAAAAGGAAGGTCCTGTCAAACTAATCTCATAGATTTCTTTGACTGGGTAACCAGAGTGGTGGACCAAGGGGGAGCAGTTGATGTCGCCTACCTTGACTTCAGCAAAGCTTTTGACACTGTTCCACATAGAAGATTGATAAATAAGCTAGGTAGGCTCGGGGTGGGTCAGAAGTTGGTCAACTGGGTGGCAAACTGGTTGACTGGCAGAAACAGAGAGTGGTGGTAAATGGAATACAGTCAGAAGAGATGCAAGTCACAAGTGGGGTACTTAGGATCAGTCCTGGGGCCAGTCCTATTCAACATCTTCATTAGTGACCTCGCAGATGGACTAGAGGGTAAGGCTTGTCTGTTTGCAGATGACACCAAGATCTGCAACAGAGTAGATGATCCAGATGGGGTGGGCAGAATGAGAAGAGATCTGGATAAAGTAGCAGAATGGTCAGAAGAGTGGCAACTGGGATTTAATGCAAAGAAGTGCAAAATCATGCACATAGGGAAGAGAAACCCTGAAGCCACTTATAGGCTGGGAGGGGAGTTGCTAGCAGTCACAAAGGAAGAAAGAGACTTGGGCATCATCATCACTGATGACCTAAAATCATCAAGCAGACCTCTAAAGCAGTAGGTAAGGCTAGGGGGTGTTAGGGTGTATTAGTAGGGGTATCACAAGTCGTAAGAGGGAGGTAATAATCCCTCTGTACAAGACATTGGTTAGAGCCCCATCTGGAGTACTATGCAGTATTGGAGGCCACACCTTCACAAGGACATTAACCAAATTGAGGCAGTCCAGAGAAGGGCAACCAAAATGGTGCAGGGACTGCAACAGAAGACATATGAGGACAGATTAATGGAGCTCAATATGTATACCCTTGAGCAAAGGAGGGAGAGAGGTGATATGATCGAGACATTTAAACACCTTAAGGGCATAAACAAGGTGAAAGAGTCTTACATGTTTAAATATAAGAAAAATAGCAGGACAAGAGGACACAGCATGAGATTAGAGGGAGGCCGATTAAGGGGAATGTGAGAAATTTTTTCACAGAAAGGGTGGTAGATGCATGGAATGGCTTACCACAAGAAGTGGTGGCTATGAATACAGTGCAGGGCTTCAAACAGGCATGGGATAGGCATAAGGGAGCAATACAAATGACTATGAATAGATAGGTCACTGACAGAGCAAAGGCCGATGGCACATTTATAAGGTAGAAAAAGAAATGGGCAGACTGGATGGGCCTTTCGGTCCTTATCTGCCGTCAACTTCTATGTTTCTATGTTTCTATGTTAATCTATTACCCTTTTTACTTTTGTCTAAAGGACCGACCACATCCATTGCTATTTTCTCAAAAGGCACATCTATCAAGGGTAGGAGCACCAGGGGCACCTTGTCTTTTCTAGTGACTGGGGCTACTTTCTGACACTCAGCACAGGAATTACAATACGTAACAACATCGTCATGAATTCCTGGCCAGTAAAATCTATACAGCAATCTGGCAAGGGTGCGATCCCTCCCTGAGTGGCCAGCCATAGGACTATCATGTGCTATCTATAACAGCTCTGTTCTGTACTTCTGAGGTATAACCAATTGTTCTGTCTGTTCCTGTGTCTGAGGTTTAACCCAAACTCTGTACAGTAATCCATTATATTTTTTAAACATTGGTCCACCCTGTTTTGGTTTTACCCCTAGCTGCTTGAAATAACCCTGGAGAAAAACATCATTAGCTCTCTCTGAAAGAAAATTGCAATCAGTTATCAATTTAGTTCCAACATTTTCATATTTTAACCCTTCATGTCCATCAGTCATTTGTTACCACAGTTTCTTCAGGCTTTGTCTTTCTTTCCTGGATTTCCAGATCTTGGAGCTATGCTCAAACAAGTCCGAATTAAAATCAGTTAATGGAAAAGTGTCTCCACTGTCTTAAAGTTCTTTGCCTGAGCTCTTGTCACCACAGCTGCTGAAACAGCCCACTAAATCCTGGAAAGTCATTTCCAATAATCACAGGTGCAGGTAACTTTGGTACTACCCCCACTTTCATTTGGTGAGACACACTTAACGGTCAGAGTCACTTGGGTGGTGGGACAGTATCGAGTGTCCCCGTAGATGCAGATGACACCAGTACCTGGTCCCTTTGCACAGTGTTTTCCCAGCACTTTAACATGCACTAGGTTCTGTCTGCTTCCCGAATCAATGAGTCTCTTTATGGTCTTATTCCCCACCTTCACATCTGTTAGGTACTTGCCCCAGTTTGCCAAGGACAAATCTGCTCCAGTGCCACTCTCTTTATTATGGTAGTTTCTTGCAAAATGGCCTGGCTTATTACAGTTATTGCAGATAACATTTTTTGGCACAGATTTGTTACCCCCACCAGAGTTCTTAGCAGGCTTGGAATTTAAATGGGAAAAATAGTTTCTTACCGGTGCTTGGCTGTTACCTCACTGCTGTGGTGTTTGTCTGGCCATTGGGTAGTCCTCAGCCAAAGAAACAGCTTTTTCCCCATTCTCTGGTCAGTGTTCCTTTACCCACAGCTGCACATCTGCAGGCATGATGTTGAAGAATTGCTCCGTGGCAAATGTGTTGATGATCTGTGGGACTGTTTTGCCCTCTGGTTGGATTCACTTCATCAGGAGTGGTCGGAGTCGGGTGAAGGCTTCTCGAGGATTGTCGACTGAGTTGTACCTCAAAGATTGAAATCTCTGCCCATAGGTCTCTCTGGAGATGTTGTACCTTTTCAGGATTTTGCTTTTCACCAGGTCATAGTTTTCTGACTGTGCAATGTCCATACTGCTGCAGGCAAGCTGGGCTTTCCCTGTCAGACAGGGTATTAGTCTGATCGTCCCTTGCTGCTTTGGCCACTGGCAGGCTGTGGCAACTCTTTCAAAGGTTGTCAGGTATGCCTCAATATCACCCGAAGGACACAACTTATTAAGTTTAATGGCCTGTAAGTTGCTTGCATTTTGTTGCTTATCTGAGTCTGTGCCGGATCCTCTGCCCTTAATAGCTTGTAAGGCATCTAGCCATCGCTGCTCCTGTTGTTGTATCTTTTCTGTCATCTGCTGCTCTTGTTGCTGTATCTCTTCTCTCCTCGATGCTTCTAAACGCTGAATCTCTCTTTCGCTCTGCTTCTCAGTCTCTTTTTGTTGTATAGCCCACCACTTCAAAAAGTCCGTCAGGCTTTCAGGTTCTGTCACTGCCTGTTCTTTTTCCATGACTTGTGCTGGCTGAACAATCTCAGACTGGACTTCTGTAGCTGCTAGTTTGGCTGCCATTCTCTTGGTAACCACTCCTGGACTTGCTGCAGAATCCATACTTCCTCTGTGCTTCCCTGTTACTAGTTCCAGTACCCACACACAAACCCCTGTCTTAGGGCATGCACGGCTTAAATCCCACTGCCTACACCATCTGTTATCGAGGCACAAGTCAGGAAGCATACAGAACACCCAGGAGTAGTTGTAAAATTCCATAAAACTATTTGTAGATGCAATAACATAAAATAAACCTGTTCAGAATAACTATATACATAAACAAAATGAAATCTCTTGTAAGAAAATCTCCCTTGCAGCTCAGCTTAGCTGTTTTTATAACTCTTTTCAACCCCCATCCTTTGCAAGCATCCTGTCCTTTGTAAATTTCAGGATCTGCTAGAACACTGAGAACTTCCTGAAGTCCCCACAGCAACTGTAAAAGGCTCAGGCATTTGCACCCAAGTAACCTCTAGCTTCTGACAGTTATCTCAAATTATAAATAAATACATTTCAACAGTAATGCAATTTTCTAAACAAAAGTGATCTCAATATCAGCTACATTTCCAAACATTGATTCTCATATATTTTATATTAGCAGATATAGATATGTAAGGGAGGAAAAACAGACAGCAAGAGAAAACAGAGACAGTGAGAGTCAAAGGATTGCGACACTGGTTGGATTGATCAAGTCCGAGGTCTCACAGGAAACTTTGGTTGCATAGCCAGACACAGAAGAGCGAAAAGGAAAGAATGCAGATTCTTGCATTTAAATACGTTCTCCAAAACAAATGGGACAGGGTCCTATTCTACCCTGTCACAGTAGTGCATCAAATGGTGTGCATGGGCTGATGCGCTGCAAAGTCGGCAGTGTAAACAGGGTTTTAATAGACAGATCAATGAGTTACTGATCAAGATTCAGGACTCTCAGCTGATGCTGGATCTTGGATGTCTTAATACACAGATCAATGAGTTACTGACCAAGGTTCAGGGTTCTCAGCTGATGCTGGACCTTGGGTATCTAAATACATAAGATTTATTTATTTAAAAGTTTTACCAGGAAGACACACTGAGCAGAGTACTGCTCGATTCCAGGTGCGTGCTTGGGGAGGGGGACAGAGGTTCAATGAGTTACCTGATCTAGGTTTGGGCTCTCAGCTGATGCTGGACCTTCGGTATCTTAATAAACAGTTTGATGAGTTGCTGATCAAGTTTTGGGGCTCTGAGCCAATTCTGGACCTTGGGTACCTTTTTTACGCAGATCAATGAGTTACTGATCAAGCTTCAGGGTTCTCAACTGATGCTGGACCTTGGGTATCTTAATACACAGATAAATGAGTTACCGATCAATTTTCAGGGCTCTCAGGTGATGCTGCACCTTGGATGTTGTAAAACACAGATACATTACTTGCTGATCAAGGTTCAGGGCTCTCAGCTGCCCATTTCTCATAGCGGAATGCAACATTTTGCCTGGCAGAGTGGCGAAATTTCACCTGGCGGAACGGTGAAAGTTCGCCTTCCACGGCGAAATTCACCTTAGGAGGGTAAAAGTTAAAATAAGTAGATCCCTGGTGGCTAGCGGTCCCTCCCCGTACTTGTCCCACATGTAGATAAATATCCTAACCCCCTCCTAGTCTATGGATTACATTACATGAGTCTGACACATAAGTTTTACATAAAGTATGCTAACCCCATCCCAATCTATGGATTGTATGGGTCAATAATGTAGCACATAAGTTACAAGTTGCATACAGTGTGTAACCTCCTCACAGCCTATGGGTGACATGGGTTACAACTTAAGATATATCACATACAGCTAGCAGTCCCTCCCCCCACCTGTCCTACTTGTAATTATAATTAAATTATCCATGGTGGCTAGTGGTACCTCCCCTCTACCCGGTAATAACCCGCCTCGCCACCCACCGTGGAAATGTACGGTAACCACCTCCACCCACATCCCTCTGAATCTCCTCCTTTAGTCCACTCACTCCTCCTTATCCTGTTAAAGCAAGCCCTCCTCTCTCCTCCACGGCTGGCCCGCTGACTGAGCCGTCAAAAAATTTATCTTAACAAACAGATAAATTAAATGATGATCAAGGTTCAGGGCTCTGAGCCAACACTGGACCTTGGGTATCTTAACACACAGATCAATGAGTTGATGATCGAGGTTCAAGGCTCTGAGTCAACGCTGGACCTTGGGTTTCTTAATACACTGATAAATTAAATGATGATCAAGGTTTGTGGCTTTGAGCTGATCCTGGACCTTGGGTATCTTAAAGAGGTCAACATTTTTAGGCATCAATAAATGCCTGCCTCCTTGTTCTACTGGTCACACCTGTGTTCACCTTGTTCGGTTCTTGTGACCCTTGAATTACACTATCCCACCCCCCTGCCCACCCACCTCAGACCCATACCCCACTCCTAATACCTCCCCTTATGTTCCCTCTCCCATCTACCCATCCGCACAATACCCCCTCATACTATCTTCACTTCTCCACACATCCAGATTACATCCCTGACACAAGTTCTGCTACTCTATCTTTCTTCTTACCCCTAGCTCACGTTTTGACATCTTCCTATCCACTGTTCTGACCCTCCTGGTTGATGTTTCATTTGTACCTTTTAGGATACTATCAAGGCTGTAAAGGTACTACAGTACCTACTGATCGCTCAAGCTTGTACAAATATGAACTAGTGAACTCTGTTTGTCTGGGCTGCTATGAATTCGGCATGCACATGTATTCTGTATCTGTTCAATGTAATGTGTTATGTTTTGCCTTAGCTTTTACCATTTTGATAACCCTGTGTTCTTAATTGATGATTTTCGACAATGCCTACTTGCTGCTATTGTTTCCTCGATCCATGTGTCTTAATTACTCTTAAGTCCTCCTTGTCGATTCTTGACAATGCCTATTGGTTGCCTCTGTCTCTCCAACTTATATATTTGTTTACCCTCCCTTATCTGATGTGGATCCTTTGTAAAAGAGTTTTTAGCTCAAAGGTTGTAATTCGGGTTACTCAATAAATAAATAAATCATTCAGAATTTGGATTACCATATCCTCATTCAGTCTCATGCCACAAATCAGATCTGTAAATTACTTTGTTTTAAGGTTACAAGCCATTTTGTAACCCTTACTTGACTGCCTATTCAAAAAAGCCAGTTTCAGTGAAGAGCTGCTGCTGATCTCATCTCCTGAGCTCACAAGCTTGTCCTTCCTGCAAGCTACCTTATATGACTTATTTCTCCTGTTATTTAAAACCGCAGGTGTAGTAAACATCTGAAAGAGGAAAACAGACACTGGAGGGATTGCACATACACGTCTATAATGTGTAAGAAACACAGAAACAGAATTTGATGGCAGATAAGGACTGCTTGGCCCACCTAGTCTGCCCATTACCTAGATGCAAGGTACAGTACTTCAGAGAGTGACGAAGAATGGAATGCACTGGTAAACAAGGCTTTAGAATGACAAAGTTGTTCTTTTAAAATACTGCAGTTATGAGATTTCAAAATGTCACCAGGTTGCAATTGTGGAATGCAGCAGTGACACAGTCTCAGAAACTAGCTTGGACACATAATTTCAGAATGTGGTAGTGAATGCACAATTCTGCAATGTAGCAGTGACACACAATTTCAGAAGGTGGTGGTGATGCACAATTTTGGAATGTGGCAGTGGCACACAGTTTTGGAATGCGGTGGTGACACACAATTTAAGAATGTTGAGGTGATGGGTAATTTCAGAATGCAGCGCTGATGCACAGTCTCAGAATGTGGCAGTGACGTACAGGTTTGGAATGCAGCTGTTATGCACAATTTTAGAAAGCAGTAGTGATGCACAATTTCAGAATACAGTGGTGATGCACAGCTTGGGAATGTGGCAGTGATGCACAATTTTGGAATACGGTGGTGACATAGGGTTGGGATGTGGCAGTGACACACAATTTAGGAATGCAGTACTGATTTACAGTTTTGGAAAATGGCAGTGATAGTTTCAGAATGTGGTAGTGATGCATCATTTCGGAATGTGGCACTGATGCACAATTTTGAATTGGGAGGGTGATGCACAATTTTGGAATGTGGCAGTAACGCAAAAGTTTGGAATTCAGCAGTAATGCACAATTTCAGAATGCAGCAGTGATGCACACTTTCGGAATGCAGTGGTGATGCGCATTTTTCGAATGCAGTGGTAAGACACAGGTTCAGAATGTGGCAGTGATGCACAATTTAGGAATGCGGCAGTGACACAGTTTCGGAATGTGGCAGTGATGCACAGTTTCGGAATGTGGTGGTAACACAATTTTGAAATGTGTCGATGCACAGTTTTGGAATGTGGCAGTGGCGCATAGTTTTGGGATGTGACAGTGACATGCAGGTTCAGAATGTGGTAGTGACACACAGTTTCGGAATGTGTCGGTGACATACAATTTCAGAATGTGGCAGTGATGCACAACTTCAGAATGTAGTGGTGACAATTTTGAAATTTGGTGGTGATGCACAAATTCGGAATATGGCAGTGAAGCACAGTTTTATAATGCTGTAGTGACGCACAGTTTATGAATGCGATGGTGATGCACAAGTTTAGAATGTGGCGGTGACACACAGTTTCGGAATGTGGCAGTGACACATCATTTCGGAATTTGGTGGTGTTTTAAATTTTGGAATGTGGTGATGACGCACAGTTTTGGAATTCAGCGGTGATGCAGAGTTTCAGAACTTGGCGGTGATGCACAGTTTCAGAATCCGGTGATGGGACACAGTTTCTGAATGTGGCGGTGTTGCATAATTTCACAATGTGGCAGTGATGCACTGGTTCAAAATGCAGTAGTGATGCACAATTTTGGAATGAAGCGATAATGCACTATTTCAGAATGCGATAGTGATGCACAATTTTGAAAAGTGGTACTGAGGCACAATTTTGGAATGAGGCAGTGATGCAAAATTTTGGAATGTGCTGATGCAGTTTCAGTATATGGGAGTGATGCATAGTTTCGGAATGTAGTGGTGACACATATTTTCGGAATGTGGCAGTGGTGCTTAATTTCAGAATGTGGTGGTGACGGATAATTTTGGAATATGGCGTGACGTACAATTTGGGAATGTGGCAGTGACGATTTTAGAATGCGGCACTGAAACACAACTTAGATGCAATAATGGAATTTGGCAGGCATGCGCCATTTCAGAATGTGGCATGGATGCACAATTTGGGAATGGGAAGGGATGTGCCATTTCGGATTGCAGAAGGGATTCATAGTTTTAGAATGTGGCTGGGATGCATAATATATGACCCTGGTGGGGATGTGATGCACAATTTTGAAATATGGTGGGTGTGTACAATGCTGGAATGTGGCAGGGCCAAACAATTTCAGAATAAATGGTATGTCCAGTCACATTCTGACAGCGTGCATCCCCACTTTATTCTGAAACTGCCAGCCCCCACCCAATTATTTGATGTGTGTCCCTGTCGCATTCCAATACTGATTCTCCCACTACATTTTGAGACGGTACATCCCTGTCACCTTCTGAGATTGTGTGCCCCCCCAACATTTTAAAACTGTGCACCAATTTAACATTCTATGCCTGAGTTCAGTCCTGCATTCTATAACCACCTTCTGACACATTCTAAAGTACAGTGCCATGCATCTGAACATTCTGGGAATGCAAGCACTGCAGACAGTCCAATGACATATTTTTTTTTTAAAAGGATTACTATAGCTAGCTACAGTTTCTTAAACTTTGGTGAAGCAGGTCCTATAAGGTTGCTGACAGGGAGGACTAGAGTGCGAGTTCCAGACATCAAATAATCAGCGGCTCTTCTCTGAAACTGTTTTTTTGAATGGGTAGTAAAATCAGGGTTACAAAATGGCTGATATCTTTAAAACGAACTAACACAGAAACATAATATTACCTATGAGATTTACTGTGGGTTTAGTAGGAGTCCCTCTTTAAAACACAGATAAATTAGTTGCTAATCAAGGTTTGGGGCTCTTAGCTGATGCTTGACCTTGGGTACCTTAATACAAAGATCAATGAGTTGCTGATCAAGGTTTGGGGCTCTGAGTTAATGCTGAACCTTGGCTACCATAATACACAGATAAATTAGTTACTGATCAAGGTTCAGGGCTATCAGCTGATGCTGGACCTTGGGTACCTTAATACACAGATAAATGAATTACTGATCAAGGCTCAGGGCTCTGAGATTATGCTAGACCTTGGGAACCTTAATACACAGATCTATCAGTCACTGATCAAGGTTCAGGGCCCTGAGATGATGCTGAACCTTGGGAACCTTAATATACTGATAAACAAGTTACTGATCTAGGTTCAGGGCTCTCAGCTGATGCAGGACCTTGGGTACCTTAATACAAAGTTCAATGAGTTGCTGATCAAGGTTTGGGGCTCTGAGCTAATACTGGATCTTGGCTACCATAATACACTAATAAATTAGTTACTGATCAAGGTTCAGGGCTATCAGCTGATGCTGGACCTTGGGCACCTTAATACACAGATTAAATGAATTACTGATCAAGGCTCAGGGCTCTGAGATTATGCTAAACCTTGGGAACCTTAATACACAGATCTATGAATCACTGATCAAGGTTTGGGGCTCTCAGCTGAAGCTGGACCTTGGGTATCTTACTACACAAATAAGTGAGCTACTAATAAAAGTTCAGGGCTCTCAGCTGATGCTGGACCTTGGGTACCTTAATACACAGATAAATACATTACTGTTCAAGGTTCATGGCCCTGAGATGATGCAGAACCTTGGGTACCTTAATACACAAATAAATATGTTACTGATCAAGGTTCATGGTCCTGAGATGATGCTGAACCTTGGGTACCTTAATACACAGATAAATATGTTACTGATCAAGGTTCATGGCTCTGAGATGATGCTGAACCTTGGGTACCTTAATACACAAATAAATATGTTACTGATGAAGGTTCATGGCCCTGAGATGATGCTGAACCTTGGGTACCTTAATACACAGATAAATATGTTACTGATCAAGGTTCAGGGCCCTGAGATGATGCTGACCTTGGGAAACTTATATACAGATAAATGAGTTACTGATCTAGGTTCAGGGCTCTCAGCTGATGCTGGACCATGGGTATCTTAATACAGAGATAAAATAATTATTGATCAAGGTTCAGGGGTCTGGAATGATGCTGGACCTGGGAACCTTAAAACAGAGATAAAAGAGCTGCTGACCAAGGTTCGGGGCTCTCAGTTGATGCTGGATCTTGGGTATCTTAATACACAAATAAATGAGGTACTGATCAAGGTTCAGGGCTCTCACACAATGCTGGACCTTAGGTACCATAATACACAGATCTATGAATCACTGACCAAGGTTTGGGTCTCTCAGCTGATAGCTGATGCTGGACCTTGGATATCTAAATACACAGATGAGTGAGGTACTGATCAAGGCTAAGGGCTCTCAGCTGATGCTGGAGCTTGGGTATCTTAATACACAGATAAATGAGATGCTGATCAAGGTTCAGGGCTCTCAGCTGATGCTGGATGTTAGGTATCTAAATACCCAGATAAGTGAGGTGCTGATCAAGGTTCGGGGCTCTCAGCTGATGCTGGAACTTGGGTATCCTAATACACAGATAAATGAGTTACTGATCAAGTTTCATGGCTCTCAGCTGATGCTGGACTTTGAGTATCTTAATACACAGACCAATGAGTTACTGATCAAGGTTCAGGGCTCTCAGCTGATGCTGGACCTTGGGTACCCTAATACACAGATCAACGAGTCACCGATCATGGTTCGGGGCCCTAAGCTGATGCTGAACCTTGGCTACCTTAATACACAAATAAACAAAAACAGGGAGGGGGGAGATCTTTGATCTCCCAATAGAGACAAAGGGTAGGTATTTAGTTAATGACAGTGTTCTGTTAAGAAATCGTGTTAAAAATGTACAACTAAGCATAATGTACAAAAACTTAATCATAGAGTTAAAGGGTCCAAGAGAGGATATTAAAATGTGTGAACAAAACACTGTGTCTAATATAAAAAAGGATGGATTATTAATATGATTAAAGTACTGCAAATAGCATCTTGAAATACAAAAGGCCTAAACAAAAGAATTAACATGCAAAAAGTAATTAAGTACACTGAATTGCATTCTATAAATTGATTGGGCAGGATTCTCAAAAGGGATGCACCAGCGCATCCCCAACTTGCTCACTGGTACGACTGTGGCAGGGGACCTATGTGCCAACACACTGCAGATGCACCGCATACCACCCAAAATGATATGCAACGCATCTGGAGGGGTTGTGCCCATGCGTACGGTGCACAGTCCCATTCATAGTCCGATCTGGATGCGCATCCCTGGAGCAAGTCTGGATATGCGCCTCCCAAAGACAAGTCCACTTCAGGTAGACTTAAGTGGGTGGCCATCCACAGCCAGGCTGCTGTACTGTAGACAGCAGCATGGTAGCCTGCCTACCACGCCAGTCCAGAGTGCGCCCCTCACTGCCTGAACCCCCATGTAGTACGCCGCACCCTGCGGTGGTAGTGATAGGTGCGCAGAAACCCCCCTCCCTGCCCATATTCCAGTTTCCAGGCCACGCCCTGTGGCGGGAACACCATGTCCAATGAACCCCCTGCTCCCTTCCAGGAATCTAGTTTCCAAGCCACAACCTGTGGCGGTAGAGACATGTACACAGATGCCCCCCACCCTGCCCATAGTCCTGGTGTAAAGCTGAATACTGCGGCGGTGGCATGCTGTACAAAGCACCCCCCCACCCCAACACACACGCATTACCACGGCACTCCAAACGATCCACCTCGTCATTGCAGCAGCCCCCCATCCCTCCACTCACTGAGATACCCTCTCCGCAACCAACTCTACCCATCCCAGCAGGTCCCGCAGGTTGGTGTGCAGCACAACCCACCTGCATACTGCCATGGCCGCCCACCTACAGAGCTGTCCGAGACTGACAGCTATTGTACTACTGAAAGCCCATTGGTGTTTTCTGTCGACCAATGGGCTTGCAGTGAGCACTGTACACTGTCATTCACAATGATGTGTTGCTGGAACACACAATTTCCGAATGTGTCAGTGATGCACAATTTCGGAATTTTCGGAATGAGATGCTGATAAGCAATTCTGGAATGCTGCAGTGACGCACAATCTCAGAATGTGGCAGTGATGCACAGGTTCAGAATGTAGCAGTCATATACAGGTTTGGAATGCAGCAGTGATGCACAATTTCATAATGCAGCCATGATGCACAATTTGGGAATGCAGCAGTGATGCACAATTTCGGAATGTGGTGGTGACACACAGGGTTGGAATAATGTGGTAATTCACAATTTAGGAATACAGCAGTGACACAGTTTCGAAATGTGGCAGTGACAGTTTCAGAATGTGGTGCTGATGCAGAGGTTTGGAATGCAGCAGTGTACAGTTTTGGAATGGGGTGGTGATGCACAATTTCAGAATGTGGCAGTGACGCACAATTTCAAAATGCAGCAGTGATGCACAATTTCAGAATGCAGTGGCGATGTACAATTTCAGAATGCGGCAGTGATGTATAATTTTGGAATGCAGAGGTGATACACATTTTTTTTTACTTTTTCTCCCCCAGTGCCCACTGCCAGCTACTTCTGATGTCCCCTTGCGCCGTCCTCCGAGATTCAGAGCCCTTCCCCTATGTTTCTGTGACACGACATGCCAGCCCCCAGCCATCACTAGAGGTCAGGCAAGTGCCGGTTGCCACTCCCACCCTCCTCAGCCACTCCAATTACCCATTTGCACCATGAACACAGGTTGCCAGCATGGCAGGAGGTAAGGCATAGATGCCTCAGCCCTTCATGCCACTGGGTTGGCTAGGAGTCCCATGTTTGAGAATGGACTCAGGTTTCCGGTAGCAAAGGGGATGTATAAGACTGCTGGGAGAAATTGAAGCATGCTTTAAGTACAGTCACAGAGCAAATGTGCATGAAAAACCAGCAAATCCAAAAGACAGAAGAACCCTCTTTGGTTCTCCAAGGATGTAACAGCCAAAATCAAGGAAAAGAAGAGGGCCTTTAAGCAATACAAGGAGTCATAGAAGGAAACAGATAAGGAGGAATAGAGGAACAAACTCAAGGAGGCAGGCAAGGCAGTTCGGAATGCCAAAGCCCGAACAGAGGAATAGAGAGAGAAAACTTTCCATAGGTACACAAGAAACAAAAGAAACCCAACCAAACTTTATTTATGGAATGCTATTCCAAACAAGATCATAGCATTTTACATAATCATGACAAAAAGTTAAAACAATATAAAACAGAACTGTATTTCTGAAAATATCATCATATACTGAGATACTGAGGCTGAACAAAGAGGAAGGTGGTTGGGCAGAGAGTGACAGTGAAAAAGCAGGGATACTAAACGAATACTTCTTCTCAGTATTCACAATGGAAAAGCAGGGGGAGATACCTAATCCAGTCAATATAAGCACTCTGGATAGTGGGTTGATATTAGTCCTTTCACAGAAGAAAGGGTTCTGAAAGAACTCTTAAAACAGAAGATGGATAAAGCAATGGGGCCTGATGGGATTCACCCCAGAATTCTAAAAGAACTAAGGGAAGAACTAGTAACATCACTGACTACCCTTTTTAATAAATCATGGGAGGATGATGTGGTGCCCAAGGACTGGAGGAAGGCAGATGTGATTCCCCTTCACAAAAGTGGGAGCAAGACAGAGGCAGGAAACTACAGACCTGTCAGTTTGACCTCAGTGATAGAGAAAATGATGGAATCACTTCTGAAGGAAAGAACTGTTGAGTACCTAGAGGCCAGTGAGGCACAGGATCCAAGGCAGCATGGATTTACAGCAGGAAGGTCATGTCAGACGAATCTAATTGATTTTGACTGGGTGACCAAAGCAGTAGACCAGGGAGGGGCTGTGGACTTGGCCTACCTAGACTTTAGCAAGGCATTTTACACAGTCCCGCAAAAAAGATTGATAAACAAATTAGCCAGCCTGGGAGTGGGTCCCAGGGTGGTAGCCTGGGTAAAACACTGGTTGGACAACAGGACACAGCGGGTAATAGTAAATGGAGTCCACAGTGAAGAAAGGAGGATTACTAGTGGGGTACCGCAGGGTTCAGTACTGGGCTGGTACTTTTTAATGTCTTTGTACGTGACATTGCAGAGGGACTGGAAAATATGTCTCTTTGCAGATGACACAAAGATCTGCAACAGGGTTGATACACAAGGTGGGGTGGAACAGATGAAAAGGGACTTGGCAAGGTTGGAGGAATGGTCAAATGTATGGCAGCTTAGATTCAATGCAAAGAAGTGCAAAGTAATGCACCTGGGAAACAAAAACCCAGGGGAAGAGTACACAACGTGGGGTGAAATACTGACAACAACAAAAATGGAAAGGGACCTGGGGGTAGTCATATCAGATGACCAAAAGGTGAGCCAGCAATGTGAGAAGGCAGTAAGGAGGGCTAGGGGGATACTGGGATGCATAGGGAGAGGCATCACCAGTAGAAAACAGGAAGTTGTTGGCCCTCTGTACAGACAGTTGGTAAGACCACATCTGGAATACTGTGTAGAGTTCTGGAGACCCCATTTCCGCAAAGACATAGACAGGGTGGAGGCTGTCCAGAGGAGGGCAATCAAAATGATGCAGGGTCTGCATCAGAAGACATATGAAGAAAGACTAAAGGAACTAAAGATGTATAGCCTCGAGGAAAGGGGGGGGCATGATAGAAACTTTCAAATACCTTAAGGAAATCAATAAAGTCCAAGAGGGTAGCATCTTTCAGAAAAAGAGATGTGCAAAAACAGCAAGTACAATTTGAAGATGGGGGACAGCTCAGAGGTAATGTGAGGAAGTATTTCTTCACAGAGGGTTGTGGATACATGGAAGAGCCTTTCTGAGGAGGTCAGGGAGTCAAAAACAGTGAGGGAATTCAAGAATGCATGGGACAGACATAAGGCAATTCTAGTCGGGGATAGGAGGAAGTAGACTGTTGGTTAACTAGGATCTGCAGCTTATCCGTTAAGTAGGGAAATGGGCAGACTAGGTGGGCCAAGCAGTCCTTATCTGCCGTCAAATTCTGTGTTTCTATGTTTCTATCATGGCAAAAGCTTAAATATCAGTGTAAACTAATTCAAATAAATACGTTTTCAAGGCAGATTTAAAGGCCTCAACGGATGCGCATTTCCTTATCCAACGAGGTAGAGAAATCCAGCGGGTCAGAGCAGCAAACACAAATGATCTAGCTCCCGAGGTTGTCAAACAGACCCTAGGAATCTCATCGGTGGAACGGAGAGGGTGAAGGGGCAGTAAGGACAGAGGAACTCTTGCAGGTACCACTGTCCCTGTCAATGTAGAGCCTTATAGATCAGTAATTTGACAGTGAAGGTGATCCTCCACTGCACCGGCAGCCAGTACACGGCACAGAGCACAGGTGTGACATGGTCAGATCTACATAAACCTGTCAGCAATCTGGCAGCTGCATTCTGCACCAACTGCAGGTGACATAGGTCAACCCCCAGTAGCCCTAGGAATAGGGCACTGCAGTAATCAAGGCGCGAGGTCACCAAGGCGTGGACCAGTGTCAGCAGATCATCAGGTGGCACCAGGTGCTTTATCTGGGTGACATTCCTCAGATGGTAAAATGAGGACTTGACAATGGCTGACACCTGAGTCTTAAGTGTCAGCCTGCTTTCAAGCATAATGCCCAGATTTTGCACCCAGTCAGAGGTCATCAGCTGGCTGCACCTGAGTCAAAGTCCGGATGGCTGCCAAGCAGATGATCCCTGCACCCGGTGACCTGGGTCCACAACTAACACCTCAGTCTTATCTGGATTTAGTTTAAACTAGCTGGCACTCATCCAATCCTGGATCTGAGAGGGACAGTTTGTTAAATACTGAAACAGCATCACTTTGCCCAGTCACAAAGAACAGGTACAGCTGAGTATCATCTGCGTAACAGTAAAAACTCAACCTGTACTGCCTAATGTCTCCCAAAGGCAGCATATACACCATGGGGGAAAGCAAAGAGCCCTGTGGCACCCCCACATGACAGGGGAAGAGGGGCCGAGGAAAACACCCCGGTCTCCACTCTCTGTCCTGCCACTGAAGAATGAGTAGAACCACCTGAGGACTCTACCAGTCAGCCCACAGAAAAGCTGCAGATGCTCTAGCAACAACACATGATCCACAGTGTCAAATGCTACAGACAGATCAAGGAGGACCAAGATGGAATGGCTCCTCCGATCCCTCGCCATCAGGAGATCATTACGTACCTGGACCAGTGCAGTTTCAGTACTATGTCTCTTCCTGAAACTGGACTGGAGAGGATCATTGATATCGTGGGTGGTCAGATGATCCTCGAACTGTGACATGACTGCCTTTTCAATAACCTTGCCTACAAAAGGCAGATTAGAGACAGGCCTGTAGTTTGCGAGACAGGGTTCAGAGAATATTTTTTAAGAAAGGGGTGAACCACCACCACCTACTTCAGGGTGTCCAGAAACACCCCTGTCTCTAATGACCAACTATCTCAGCAAAGACTGGTCCAGTTGCCTCCACGCACACCACTAGGAGGCACATTGGCCTTGGATCCAAACTACAGTAAGTCAGTTGCAAGCCCCGGACCATCTTCACAACATCATCGATTACCAACTGGGCAAAGTCTGACCAGACCAGCTGGGTGCTAGTGATCCCACATCGATCTCCGCTCTGCCCACCTGAGTGAGCTGCATGGATCTCTAACCTGATGGTCACAACCTTATCCATGAAAAATCGAGCAAACTCCTCACACTTCTCCTGTGAAAAGGCTCTCCGATTCTGGAGACAGGCTGGATTGCACAGCCTGTACACAGTACGGAAGAGCTGAACCGGTCAATTTTGTGCAGCCGCAATCTCCCTGGACAGGAATTACACCTTCTTATGGGAGACTGCAGATTGATATTCCTTATAATGAGATATCAATCTAAGTTTGTCATCATTCAGGCCAGATCTCGACCAACAATGCTCCAACCTTCTTCCCACTCTCCTCAACTCCCTCAAGGTCCCTTCAAACCACGGGGACCGAGACTGAAAAGTGAGAGGGCGAACACGGACAGGAGCAGTGTTATCCAGAGCATCTCCCACTGCCTTATTATAGGCTTTTATACAATGGCAAGAAAGAATCCTGGCTTCTGATTAGTCAGTTGGCCACCACAGCAGGGATGTTATCCTAACACAACATCCCAGCTGATTGTTCGCCTTTGCATTTGCATTGTTTCCAATAGCATTTGCAGTAATATCATCTTCTTTTAAGAAACAAAAATATTTTACACACAAACAAAAACATTCTTTAAAATTATTTTTTATTCTGAATATAACAACAAGCCATTGTATAATAGGAATAATGCCCTCCAGGTTGGGTGTTATGCTGGGATAAAGTACAGTTACGTAAGAACTTATTATAACAGTAGATCTTCGAGAGAGGCTCTTGCAGTAGGTATTCACAAATAGGACTAAGCCGCAAGGCATCAGGCCCCCACGGAAAAATCTCTAGCTAGCAGTCTCTGGCGGGGGACCATCCCCACATCAGGTGACCTGCGTCAGCTGACGTTAGTATAAAGGGGCGGTGCCCCACACCCACCCTCCAGTTCTTTCCTGCCAAGAAGCCAGAAGGCATGACAGTAGAGAAGAGGATATGCCCCCATAGACAAAAGGAAGAAATTGAGGGGGACGGATCGAAGGTAATACCTACTGCAAGAGCCTCTCTTGAAGATCTACTGTTGCGGTATGTTCTTACGTAACAGTACTATCATACTTCGAGAGAGCTCTTGCAGTAGGTATTCACAAATAGGACTGAGTCCCAAGCAGTCTGGAAAAATGAAATAAAATTGGGAGAAGGAATCATCATCCACAAATGACTGAAAATCTGATCAGGGATCACGAAAGGATTCCCTGTAGAACAGCCAACCCGAAGCCTGTTCTGCGGCGAGAGGCAATGTCCAAACTGTAATGTTTTGTGACGGTATGGATGGAAGTCCAAGTTGCAGCTGCACAGATTTCTGCCGCTGACACATTCCTGAAACAAGCAGCAGAGGCAGCTACCCCTCTTACGGAGTGACCTCTGACCTGACCCGGGCTGGCAGAGTTTTGTGATACTTGTCATAACAGAAAGTGGTACAATTCGCTAACCACTTAAAGAGGTGTTGTTTGGAATCAGCATTGCCTTCTCTTTTGTGAGCAAAAGAAACAGAGAGCTGATCTGTTTTTCTGAGATCCTTAGTCCTATTAGTGTAGTATCTCAGAATTCTGTGTACATCCAGTGTATGTAGAAGGTATTTTCCATGACTGGAGTGCTCCATGAAAAAGGCCGGGAGCACAATGGACTGATTCAGCGTAGATCTGGCTACCACTTTTGGAAGAAACTTGGGATTGGTACGCATGGCCACCCTTTCCTTGTGAAAAATCAGGTATGGGATTTTGCACATTAGGGTTTGCAGCTCAGAAATCCTCTGAGCAGAGGTAAAGGCCACTAGAATTTGACCCACTTACAAAATAAATGGTCAAAGGCAACCCGGTGCCTTGGATCACTGATCGCCTCCTGGCCTTGATGAGGACCAGAGATTCATTATGGCAACTTTCCAATGAAACCGGCTTGCCACTCGATAGGCAAAAGTACAAAGAGGCTCAGAAAAGCAGAGTATTATAAATCCTCCTTAACCTCCACCAGGGGCTCAGGGTGTAAGTTCTGGAACAATATTAAGGAAATCTGTGGTAAAGACCCTAACCCAGTTCCTAATCAGGTCATGGTGGATGGGTCCTTGACCTCTGACCCCACCCGAATTGCCGGAGCCTTCAATAATGCCTTCACAAACCTCAACCATGTTCTCCCTCCTAATTTCTTTAACCCACCTACTTCCAGCTCCCCTATTCCCTCCCCAGAAGCCCCCCCTTTGTGCTGTATTACTCTGGAGTCTGCAGAGCTGTACCTTAAAGAAGCCCTAAGCCACTCCTCCTAGAGTAGTGACTCCCTAGATTTGAAGCTCCTTCGGTCCACCCTTTGTGAGGTACTCTGCTTCCTTACCCACATTTTAAATCGCTCCCTATGTCTAGGTAAATTCCCTGCTAGGTGGAAATCTGCCTCCATCTCACCCATATTTAAAAGTAGGGACCGCTCCATTACCAATAATTACTGTACCATCTCCATACTCACACCCCTCTCTAAGACGTTTGAGTGGATTGTATCTGATCAACTCACTGATCACCTCAACAAATACAACCTACTCTGCAAACAGCAACACGGTTTCCACAAAGGGCACAGTACTGCCACTCCCCTGCTTGAATTTACCACACACATCCACTCTACGCTGGATAAGGGTCATATCACTGGTGCTGTCTTCATAGACCTCAAGAAGGCATTTGACACTATCAATCACTCCCTCCTACTAACCACCTAGGCCAACTTGGGTTTCTCTCGGGATGCCTTGGGGTGGTTCTCTGACCACATCTTGAACTGGTTCCAGCGGGTCAAAATTAGTAACACCTTATCCGATAGACTGCTTGTCCTCTCTGGTGTCCCACAGGGGTCCATTCTTGGACCTCTACTCTTCAGCCTCTTCCTCAACTCTCCCCCAAGTCCTACCCTGGCAACCTATTACTATATGCAGATGATGCTGTCCTCTTTTTCTCCAACTCTGACCCCTCTCAACTCCACCGCTCCCTCAATCCTCCTTTAGCTGTGCTGAAAGCTGGTTCTCTGCACAGCACCTTATCCTCAACTATAAAAAAAAACAAGTTTATGCTATTCTCACATCCTCTGAACACCCAGAAGGAGCACTGCCCTCAAGTACTAACTTCGAATAAGACCCCTCTGGAGCAAGTGGACACCTTTAAATACCTGGGCATCGCACTGGACCCAGCGCTCAGCTTCCACCATCATATCCACCACCTATCTAAGGCCCTCAATGTTAGGCTAGGGCTGTTGTACTGCTTCAAACACTGTCATACCCCAGACACCCTAAAGCTTGCTGTCTCCTCCTCAGTCCTCTCTCTGCTAGATTATGGCTTACTTACCTATGGTGCGGCAAACACCTCAGCCCTAGTTAAACTCCGTCTCTCCCTAAATAAAGCATGCCACCTCGTCCTGGGATGTGACCATCTCACTCATACCTGCTCACTTTATAATGCTACCAACTGGCTTAACCTCAATAATAGAATCAGGTTCCACACCTGCCTAATGGCAACAAAGATTGCCCTAGGCCTCTCCCCTCCTGGGCTAGCCCCATTAGTCCAGCCAGCTCCTAAGGTTAAGCACACCCATAGCTCAGACAAGTTCCCTCCTGCTGTACCTCCCAATTCCAAAGGTCCTTCAGTTACAGGGCTCCCACATGGTTGAGTAGCCTACCCACCTCTCTTGTAAATGAACCAAGACTTGGCCCATTCAAAACCAAACTTAGGATTCACCTACTGACATCAAATGCTTGCGACTGCAACTGAACTCTGCCCTCTACCCTCCTCCTTGCTCCACTGACAATGGCCTCTGGCCTAATCCCCCCCTGCTTCTGAGTTTAACTGGAGCCTGTCAGGCACTGATTCATATCCGAGTTCAACCTGTTTTGTATAAGACCTGTATTAAGTAACCTACCATTTGAATGTTAGCCTATGCTGTTCCTTGTAACAATGCTGAACTGTAACACTGTTCAACTATTAGTAATGTCTGTCTGTTTATAATCTCTGTGATGTAGAACCTTTGTAAATGAGTCTATGACACAAAGGTATTTCTGAATCCAAATAAATAAATAAATAGAAGCAGTGTCTTCCAAGAAAGAAACTTTAAGTGTGCCTCAGCTGCTGGTTCAAAAGGAGGCAGTGTGAGCTTCTCTAGGATAAAGTTTAAGTCCCAAGGAGGAGCAGGATTGCAGATTGGGGGTCTTAAATGGAGAACCCCCCTCAAGAAAGTCATAGAGACTTCAAGTTGGGCAAAAGTCCCGTCTCTGAAGGGGATGTGGTAGGCTGAGATGGCTGCCATATGAACTTTCCCAGTGGAGTAGCTAAGGCCCAGGTCATACAGATGCCTCAGGTAATCTAGGACTTTATTTGCTGGGCAGGAGAAAGGTTCCAGATCCTTGAAGCCAGCCCAAACAGTGAAGCGCTTCCATTTCATGGCGTAGGTAGACCTGGTGGAAGGCTTTCTGGCCTCTACAAGGATATCTGCTACTAAGGGGGAAATGCCAAAGAGTGCCTTTGCTGTGTCTGAAGGAGCCACACATGAAGATAAAGTGATTTGAGGCCTGGATAGACCAGGGTCCCCTGATCCTTGGTCAGCAAGTGCTGCGACAGAGGTAGAGGAAGAAGAGGTTCCTTGGAAAGTTGTTGCAGAAGAGAGAACCAAACTTGCCTCGGCCAGAAGGGAGCGATGAGAATCATAAGCGCCCCTTCCGCCCAGAGTTTGCTGAGCGCTCTCAGAATCAAAGGAATGGGAGGGAAGGCATAAATGAATCCGCCCTTCCGACTCAGAGACATCGCATCCTACCAAAAAACGTCTTGCCCTGGAGCGAGTGAGCAATAGATGAGAAGTTTGGAATTGTTGGGGGAGTCGAAGAGGTCTACTTGAGGAGTCCCCCACTGTTGGAAGATGTCGTTTATGATAACTTGATCGAGTTCCCACTCATGAGACCTGGCTGACGAGCGACTGAGGGTGTCTGCCAGAGTGTTCTCCACTCCTGGCACATGGACAGCCATCAGGTGCAGGTTGTGCGAAGACTCTCATTGCTTCCTGGCAGAGGAGATAGGAATGAGTTCCTCCCTGTTTGTTGAGGTACCAGACTGCACGCATGTTGTCTGACTGGATCAGTAGGTGACTGGGAAGAATAACGGGAAGGAGAGCCTGAAGGGCATAAAGGACTGCCTTCAGCTCAAGGATGTTTATGTGAAGTTTCTGCTTGGACTGAGACCAGCTGCCCTGAGTCCTGTGGGACCCTAGATGGGCACCCCGGCCTGCCCCGATGCATCTGTCGTCAAAGTCTGGGTGGGGAAAGCGGCACAAAACGGGATTGCTTGACTGAGGTGATCCGGAACCGTCCACCACTGCAAGTCCCTGATTGTCGGGTCTGACATTAGGTCCTCGTGGTCTAGGTCATCTCGAGATTGGTCCCACTGGGCCCTGAGAGTCCACTGGGAGATCCTCATGTGAAGCTGCGCTAGAGGAACAGTGGGAATGGCGGCTGCCATTAGCCTGAGAAGGTGAAGGACCTTCCTGGCTCTGACCCTTCTGAGAGCCGACAAGAGTCGAGCTTGATTTGACAGTGTCTCGACTCTATCCGGGGGCAAAAAGGCTTTGCCTAGGGTTGTGTCCAATACTACCCCTATGAACTGCAGCCTTTGGCAAGGGACCAGATGGGACTTGGATTGGTTGACTGTGACACTCAGGTTGGAGAAGACTTGCAGGGTGAGAGAAAGAGAGTGCAAGAGTTCCCCCGGGCCGGAGCTGCTGGAAGCCAGTCATCCAGGTATGGGGAGACTTGAATCCCCTGGGTATGTAGGTAGGCTGCCATCACCACCAGGCATTTGGTAAATACTTGGGGTGCCAAAGAAAGACCAAATGGGAGGGCTCTGAACTGGTAGTATGACCCCTGAAATCAAAAACAGAGGTACTTGTTGTGGGAATGGCATATGGGGATGTGGAGGTATGTGTCCTGCATATCCAAGGCACATAGCCATAGTCCTGGCTCAAGCATGGAATGAAGATTCAGTAACGAAAGCATTTGAAACAGTTTGTACTCCACAAACTGGTTGAGGGAGCTGAGGTCTAAAATGGGTCACAGCTCTCCAGTCTTCTTTGGTACTAGAAAGAAAAAGGAATAGTAACCAATCCCCTGGAGTTGGGGGGGGGTACGGGTTCTACTGCCTCCTTCAGAAGAAGAGGTGGATTTCCTCTATTACCAACTGAAGGTGCAGAGGGGAGTATGATGACTGGGGGGGGGCTGCCAGGAGGTTTTTGGATGAATTCTATGGAGTGCCTTGCTGATATCAGCTGAAGCACCCAAGCATCTGCCGTTATCTTCTCCCAATCCGGCAGATGGGAGGAAAATCTCTCCCCTACCAGTTCCTCTGACGCTGACAGAGGCAGTGGGAGAGGCAGGGAGTCAGGAGACAGAGGGCAGAGCGGCGGTCGGAGCTCCGGAGACTTTTTTGCTGGGAGGAGCTTTGGCTGCTGAGCAGGCTTGACTAGTTTGTTGGGTGTCTCGCTTGCATTTGTTTGGTTTTGGCATGTTTGGTGCCAAAAGGATGTTTCTGCCCTTGGGAGGGTTTGTACATTGTCTGGACAGATGTGAATGCCAAACCCTTCTCCTGCAGCTCGATGATGAAGTCCTTGACATCACCCTCGAAAAGCACAGATCCCCTGAAGGGAGCATCGTGAATGGCAGTCTGCACTTCAGGGGCCAAACCTGACACTCGGAACCAGGCATGGTGCTGTACGCCTACGGTGAAAGTCGAGCTCCTACATGCTATGTCCACCGCATCATAGGTAGCACAAAGCATGTGTCTACAGGCCGAATGCGCGGAACGGACCAGGTCTTCCAGTTCCTATTTAGTCTGGTAATCTGGGAGAGAATCCCATTTTGTTTCCAGCTGGCTGAGGACAGACTTCTGGTGGTCCCCCATGTGACTGACATAATTAAGGGCCCTCATACCCAGAGTGGAAGAAGCATAAATCATCTTCTCATATTGGTCTAGAAGTCGTGACTCATTGTCAGGAGGGGATGGACTGAGGTGTTCTAGGTTGGCGGATCAGTTGTGTGCGACGCTAAACACCACCAAATCTGCCTTGCAGTGAAGGCTGAGAAAGTTCTTACCCTCCGTAGCCTGGTACAGCCTATCTGCCTTTCTAGGGAGAGGGGCTAACGAGGAAGGTTGTTTCCAAATAGTGGAAACAAGATCCGCATGAGGCTCTGTCCAGGGTGGAATCAGGGTAGGAGAGGTCTCCAGGAGATCAGATGAGCAGCAAGCCTTTTACGCTGTGGATCTGGCTCCACTGATTGCCACTCACAAGCAGCTTGGATCTTCTTCAGCAGCTCCAGAAAGGAAGGGTCCTCCAGAGGAGACTTCGGAGATTCCTGTGGCCTGGGGTTTTCTGGAGTATGAGACTCGTCCTCAGGATCAGAGTGGCCAGAATCTGAATCTAAATCTGATGGCTCCAATGGAGAAGAAGAGTCCTCTCTAGGAGGGGGTGGATCGTCCCCTTTAGGAGTTCCACGGGGAAGCATATCCTCCCTAGCCCAAGATCCAGATGGTTCAGCCCTGGCATTGGGTAGAGGTGAAGGAGTCTCTTCTCGCCGGCGAAAGGGATCCGGCGTCGGCAGATGGCTTTTGACATCCCTCGTGAGTTGGGTCTTAGCCTCAGCCCACCAGGAGGCCAAAACCTCCCTCAAGTCCACCTGAGGTTGCAGGGTAGGTGGAGGTGGGGGCTCAGATATGGGTAACCTGGAAACCTATAGCAAGGGTACCCATAAACCCTACAGTGGGAGGCCAGGTGTTTGGTATTGAGGTGCCGGTACTGTGGCATCGGATACTGTGGTGTCAGGTACTGAGGAGCCAGATACTGCGCCTGGTATTGTGGGTCGGGTATCCAGGTGCCAGGTGCTCTGACAGAGTCAAAGGTCCTGGAGTCGGCTCTACAGGCAGACCAGATGGGTCAGGCTTCAGCCTGGAGGGTGTGGGGCCTGGAGCAGGTGGACCTACAGGAGGGGCCGGAAGCCCAGCTGGCCTTGACGTCGGAGCAGGTCTGCTGTTGAGAAGCGGAATACCGGAGGGCGACATCGGGTTATCTGGCATTGGGTCCGGTGTCTGAGGGTCTGGGGTTGGGGGGGGCACCCCCAATGACAGCTTTCCAGAGTCCTCAACCCCAGCCGGGGAGGTAGGAGCAGACTCATTGGGAGGAGTCAGAGGAGACGCAGGGACCTCTGAGGGTACCCAACTGGCATGGCACAAGTGCAACCCCACATCAGGTGGGTATCAGAGCCTGAAGTGGGTTGTGGGCTGGGCGGCTGTCGGAGGGTGCGACAGCCAACTTATCAGCCGTGTCCAGGCGGACATCGGTGGAGCCGACGCCTGACTTATTGGACCCACTCTTACTGGTAGGCCGAGGTTTTGGGGCTGTAGCGGAAGTGGAGGCCTCCTTTTCCCCGGAGGATCCCAGCAGGCCTGAGCGCAAGCTCATTGGGGGGGGTCGATGTCGGCTTGGATACCACCAAGGTGGGCGTCAAAGGATGATCCCCCGGAGGGGAAGTTACCTGAAGGGCCATGATTCCAGCCGAAATCGCGGCTGCTGTGGACCATGGGTCCTGATCCCAGTGTTTCTCCTTGTCCCTCTTCTTTTTCTGATGGCCCTCAGGAGAAACTGATGCCTGCCTCAATTTCTTCAATTCTTTTTCCAAGGATGCCATTTTCTTTTTTAACAGATGGGCCTCCAGGGACTGCTGTCTCCGTTTCCGGGTGGCAGAACTGAATTTTCGGCAGTGCTCGTACTCCTCCATGTGGTGGTCTGGGCCTAAGCAAAATAGACAGAGATAATGGCTGTCCTTGTGAGGAAGCTGAGATCCACACGAGTCGCACTGTTTTTATGTGATTCCGATGGCGTCAGGGACGACATGCACAGCAAGATAATAGAACAATTTTTTTAGAGAAAAAAGAAATTAAATAAATGTTGAAAGAGATTAATACTCATCCAAAGCGGCGAGACAAGTGAGCGCTGTTCTTCCGCAAGGTACATTTGCAAACCGACGGTGGGGAAGAACTGGAGGGTGGGTATGGGGGACCGTCCCTTTATACTGACATTGGCGGACGCAGGTCACCTGATGTGGGGATGGTCCCCCGCCAGAGACTGCTAGCTAGAGATTTTTCCGTGGGGTCCTGATGCCTGGTGGCTTAGTCCTATTTGTGAATACCTATTGCAAGAGTCCTCTCGAAGTAAGATCATCCCTTCCAGGGTGTTGGATGCCCTCAGCATGTGGTCTCGGGCCCAACCACCCGAGGTGGGATGTTATCCCAGCATAACACCCACCCTGTTGGGCATTAGTCCTTTAGTAACAGACTCTCTGGATCCCACTGCCTTATTATAGGCTTGTAACAGACTCTCTGGATCCTTGCTAACACTCGCGCTACAGGAGTAGAGGGGGAATAGTCCGACTAGCAACTCAGGAGGGCCAGATAATACAGAAAGACAAGGACAAAGCAGAGTTTTTAAGCAAATTCTTCTGCTCCATCTTCACAATGGAGAATAGTGGTAAAGGATCTCCACTAAAAAAGGCAGAATACAACAGCAGAGGGGCAGACACAAGCCCCTTTATAAAAGAGAAGGTCTTAGAAGAGCTAAGCAAACTTAAAGTGGAGAAAGTCAAAGGGTCAGATGGTATACACCCCAGGGTGCTAAAAGAGCTTCGGGAAGAAATAGTTGCACCACTGGCTGAGCTGTTTAATCTGTCTCTGGAAAGCGGCAGAGTACCTCAAGACTGGAAAAGGGTAACAGCAGTGCCCTTGCACAAAGGTGGAATCAGAGAGGAGACAGGAAACTATCGCCCGGTCAGCCTGACCTCTATAGTGGGAAAAATTATGGAGATATTACTAAAAGAGAGAATCGTGGTCTACCGGAAGGAAAATGGCAAACTAGATCTCCAGCATCATGGGTTCATAGCAGGACACTCCTGTTAGACAATATGATCGATTTCTTGATTTTACCAGGAGAGTAGACCAGGGTGGGGCAGTGGATGTGGTATACCTTGGCTTCATCAAAGCCTCTGACACCATTTCCCACAGGAGACTGGCTAACAAACTAGAACACACTGGGGTTAGACAGAAGATAGTTCACTGGATAAAGAACTGGCTACATAATTGGACACAGAGATTTTTTGGTCAATGGGTCTTTATCAGGGGAGGAGGTGGTGACCAGTGGTGTTCCACAGGAATCGGTACTGGGTCTGGTTCTTTTCAACGTATTCATCAGTGACATCACCAAGGAACTGGAGCAGAAGGTCTGCCTGTTCGCAGATGATACAAAGCTCTGCAACAGGATGGACACACAGAGGGGGGGCCTCAGGTATGGTAGCTGATCTCAGAAAACTGGAGGAATGGTCCAGAAAATGGCAATTAAAGTTTAATGCCAAGAAATGTAAGGTCATGTACCTGGGAAAGTGAAACCCAGGAATAAAGTACACACAGGAAGGACATCAATTAGAGAAGACAAGGATGGAAAGGGATCTGGGCGTACTCATCACCAACGACTTAAAACTAACAAAACAATGCAAGAAAGCAGCGCAGAAACCAAGTAGCATCCTTGGATGCGTAGGCAGGGGGTATTACTAGCAGAAAGTGGGAGGTAATCATGCCAATCTACAGATCTTTGGTGAGGCCACACCTGGAGTACTGTGTTCAGTTCTGGATGCCTCACCTAAGAAAGGACATAGACTGATTGGAGACAGTGCAGAGAAGGCCCACAAAAAAATGGTGATTGGGCTGCACTATGAATCATACCCAACAAAACTCGAGGAGCTGAAGTTATTCTTTCTGGAACAGAGGAGAAATAAGGGGAGACACGACACAAACATTCAAATACGTCAAGGGAATAAACACCACTGATAATCTCTTCTAAGAAAACAAGGCAGCTTGTACAAGAAGGCACCACTTGCATTTGGTGGGAGGCAGGTTTAGAAGCAACTCTAGAAAGTACTTATTTACTGAGAGAGTGATAGACCCATGGAATAACTTGCCACCAGGAGTGGAGGCATCTAAGACAGTAGGAGAATTTAAACTCACGTGGGACAGACAGTGTGGGCAGCTTAGAAAGAAAACATAACTAGGGGGAGGGGGTAGCCACCATGGGCAGACTAGATGGATCAAATTGTCCCCATTTATTTATTTAATTTATTTATTTAGTTTTTGATTACCGGGTAGGTGCGCTAGCCATAAAAATGACTATTTCATGCACGACCCCCGAGAGAGTACAGAAACAGTAACATCAGTGACAATTACTTTACAGGTTGAAAATTTTGACGAGAAAAATTGATAGAGACAAGTAACAAATAAACACTGGCAGCCATATGATAAACACTGTCAGAAATGTAGGCATGAAAGAAACAAAATGAGGGCACATTTTGATTAGAGTAAGGTGAAACAACTGCGAGCAGTAATACTATAGTAATTATAAGGAGATATAAGAAAGAATTTGAAAGAAGGGTAGGAGTAGGGTAGGCAGAAGTAGGATGGTAGAACAGAGTATGGAATAGAAAGAGGTAGAAAGTATAAGGCAGCAGGTAGCCATGGTAAACAATCAAGTTGCAAGTGCTGAGCCGATTGGGAAAGGGCAGATCTGAAAAATGGCCAGGGAGTGCAGGATTAGGGAAGGGACTAAGGTGGTTTGAAAAGGTAGCATTGACTGGAGGAGATGAGATGGGTTCGAGTAATTTCTTGAAGGAGGCGTGGGTAGAGGCCTGTTGAATAGTAAATGGGAGGGAATTCTAGTATTGGAGGGCATGACAGACAAAAGAGCTAGTGCCTTTAGAGGTAGTATGTCTAGGGATGCAGACCAAGACTTTGCCAGATGAACAAAGGTCATAGCAGGATGCCTGATTTTGAAAGAGTCTGTACTAGGGGCTTAGGTATTTGGGATCTGATAATGTCTATGATGGAGCTGAAGGCATAGGACCTGGACGCACGAGGGGGGAAGCCATCCAAGGTCGGAGTAAAGGAGAGACTGGTGTTTCATTTGATGGGAGAAGGATGCACAGTGGCAGATATTGTTGTAGGTGACATCCCACTTGCGAAGGCTTGATTTACTTGCAGATGTGTAGGTAGCAGCTCCATACGTAAGTGAGGGAAGGAGTATCCCCCGGGCTATGGCAAGCCTTGCCAAGGGCATAACTGGTTCGATAGGCAGTATCAAGATTTATGTTTACCGACTTGCACATCCATTGAATATGGAGATCAAAATTTAGTACTGGGTCCAGTGTGACTTCCAGGTATTTAAAGGAGTTCACCACACCAATGGATGCGCCACTTAAGATGGAGATTTTAAACATGTGTTTGGAGTGTTTGAGTTTTAAGTTCAATCCAAATAGCATGGCTTGGGTCTTAAACTCATTTACGACTAATCTGAGATTACTCAACCACTGCTGGATTAGTTGAAAGTCATGGGAGAGTGGCTGATTTATGTCTTCAATACTTTTGGCACTAGTATACAGAACGATGTCATCCGCGTACAACAGTGAGTCAGTTCTCAAGTGGGTTGAGGTGATGTTGTCTATGAAGATAGTGAAAAGCAGTAGGCCTAGTATGGACCCCTGAGGTACTCCAATGTTAGTGGAGGCCTTGTCAGAGAGGGTGGAGTTATATTTTACAATTTGTGTTCTATCAGATAGGTAGTTACTATACTAATTTACAACATTAGGTGAAAAGCCAAGTGAGTGAAGTGAGTCAGTAAGGAGGGAGTGGTCAACTAGGTCAAAAGCCTTAGTCATATCAATAAATACTGCCCCAGTGAGAGAAGCA